>CM056198.1:7379492-7994492 GCA_029692085.1 Gymnothorax javanicus | reverse complement strand
GTAATTATCTCTCACACAAACGATGCTTCCTCAAGTCCCTGGTGTCAGCTCTGAAGTCTCCATGGCAACTGGTGGATTTTCTGTTCCTTGGTGAAGATGTACGTCTGTGGTGCCCTGCAAAATGTGAGTAGAAGATTAAAGTGCCACAGTGCCCTCTGCTGGAGGTTAGGGGTATAATTCTGGTTCCAGCCCTCCAGTTGCCAAAATGATTCCTTACGAGAGGTACTATAAATGATCCCCCTTTTCATTTGAAAAGCTACGTGTTTTTCAAGAATTGTGTGCCAAAGCACTTCCCACAGCGGTGTGTGTGTGTGTGTGTGTGCGCGCGCGCAAAAAATGTCCTTGATACTGCATCATAGCCAATAGCTATTATACTCTCCACCCTCTCACCTTCCTCCATTGTTTTTCATTGTAAATGTGCAAAAATAAATTCCAGAGCCTGATTTGTGTCATAAAAATTCAAGTTAAACTACCACGTACCAGGGGGTTGATTTGCCCTGGCTGCCTGTGATGTAGTGGATTAATCTCTGTGCTTAACATTTCAGTTACTCCTCATTTAAATAATGCTCTATTGATTGCTCAAGGTCAGATCAAATTTCCAGTCCCTTTATTACATAATCAACTGCATTTTTGCAGTCAAGGCACAACTGCCAAACTTGAGAAGCGGCCAACTCTGGTATAAATTATGGTTTGTCCAATTCTTATTTCATGGTTCTGAACCGAATCAAACAGCTCTGAAACACTGTTGTTTAGAACAACAGATTAAGTGTTTGCTGAATGGAGTTGGAATTTTATCACGGCCAATCAAATTGGCAGGAAGACATCTGCAGTTCTTCTCCAAAACACAGGGTGTCAGTAGTCGATTTCTTTTGTGGTATACAAGCGGGTTTATCCAGAGCTGAGTAAGATGAAGCTGGCGGTGAATCCGGGATAAACTCAGGTTGAGATCAACTGCAAATTAATGACGGAACCTTCCTTCTAAAATACTAATTTATGTGTAGCTCTCTCTGATTGGCTACTCCACATGCTGGTCCTAATGTGATTTCTCATTGGCTCAAACCAACAAAGCAGTCTCTTCCATTGACAGAAAAAAAGTGGGTGAAGTGCAATTTTCAAACAAAAAATGCAAGTTTTATCAAAACAATTGCATCATATAACAGAAAAAATTTAAACGAGTGGACTTTCAACAAGTCAAGTGCACTTACTGAGTTAAAGGTAAGTCTGGGCAGTTGAAATCCCAAGTATGTAAATCAGGACAGTCCAATCTGATCTGCAACGGGCTGATGAGGAATCAGGTTTTCTTATATGTAAGGCCAGTACTATAACTTATAACCCCTGATTCAACTAACTGAGTTACTATGGGTTTTCAATCAAGACTTAGATAAGTACAATCACATTTATTCCTGTAGGACAGCAGGAAAAACCAACACAAAAAAAAAAAAAAAAAAAAAAAAAAAGACGCAAATAGATCACAACTCTGCAGCTGCCTCAAAAATAATATCATATTTTATATTTTAATGGACAGTGGAAAGATTTCAGAAACTTTTATATTGCGGACAAATATATGTCAAAGTTCACCAGTGATTATGGTATTTGCTGCATGCCTAATGCATTACACAATAATTTCATAATCTCACCATTCCTCCATTCAGTTCACATTTTGCGAGAAAGAAAATTCAGTATTGACACAAAATTCTCATTAATTATGAATATTTTTCAATATCAGTTCAGCACCAGACAGAAATTTTACACAAGCTGAGTGGCTCTCAAAAGTAATCAAACTTCAGTCTACAAAACACTGAACTTCACTTGCTTTGATGAGTGTCCATGTCTGTTTAATTCCCCTCCTGGATTAAACTCTCTCATCACTAAAACATGGTTGGAGTATTTTAAAAGTACCATTTATTAAATCTTTACCATTTTTGTCAATGGCAGATACTGTGAGCTTACAGCACATTCTTCTCAAACAAGAACCCATAACCTCCAAAGATGCTGCTTGATTGTAAATGATGTTTTTCTATCAGGAAATAGATAAATAAATGTCACTCCAGCGTTTTTTTCGTTTTTTTTTAAACCAAGGTTATTCCAATTTAAATTCAATCTCTGTACTCTCAGCTTTCATTCAGTCTTTATCTGTAGACTCCTATGACTGATGCACAACCATCCCCCATTTATATTTAAGGATAATCAAAACAATATGATGTCTTTAACATTTAGGGTTTGGGGCAGAATATTATGCTTTAGCTCTGCACAATGGGCTAGAAGCAAACTGTTTTCTGGTCCTTGTCCGTCCATTAACCCGTCATGCATATCTAGCAAGCGGAATATCCACTGCAGGAGCGGGCAGATTTTGACCAAAACACACATAGTAGCTCCCCACTGAGGGTAGCTGAACTGATTAGGTTTTGGAGGTCATTGGGTCTCAGGTCATGATCACTGGAGGGCAGCCGTATTCAAAGATCAACCTCTACGGTGTATGAAGTGATGGCAATGCTTCATGCTTCGCGTTGAACGCCACCTTGTTAATACCGCCCTCTAGTGGTGTCAACGGTGTAAAATTAAGTCATCATGACTGCAGTTCTCTGTTCACCAATTCAAAATTCTCTTCACACACCAGTCCTGATTCCCTGAAATGCTCTGAAAGGAATGCAAAAGTAATTGGGAGAGAATTAGTATCGGGTAGTGGGGAATTTCCCTTCGGCGCAATTTGTATTAATATCTTACTCAGTGTGAATGAAATCATGGTGACTATTGGTACTCACAACTCTTCGCATTACTGCATGCTTAGAAAAAAACCTGCCAGGCAATTTCCTTATAAATCTGCAGGACAGTGTAAGCCACTGAAGGGAGCTGATGCAGTTTCAACAGTAAAGGATGGTGAAACCGAATTCTTAACTCATCTCTGCTCTTGACGGAATGTTGACATTAAGACGCTTAAGCCGCTCTCACACTGGACGCGAAACGAATTCTTCGCACGACAGATTACATTCAAATTCAATGCAAAGACGCGAATATTTCGCGTCTTGGCATTGACTTTGAATGTAATCTGTTGTACGAAATATTCGTTTCGCGTCCGGTGTGAAAGCAGCTTTAATGTCCTTTCTTCAAAGTATGTTGGCCGCATATATTTTCTTACATGTGCAGAAGCTCTGTATCTCCTATCTAATCACCACCAGCTGTTTCATGACACTGTTTACCCCATAGCAGGGGTTCTAAACCTCATCCAGGAAGGACTGGTGTGGGCCCAGCCTTTCATCACATCCAGACATTTGAACTCCTGATCTGTGTAAAAACTACATCGTTGGAATGAAAGCTCGCACCCGCACCTGCCCTGTCTGGATAAGGTTGAGAACACCTGTGCTCTAGAGTGTGGAAAGTCACAGGAACAGTCAAGTACACTGGAGGAGCACATTCTCCTCCGCTGGAGAGATCCTCGAGGCTTGAGAGGAGTGGATTGAGTTGAGTGAATTTGAGGCTTGAGAAGCACAACCGCTGGCTCCAAATTGAGGAGGAAAATCCCAAAACAATTTACTTGAAGGATGCCAGCAGGGGAGCACAAAGCGCTGAACTGAATTTTTATGAAATTCCCCTTAACTTTACTGATGTAATTTCCTACCACAAGCACAGCATTTTGCACGTTCTTGTCAAAAAAAAACTTGACCCAGCTTTTAGACATGGTATTCATAAGTACAACCAGGTAACTATCCGGTTCACAGTCACAATGACTGAGGGTGCATCTGAATTTTCTAAGGAGCGAGGAAACGGACTTTGCAAACAGACATGAACCAGAGATAGCCATGACTAGGAGCGTCAGAATTGTCTGATTTATGAAGGAAAGGAGGAAATTATCTCCTTTGTTGCTTCCTTCCAGCAAGGGAACACAGGACTAATCTTGGAAGAAAGATCGAATATCGACCTCGATCTTTGGCAGCTGTAGTGACAGGAAACGTCATTCGGGTTCCAGCGTTTTCCAATAGATAAGGGAGGCTATCTTTGCCATTCAGTTCATGAAGTATTGAAGGAAAGGACTTCTGATTTCTTTTCTGAAACGTGTCTCAAAAAATTAAAAATCCCCTTGCAACTTTCCCTTGACCCACTTGACGGTTTCTAGCAAGGTCAAGGAAGAGCGGAGAGGAAAGGGAAAAGGCCGCCTATTTTGGAGAACTCCAATGTCGCCAAACTTCCCTAACTGGGAATCAAACCCACGACATTGCTGTAAGAAGCCCTTTTTACCACCCACTGCAAGACTTCGACACCCAATATGTGTTCCAGAGGATTGTGCATACACATAATTTTAAGGACAGTAAACTAATTAAAACAATTGTGCATAGTGCCACTTATGAGTCACATAGAAATAAAGAGCCCATCATAATTACAATGAGCACTTTAGCTCAAAGTGCTCAACTGTCTCATGCTGGGTTAACTTTTTTCTAGGATATAAATATGACGCATTCTCTTCCAATGAGTGAGTCACACTGTTTGGGTTCATCGTGAGTCTGGCATGCTCGTGAAATCCGAAACAAAAGCGAGCTTCATTAAGTCAGCCCTGGCTGCAAAATTTTTTCAACAAAACAATTTACTGTGACCAAAATTGCATAATCATTATGAACTTCTCGTGATCAGATTTGTCACCATCTTGCTTGGGCTTACATAACTGGATGCTCTATCTGCATGCAATCCGCAGAGTGCGTAATTTAGCCTAAATGAGCGACAATCTCAGTTCTCATGAGTATTGCGCATTTCTGGTATAAATCATCAGTATACTGCACAACTCTGTGTTCATCTACAAGGGGCCAACACAATTAGATGTGATCATCTAATTAACACAGTGATAAATAAATGTCACAGTTGAAGCCTGGCTCTTTGGATGAATTCCGACCATGCATGATCTAACCCACTTCTTCGCAGGCCTGAAGTCTACCCTCACAAACAATGAGGAAGAAGCAGAACGCACCCTAAACAGTTCATTGATCCGTCACAGGGACCGCACACACACGATTCACTCACACACTTTCACCTAATGCCACATTTGTGTCTCCAGCTAGCCTCTCATGCATGTCTTTGGGCTGTGGGAGGAAACAGGAATCCCTAGAGGAAACCCCCGCAAACACTGGGAACATGCAGAGAACACGCGTTCAGGAATGTAGGACATTTCCATCCATATATGCCAGACAAACATTCTCGAGGTGGACTGTGGTGAAGGTCAAAGAAAACAAAAAACACAAAAAAGATTCCAAAACACAGCAGATACGGTTAACTTATACCATTTTGAAAAACCAGATAAGAATGAAAGGCAATTTTTACCTGAACAAAAAAGGGCCATTTTAAGAAAAAACATAACTCATGTAGTGGTTGCGTCTTTCATCCATGAAGACACAGATTAGGCTATGTTTGAAGGGCCATCTGAATGCAGATATTTATAGCATAGCAATAACACAATGAGCCTGAATTCCAGAGTATTTTAAATGATGGTCAAAGGTAGATAATTCATCTGCTGAGGAAAAAAAAAAAAAACAAAAACTTTGAAACCTTTTGCACGGGAACAATAGTTACAAATATGATGGTGAATTACATATATATAAAATTAAACAATCTCTGTCATGAAATGGAGACTATTATCTACTTCTGCTCTGACACTGCATACCATGGACATCAAGTTGGAAAGTATATTATTGACATTTTTCAATCAGATTTGCCACCATTCATTGCTGAGAGCCAAAGACAGCACATGCTATAATTAAATAATAAAACATGCCATAATATAGTGATAAAATAAAGCGCAAACTTTCATTAGAGTGGCTCTTCTGCATTAATGTATGCTTATATGAGGCTCTGTTTATGAAAATAAGTGACATTTTTCAAAAAGCTCACATACACTCACATTAATTAATGCCATTAAAACCAGGATCTAATGATGTACAAGATGTTTAATGAAGCGTGGAAGCATGAAAGTAATTAGCATTAAGTCAACAATATTTGTAAAATGATAATTACAAAATTAAATAATGAACATTTACGTATTAACAGAGCATCGAATGAACTTATAATCATTTATCCATTAACAAATACATTAGCCTTTTTTGCTTTAATAATCAAAATTACACAACATAGCTGCTAGCATGACTTAATTTAGAACAGACTAACCTTTAAGTTGCTCATAGTTAATTAATTGCAGAAGTTAATGCCAATTTATATGGATTTAACTGGATTTTTTATTGAACAAAAAATTAATGCACATTGTGGTTGCATCAGCAGGACGGTTACTTAAAGGACCCATGTCCCAATTACTGCACATGCTCACAACTTTAAATGAATTAAATCTGCATTACTGCAAGTCAAAATCTCGAAGGTATTTTTCTTCTTTTATGATTATTGGCAAGATAACCAGCTCATATTCTTTGTATCCCTTAGCTAAAGCTTAAAACAGCACTTTGAATCCTCAAATTTTCATAGAAAGCTCCTTAACCCATTAATGCCCAAATTTCTTTTCAAAGTAAAAGTTACCTTTTACTATCGGATATGGCGTACAATGAACATTCAACACTTATATTCTGGGGAAAATATTTATTTTGTCATCGAGGACCCCAAGTATGTATGTTCCTTTACGAATGTACACAGATTGTTGAAAGCATAAAAATCATCATTCTGAGAAAAACATATTTAGGCAATGCTATAATCTCCAATTCTTGTCTTTAGTGTGATATAAAAATGTGCCTCAGTCAGAAAAAATGATGCACACACCTCTTGGAGCGTCACATAGTGCTGTTACAGATTCGAGAAATTCATGCAAATGGCGGCCCCCACCACTGCTGTAAAGGGAGACTACTCTCATAAGCACTTTTCCTGGATGCGAGTTACTTCCCTTGATTAAGCTACAGCAGCTTAGTCACAGTAACGCATTGACTTGGGTTACAGAGGTTAAAATGTGCCATGTCCCAGAAATGGGACAGTGGTCATTAATGGGTTAATATAAAGAGCATAATGGCAGAGTAACAAAAATATATAAATATAATGCAAATTGAAGACAGATTGGCAAGGATGGAAGCAGATTATAACTTGCAGTCAAGCAGATTCACTTTCTTAGGATGCAAGTTTTGAGCATGTGCAGCAATCGTGACACAGCTCTGTTTATATGAATGACATCACTAGGTCTGTTACTAAGCCCAAAGGGCATCACCACGTATTCATAATACCCATTACCTACATTATTGGCAGTTTCTGCTCTTCTTCCTCCTTTATATGAAGCAAATACCATGCATTTCCAGAGATCACAACCCAGGTTGAGGTTAGAGCAATGATCTATAACTCTGTTTGTAGAGGTCTACCATACCCAGTTATATTAATAAGCACCTAAACAAGAGCTATTGATGTTGAGAGACATGCTTTGCAAAGGTTGGTGTGAACTACAACTACTGAAGGGTTGATGTAAAATAGTAGTGTTGGAACCACTGTATTGCAGGCAAGATGTGTCAGTTTTCTAATGGTTCTTGTTAAGCCCTCTGCCATCAGTATGAGGTTTCAGTCCCCATCCTTTTTACACAGAGAAGAATCCCACAACTGTGGGGGACATAGAGGAATAAATATGCTCAGTGGCCATAGATGTATTGATTCATTGGCTCAGTCTTAGTAATGAGGTGGCCAGGATATACGGCCACAGAGAGACTCTTGGCAGGTCATTAGAGCTGCCATGTAATCAGTGGGGGTCTAGAGCAGTGGTAAGATTTTAGCTGAAGACTTGGCTCACATCTCAGTGTACCCAAGGTTGCTCCAGTAAGATCTGAATCCCCCTTGGCATGTCACCTTCAGAACCTGCCAAAGATTGTGCAGCCAAGGCAGCGTGCATAGAGCAAATTGGAAACAGAGACGTCTAAGCAAGTAGACTTCCAAGCCCAGATTGAGCCATCAGCCCAATCAATAACAAGGTTATGTAATACCAGCTGGGGATGCTCCAAAGCCACAAGTAACTCTGTAGATCTGCAGAGATGACATTGTAACAGAGCTGAATGGTTTTCAGACATTTTAATGCAAGTGAGCCAAGACATTGTGTTATGATTCTGGTGCCAAGGGGCTATCGATCATGGACCATTACTGTTAGCAATTCAGACAATGTTAGCAAGGATGCAAAACAGTCTACACACTTTTCCACAACACCGGAGTCAAATAAAGCAACAGTTTCAATGTTGGTCGAGTCCCACCTGACCGGCAGGAGCAGTAGGAATAGTCTTGAAATAATTACAGAGAAAGGATTAAGACTGACTCACTGGCATTCTCCAGCCCAGCTAGCAAAGATATTTCCCTGATGCGCCTGGCATGAAAGTCGATAGTGACTGGGATTAATGTAGTAAACTCGTCTCTGTCTAAGTCTTCAGGGGGCAGGTATGGCAAGATGGATCATAGGGAGAACCGTCAGGAGTGGTCTGTGATACAACTTAGAGCATACTTAGTCATAATGCGATATATTTTAAAAGGGCCAAATCATGTCTTTTTTTTTGACAGGATCAGGTCATTCCAGTGGTAACTGGCAGAAATGTGGGTAATGTAGTCTGAAACCTGACATAAAAATTTTCAAGTTTTTTTTCAATTTCTCTTTCTTAAACTAGGGGTTTTTTTGTAGGCAAGAGGATAATTAGTCCGTATTTCCTAAGATCTCTAAACAACTTATATGTACGGCTTGCTGACATAACTCAATCGCGGTTCTTAGGATGAAATGGTTCAAGGGTTACAATGAGTTGTCGCTGACACTTACTAACCCCAATTTTCTTATTATAAATGGACAAAAAAACAACAGACATAAATTTACCAGTTTTTTATATGAGCGGATTAGGCCCAAACCTGAAATCATACACCCTCTACCCTCCATCGCTGCAGTGTCCACATATTTTACCTCCCTTTTGCTTTGGAAAACCTCCCTGTATATATGAATGGACACACTCCATGTAGGTGTTAAATTAAAGGCTGCACAGATCCACTCTTCGACAAAATTGACCATAAATTCACAAACGTGTAAATGTGAGGAGGGTGGCCATGTTTAGTACATAGCGGAATGCTGATTCTTTTCAATGCATATTATGGTGCCAAGGGTCACACACCAGTGGTATCAGGCAGTCTGCTCAAACTCAATCCCAACTGCCATTGCTCTTCTTCTTCTGCCAAACGATCGCCTCGAGATCCATCCACATGATTGAGATGCACTAGTCCTCTTCTATGGCTCCATTGTGGAGAGTATTTCAACTTTTTGTTCCAGTGTCTAGAATTTTTCATTGTCAGTGCATAACAATAACAACCTTTTCTTGCCCATAGCTTCACCCGTTATCGAGGCGAAGAGACAAAGCAAGAAAACGAATTTGTAACATGAGAATCATTGAACTGCGAATTCTCCAAATGGAACATCCTTCTTCCTTCAAACGTTACTGACGTGACGCATGTTGCAGTTGTGGAGGATGGGAAGGGGTACTTCCACACTCATGTCACACATTCTCAAAAAAAATTTCCGCACAGGATGTTCTAAGGTTTCCTTGCTGAGGATTCTTTAGGAACACTCCAAATTCTTCTGACTGGGCGGTACGGTGGTGAAGTCATTAGTGCTGTTACCATGTGGGTTTCGACTCTAGCCTGTGACCTTTCTGTGTGGCATCTGCATGTTCTCCCCATGTTCACATGGGTTGCCTCCAGGACCTACGGTTTCCAGCCACAGTCAAAAGTTATCAAAGACATGCATATCAGGCTAATTGGAGACTTTGAATTGCCTATAGTTATGAATGCGATGAATGTGTGAGTGGATGGTGTGTGATCCCTACATTGCTTTAGAAAGAATAAAAAGAGAGGCACAATGCAAGAAAAGTGTTAACAGAGCAGTTAAAAAATAATCAATCATCAATCAGTCTTTCCTGACTTGTCTACATTTGGAATAGCCCTCGCAATACAAATCCTTGATTATTTCCTAAGTCAGATCAGAGGATGCGAAACACAAAATTCATATGAGCACTATGACTGAAACATATGACAGGGAACAGGTGACCTCTAGTGGCCAAGCAAGGAAACTGCAATATCTTTGAAAAGAGCAAACTTGCTCATTTCGTGGACGGCTGCGAGTTCACATGATCTCTGAAAAAACACATTTATGGTAATGTTATCATTCCTGATATCTACGTATAAATATGTATTAACGTTCCTCAAGCTGATAAAAGCAGAGTTTTAACAGCGTTAAAGCATGACAGCTGAGCACAGAGATGATACGATCTGTGAAATAAAGATGTCCTTGGATCCTTCATAGTGTCGTGGAAGATGTCTTAACCCCTTAAACTCCAAGTTCAAAGACAGAAAAAGTTTTTTGTCATATTGTAGAATAATGTCGCATTCATACTCTGTATCTGCTGCAGCGCTTCACTTAAGCTACATCCCACTCATATTGAGAGAAATATTCAAACCCAGGATGCCATGTTGTTATAGCCTCGGCATAATGTCTATTGGACAATGTCTAGATCTTGTGCATCATTTTATAAGCATTTCCCTGTAATTCAGCAGGACATATTTGGGATTGTTGGAAACCTTGGAATCTCAACTGTGATTTCAATTCCTCTGAAATGCCACAGGTTTGAATACAGCCACTGTATTTAATGGATATGGGTTCTTTAAAAGTATTTTTATGCAGCACTCCACATGAAGAAGTGAAGACTTCAAGAAGCTGATATATGTCAAAGATTATAACACAGACTGCACTGTTAGCATGATCGTGTGCTTGGTGGAATTGTAAAGCACTTGAAAAAAAATTGTGCAGTTGTCTTCCATTGCACTGATCCAGAACGTATAACATTTAATAAAATGAATTATTTCTGAATTTCTGGCTAAATTAATCCTAGTCTAGCTCATGAAAGAACCTATGAGTCTGCAATGATATACTGTGCACACCCGGCAGGCTGCAAATGTGTATTTTGTAGTCTAAGCCATATGTTGTCATAGCTGTACTGTTAGCTGAGGATTATGAACGCAAATTCTTACAAATCTGTGGGGGCAAAGGTTAAAAAAAAAAAAAAAAAAAAAAAAAACGGCGGGTCATTAGCCGACATGTGACAGCATTTTGTGTTCTGTAAATACAAAACTGATTTTAAAAAGCCCTGTGTTAATATGTGCTTTCCTGTGTCTCTTTAAGCAAATTCTTTAGCATGGAAAACAAGATTAACCTTCATGCTTGACCCGATTGTAATTATTTACAGGCCATACATTGTGCTCACTGCCTCTGAGGATATTTACCATTTCGAGTTTTCCAACCGCAAACAGAGCCATACCGAAATGTTAAAAAGCACTGACAATATGCTAACTAAGCAGCGGTGCTCAATCGTGTGCCATGGAGGGCCGCGAGTGTGCAGATTTTCATAACAACCAATCACTACTCCAGCTGACTTCACTGGGGGGTGTTCTACGAACCTGGCTTTGTGACTGAGCCTGACTTTCAGCTTAAGTAGAACCCTTTACTTTAGTCCACATTCCAGATTTGCAGAGGTTCTTGGTTTTAATAAGTGCTGAAGACAGGCTTAATCACATAGCCAGCTTTGTAGTACACCCCCCTGACCTGCACATTGTCGGGCAGAGAGGATGGAACTGAGCAGCAAAATCAGCGGGTGTGCTGAATATCCAGCACATATGCCACAACCTTCAAAGTCCCCAGATCTTAAACCAACTCCTGAATTTGTATGAAATTTTGAAATGTGTTCGACAGCGCTCTTCGTCATCATTCTCAAAACAAAAAACACCCGTGCTGCATGAATATTTGTATTTTGCATCATATACGTATGTAAACTACTATTACAGGTATTCTTTTTTTTTTTTGCCTTTCCTTTCATTCTAAAGATTACATGCCCACACAAGTCTGTACTTTGTGTTATTTGTTTTGTGTTTTGGGTGTATTTATTGGTGATTAAAAACAATTGATCACAAAGAAAGAAGAGATGTAAAATGTTATCAACATTTTTCAGAGGTACAGAAGAATTTCTGAACTCACTGTGGCAGACATTGGTATATTTACTGCACTAAATAAAAGGGTCTCTGGGGTCCTGGGCTCCAAGATAACCGTCAGGGCGCTGTTAGTCAGGGCGCGTATTACCGCTCCTGTTTGAAATGGTTTAACAATCTCGCTCTGTCGACCTGATTGGATGCAAGATGGCATTTCCAGCTCAAAATGGCTGCTGTGCTTCTCCCACGTCAATGCTAGACATTGCTGTTGGTTGAGATGCAGTTAGACAAAAGTGCCTTGACATACTGCCTTGAAATGAAATGTTTTTTATCTGCTATTGATTTAAGATCGACACATATTGACATGATAGAGGACTATACGTTATTGCAGGAAAAAAATGTTTATCTCCCATGTGTTCATGGAAGAAAACATCGGGATATGCATAAAATGCATGTTTATGGATAACATTTAGCATCAATGCGTAAAACGGCACAACACGATGAGCTTAAGTCTTACTAGATTTCCCGGGTAAATGGTAAACACAAAGTGGGCCATATATTTAGTTGACATCGGTTAATGACTATTTTTGCCTCTGAAAGGCTCTACTGAATTAAACTGAAACAAATAAAACATAAACTGTGACTTTTAATGGACGCACTGTGAAGTAAACAGGGGTAAAAACACAGAGAGTTTAGACAAGTCTGCTTCAATTAAATCAAGGAATAGAGCTGCACTACATAATTAATGCACATTTTTAAAACTATATAAATTTTTCAATTAAAAGCTGTTGAGTATTCTTTTCAAATATTTCTATTTCCTCCTAATTTTGTGTAATCGTTATTTTAAGCCCATGAGTATGGTGATAATCACATTATTACTTGGTTTAGTCTGACCCCAGTAGATGTCAGCACTGATCTATGAAACTGTGGAACAGAGTCCATTACTGAGGGAAAATGTGAGTTAAAACCAGCATTACATTATTTATTGTCCTTAGTTCATATGGACAGAATGTACAACCAAATTATTAATAAAGAGCATTAGCCCAACTATACGTCAGAGGTGTGATGTAAAGTCCAGAAATATTTCTTGCGTGTATGCCTCTGTGCATGAAATGTAAAACTGCAATGCACTGTTTAAAACATAAAAAAATTCTCAAAAATTGCTTTTGCTAGATTTGATGGACAGCTCCGAGAAAGCAGCAAATGCCATTTGCAGACATTGTGCACGCTTGTTATTATTCCAGACAATCATATAATCACTCAGGGTA
The DNA here is from genome assembly GCA_029692085.1 of Gymnothorax javanicus. Taxonomy (NCBI): domain Eukaryota; kingdom Metazoa; phylum Chordata; class Actinopteri; order Anguilliformes; family Muraenidae; genus Gymnothorax; species Gymnothorax javanicus. The sequence goes on along the minus strand of CM056198.1, from coordinate 7,981,275 downwards.
ACTGAAAACACCTGTTCAAGTGCTTCCTCAATTTGATCTACAAACCGTATTTAACAGGGTCCAGACTTGACTCATTTCAATTCTGCTTTTGTCTGAGAGCTCTTTTTTTTTTCCTGCTGACAATCATGCAGTGTTTGAGAGTTCTGTAACCATGACCTCTGTTAACCAACACATCATTAATCAATGAAACAGAACCTTTACGGTCCAATCACTACACTGCCTACATAGGATTCTCCTGATGCATGATACCTATAATTGATGTACTGATGTGGCTCTTCTCTTAGGAAGAATACGGTATTTTGTAACACCAGTATGTACTGATGGGGTAAGCCACTATGATTTGCGGACAACGCGCCCTTCAGAGGTCCAAAAATGCAAAACACAGTAATGTTATGAATCAGTATTATTCAGTGGGGTGCAAAAATTTGGGCACCCCTGGTTTAAATGTCTGTTCCAATTAATCTCCAAGTGATTGAAAGCAAACCTGAACACCATATGCCACAAGGTTAAACATGACACATTTCATCACATTTTAAAGCAAGAATAATTTTTATTTTTAACTTTTTACAGTTTCAAAATAATAAACCAAAGAAAAAGGCCTTGTGCAAAAGTTTGGGAACCCTGTCAGCTAGTACTTTGTAATTCCTCCTCGGGCAGCTATAACAGCTTGCAAATGCTTCCTGTAGCCAGCTAAGAGTCTTTGAATTCTTGTCTTTGGAATTTTCCCCCATTCATTAAAGAGTCTTGCATTGATCCAAGTGTGCAGATACTCCTTTTTTTTTAACCAGTTGTTGTTTGGTTTTCTGGCACCTTGGCATTTTTTGGTCGTGAGCGCGATGATTTGCTCTTGGCCCCACTCTTCCTAACAGAACACCTCCAGCTCAGAAATATTCTTCAGCCTTCTTGCATGCACGGCATGTTTGAGGCCACTCCACAGATTTTCAATAATATTCAAGTCTGGGGACTGTGATGGCCATTCCAGAACCTTTATCCGTCTTTCCTGGAGGTACTTCTTGGTGGATTTTGAGGTATGCTTTGAGTCATTGTCTTGCTGGAATACCCAACGTCTCTTCAACTTCAATTTCAGGACTGAGCTTTGAAAATTAGCCTCTAGAATGTCTTGATATTTGGTGGAATCCATTCTTCCTTCCACCCGCACAATATTGCCTGCGCCCCCAGCTGCTACACAACCCCAAAGCATAATGAATCCACCTCCATGCTTAACAGTTGGCTATGTGTTCTTCTCTACTAATTCTTCACCCTTTTTACTCCAAATAAACCTTCTTTGGTTGTGGCCAAAAAGTTCAATTTTGGTTTTGTCAGTCCAAAGCACATTGTTCAATAGGCTTGAGGTTTCTCAAGGTTTTCTTTTGCTTACTTCAGACGCTTAATTTTGTGTTGAGGTCGTAGGAAAGGCTTCTTTCTTGCAAATCTGCCAAGCAGGTCTTTGTTATTTAAGGTACGCTGTATTGTTATCCTGTAAACAACTAGACCTGTGTTTGCAACTCTTTTTTGCAGCTCTTTTGCAGTGATGTGTGGGTTCTTCTGAGCGTTTCTCATCAGATCTCGGGCCATTCTATCTGAAATTTTTCTTGGTCTTCCAGATCTTGCCTTGACTTCCATTGTTCCATTTATCTTCAATTTCCTTACGATGTTTCTGACAGTAGAAATGGGTAGTTTGAAACGTTATGAGAGTTTTTTGTAGCCCTCTCCTTGTTGGTGGAAGTAAATTATCTTGACTTTGACATCCTTGGACAACTGTTTAAAGGAACACGTGGTTTTAACTCCAGACAGCACAGTCGGATACTTTAGAGGGCATGGAGTTACTTCAGAATATGTAGTTCAACCCTGGAATTATATTCACCTGACTCATTGAAGCCCTAACGAGTAAATCACCTGGGTCTGGGCCTTAGTAATCATCTTCTTAAAAGGTAACGAAGAATAATCCAAAAGGGTTCCCAAACTTGTGCACAGGGCCTTTTTTCCTTTCTTATCATTTAAAAACTCAGAAAAAATAAAATAATAGGAAACCTTGATTTTAAATTTGCAGAAAGGTGTCATGTTTAACTTTGTTGCATTTAGTGCTCAGGTTTGCTTTCAATCATTCGGAGATTAATTGTAACAGACATTTAAACCAGGGGTGCCCAAATTTTTGCACCCCACTGTACCTACACTTGTATTGATCTTACTGGCATAACTTTGCCCCAGAGTCATGGTTAACCAGAGTTGAGCAAATACGGTAGAAATCCACTACAAGACAGACGCAAGCAAACATACATACACACAGTCACACACACACACACACACACACACACACAATCAGGTACGCACACACTCATGCACACATACATACACATGTAAACTAACGCAAGCACATAAATACTCACATGCACACACGTATATACACAAACACACATACGCATGCAAGCATAAACACACACAAACAAACACACACACTCACGCACACATACATACACATGCACACTCAAACACACTCACACAAATACTCACACGCACACGCATACACACACACACACACGCACGCACACATACACACACACACACACACACATACACACCTAAACCTAGCCCAATCCTTGACTCTAAACGCTAAAATAGTTCACTTTCCTTAAAGGGAGAGACAGTCCCCACAAGAAAAAACTATATATTGTTTTCATTACTTGAGGGGACATTTTGTCCCCACAAGGGTATGTATACATGCCATCACTAACACACACCCACACAGAATCTTTTACGATGAGAAGATCCCACAGGTCCCAGAACTACCCAACTGCGCACAATCTGGGGCTCCAATACGGGGAGCTGGAAGGTACACTCACCATATCTTTATGCTACCAGAGTGTACTGTACGCAAATTTTAAAACATAACACATTGAAAAATACTTGACGGCAGTAACACACTCTCCAAACTCTCAGGAAATTCCTTGGGCACAAATGTATGCCCCTCTGACCTGACATCGAAAAAATACAGGAAGGTTTGTTTATTTATACAGCGAATAAGCCACACGTTCTAGGCTTTCATGTAAATGCTTCTACATTTCCGAGTAACAGAAGCCCTGTTATTCTGTGACCTTTGTGGGTTTTTTTAAATTATCAAATAATATTTTTACACTAAATAATTAGGTGTATCCAGTAACCTTTTATAAATTTGGGTAAATCATTTTGCAGCATAAGGCATTACATGTTCAGATGCCCATTGGCCCATTCAGATTTACCCACCATCATGCACTAGGGCATATGCTATGTGCACCTCAAGAAGTAAACAAATATACCTTCTAAGCTCTTCACAGTAGCTTCATATCATGGCAAATTCAGGACATGTGAAAAACATAAACAATTTAATGATGAATTGTTAGATCTTCAAGAACAGGTCTGGATCACTAGCATAATAGCAAGTAAAAATATAAAATACGAGCCAAAGTATTTATTTATTTATGTATGTTGCAGCCTTCAAACATTTTCTTTACCTTATTTATTAAGAGTGATATTAGTTCTGACTTACGCTACACATCTGGGGCCTTATTTATAAAAAATTGCGTGGATTTCATGCTTAAATAATACGTACGCACAAAAAAATAAAAATGACAGTTTGTGGAAAATAACCTAATTTATAAACCTATGGGTAAAATAAACTGCATGGAATTTTCATTTATTTAATCAGGATGGACTTGGAATTTATTGACATTGTGCATAATCCTAATAATTTCCCTTTTTTTAATGTCATGTTTGTTTTTATAAATCAGAAATCAGCGAAGAAAGTGACGTACGTATCTTTTTTGTACCTACGCACTGTTTATAAATGAGGCCCCTGGTGAGTAAGAGGTAGCAGTAGTTGAGGATCATTAGCTGTCCTGAACATATGAAGACTCTTCTTGGGGCAATTTTTCATGACGAGGGCCAGGGTACTTATTTCCATTAAAGGACATTGCCACGCAAGGCCATTCCATGTTCGTCCCCAAAAGTCTGGATGAGGTTCTTTCCTGATTCAACATGACAAAATCTCCATGTACAGACCGAGGGTCGTGAATAGTTTGTTGAGGTCGGGTTAGAAGAACTTGACTGACCTGTACAAAGCGTTGACCTCAATCCCATTAAGCACCGTTGGGACCAACTTTAAACCAGGTTTAATCACCAACACAAAAGCCTGAACTCGCATAGACTACTCTGTTTGGAACAAAAGCAACTCCCACTGGCAATGTTCTAATGTCTTGTAGAAAGTCTTCCCAGAAGAATATAGGGAGTTATAAGAACAAAACGAGACCAAATCTATATTAATTTCCAGTGTACACAACTCTCTCTACCCCCCCTTCCACACACATGTACAAATACCCTTTTGCTAAACATGTCCTGGTGAATTATTGCAAGAGAAGACTCTTTGCTTGGCAATTCATCAAATATGTAACCAAACAGCCTGTTCCGTAAGTGTGTGCAGTCATTTACGTCCATTCAATCAAAGTGTTCCATTAACTATGATAATGTCACAGCAAACACATTTTCATGCGTTTATCAATCACAGCTGGCGCTCAATGTTTATGCACGCGCACGTTTGGCTCATTACCGCAACCCCTGCCACGTGCGAGAGCAGGAACTGTGTCAAATATCACCGCACGTGTGTCGTATGAGTCGCTTTCCTTAAAGGCATTTTAATTTCTGGTGAGTCTCAGATCTCCACGGGGTATTTTACGAGTGTAGCATTTCAGCATTCAGTCACCGCTTGTGTTTGAAGTGACTTCCATAGAGTCTGCTGTCAAACATATGAAACATTTATATTCAGAAATTTACTGAAGCAATTCAGGTCAGGCACCGTCCTCAGGGATACAACCCAATACCTGGAATTAATCCTACAAACTTATAGTCACTAAATATTTGATATGAAAATGTTTGAATACAGAAGAGAACATTTTGTTCTGAAAGTCCACAATTCAAGTGCACACAATACTTCTTTTTGTATGTAAAGAACAAGATTTTAATAGCAAAAATGTACTAAAAATACAATTCAACTGTATACAGTATGAATGCCATAGAGCTGCCTGTGATTGCCCAGATGTTCTATTGATCAGATATGCAAATACAAAATGGCCGCACCCAGAAACGTCCCGAACATTTTGTTAGCATGACGACCACAGGTAAATAAGCAAGATATTAGTCAGAAGTGAACAGGAACACAGATTACCACAACACTGAAGTAATCTCTGAGCAGTTGTTTAAAAATATTTCACAGATGAAAATTCTGCCCATTTCCCCTCAAAGTTGTAATATGAGCTTGTAAATTAATTCCAGATAATAATAGCTACTATGCAATTCCATGCATAGTAGACAATGTGTGCAAAAAGGAGGAGCCCTTTTTTTTTTATGACGCCATAATTCAGAGTCTGTAGGGGTTGACTACAGGTGGCTCCAGGTTGTGTGGCTATCAAAAGGCTGTGATTTGGCTATCGCCAGGAGATGGCATTATTTCACCAGATGGTGAACTATGATGGGTGATGAACTGCCACAAAATAAACTGTGACACTACCGTTAAATATAAGTATTGAGACGATACGAACGACAGAACCACTGAACATACTGACGAGAGACGTCACATGTCTCAGCTATGGCTACAGTCAAAGAGGCTTTTAGAGGCAGAACTTTTTTGAATACATTGTGAACCTTTTCTTGGATGGCTGAAAATGACGTTTTCGTTCTGCCATCATAGGAACACGAAAAGGTTACATTGTTTTTCTGTCATTGTCATTGCAGTATCTCCCCTCAGCAGGGACCACCAAATCTAGCCCTCCAATCGAAATCCAGTCTTTTTTCTCTCAGGTAAAATAACTAATAAAATTGAACAATCTGACTGGTCAGACTATCTTTACGCATGACTACCAGGTGAAGGCAGGGAATGGGGGGTGGAGTGGGGGGTGTTAAGGGACTATTTAAAACCATCGGTTAACGGACGTCAAAGGCGTCCCTGCTCAATACATTTATACAAGCGATTCGCAATTGATTCAACGCAACCACAGGCGTAAGGTTTCGTTTCAACTCGGGGGACAACAGATTACCCAATGTGGAGGGGTGCAGTCACGCACTGGAAGAGGGGGGCTGGATTTAGGCCTAGCGATCTGAAGGGGAAAATGAATTTAAAATGAAAATACCGGGAAGATTCGTGGCCCTTGGTTGCCCGCTTAGTTACGGCCGCGATGCTCGTTTGTTAAACTCAACTTGCGCTTGACCTCTTTACTTGTAGCCTATAATTCAAAATAATTATTTTATCGTTCATCTAGGTTTTCTCAGCGATCGAGGGCAGCGCACGGCACAGAAAATGCTGGCGTTTTCGATTATAATTCTATATTCACCGTGTTGCTGAAATGGAAAGCCATTGAATTATAGATCATAGCCCGTGTTCGTTACGCATTTGAGCGCAGAGGATGGAAACGCTGATGAAAACAGGGTGTTAAAAATTCATGGTCCCACTTTTCGAATATCTGACGTGTCTGTAGACCTTCGCCTACGCGTTAGAGACAGGATGGCTTAGCACTTCTCTCAAATGTATGGCTTTACCACCGGTTTCGGTGCCCTGACATTCAGAATCGCACGCAAGAATCTGCCTTAACTATGTCAACAGCTTCAGTGCATTCCTGGCAATTCACGGTAATAGGAAGTTCCGGATTCCAGTTCCCGCACCACCTTACACTTGGCCTCCCAGCACTCAACCCGCTTAAATTTTTACACCGGCGTCGACCGACAGAACTTGTGAAATGCTTTTAACATGTGCCTTTCACGGTACCGTAAGGAAAAGTGTGCTTGTTTTTCTCTATGATGGTAGGTCCGAACGCAAGGAGTATCGGGAATGACCCTGTTGGTAATTCACTGCTGAAGGAGGTGCAGAATTCCGGATTTACTGGGGGACATATTCCCGCTTTTCCATCATCCTCGGCCTGAAGGGTCGGGGCTCCGGAGCGAAGGCGCTGCCGCGGGACAGGAAGAGAGGCGGAATATTTCAGCAACCAGAGAAAATTTACTTAAGCTGCGAGGCTGCCGTACGACCAGCTCATCCCACGCCGCGGTTATGGAGTTACCGGATCACGCATTCCTCCGCAAAGGCGGCGGTTTGAATACGCTTCACCTTGGCAGCCCTGAGCTGCCAAGTCAGGCTGGCAAGGTCTCCAAAAAAGGCAATGCTGCCAGCTGAGCTGTTATAATATCATTATATGATGGGGATTTTTCGCAAAGCTTTTTTTGGGGAGTTAAGCATCGTCGCTTGCAATGATTGGCACACCTCTGTTCACATTTGATAGATGGTGACTTATTTTAACAGCTGCATTTCTGCATATTCCCTTTCACTGGACTTTTGCAGAGGTTGTTTGGTTCGGTTACTTGTTCAGAGGGACTTTTGTGCCATGCCAGATTATTTTAGCATCCCTGCCTGTTTTTTGTTGACGGTAACACGTTGCAATGAGGTCACACAAACTGGCATTGGCTATGCTGTTGTAAGCATTTATTGCAGATGTGGGAGACAAATAACTTCCATTTTTGCAAGAAAATCACCTCTCACCAATTTATGGTAAGCAAATCAATGAACCTTTCCTTAGCAAAAGGTTCCTCAGGAGGTAGAGTGGATGGTCTAGGAATCAGAAGGTTCCTAGTTCAATCCCTGGCTCCTCCAGAGAATGTGTCGAAGTGTCCTTGAGGAAGACACTGAACCCTGAACTGCTCCTGATGTGCAGGTTGGCACCTTGCATGGCAGCCTCTGCCATCAGGGTGATTGAGAGGCATAACTGTAAAGCGCTTTGGGGTCATGTGACTAGAAATGCGCTATATAGCTGCAGTCCATTTACCATTTTAATTTCATTACTATGCAAATAAAGCCCCTTGTGACGTCAATAGAGGCACAAAATAAAAACAGGTCATTTTAACACGATTTCTCAGGAAAGGCGGTCAAACAACAATGCAGAGACAATACTGTTTCGCATTTTGTCAGATGTTAGCAGAAGGGCCAGATTATGTGAGTCACGGAAAGAACAAACAAGGACAAATATTGTGATTTGCATAATAAAGGACCTTTGACGCGTGGTGTTGCCCGGTCGACGGACAGCAGCACAGTGGCTGATGTCTAGTCGAGGAGGTGTGCGTGAGTCAGTCCGTGGCGGCCCGGATGTGAGCTGCTGCCGGGCGGATTTATTTATTGCGCGCACGTCTCGCAGCTGGCTCCAAGCCTCACAACCTTTCACGCTTAATTTGCGCTTGGCTGCGCGGGGGCGATCCTTCGCGGCTCGAGGGACCCTATGATGACATCATCACCCCGGGAAGGCAATGTTCCGCGGGGGCCCTGCTGGGGAGGGGCTGTACGTGGGCTGAATATGCGGCTCCGAGTCCCCGAGCGCACTCTGAGCGGACGCGAGACGGCGGACGGGAGTTCTCCTATCACCGTGGTGACGGGGAGAGGTCACCTTGAGGACAACAAGTGCCTGGAACACGGTGTAATTTTCAGAGTTAAATCGACTCTTGCAGAGTCAAATGAACATGACACAGTCCCATTTCATTGCACTTTTGCCTGAGTGTATCGGTGCAGTGGCGGGGAGAAGTCACCTTAAAGACACAAGTGCCCGGTACGCAGTGTAATTTTCAGAGTTAAATCAACTCTTAGAGAGTCGAATGTGCTCTCACACAGCCCATTTCAGTGCACTCCTGCGTGAGTGTACAGGCGCAGTGGTGATGGGGGTCACCTTAAAAACAACAAGTGCCCTGTGCATGGTGTAATTCTCAGAGTTAAATCAACTCTCACAGAGTTAAATGTGCTCTTACAAAGCCCATTTCCGTGCACTCCAGTCTAGCGGTGCTGTGGCAGGTAGAGGTCACCTTGAGGACAACAAGTGCCTGGTACACGGTGTAATTTTCGGAGTTAAATGGACTCTTACAGAATCCATTTGAGGGCACTCCTGCCAGAGTGGGACAAAAATAGCCTCCTTCAGAATTTATTTAATTCTTCAAATTTTTACTGTGTGGCAGGAGTCAGAGTCCTCAGCAGACACGTTTCTAATCATAGCTTGTGTATTACACATTTCGAAAGATGTGTTTTCCCCGGGGGATGGGAAGAATTGTCCCTGCCACATACACATACACTGTTTTTGACACCCCCCAACCCCCACTCTCTTGGTCGAGGGCTCAACAATTGTATTGGAGATGTAGTGGCTAAACCAAGATTTGAGTTCCTGAACTTCTGGGTCACAGCTAACTACCGCAGCAACAATATGGCCCTAATTATTCACAAAGTAGTAGTTTTCATTCTATTTACCTGTATCCCTCTCCATCCCTGGAACTAAAATAGCCCTAACCCATAAATACGTCATCGGCTGTTCACAGCAATGCATTATGGGTGATACCCGGGGTAGGTATCCTCTACACACTATCCACCTCCTTAAATCTGAAATATCGTTGTCTCCTATCACAGAACATGGTAAAATTGCTCCTTAAACATCGCTCTCTCGCAAAATCATCTGACATCCACCATATTGATGAAAAGAGACCCCGACTATTCCCCACAATGCATTTGCAGTAGACAACTGATGACATTGTTATGCTTGGGGACTATTACAGCACTGAATCTCCAGCAGTTTCACTGATTTTTTTGTCTGTTGGATATAATTAGCTATCCATCTCAGAGCTCTGGCTCTTAAAACATTTCCCGCTACACATTTGTGACTTCAGGCATGCTACAAGTCTGTGGCATGCTACAGCGAAAATCCGATTTCCCTGCATGTGACTTTGGCCTCATAATCCCATTTCCACTCGAAGCCGAGGCGTGACCCCATTATTAGGCTAGAGAACATTCAATCAACCGTGAAATGGCCAGTTTTAGGCTAACGGAGAGTTCAAACTTCATAGCTGCCCAACAATGCCCACACCAATCATTATTACACAACAAGCTAACGAGATATTAGTTAATGAGCCATAACTCCTCAGAACTCCAGGATATCCCCGCATAGGAACATTATGTTCTTTTTGTGGCAGCTCACAATTTTGCCTTGTTTCAACTGGTGATAAGCCCGGTGTTTACGGACATTGTAAATGTGCATAATGTTCATATTATAATCCAGGGAAAATGTCATAAATCAGACAGTGTAGAGACTGCGGTATTGGACAGATCCCACTAGCACAACAAATGATGTCACATGAATTTTTCACTCTAACAAAATATGTCCACAAATATGTTTTCTTAAAATACTTCAGAACAGGGTGTTTTGAAGCATCAACTTGTTTAAGTGGCACATTTTGTGGAAATGAGCTTGAAGCAGAGTATTAAAGTTTGTGTGTTCTGCACCACTGCCTCCCATCAGAACATTTGCAGTGATTCAGGCAGCAAAACTGATGGATGAATGAGAAAGGTATCTGATGAGAGTAGGCAGGGTTACAAAAAATAAAAAAATATAAAAAGCTGGATAAAACTGGTGCGAAGCAGACTGGTCCAGACAGAAAAAAAGAGAAAGAAAAGAAAGCATCCGGGAAAAGAACAGAGTAATCTTACAAGAAAAACAAACATCTCTCTTGCCAAAATCACAAAATGTGCTCATGGATTCTGCTGGCTTAATGAAATATTCTGAGGATATCTGAGTCCCCGGTTTATCTGTTCCCGTCTCAAAGTCTGTCGGCTGGATATACTGACCTTGGGAAACGAATGACGGCACTCCTGGTGCAGGATTTTACGGGTGACATGATCACTAGAGATTTGTTTCAGTTAGCACACGTTCCTGGTAGGAATTCCCCTGGGCAGTGCAGACTTCGGGCATAAAATTTACGTGTAGAACGCCAGCCGTGCTCTTGCTTAGCCAAGTCTGTCATGCAGCAACCTTCAAGAGAAATTATTGTTTTATGTTTTCTCAACATAGTCCTGAAACAAGCTTATGAGTTTCGTACATTCCTGAGCATCCTTTCCTGTGCAGCAAAAGTTGCACGCATACCCCTTTCATACTGGGAGTTCAGCCGCTTTCACACTGGACGCGAAACGAATTTTTCGCACGACAGATTACATTCAAAGTCAATGCAAAGATATTCGCGTCTTTGCATTGACTTTGAATGTAACCTGTCGTGCGAAAAATTCGTTTCGCGTCTGGTATGAAAGCAGCTTTAGAGCGCTTCCGAGGCGGCCAAAATTAGCGCAGTATGAAAGGGGTATAAGAAGCAAGCAAGTTACGTTAAAGAAGGCATTCCTCCACTGTAAAGTAGCATCACAGACAACATAACGCCGTAATTCTGGGTTGCTGGAAAACGCCTTCATATGAAAAGTCTACAATTAGTATTTTTAAGTGTTCTACTGTAACACTGGCATTTGGTGAAAAGGATGATGAAGATGATGCCAGCTTGAATATGAACAATTATCTGACATTTTACAGCTTTTTTGAGCCGGAAAGAAAGCAAGTGCACGATTCGCATGATATGAACAGTGATCGGTGATAAATACATCATCCCACCGCGTGTCCTGATGCTGAGGAAGTCCATCAAGTCAGTGAATGTCCTGCGAAGGAGGCGAACCCATAACCCTCTCAACTGCGCACGTAAAAACGGCGGAGCCATCATATCGCTTTTCAGCTAGCTCGGGTAAATATTGGAGTGAATGGCTTTCATTTCTGGGCCGTGTTTCCCAAAAGCGTAGTTGCAAACTAAGTCAGCAACTTACATAGTTCGTCCATTCACAGTCAATAGGCCCAACTACGTAAGTTAGCATCTGTGATTTTGGGACACGCACCTCTGGCTAGCTTGCCTCTTCTGCCTCTCGCGGGCAGTCATTAGCAGCGGACATGTAGCAACGACACGGCGACGAGTTTGAGTAAGAAGCAGGGGAAGCCGGGGCACAGTGAATCAAGGGCCACAGTGAATCAGGGCTATTTTTTGGAAAATTGACAAAAGGAATCACCGGTATGACATCATCATTTTTTTGTGTTTGGAGAATACCCATCCATGAAAGTTCAGTTAATTCATTTGGATTATCTACTGACAGAAAAACAAGGTAAAGTATGTTTTTATGCATGTAAAGTAAATTTCCATGGCTTCTGATCATGTGCCATATCTTATAGATCATCTAGAAGTAATAAATCCATTATGATGCAGCATTTAGAGCACATATTTGTCACAATACTGAATGAGTGTTTTCTTGAAACTAAAGCAACATGTGACCTTGGGAGACAGTTTTAGGTAATGAAAGCACAGGGGGCACAGTGAATTGGGACCCAGTGAATCATTGGAAAGGTGATTCACTGTACCCCAGTAGGATTCTTTTACATATGGGCCCAGATTCTGTTTGAATAAAGAATAACATGGGAACTGGCAGATATTTTGATGTTCAGTACAGCTATAGTCAGTTCTGGGACTATGCAGAATGTGGCCAAGGAAATCATGAAGTGGACTGGAAATCGTAGGTGTTGTTGGCCTGACTCCCCCTTAAAGGACTGAACAATCGGCAGTACAAACATGACTTGCAAATTAGGTATTGGCATTAACTTTTGAAATTAAGTGTTTTGGACTCTATGTCCTGCTGTAAATCGTTCAAAAATGTCTTAATTGATGATTGAGTGATTAGAATGTATCTTTCAGCCTAAGTGCGCATTCATGAAGTCCACTGGAAAAATTAGATGTTGTTGGTCAGACACCCATCTTCAAGCACTGAACAATCAGCAGTACAAACATGACTTGTGAATTTGAGTATTTGCATTTGACTTTTGAATTTAAGGGTTTTGGACTCAGTGTCCAGTCCTGAATCATTGAATGATTAGAAAGGATCTGTCATTCGGCCTAAATGGCATTTGTTTACTTTAAAGGTTAAATAAAAGGTGATTAAAGCAAATTTAGGGATGTTCCCTTCACGTTAATGGAGTGATTCACTGTGCCCTGAAAACGATTCCCTCTACCCCAGTACTGGGGCACAGTGAATCACTCAAAATCTGTTTTTCAAAACAGTTAAGCGAGAGTTAGCAAAGATCTGCTGCCTTGTATTAATGCACAACACCGCCCTCTTTCAGATGTAGGATGATATGGAATTATTATCACTCCCAGGACAGAAAAATCAACAAAACAACTTTTCTGATTCACTGTGCCCCGGCTTCCCCTACTTGCAGTCCTATATTCGCAACTACCAGCGCACTACACTGTCTGTAACTCTCAGCCTAGGGATGGGGGGAGGGAGTGGGGGTCATAATCCTGCGAAAGAATATGCCACCGAGCCTGAGACTAATAGCAGACATCTGCTCATCAGCGGAACCCTGACGGGTCAGTCTGCACTCAAACGGACATTAACGACACAAATTTGAAACAGGGGGATATCTCCGTTCCAAAAACGTAATGATCTGTGACGGGAAGTGGCCCAAAGCAATAAACGATCGAGGAACATCTGATCTCGGGAGCTCTGCTTCCTGTAATGTAGCGCATTTCATTATGCAAAGGCCTGCACATCACTGCCGAAAGTTAAGACGACCGTGACCTGACGTCAGAAACAGTGTTGTTTGCTGAAGACGGAAAGGAGACACGCAAACAATTAAAGAGTTTATGTGCACATCTGTCGCGATGAAAAACTTTGCTTCCAATGAATTGAAAGCAGTCAACACATTCTCATCCCGACTCGTCATATGGTGATGCTACCTTACCAAGCGTCGATATAGGGCGAAAATGGAGCCTTTTGGCGTCCTTATTTTATGCCAACCCTACCCCCTAATCCTTAACCCGGGTCTTCAATCCGGACCTGGATAAGTAAAATCAGGTGCGACAATGTTAGGCTATCAATAGATAATATACCCCTGCCACTGGGAATTCATTTTACATTTTTTTATCAAGCCCTTTTTGGTAGGTGGGAAACTATGAAAGCTTATAGTTCTAGAAGAGTAGGTGTGAAAACTATTACTTTTTAACATACTTAAGGGAAATTGAAAATTAATTGAAAAGTTAGAGTTTAAGGGGTTAATTCCTCAATAGAACATATAACGAAATACTTCTCCAGTGAGTGTGAAAACTATGAAAGCTCCCAGATCGATGGATTTTTACTAACAGACAGACCTTGAACAAGAACCCTCGAACATCCATGCGAATACGCAGGAGAGCCTTTTAAAACTGTGTCATCTCAGACTGTAGCATCATCCGTCTGTCGGAGAGGATGTAGTCCAGCATGCAAGTGAGTCTTTTGAAAAATGTTCTGCCATCAGTGAGCCATTTTGAAAAAGTACGCTCAGATGCTCCCAATTGATCACAGAACTTGTGCGCAAGGAACGAGGCAAGGATTAGCTTGCATGCGCAAAGCTCATCCACATTTCATTCTGTTGAGCAATGATCTACACTTAGGCCTACTGCTGATTATTTAGTCGACATCAATACACCGTTTGGCTCGCCAAGGTTGAGAATACAAACTGCAGGACCCGTTCAATATGATATCACGGTTGAAAAGCCTTTGTCGTGCTTGTGGTATGGCTGGTCAATGACTCCAGAGTTAGTCAGCTTATAGAAAATTGTGAGCACGTCTGTTGTTAAGCAACTTATTAGTCTGTTTAGTGACTTCCTGGGAATGGGTTTCTCGGTTCTCATTTAAAACTTATGGCCTCATTCCTTGTATTGACTGAATGCACGTTACAAACTGGGCAGATGGGGAGCCCTCTGCAGGATCAATGATGAGCCACTAGGGGGCGTATATAATGAGGAGGGAGAGGTAAAATGGAAGAGGGCTCGGAGAACCAGCTTTACCTAATAATTTGCTCACTAATAGTTTAGCTCGCTGGAAGAGACACCAGGGAGGAAAACTAGAATTTAGAGTGAGAGGTGAGAGTCACCCCTGTTAGATAGATGATCCAGCCTCGACTAAGCCAAAGTCCACAACCTATATACACAGGACAATCAGGGGCTACAGCTTATCACACTGAGAGAATAACAAGCCAATCAATCAATTACCAAGAACATCCCACAAGACTGCTGGAACTGGGGAAGGGCCAGCTAAGCAGAGACGAAAGTTGTGATAGGTTTGGCCATGGTCGGTTGATGGTCATGAAATGTGGACGTAAAAGAAGGTAATTTCTTCACTGATTTACATGGATAAATAATGATTGTATGCTGTTTACATGAAGCTGTAAACTGCCTCTGTTATTATCCTCATAAAAACCTATGGACCCATATATGGGTCCATAAAATGCAGCTGCTGTATTCAAACCTGTGGAACTTCAGGGCTATTTTAAATTCTAGTGGAGATCCAAAGGTTTGTAATGATCCCAGATATGTCCTGCTCAATTATAGGGGAAATATGTGTAAAATGATGTTCAAGATGTAAGTATTTTTAATTTGATGGCATAAAAACATGGCATCCTGTGTTGAATATCTTTCTCATTAGAAGTGTGATGTAGCTTCAGTGAAGCGCTGCAACCTGCAGACAGAGAATATGTATGAGACTTTGTCCTTCAACGTGAACTTTGAACTTACTTCAGGGAAAACTTGAGTAAAAAGTTAAAGTTTATGGGGTTAACTCCTCAACAGAAGGTAAAATGGAAGACTTCCTCATAGTATCTCAAGCTGCACTGCTCCAAACCTTCTCGCACCCCGAAATCCTCATTTGGAAGTCATCACTTTGTAACTGATTCTGATTCTCCGAATATCAGTTTTATGATTGCTTTAAACTACAAGCGTATAAGAAAATTTGCTGAGAGTTGAAAAACATGAACGAGGATAGTTTTTTTTCCCCCAAGTTTCTATGTTGCAATAGGTGTTTCCAGTAATGCAGAAAGTGTATGACATTCTTGCCATATCTTGGGTCACAGGAGTGTCATAAAATGGGTGGGGGGGACCTTCAATGATGTCGGTTAAAGGTTTGCCTGGTGTGCTCTCTCTCTCTCTCTCTCTCTCTCTCTCGTGGATTCAAGGACATGTGAACATGTACATGTGCAGTCAGCAGTTTTGGGTCCACACACCTTGATCACGCGTGTTGGGGAACGCGGTTTGACCCCGGACAACACCCAGGCGTGGGTGGGAGGGGGCCAGAAAAGGATATGGCACCATCGGCAGCCGATTGTCGTGACCGAGAGACACACGACAGCTCACAGGTGTTATGGAGAGGCGTGCGGTACTGTACACGTGTTTTGAGAAGGCCTGTATTTTGAAAAGGCCTGTCGGACTCTGCCTCGCGGTTGTCTTCAGTGAAAAGATGGTTTTTCGTTTTCTGTGGCAGCGTTGTGTATTTGAGTGATGTTCTGGCTGCCAAACTGGATCAGTAACATTGCAGTGTCAGATTTGTTTCTCAGGCGAAGTTCATCCTTCAGCGAAGTGCTTTATCGCAATTGCTAGAGTAAATGCCTTGGAGAGTCAATAGTTAATGTAAAGCTCGTAAAGTATGTATTTACGTATAAGCAGCCCTAAATAACGTCTTAAAAAATGAAGTTAATTTGTTAAGGTTAGTTTTGGCAAATAGAAAAATTATCGCCAACTTTAGAAAATGTATTATACATTATTAAATGTAATGCATGTTGTTACGCATAGTTTAAAAATGCGACTCCATTCACCTGCAACATGCAGAAAATGCATAACCATTTCATTTGAAGGGACTCCATTTAAAATGCGTCATTAACACTGAAAAATTGCAAGAATCTTTGTGACAAGCCACAACCATCATTCAACTAGCATGGGGTGGCAGTGTTGCTTGACCGGTGACTGTAGAGTTACTGGTTTGCGCCCCCAGTTGGGTTTGGGAGTCTGACTTGATCTGGACTGATGAAATTGGGAAGAACTCAGCTGTTGGGCCCTTGAGCAAGGCCCTTAACCTCAAAATTGCTCCAGGAGCCTTACCCCTGTTTCTCTCCATCAATTGTCACTTGCAACTGTTCAATATACAACCCCAATTCCGAAATAGTTGGGACAAAGTGTAAATTGTGAATAAAATCAAAACGCAATGACTTTCAAATCACACCAGACAGTATTTTATTCACAATAGAACAGAGATAACATAGCAAATGTTGAAACTGAGAAATTTTACAATTTTATCCACAAAATGAGCTCATTTCAAATTTGATGGCTGGTACAGGTCTCAAAAAAGTTGGGACAGGGGCCTGTTTACCATGGTGTAGCATCCCCTCTTCTTTTTAACACAGAGTGGAGGTGTGTGGGTATTGAGGAGACAAGTTTCTTGAGTTTAGCCATTGGAATTTGATCCCGCTCTTGTTTAATACAGGCTTCCAGCTGCTGGAGAGTTTTGGGTCCCCTTTGACGGACTTTTCGTTTAATTATGCGCCAAATGTTCTCAATCGGTGAAAGATCAGGACTGCAGGCAGGCCAGTACAGCACACAGACTCTTCTACTGCGAAGCCATGCTGTTGAAATAGCTGCAGTATGTGGTTTTGCATTGTCCTGCTGAAATACACAAGGCCTTCCCTGGAATAGATGTCATCTGGAGGGGAGCATATGTTGCTCTAAAACATTTATATACCTTTCAGCATTCATGATGCTTTTTAAAACATGCAAGTGTCCCACACCATATGCACTAATGCATCTCCATACCATCAGAGATGCTGGCTTTTGAACTGAACGCTGATAACAGGAGGGGTGGTCTTTCTCCTCTTTAGCCCGGAGGACATGACGCCAATGATTTCCAATGAGAATGTGAAGTGTGGACTCGTCTGACCACAGGACACTTTGCCACTTTGCTACAGTCAATTTTAAATGAGCCTTGGCCCACAGAACACGGCGGCGCTTCTGGATCCTGCTCAACAGTGGCTTCCTTTTGGTATGATAGAGTTTTAGGTGGCATCTGTGGATGGCACGGCAGACTGTGTTTACAGACAGTGGTTTCTTGAAGTATTCCTGGGCCCATTTAGTAATGTCAATGACAGAATCATGCCGGTGAGTGATGCAGTGGCGTCTGAGGGCCCAAAGATCACGGGCATCCAGTAATGGTCTTCGGCCTTGTCCCTTACGCACAGAGATTTTTCCAGTTTCTCTGAATCTTTTGATAATGTTATGCACTGTCGATGATGAGACCTTTAAAGCCTTTGCAATTTGATGTTGAGGGACATTGTTTTTAAAGTATTCCACAATTTTTTTACGCAAGCCTTCACAGGTTGGAGAGCCTCTGGCCATCTTTACTTCTGAGAGACTCAGTCTCTCTAAGACATCCCTTTTATAGCCAATCATGTTACACACCTGATGCCAGTTAACTTAATTACTTGCTAAATGTTCTTTCAGCTGATTCTCTTATATATTAACTGCTTTTTCAGCCATTTTTTGCCTGTGTCCCAACTTTTTTGAGACCTGTTGCAGCCAGAAAATTTTAAAGAAGCTCATTTTGTGGATAAAAATGTAAAATGTCTCAGTTTCAACATTTGAAATGTTATCTATGTTCTATTTGTAAATAACATATTGGCTCATGTGATCTGAAAGTCATAGCATTTTGATTTTATTCACAATTTACACTTCGTCCCAACTATTTCAGAATTGGGGTTGTAGTATTTCTCTCCGAATGTCCTTGATAAAGAGAAACATTCTCAAAGGAACTGGTTAAATAATGGTTTAAAGCAGGGCTATTCAACAAGGGCCGGTGTGGGTGTGTGCTTTTATTCCTACCAAGCACTTACACACCTGATACTACTAATCAATCTCTTTAGCCAAGACCCTTGGGGTTGATTAGTGGTGTCAGGTGTGTAAGTGCTGGGTTGGAATGAAAGCCTGCACCAGCCCTTGCAGGATAATTTTGAATAGCCCTGGTTTAAAGAAACAAAATTGCAATGTTACGAGGTGCAGACTGGTCCAATGAAAGCAAACTCATAAGTATTCCGGCGTGACTGCATCTTCAGGTGTAAACTGGTGATAGTTTAGATAGACTTCTGCAATCTGTGATGACCTAGCACTAATTCTTAAAGGGTTAATCTATATGGTACTTCGACACTGTCGGACAAGTGCTGATACATGACTTTCCGCTCGCACCGGTGGCCCGTGTCCTTTTGAAGAGGTGGCGTGTTTAACCCTTAAGTGGTTTGCGCAACACATTATATAAGTGACAGTAATTTGCAGAGAATAGTACAAAAACAACTCCCTCTGACAGGATGAGCTAGATTCCGGCTGAGCTGCTCTTTACAGTGTTGTCCACAAAGGCGTAATTAGCATATTTATAATCCGGTTACCATTATGCACCTTCAGAATACATGATAAATGTCCATTCCAAAACCTAAATAACCTCTGCCATTGTGCTATACTGCTGTTTAGTGCCACTGCACATATTACTTGTTTACATTCCGGAAGTATGACCACTATCAATAGTTTGGTACTATATTAGTACTTTGGCAGTGAATTCCCAAGAACATGCAAGATTTACTGACAGCTTAATGTATTATTTATGCCTAGCAGATTCTTGTACATATTTGCCGAGTTTTGCAATTCATTAACCATGAATCATATGTCGTAAACCTTAAAATAGCATCTCACTGTCTTAGACTCATATATTCGTGTGCTGCATGTAGGCTATATTGCTATTTATCACTCAACATTGATTGAAATTCTTGGAGCCAACTGAAAACTACTGCAGTCATCCAAAGTTAGTGACTATGGTTTCCTGTTCACTTTGTGTTTGACCACTGTGCTGGCTTCGCTAAAACAAACCTAACATACTTAAAAATGCATGCACTGAACCATTACTGGTGTGGGATTTAACACTGAGATGGACGATGGCTGAATTGAAGGTTGGGGCACACGGGCCCATTTAACTAGTATCCTCCATCCACAAACCTTGCTCATCTCCTCTGCTGAGATCCAATATTTACCTTTCACGGAAACCTTATTACAAGTGTGTGTCATTTTCTCTAGCTTGAGGTTGAAAATCCAGGTGTAGAAAGTAATTAAAGTCCTCTGCGGTATTTAACGCCAATCACATGGATAGGCTTATCAGAACAATTTTCAAGCCAGGTGGTTCAGAACTAATTAATGCAGTTAGTTAGCTAAGTACAAGGGTGAAAGAAACACATTTCTTGGCTTTTTATTTTTGCCCAGAGGAATGTACACTTCCATCTGCGATCTGCAGCACTGATCAATAGAGTTGCAGCGGCCTGGCGGTCCTTGAAAAATTAGCCGTTTGGATCCTCTTCGCACTTCACCTGCTGTTGACGTTCGCATAAATCTCCACCTCAGTCAAGCATAAATAGTTTTCCCCCTCAAGGCCTGCGAGGTGTTAACCCTGAGCTCAACTCATTCTCAGGATTCCTGCTGTCGGCGTGTTATACAGTAGGTAACTTCACTGTTTCTAGTCACCGTTTGGCGAAGGAATGAAGGGGGCCTGCCTTCGGGCACGCTGTTGTTATTCTTTATGCATTTGGTGGGCCATTTCCTGCTTTTACCTGTTGGACATGAATAAGTATGCCTTTCGGTGAGAAAATAATGTGACTATTAAATTGGATTCACATTTTCATTCAGCCCTTGTGCGCTCACACACACACACACACACACACACACACTCTCTCGTTTGTTTCTCTATCCCCGTGGGGACTAAAAAAAATTATTTTTGCTCCAAAATCCCATTACCATCCCCCTAGACCTAAACCTAACCCTATCCCTTACCCCTTCCCTAACCCTAACCTCAATCTTAAAGTTAACCCTAACCCCCCCAAAACAGCCAAACTTTTAACCTTAATTTATGGTCTTACCTTAATCTAGAGCCTAATTTTAATAGCTAACCTTAAAACTAGACCTAAACCAAACCATAATTCCAATAGCAACCCTAGACCTAAACCTAGCCCTAAGCCCTGAATTAAGCTTTGTACCCATGGGGACCCAGAAAAGGTCCCCACAAGGCATGGTTTTTCAGACTTTACTATCTTTGTGTGGTATCTTGGTCCCCAGCATGATATAAAAACAAAAAAAAAAAAAAACAAAAACAAACACACACACACAAAAACACATTTATTTGCTTGCTTGCATTCTCCTACTAATGTGACATGATGGCAGTTAGAGCCATTGCAGGGTAATTGCTGATATGACATGAACACATCTGGCCTGTCAGGCTTTTTTTAATCTCACTGATTTGGGTTTTTTTTTTGTAAATAGAATAAAGTGTAATAGACAAAGCAAGTAGTCAAGACCAGGATTGATGTCAAATTATGGTGTCTTCGGAGATTTCAAAAAGAGGATCATGGCAATCGATGTTCATGTTCAGTTCTATCCACCAAAGGCCCAAAGATAAGCAGTATTATGGCTTCAAAAACAGGCAGTAGAAAGACAACACAAACAATTTTCTTCAGCTATGTACAGCTGTGGCCAAAGTCACTGCTGCCTATATTCCTAGAATCAAATGCTTAATTTTACAAAAACCTGTCCTGTAGATGTGGCCACAAATTCAGGCCAAAAAGCTTGCCATGCGGCCCCAGAACCTTTTCACAATTATGTTTTGTTACAGTAAAATTTGCTCTGTAAATGTAGTAGATACTGCGATCTTTCATTCATACAGCAAAAACCAAAGGCTTGCTTCATGGAGCCGTACTTGGACTAAGCGTTCTCACAGAAACCTCTGGTCTCTTTCTGGAACACTGCTTCTGAACACAATCTTACTGGTATTTCAGCTCGCCTCGTTCAGCGCGTCTGGCAGTGGAGCTTAAAAAAATAAAAAAAAAACAAAAAGCAGCCCTGAAGTGACTGGCACGATTTCTCTGCAGACGTCCAAATCTTTGTACTTCCTCTGAGAGCACAGCTGTTTAAATGAAAAGAAGAACAGACTGAAGTCCTCTCTGGAGGAAAGGTTAAATAAAATGGTGAAAGTGAATTAAAAAAGTTATTTTTTGAACTACACATGACGTAGCAAAGTTTTGTTAATTTAATGGTTGAGTCAGAACAGACCATTTTCTTGACAGTCTTTTTATTTGACAGTGGTTCTGTCGATACTCAATGGTGAATTCCTCAGTAATTATGTGTTGAACGAAATGAATATTTCGCAGTTGAGCTCACCTTTTTATTATTGTTAGGTATTGTATTTCTGTTTTAGTGTACATTTGTAATTGGTCCAAAATGTTACAGTATGTGTAATTTAGGTTACTTTAGACACGGATGTTTCCATAAACCTGGAATCTTAACAATGTCAATTGCAGGAGCTTTAATTTGCGGTTTAAGACTAGAAAATGTAAATTTCAAAGTAGTTTCTACACGGATTTGCGTGTCAACTTCTGAAATATATTGAATTCATTCACAAATTTAAACATAAAACGTAATGTAGATTTTAAGGCAGAGCTTTTCTTATACAGTCCGTATGTAAGTGATACATACTCTGAACTCCCCAGGGTCCAGTGAAGACTGATTTTAGCGTAGCTGTCCTGGCAATTTCGTAGCTACAGAATTGGTGGTATTTGCTCGTTTACCACCATTCAGGCTGCTCAAAAACTGAAACTGAAGCGAATATTAATAATAAACAGAAGGCGCTGACTTCTCATTTGAGAGCAGCGGCACATTTTCAGCAGACGCGGGTTGTCCGAATGCAATTGGACAAAAGAGCAACGTGGAGTGACATGGAGATTTATATCTGTCATTTCTCCACAAATTGAAATGGCGCAAGCGCAGTCCATTTTCAGACATGTCCATTTGTTATTGCCGTGAAGTTCCCACCGAGTGCGTAGCACTTACAGAGAATTTTATTCTCTGCAGTTTCAAGCGACAAGCGCCGCTGGAAATGATCTAAACTACTGAGCAACTGAAGACGGGATTCAATGTTCTTTCTGAAAATAGCAATTTGCCAATATTCACATGCACACACCGCCTCTGGTGCTACAGCTATAGTTCAGCTTGCAGGCTGAAAGAAGAAACTGTAACCATCTAATATGTCCTATGTGGTATACAAAAACTATCAGGGCCACTTGGGAGAAATAGTGTAATAACAAAAACAGCACTAATAGGCTAATAATAATAATATTAATAATCATAAGTAGACGAAGAAGAAGAAGAAATGAATGATTAAATAAATAAATGCATAACTAAATAATTAGATAAACAAACTGAACTATGCCTTTAAACTTGATGACAAATGTGGCAATATGGTTTATGGCCACCCTATGCATTCCCGACATTCATACTTAAATTCTTTGTTCCATCTGCTGTCAGAAGTATTGTAGCTCTGCGAGAGGATATTATTGTATAGACGACTGCGAGGTGCAGCAACTACTATCTCCCTCAAGGCGCTAGATCGTGACAAACGTGTAAGCGCAGGTGTAGCTCATCTGCAGTGGAGAAGGAATGCATAGTTCCTGCAATATATGCAAATAGTTAAAGATATGCACAGGAACAGGTGCATTATGCACAGGTAAAGAACAAATAGAGGGCTTGAAATTAAGTAGCCTACCTTATGACTGAACTGGTAGCACATAGGGAACTGCAATCACTGCAAAACTAATTTGCATTTAAAACCAAAACAATCACAACAGAATACTCGAGTAATGTGAAGTACAGCAGTTGTGTGCATTGGTCCCTGATGTGGTTCAGCTAATTTAATAAATATAAGTGACTCTCATGTCAGGAGTCTTGATTTGCTTGTTGTTTGGCGTAATTTTACTCTGCTCACGGTGCTGGCAGACTCACTTCGCATGCATGTGTGTAGTTTTGTGTTAAACTGAAGATTCATACTGTGTTGAATCAGAATCTCTGGAATTAAATGAAATTTGGACTCTGTTACATCGTGAGTGTTTCTTTAATTTAGTTTCCCCTTAATCCAGCTGTCGGTGTCAGTTTTTGTCTTCTTTCACTAATTGTATCATGTTATTAATTGATCTTGTTTGTTACGCCTCCTCCCGTTTTCCCCTTCTGTGCTCTGCACACCTGTTCTTCCTCTTTGTTTATTGAAGTCTTGTCTTTTTAAGTTCCTCTTCTCTGTCTTCCCTTTGCTGGATTGTTGTCTTGTGTCCTCAGTCTTCAGTGTTAATTCTTCTAAAAACCATGAATCTATTTATTTGGAAAAACTCTACCAAAGTCTATTGTCCTGATGAGAGACTTCTTCCAGTTCTTCCCTCTCTAGAGTTCAAAGGTGCACACCTGCCTAGTGTACCCTGGCTCATTCACCTTACCATCCCGGTTACTGACCTCGGACCAGTCCCTTCATCTGTGCCTTGCCTTACTATACATGTTCCTGTTTGCTCCTGCCTGACCACAGACTGACTCTAAATACTCTCCAGCTCTCAGTTTCCTTTGGTTTTGTTCATAAAGGCCAATGTTGGCAATTACCAGTGAGCGGCACTTTCTTGAGCGCTCTCACGTTCTCTCTCCCTGGTCCAGGAATCATCAAATCTGGCCCTTGAATCCAAATCCAGCCTGTTCTCTTTTCTCCCTGGTAATCAACAAACTACCTAACCAACAAGCGAACTGGGGAAAGCGCCATAAATTGAAATGCACATGTACTGACATACATACTGTACATGTGCAGACGCAACAATACACATGCACATGCTGATGGATGCAAAAAAAAAATTCAAAGCTGTAAGTTAGTTAGAAATGACAAAATTATTTAAAAAAAAAAAAACAAATTGGGGAACTGTGTCAAAAAATTATGAGCAATTACCAAACACCAAAAAAAAAAAAAAGTTGAAACTTTTCAAGTGGGACCGACAGACACCTGGTTGTATAGTTGCTAATAACCGCGGAACTACAGCTCTAAAAATAACCACATTACTGAATCAGTCCATACCTGAAACACCCACAAAAATACTTTATGTCATTAGCTTCACAAAGGTGGTTTAAGCACAGCTGTCAGTGTTTACAATTATCTGTATGTATTGCAGCAGCTTATAATTATAAAGCAACATCATGATACCAACACACAAATGTACACAACTCTGAAATATGTGGTAAAACAGGTCTATCATGTCTAATTACCAAATTTATTAATGTATGCATAATGCACTTGAGTTGTAAGACTGGGTACACGTGACTTTTTTTTTCCCCCAAGTCAAAATTTTAACCAGTTTTTAGACACTCATTGGCGTGTGTCATCCTTGTAACATGCAAACTTACAACACAACAGGGGAAAAAATGGCCATGACAGTCTTGTGACAGTATGAAATGTCAAAGAAATGGGATTTAATTTCTCACTATGGTTTCCTCGAGAGCAGCTGGTGTATTTTGCAGTGGGGGTCCACTCCCCCCATTTTCACTTGTGTATTTAGAGCTCAGTCTCATCTCGGCGCGTCATATCGTGACGCTACCTGACCAGGCGTCAATATATAATGCAAAAGGGGGCTTTTGGCGTCCTAATTTGACGTCAGTTTAAAACAAACCCTAACCCCTAACCTGAACCCTAACCTTAAGGGTCAAATAAAGACACTCAAAGCCTCCTATTGCGTCGTATATCGACGCTTGGTCAGGTCACTGACGAGTCAGAATGAGAATGTGTTGGTATTTTATAACTTCAATTTTACAGGCAGACCATTCATTCTCCACCCACCCCCCCCCCCCCCACCCCACCCCACACCGTATCTTGCAATGGTCGCGTATTGATTTCACAGTTTTCGCGGAATTATTTTTATCACAAGGGTGGGGCGTTTGGAATGCTGATTTCCGCAATCCACTTAAGCGCCGCACGCTATACATATTCATTGACTGCTCGCCTGTTAGCTGTCCAGACTGCTTGGTTTCCTGCTGCGCACTGGTCATGTGATTGATAACCATCTGCTCCCTTTGTACAGAGAATCTCAGAACTGATTCTGCGGTGTGGAAGGATGGGCGATAAGGATTCTGAACCTCAGGAGAAATCCAGGTTGTCGGCCTGGCT
The DNA here is from genome assembly GCA_029692085.1 of Gymnothorax javanicus. NCBI lineage: Eukaryota > Metazoa > Chordata > Actinopteri > Anguilliformes > Muraenidae > Gymnothorax > Gymnothorax javanicus. Next base: position 7,955,543 of record CM056198.1, on the reverse strand, counting down.
GGCTGTCGGCGATGAGGCCATTTGCAGGTTCTTTGCCATGGTTCCTTCCTACAGGGGGTTTATGGGGCCAGCCATCCTGTTCCACTGGCTGTACCCGCATCCCCTTCCCCTCCGGAGACATGCCTGATCAAGTATTTGGCACAAGATGGCTGGTTGTGCCATTTTCAGAGTCTAAACTCTGGTTTTACACTTGGACATTTTTTGATATTGTTTGGTCAGCCATTTTCAGCTTTCAAGTAACTGAAGTCTGCAATGCACTGCTCAGGCATGCACCGAAGGGTTAACTCAATAATGGCCCCACCAATTTGAAATTTTTTGCAGAAATTCAACTTTACCTGCCGTCCAAGGCATGAAAAACAGATTTATTTTTAATTATTCAGTATATATGTACTTGCGCGCCTTGATATTTGGTTGTCATGTTCCCCGAGTCTTCTTAGGTACTGTTCTCCTGTTCCTGCAGTCTGTGTGACTGTTGAGGTTCGTCCTTTTAAATTGATTTATTGGTCTTGTCTATTCCCAGGCCCTCCATGTTCTTCGATTCAACCTCACCCATTTCCTGTGATTGTTTGTCTATATAAGTCGCTGTGGTGTTTTGGTCTGTGCTGGATTGTTATGGTTGATTCCCCCATAACCTTCCATTCAGTAAACACCTTCTAGTATTGCGCTTACTGCTCTCCTTCCTTTGTGTGTTTGGTAATGGTAATTGAGAGAAACATTTGTTCCACTTCTGAGCCTATTTAATACTGTGGGAATAACCTCCCAAGCCTTTGTTGGTCTCCAGGATTGGGACCGTGTTCCTGTGAAACCGTTCCCGTTTGCAAGCAGTCCTGCACCAGTGAGAGGGATTGTCTACCTGCTGCTCCAGGACCGTTTCTGGCCTTGGCATGGACATGCCCCCACCTACTCCAGCTATACCACCGACATTTCCTCTGTTCTGGGCTCCAGCCTGTCCTCCTCAGATACCATATTGCTGTTAATAAATAGTGGCTTTTCACCAATCTGCGTTTGGTTCCTTTTCAGGATCATCACAGTTAATCATAGATTTTTTTTTTAAACCAAAGAGAATTTCCTCTGTAGTAATTGACAGGCATTTTTTATCAACAATTATTTTTAGTCTTTAGTCAAATATAGCTCATTTTTCTAACCAAAATGAAGTGGGGTTTTTTTGGATTAGTCTTTAGGGTTTTGCCATTTATTTTAGTGAAAATAAGGACAGCACAGCTTAATTTTGATGTGGTACTCATTTTGGATCAAAATGCCAGATATGCCCTATTTGCACCAATTCTATGTAATGCACTCTATGTAAAGGCACTCCAAATACCATGTATTGTCCTCTCTTAGCATTGTGTTGAATGAAAAAAATTAACCCATATCAAGCGGACTGCTGTTACATGGACTTTTATAGACTAAATATTTACATATATCACAACTAAACAATCTTGATTTGAAGTCAAACCGATCCCTTCCATTTTATTGCAAGACTAGGAGCCTACACCTTGATGGTGCTAAATGCCGGTGACACGATCCAGTAAATTTGGCATGTGTCCAATCTCAAGCCGAGCATGCTGGGAGATAAACGTGTCGGCGGTGAGATATAAATCAGACAGTAGCTCTGCAGATAGCTCATGTGACAGCTGTGCTCCATCAAACAGCAGTGTGTGCACGTCTCGGCAGAAAACTTAGCCACCCGCTGCTGTGGAGCCTCGGTTGACAGAAACTCATTGAGAATAGTGGTTATTTCCTCCAAAACATTTCCAGAGCTTTTAATTCATATAATTTAGTGGAGTGAACTCCATAATTAATTTAATCTTATTTTCCAGCCCATATTTTAAGGATAAAAACCATTTGACTGTCTATGTGCCTGCCCTTATAAATCTGGTCATGTCTATTACAAATTTGTCCCGGAATCAAATGCTTTTGCAAGCATAAAAACATAAGAAACACAAATGTTGCCACTAAACGTGGCCATGTCCCTCGCCAGGTCACGGAAATCGACTGGGGTCAGCGTATCACACTAATGCACATTGAAGCCAAAGATGAATGAAATCGGTCAAACCGTTCTTGAGATATCGCGTTCACAACAAACGGGACGTGACGGACGGACGGAGCTGAATACTATGTCCCCCGCTCCGCTCACTACCACGGCGGAGGGGGACAATAAGCATAGAAACCTATGAGATACTCTTAAGGGCTACCTCAGGCCTCACCCACCAGCCTTCATTTGCTCATTTGCACCAGGGAAGATCAATCGAACACAGAAAATAATTGGATATTGCAAAACTTATTCAGGTCTGGCGAGAATGCAGATAAAAGACAGGGGGAAAAGAATGTATGTGGAAAGTTGAGTATGTGAGCGTGGGAAAGTATCGGAAATTGACTACCCGTAGTGCTGTCCTGATTCAGCCCTGTTCCTGCATTATCTCTCCAGTTGATAATTTGCTGAATAGGCACTTTCTCAAATGAGAGTTTTCAACAGCTATGAAAACATTGGAATCAAGAGCTCGTTAAGATTTGAGGCTCTGGAAGGAACATGATCAGGAAACTGACGCGTGCACAATAGCGCCGCATAAACTTGGAAAAATCAGCCAATTTTCTCAAGCACGTTGCATGTGGAAATTGTTTGTTTGTATTGCGGTTTGTCCCAGCGATCTCCGCGCTGTCTTTACTGAAAGCAGGACTTAAAAGTATATTTTAGCTCCGGGTTTTTAAACGTCCACTTTTGCACAAACTTTGCGATGTTTGTGTGTAGCTTGGTTAAGCTATGGCAGCCATTGTCCTGGAAGCAGTTGACGGTGAGTTGATGCCTCAAAAAAAAAAAAAAAAAAAACCCAAAAACAAGAAGAATTTGGCAAACATTACAGAACAACATTATGTACTCTTCGTGGGTTGCTGCAAAGATTACGAATAGCTACACAAGCCGTCTACTTTTAATCGAAGAATCCTATTGAACCAATGAGCATCCACCACACATGCCTGGTCATGACTGCGCCCTTTAAGTTTGCGCACCTGGCCTTATCCTTAACTTAGGTCAAACCTCAGCAGATTTACGCGTAGATTTGGTGCTGACAAATTGTTTGGCGGATCTATATATTTCAAAGCACAGTCCAATACATGGACCGCGATCAACATCCAGCCTGCTATCCATATTTATTTACTATTAAGTATCCAGATGGTATCCGGTGGACTTCGTTTGCAATTTAAATGCAGGTCAGCGTTGGGGGAAAAACCGACAAATGCCGCAATCAAATGAGAAATAAATTACGGAAAACCAGCCTCGGGATAGCAAATATCCTGTTTCCTAACAAACAATCACAGCGATCAAACACAGATGCTTCCTGATGTTCCGTCTCTGAACAGGCAGCAGCTGGAATCATTCCTTACACCACCAATACCGTAATATGCACTAAAATGAGAAATCAAGTATTGATTAGAATTGGAGTAGACTTTCTGGAAGGTACTACCACTGCTGACACATCACATTTTTTCTCCTCTGTGTGTCCATCCATCTTCTATATTACCCTCGCAGTCCTGGTCAGGATGGGGGGTTCGCTCCAGCCTGTTCCAGCATCCATTGTGTGGGAGATGCACCCTAGACGGGTTACCAACCCACTGCTGGAATCACACTCACTCGCACACTTACAGCAATGCAGACACTCTGGTTAGCCGAACATGCAAAATAAATTTAATTATCTTGTGGTGTTGAAAACCTATCATTTGGGGACTTGTTTAAAAGAGCTCCCCTGCATGATAGGTACATGATAAGCTCTCATCAGCTTTGATTTTGATATCTTACATCATTGAGCAACAATAACTGCATTTAGCGCTCTAAGGGTCAATCTAATGATTAGTCATAGGCAGTGTTCAATCATTTTCCTTTATTCACAAGTTTTTCAATGACTAAGCGGCGCACATGGTGCTCTAAACACAGGTAAGTAATCAACTTCAGCGACCCGTGTCCGGTCACAAAACCCATCACCTCTGTAGAAGATCAGGTCAATAATGGAGCACTGTGTTCAATAACTGCTAATCAGACGACCGCCATGCAGCCATTCACCGCTTTGTTTGCTTTGTGTACTCAGGGTCGCTAATTGATTGCAGCGCCTTGTTTGTTATGCGTACCTGATTGCTGCTGTTGCTGACTGCAAATACAAAGTCTTATCAAACATCTTGACCCTTAGAGCGCTAAATGCAACTATTGTTGCTCAGTGATGTAAGATATCAATATCAAAGCTGCTGAAAACAGTGGGAGCTCTTTTAAACAAGTCCCCACATGATAGGTTTTCAACAGCACATGTTAATTTAATTTATAATTTTTTGAAAATGTATTTCAGCGCTCGAAGGATTAATCTTGTATTTAAACTTAGAACTCATATTTCTATTAGATTTTTTCTCAGAGAAAAAAATTCTGCCACTGATGCATTTCTGGATTTGTGCATGGGGTAAGAGGAGTTATCTCATCCCATGGACAAATCTAGAAATGAATCAAAACTATCTCTCACCATTGACAGAATTTTGCGTGCTATGAAAAAGGGTCATGGAAATAAGCGTTTTTAGTCTATATACAAGATTGTAATGCTTGCTAAGATTTTGTTTTTGCAGTGTAGATCTGCCTTGGATACTCGGGGAGGATTTGGTGTCATTTGTTTTTGAGGTTGATTTCACTTCCTCCTGTATTCAGGTAAGTGCATGAGTTCATGCACTGCGTACTCAATGCCAAACCAATAATAATGTACTACATCATGGGCGATAAATGGCTTCTCAGTTTAATATGGGAGTTATCTAACTGAATATTCCATTGGCTGGTAAACTTGCAGCATCTTTCTGAATGCAATGTTAGCGTGGTTTAAAAACTAAATACCATCCAGAAAAGTGGCAAATTTATTGACAAAGTTTGCACTGCGAAAAAAGATAAACTTGATTATTTTGCATGTGAGCTTGTGGCATATCCTGCATTGCAGTTGCAGGCTGCCTGACCTTTGCTTGACTGTTTAGATTAAAATGGTTGTTAGCAACATGTATCCACAGTTTTGAACTACTTTGAGAATATTGCTCCCAATTTCGTGTGTAAATGAAGTATTCTATTCCTCGAGGAGAGCTAGCTTCACCTGAAAGCGTTGAGTGTTTTCAGAGTTAATGCATTGGTAATCAAGGAAAATGACTGAAAATAGATCATCTGTTTAAAGAGATTTTTTATTCCCCCTCTATTTACAGCTGACCAGCCACCTCTTCATCTGTGTGAAGCAGCACATCATTCAGACTGCTGAGTGATTCATTCTATATAATCCAAAGCTCTAGTGAATCCGTGGACCCCATTCACCCTTCCACAGATGGGACGGGAGGGGGGGATGTATTGGGAATCTAAACTAAGCATCTGAGTACTGGCACAAGTTCACTGACTCTGTGTGGTCATGTAATTCATATATCCATTCATCCATTATCTAATCCGCTTCTCCCTCTTTAGGGTGGCAGGGAAGCAGGATCCTATCCCAGCCGACTATGGGCGAAAGGCAGGGACACACCGTTTTGCGGCTATTCATTTTTAAAGGGCAACGGCCAATGGGGTAACTCCAACGCTCGACCAACCAATGGCGTAACTTCATCACTCACTCAATCAGTTACTTACAGACTTTTGTGCCTCTAGGGCTGGCCCCAGCTTTGATACGATCCACAAAAATTTTTGAAAACTTTTGACTTGTATTTAAGGAGCGACTAGACTGAAATTGGCTAAAGGTGAGAGAGGGTGAGAGTAATAGACTGACATACTTTGTACTTTTTCCGTCTAATTTTAGTACATTCTATGACTAGGGCTGTGCTATAACTGCTCGCACAAAACAGCTTTCATTCAGTTTTTTTTTTTTTTTTTTTTGCAGTTCTGATTCATCCTACCAGGACGCAGTGTAGTGTATATAGTCACCGGAAACAGGAAGTCATATTGATTCTGTACATAGCCTTCTTTGGCGTATTTTAAAAAGCATCTTTGTTTCCTTCCTCCTGTCCTCTTCTGCCTGTGACCCGAAATAAGGCGCTTATTATAGAGAACATTTGAAACAATGGAAGGAAATATGATCAGAGAATGATATTATGTACACTAATGCATCCTCTTAGGAGAAAATATGCACTGTATGTGACTACATGTCCCATGACTCCTTGCTTTGAACAAGCAAAAGAACTGAATGTACTGACCATGCTTTTAACTGATGTCTGGCAGTTTTTTGTTTTTTTTTTTCGCTTTTAGTTTTCAATGCATCTCAACTTGGCCAATCTGACTATTGGCTTAAATTGTCTCATAGAAGGACGGTTGAAAGTAAGATTATGCGAGGCTGTCCATTTGTCCTCCCTGGGCTATTAACACATATTTTAGGTCAATGACTAACTTGCTGTCCTAGGCAATCTTTGGCTATTTCAACGGTCTAATGTTGCAAATACTACAATTGGATGTTGCAGTATTGCCCTATCAGATTAATTTCTTCATATTTTTAAATCAGTTTTGGTTTACTCATGGTTTTAACATTGACACTTCAATTTGGATCATAGGCACTTTGATTAACTATTTTGGCAAGTGAGAGAATTTTACAACTCAAAAATCACCTTGCACGCTGAGTTCCAATCTGCCAATCAATTTATCCAATGAAATGATCCATTCATGGGACATTATCCTTTGTGAAACTAAGGTATACCATATATTTGACAGCTCTTGAAAGTTGGGTGAGATTAGCATTGTGGTCTTAGGGCACGGCCACACATAGGGGAGACTGGGGTCCGATGAGCCATGGGGACCAATGAGCCATATCACTATTTTGCGATCAATCAATGACAGAGCTGCTTAAAATAGGCAAAATATTTGACCATTGACTGATGAGTCATGGGGATAAATGAGCCATATCACTATTTTGCCTATTTTAAACACCTTTGGCATCGATTGATCGCAAAATAGTGATATGGCTCATTGGTCCCCATGGCTCATCGGACCCCAGTCTCCCCTACGCGAATACACGCGAATGACTATCGTGCGACGAGGCAAAGTTCAAGTCTTACAGAGCTGAATGTGGGGAGTGGAGGAAATGACTATAGTCCATGACAGCCAAATGGGGTCACACACCTCTGTGCAATTAGCAGAGCCCGCGATTTTGCTGGTCGAATTTCTTTACCAAAGTTGAACTCTGCGCAAAGTAAAAGACACAAATTTGCTTCCCCACCATAAGCGAATGTTTTATCCTCCCTTTCGCTCGTATAGAATGGAAGTGAATTACAAGCGAACATTCGCCAGGGTTAATTAAGCGTCCCCTAATGACCGTCCCCTAATGCAGCAACTCCAAATCTGCCGCCCAGCCTGCAAAAAAGCCGGTCTACCCTCAGTCAAAAGGCCTCCGCTGAGGAGTACGAGGCATCTGTGCTTCTCCAGTGATTCATGCATCTCCCCGTCGCTCTTGTCGGTCGACTAGAAAGTGCTTTGCTTCGCATTACTTTTCTCTCATTCATTTATGTCAGACTGTGAGAGATTCAGTTTAACTTCAGTTCATCGTGTTCTGAGTGAAGTTCCATCTCGTATGGAAGCATGGAAATGGAGACCAAAATGAGAACACATTTATTGTTCTGGCTGGTTTCGGAAATATACGATTGCGGTCTTCAGATTTACAGCCTCCTGACGCCCGCTGTGCGGAGCAGCAGGGGATCAGAACTGCTGATTTCTGCTCTCAGTACCTGCTCACACATAGGAAAGTGTTCAGTGATAAATTAACTCTTTCTGAGTACACGTGAGCGCACACTGGCAGACTGTGTAGCTGGTCTCTTGCTGGCTGAAAAATCAGGCTCTTGCAGGAGATGCTCACAGCTGGTGCAGCAAGTTGGTGGCCCAACTGTTAGATTAATTGATGATCATCGGTGTGAAACTTCCACCTTAAGTCAGTTTGAGCAGCTAAGGTCGGCCAAGACTAGAAATTTTAGTAGGGATAATTCACAAGACCCCCCACCGGAGGACAGCTTCATATTAAACTTGTACTGAGTTGATTACAAAAAGTACTCTAATGTTCCAAAATCCTGCAGAGGATAAGGGACAAAAAGCCTATACATATGTGAAAATAGGAAATACGCCAACAGCAGTGACAGTTTTGTGACCACAGATCTGCGGAAAGATAAATCTCGTTGAGAGCTCAAAAGGGCGATGAGAAAAAAATGCCTCCGTCAGCATCGCCGCCCGGCTTGAACTTTGGCTAGCAGAATGAAGGAAGTGTTTTCAATGTTCTTTTTTACTTGCGTAACAAGTTTCCTTGGGGGGGCGACAGGAATTTTTGGGGGGGGGCGGCTGGGCGGCCATGTAAAATCTCAGCTATTACGCTGAGTGGCAAAAAAAAAAAAGAAAGAAACGGTCTGGGCTTTCACTTCTCACCTGCGACGGGCCCAACCTTTATTACATTCCGAGGCTATTACAGCCTCAAGCTCAGCGGTTTTATCAGCGTCTCACGGTTCATTTTAAGATATGTGGAACCCACACCGTGGCCAGTGGGGCCCGTTTTAATAGCCGTGTAGCAACACTCTTCGGTGAGTCATTTGATTAGCCGAGGAAGGAAAAAAAACGTTAAGAAAACACATTAATCTGCGGGGCTGCCCTGCTTGTCCCTGTTCGGTTGGCAGTCAGATGGTTTTCAGAACTTAGGCCACTGTGTACCGCGCCTGCTGTGCCCCCTGGGGTGCTCACAGATGTCTCGCACTATAAATTGACCTGGCACACGCGGCGGCTCGTGTTAGAACGGAGACCGCTACATTGCCCTGCGGCCATATGCAAGGCCCAGTGAGGTCCTTCAGGGTCGAGGTCTTGGAAGTCAGAGGCTGGTCAGGTGACACTTCATGGAAAAAGAAAGCAAAAAAAAACTCAGACCAGCATGCTTAAAAATATCCTGGTTTTATACGCGTTATTCTTTTCATTTCTCACTGTGCTCACTGCACAACATTTTTTATGTTAGTTCTTTATATAATGGTGTGCTATAAACAATCTCTGACAGTTTTTTCTCCGCATTATGGACCCTAAGGTGAACTTATTTCTCCAATTCAACCAAAATATGTTTCCCAGCGTGCAATATAGATAAACCGGAGGTGAATTTATTTTTAAAGCACCCACTGACAGCATTATGCCAGTTTTGCTTTGAAACTGCGGAAAACTACTGGTGGAATTAACACAACAAGGATTTTACAAGGTTTTCTAGTGAGGTGAAAGAATATAAACCTTTTTATGTCCTGTCACTGCTAAAATTTCCAGGACATTGAATAATTGAGGCTGATTGGTCTATTTGTGTGTCTGCTTTATTCAATCATTCGTGCTGTTCTGGTGGCGCTTGCATTTTAAATAAAGGACACTAGTTGTCATCGCTGATTAATCCTTGTTCAATCTTATGGTTTTACTTTATTGTTCAAAATTGCGTAACAGCCGCAGATTTATGAATGCCATATGTTTGATTTTAAATTTGTGAACAAGCGTGGTCTACGCTTCTGTCTGTTCTGTTTGCATGAAGGGCTTCCCGAAAACTGCAGAGCTACACTGCCTGCCTGTTCGGTTTTAAATAAGCAAATACTAAAGAGGCTATGATTGGATCATTATATCAGTGTTTTACATGTTTCAGATGGCAACAATTCTTTTAAACCTGACTGATGCGATGTGCGGCATCTCATTTAATTTCTTCAATAACCATGACTGAAGATCTGCCCCATGGTCATGGAAAAGATGTTGGTGTATTTCAGAGGGGGAAAATTGCTGGCCTGTAAGGCAGACAACTGAAAAGATTGCTGAAATCACTGTAATTAGGTTAACAACTGTCCATCTCATTATTAACCCCAGTGAAAGTCTTTGGGATGTGCTGGAGAACACTCTTCTTTCACTTTCCTGTCATCAGTACGAGATCTCGGCCAAAAATGGATGCAACTCTGGGCCAAAATAAATGTTGTGATGTTGGTTATCGAAAGAATTCCACGATGAATGTACACAGTAATCAAAGCAAAAGTTGGCCCAACAAAATATTAGAGTGTGACTTTTTTTTTTTTTTGACCAGATAGTGTATTTCAGTTTTATTGGTAGCCTTTACTGTTCTTCAAAGCTGATGATCGACTGTTTGTGATGAAATTATCAGATTTTGCCCTAACACTGATTTATGAGAACACACACAAGGATGCAAAGCTGTATTCTCTCAAACTGCCGTGTGAAAACGGGGATTGCAATATCATAAATACGTAGAAGAGCCTCTCCTGCGTGGCCAATCAAGGAGAGTTGCAAGTACACGGTCGATCAGTAGGTGTCACTGTTGCGCGACAAGGTGCAGTCATTGAGATACAGCGTGACTGAAAAGGAGCCATCTCTGCATGTTAACGCTAATGATGCTGGCTACAGAGATCAAAACGTCCATGGGTCAACCAGTAAAAATTCTGCCATATTTTTCTCCCACTAAATAACTCGTCCAGCTAATTTTAATGAGTATCTCCACGTCTCATTTAAAGAACTGTGCTTAAAGACTTAGCAAATCCAGGCCACTGGAACTAATTTCTCAGAGGACTGTTACTTTCATTACCTGGATTGTCCACTTTTGGCTAAAACCAATTATGTGACTTCCTGTGAGGACTTCTGGCTCTCAACGGCTCTAGTTGTAGGTAGCATTGTTGCATTTCATGAAGGTAAATTTGGAGCAAAACAGACCACCTGAGAAAGCGGAATTTGTACTTGTAAGAAATAGTTGTTCGTGTGTAGCAGTTAATCTGTCACAGAGAAAAAGTTTCAAACTTTTAGAATTTTTTGTCCACCTCAAAAATACAACACAACATTTACACTCTCAAAAATTCTTCTACAAGTCACAAATTAAGGAACTATTATGGTCATGTTTTGCCACAGTTGATGTAGTAAATATGGTTCAAAACTACTCAGCACCTGTGAAAGTGGAATTTGTAGTTGTAAAAATATAGTTTTACGTGTGTATTAGTGAATCTGAAGTCACAAAGAAAAGGTTTCAAACTTGCAGATTTTTTTCTACCCCACAAACATAACACAACATTTACACCTCCTCAAATTCTTATTGCAGGTAGACAAATCCTAATTTACGAGTCACAAAACTGTTTAGCACACCTGTATCCAAGAATATTATTTGCAAAGTTGTAATTTTTTTCCCCCACAAACACAACTTTACAGTTACACCTTCTCAAATTCTCCGGCTCAAACACAAGCCAGTATCTACAACCGCTTAAATCTGCTGCCTCAAGTCTCAAATGACAAGTTCGGCGCACTCTCACTTTTGCACCATTTATCACAGTAAAAGTGTTGCTAAAGTGATTTGTATCTGTAGAGTGGGGGGTGGGCACAGTTCCGAGATAGAAAACCTATTAGACCAATCAAAGGAGCTTGAAATGAAAAAAATAAAACTCAGACGAGGTTGCAACGTTTCTCAGCTTACATAGTTCGACCATATACACTCAATCAGTAAACTCACGTGGACAGCATTATTCCAATATTAACCCGATTAAGACAATATCCCGACTATGACACTGCCATGCAGTGCATTCCCATGGACGGCAATATTTCGACTTCTGGCCTAATTCTAAAAAAGGAAATATTTTGATCACGTTGTTTGAATGAGTTGCATTTGATTCGGTTGAGTTGAACGCAAATTTTTATGTTGTTGTGAAATTCGATATAGGTATAGGCAGGTCCCGCATGACAGCCTTTGAAGGACGGTGTTTGACTGCTGGGCGCCGACCATGATGAGCACTGCCAGTTGTCTGGACATGTGATAATAGGAAAACGGGGCTCCGTCTCGTTTCTCCCACACTGACGAAGCCCAGTAAACCCACAGGCTGCGCTTGCGTCGACAGCCTGTCGCTGACATTAATAAAGTCAGCACATTAATTTAGAATGGCGAACTGACACTTTCACTGGAACTGCTAAGTCAGTGTCCATATATCAGGAATTAATGGACACCCTGCAGCCAATCATATTGTAGTTCCCCCCCCCACCACCACCTCCTTAGACGATAATAAAAATAAATGTCACAGTCCATACAAGATGAACAGCATGAAACAAAGAGAAGGGTGTAAAGGCTGTACAATGCGTAAATATTATGAGCTGGGGCTGATCCATCGCTCTCTCTGCTAGATATTTTTAATATTTACTGTGTTCTTGCTTCAGTTTATGTCTGTACTAAATTCCATCAGGGCGTCAAGTAGTGGTAGAAGAGTCATAAACCATGCAGAAGAAACGTTAATAAAATACTGTCCCAAATCAGAATAAGTTGGGACAGTTTGTTAAAACTAAAACTGAAAACAATGATTTATGAATGTTCTTTTACCTGTATCAAGTTGAAAAAAATACAACAGTGTGTTATTTGATGTTTCACCACAAATGTTATTGATTTTCAAAATGAACATTTCAATTTTGATTCCAGCTGAGTATTTCTGATGAAGTTTGGACAGTAAAGTAATGTTGCCATTCCCTTTCACAACACTTAATGACCATTTAGGGACTGAAGACACCAAGTGATTAAATGTTTCCCAAGTGGGTAATTTTGTCCCTTTTTTTTTTTCCTGAAAACATGTCTGAAGGTGCACAAAAGTACACGGTCTGTGTTGCCGCATTTTGCATTTCAAAATGTGCCACATGTTCTTTTTTGGGGACAAGTCAGGACTGCAGGCGGGCCAGTCCAGCACCCAAACCCTCTTCTTTTGCAGTCATGCATTTGAAATGCGAGCAGAATATTGTTTAAATATGCATGGGCATACACATCGCAGATGCATCTGAGCTCAGTGAAGTTGGTGCCGCATCTGGACACTGTTGACATACGATTTTCTTTTTGCATTGTAAAGTTTTAGCTGGCGTCGTTGGATGTCAAGGTGTATCATACTATTTGCAACAGTAATCCTGAGCCCATGTGGTTATATCACTTATGAATGAATGACGGGTCTTGATGCAGAGCTGTCTGAGTGATTGGAGATCATGGATATCATATTCAATCTTGTGCCTTTGCCGTTTATGCACAGAAATTCAGAAATACCATCAGATCCCTTGAATCTTATAATTATGCTATGTACTATAGAGTGTGAAAACTCCAAATCTCCTCCTGTCTTTCCATGTGGAACACTGTTTTTAAAACTTTCACAGATTTTCTCAAGTGTTTATGGGAAAATTGGTGATCCTGGACCCATCTTTGTCCTTGATGTATAAGGCCTTTCCCAGATGCTGCTTTGGCACTAAATCATGATTACGATCACCTGCTGACATAATCTATTTCAAATCACATCATTTTGCAAATTTATTGCCTCATAACTAGTTCTAAATTGACCATGTTACAACTTTTTTTTTGGAAAATGTTGCAGCCCTGAATGGGAGGAATGGATTCATATTTACGAATGAAATGAAGCTGACCAGACAAAACATTAGATATCTTGTCTTCATATTATCTGCGATGACATACAAGTCAAAGTACATTCATAAATCCCTGCGCTCTGTTTTTATCTGTATTTTCCATACCGTCCCAACTTATTCTAAGCTGTGGTTGTAATATTAAAATAAAGTATTAACGGTAATAAAGCATTTGTTCTCAGTTGTTCTTTTTTCCCCTCTCACTGTGTTAATCCCTTGAAGTAAAGAAAAATCTCTGCAAAACCCAAATAAATCATTTTGAGCTTTGATCTTCTCTGAGTTGTCACTCTGCACTTTGTCTCCCAGAAAATTCTTGGTCCTGTGCCAGTTATCGACTGACCCTGATCCTGGGATCTCAAAACAGGAGCAGAACATGGTGTGGAAGCGTCGCGCATTTATCACCGGGGGTTGCTGTGAGGTGCGATGATAATGTACAGATGTTAAAGATTCACCACAGGGGACGAGCAACCTTGGCTAGGGGAGCACAGAGAGACATGAGGACGCGATAAGGAGTTTGGACTGGGCCGCAAGCACTGCGACTGCTGCACTTTCAAGACGACGAACTCCTGCAGACGCTCGCTACTGTTCGCCGTCGAATTCAAACACTCCTTAAATATTTTATTTTACCACGCGCGTCAGCTGGCAATCTGAGAGGGTTGCGTGTGGCGGGCAAAAGACAGAACAAACAATTCGACAATCGTTTGGCTGTTATTAGTCCCAGCACATCGCGATTGTATAGCTTAAAGCCATGGGCCAGTGTCCATGAAGCCCTAATATTTCAGAATGAGTAGGACTCAATTTCTCCCTCGAAAAGCTGTTACTGTTGCAAACTAAATGTTTTGCTCATTTTAAATCGCTCGAGTGCGACATTCACTGTTGTCGGCGAGCGCTGTGGCCGCAGGCATTAGTCGTGTTGAATGCATGCAGAGTCTGAGAATATACGGAATTCCCCAGGGTTCAGCTGCCGCCGTAATGTGCCCCCCGACTCTCCACCACCTCCTCGCACCCCCGTCCAGACACGTTCTCCCCCTCCCAGACGTCCGCAGATCCTTATTTTCCTCCAGCGAGCAGTAAAGTCATGCATCAGTAATGTCACACCGGCTCCCATTAGACTTTCCCCTTGTTTTTGGCCCATTGGCCATTCCAGGGGAACTGAAAGACGCTGGCAGGTGCTTACGGCTCCACAGGAATGTTCTCGCTTCACCCGTTAAGTGTTCTGTTCAGAAATGTACGATACGAGTCGCCGCACTGGGATGCAGCGAAGGCCATGGCAATGTAGCATTAGTTTTAATGGTGGACATTTATTTTACTGGTGGATCAAACTTGGGTTATAAACACACCATTGCTTTGCTCGACATTCACCTGCCAAAAAATAAAATAAAACATTTGAGTAGTGGTTGTGGGCGTGGATGTGTATGTTACAGAGCGTCTATTTGCGGGTTCAATGCCTTTTGTGAAGGAGTGTCGCCTAGATGCATTTAAATGATAAATGTATGCTGTCGGCTATGAGGTATATACTCTTCGTTACATAGTGGTTACTAAACCAAGTCCACCCACCACCCTTAAGGCAAATAGGCAAGAGTCGTACGATATAGCCCAGTCACCAACATAAATATATGTTAACATATTTACGCATGTATACGCGCACAGAAATAACTGGCCAGGGTTCAGACCCTGAACCAGCACGACATCTGGCAATAGTTCTACCCACAGTGTCGTGGTGTTTTTAAGGCTGCTGAATGTTGTCTGGGACATTTGTTCTCTTAATCAAGGCCCTGATGGAATATATAATCCATACCGCTGCTCAAGGACATGTTTTTGGGTGATATTTTGTGACCTGCTTGTTACAAGGACCCCCATCTGGCCTCAGTACCAATCAATGGCTATTACTGATTTCCACCGAGTGATGCAAGTGTTGTCATTTCAACTGGAGTGTATGTTTATGTGGTATGGCCTTCCTATGTTACTCATTGCCCATTTAAAATACAGAACACTGTGTTTCTTTTATGGGGAATAGAACGAGGGGTCAAAAAGGTGCACTGTCTCACATTTGTGATCCCTTTGCCCAAGTTTTATCAGCTAACAAATAGGAGCCCTTATTATGTATTGACAGCAACTTGCAAAAATTACTTGCACTGTTTCTCACAATGTTGCATTTGTGAACAATGGCTGTGCTTAATGAAAAAAAAAAAGTTCGAAGAAAGTTTTATTACTTCCTGTGCACAAAAAATGGCACGTTAACATGATGAACTATTGATGTGTTTCTTACACAATATTATATGAACACCTTTATTTGGACATAGGTCTAACCCAATCCATGATGCCTCTTGTTTTGCTACAAACCATCTCCATCCAATAAATAAATATGCTGTGAGCTTAGTATTTCATAATCAACATATTTATCATCTGTGCAATGAGTCATATGTTGTGTTTTCTATAATTTGCATACAGCAGAAGTACAGTTTGTAACAATGCAAATAAGATGTAGAAAATACCTGAATGAGTAGTTTGTGATTGCGTAATCCCTTACAATCCACACAGGAAAAACTTCCTCTCAGCTATCTATGACTCATGTTCCTTTTGGGCAGTAATTCCAGTTTGGGGTTTCTAATCTTAGGTTATAAACCAGTTATTTCAATGTTGATTTTATGCATCAGCGAACTCATGTAAACAATCGGCAGGATAATGCACCACAGGTCAATTAGATCAAATATCGGACAAACTATTTTCTCTTGTGTCTCCAAACGAGCACAAATAAACTGACTGTATTGTTAGATTTAAATCAAATCTACTCTCTATTAATCAATCCAAGCCAATTTACCATGGTTTGCGTCATTGTGACCTTGTGCTGAGGTGGATGCATCATTGAATTTAGAGGCAGTATTTAAGTTTCTCAATCTGCGTGTTGGGAGTGGTCAAAATTAAACATAGCGCACATATAAGACAAATAAAAAGATGTCAACAGAGTAAAATATTTTTGAATTATGTTTAACTATAACAGTGATGTCTGAGTTTTCAAACTGAGACCAAGCATACCTCCGGCCTTCTTCTTTTTTTTTCTGAATTCCCACAAATGAAAAAAGCCGAGAAGCAGAGATGAAGACAGGGAAATTGACAAAATGAGGGCTCTGACTCTTTTGCAAGGAAGCTTTCAATCACCTTGGCACCTACAATCACTGGCCACTTCATTAGGTAAACCTTGTCAGTATCAGGTTGGACACCCTTTTGCCTTCAGAATTGCTTTAATTCTTTGTGCAACAGATTCAACAAGGTGCTGGAGACATTCCTCAGAAGATTTGGTCCATGTTTACTTGATAGCATCATGCAGCAGCTGCAGATTTGTCGGCTGCACGTCCTTGATCGGAATCTCCCGTTCCACCACATCCCAAAGGTGCTCTATCGGATTGAGATCTGGTGACTGTGGAGGTCATTTGAGTACAGTGAACTCATTGTCATGTTCAAGAAACCAGTTTGAGATGATTTGAGCTTTGTGACATGGCGCGATATCCAGCTAAAATTAGCAATCAAAAGATTGGGAACACTGTGGTCATAAAGGGATGGACATGGTAAGCAACATTACTCAGGTAGGCTGTGCCATTTAAACAACGCTCAGTTGCACTAAGGGGCCCTAAGTGTGCCAAGAAAATATCCCCTGACACCATCACACCACCACCACCAGCCTGAACGCTGATACAAGGCAGGATGGATCCATGCCTTCATGTTTTTTTACGCCAAATTCTGACCCTGCCATTGGAATGTCACAGCTGGAATCAAGACTCATCAGACCAGGCAACGTTTTTCCAATCTTCTATTGCCAAATTTTGGTGAGCCCGTGTGAATTGTAGCCTCAGTCCTGTTCTTGTCTGACAGGAAAGGCACCCGGTGAGGTCCTCTGCTGCTGCAGCCCGTCTGCTTCAAGGCTCGATGTGCTGTGCATTCAGAGATGCTCTTCTGCATACCTCAGTTGTAATGAGTGGTTATTTGAGTTACTATTGCCTTTCTATCAGCTCAAACCAGTCTGGCTATTGTCCGCAGATCTCTGGCCTTAACAAGGCATTTTCGCCCAGAGAACTGCTGCTTTTTCGGGCCGTTCCCTGTAAACCCTGGAGATGGTGTGTGTGAAAATCACAGTAGATCAGTAGTTGCTGAAAAACTCAGACCAGCCCGTCTGGCACCAACAAACATGCCACGTTCCAGGTCACTTAAATAAATCTTAAATCTGATGCTCAGTTTGAACTTCAGCAGACTGTCTTGACCATGTCTACATACCTAAACGCATTGAGTTGTTGCCATGTGATTGGCTGGTAAGATATTTTCCATAACGAGCAGTTGAACAGGTGTACCTAATGAAGTGGCAGGAAAGTGTGGTTGGGCCCATTCTTGAAGAGGAACTTGTTGTTTAAAAGGTTTAAAGAAATTAACCTTTTGAGCGCTGATTACATTTCCGAGGAATTGAAAATGTAATTATCCTGAGCTGTTGAAAACCTATCATGTGTCAACTTGTTTAAAAGAGCTCCCCTGCGGGAGCTCTTTTAAACAAGTTGACACATGATAGGTTTTCAACGGCATCTGGTTTTGATGTCTTACGCCATTAGGCAACTATAGTTGCCTATGGCACTCAAAGGGTTAAACACTCTAACTAGCGAGTCTCGTATGAGGTTGTCACTTAATTCTATCCACCAAACTGACATGACCTCATCTGATCTCCAGTAAACAGCTTTGGTTTATGTGAGTCGTCATTGGTTTCCCAAACCCTAACCTGAACTCTAACCTCTAAACCTAACCCTAGCCCCGAACCTAACCCTAACTCTAAATTTAACCCTGTTCCTAACCCTAAATGTTTGGCAGATGGAAAGAAGCGATGATTCTCATATTAGTGACATCAGTTTCGATGGGTGAAGTCTGCACTTCACAAATTTTTAATTCAATTTCCGTTCTCACAAAACAGCCAATGTTTGATGTTCACATATGATTTCTCACCTCAAAAATGATCAGATGTGAATTATATGATAAAATAGTGCATGAAGTAAATAAAAACCTACTATTGTCATCCTCTATCTGCAATTCATAGAGCAAATGCTTGGCTTGTTGCAAGGAATTGTGGGATTCCCTTGGCTGCATATGAACAACTTGATGCTTCCTTGAAATTTTGCCCTATCATGGAACCTAAAAAGGAGGATTCCCATGTGTCCTACTGAAACGAGTCGGTTCAAAGCAGCTATTTTTGCCGAAAACGGCACCTACTTAGGAGGCTTCCTTGCAAATGAGACAGAGTAATGAATTAGCGGAATGAGACATCTTGGTTCCCCGTGATGTCATTAACAGGCCTAGCAGATGGGAACAGCTGGAGCCACAGTCATTAACATGTCACGAATACCCAGAAAAATGCATCCGGAAAAAAATCCTCTCGTCTGTCCCTGGGTAAGATATCGTAAGCTCTTTTTTTTTTTGGCAGTTCCTCGGTCGACAGATTTCATTCTTCCTTTGACAGATTGGTGTGTCATGAATGTCTGACCTCCATATTTTTTTAAATGCCCGCCACAGTGGTGTCTTGGTCCCAGGATAAGTGAGTATACTCTATTTGGTAGATGGGTTGATCACCAAGGAGAAAGTGGGAGCACTCTCCTGTGTAATTAACTGGGTTTTTGGTTGGTTGGTTATTATACTTTAAATTGACAGATAAAGAAATAGATATACTGCCTATACTGGCGTACACTCCCACTACCGGCTCAAAGAAGGAAGGAAGGATCGGACAGATTGATTGGACAGAACCTTACTGGGTAGCACTTCAACTGAATGACGTTGGGTTGCCTGCTTCCGACACTGACTCCTGATCCGTACGCACGGCGTCGTCCCCCGGTTCAACTCGGGGCAGAAGAAGTCATTCAGGAAGAATGCGATGTTCTCACTGAATTCATAGAGTTGAAAGTTGGATAGAATATTCCTGAGCCAGCAAGTATGTCAGCTCATCCTTACCCACAGGCAAGCTGTGGACCATTACATAACCATTCATAGTACGCGCTGGGCCACGCCATCACCGCTACACCTGAATTCACCCCGGAGTATCAGTGACACGTCGTCTTATTCCCGTGCACTTCCAGATTACCTCACGGACCGAACTCCCCCTCTTCCCTGTCCAGGAATTCCTTCAAATTCAATTTCGTCTGCCAATGACTTTTTTTCCAGACTTGCAGAACAAGCAGAGACTTCTTCCTCCCATGCACTAATTCACTGTGTGTGTGTGTGAGTGTGGAAGTCTGTGTTTGTGTGTGTGTGAGTGTGTGTGTGAGTATAGGTATATGCATGTCTGTGCGTATACTGGCTCGTGTGTGTGTGTGCGTGTGCATGTGAGTGTATGTGCATGCACGTGTGAGTGCATGTGCGTGCGTGCGTCTGTGTATGCACGCTGGCTTGCGTGCGTGTGTGCGTGTGTGCATGTGTGTGTGTGTTCAACCTCTTTCGAGGTGGAATCAATTTATCACGCTCCAGATTATCCCCACCTATTGCACAATGTTCTTGCTCAAAAGCGATTTGTTTAAACTTGCTAAAAGGGAGAGACCATGGAAAAATCACATAGAAGGAAGTGTCTGGTTAGTCAGATCAAACCTGGTGAATGGTTTTCAGGTGCGTTTGGAGCGCTGGCGCAATACTCACTGGTGTTTCGCAAAACGCCCTGAAGATTTTTTTTTTCCTCCTCGTCCACCACACCCCCAAAAGAGATGTTTTAACTTCAGCTGGTGATTACACTGTAAAAAAAAAAAAAAAATGGTTGTTTTAACTCGACTAAGTTAATGTCAGGGCTGCCTTAAAATTTTAAGTCAACTGAATTTAAGGCAACAAGTTGAGGTAATTCTTTAAAAAATTAGTGTACGGGCTGCCTTAAAATTTGAAAATGTATGAATTCAAGAGGACAAGTAGAGGTAATTCTCGACATGTTGCTGTAAATTCAGTTAGCTTAAAATTTACGGCGGCCGGACATTAACTTTTTAAGTAAAAAGAACTCGTTTTTTTTTTTTTTTACAGTGTATGTTTGTAGTTTCATGTAAAAACTGTGACTAAAATTGAAAAAAAAAAGACTTGTGCAGCCATTTTTTTTCCAGATTAATGCATATATATGTGAATGCATCAAGTAAAAATTGACATTGACAAATGAAACTTTGTGGTTTTGAGATAAAGGCTGTTAAAGTTGGGCACTTTTACTTCTTACTTGATTCTACTGAAACTTATAATCACTTTAATTTTTTGACAGCAAATACTTTATAGGTACATAGAACAAACTGCAGTTAAAAGTCAAAAAAGTCCAAGTGTAATGAAATGTCGATTTTTTCTTGACGCGTTTACAGACGTATGTTCCCTTTTATACGCTAACAGTGTTATTTACACACGGCGCATGTTGTGGCTTGCTGCAAGGCTTGTTTAATGAGGTGACTCGGCATAATTCAGTCGTTTGGCTGTGCTTCAAGGGGACCTCTCCAGAAATCTTTGGGAATGGTGCCCTAGGAAAGCTGACAAATCGCCCGGCCCCTTCTGAAACTGTGCCATGATTCCAGCTTTCACTTTTGGATTCGCTGGAAAGAGCCTGTTTTTCCTTTTCTCCTGCACATGTGAATGATCAGGAGTCTCGCATTGTCCCAGGTGCTGTGCAGCACCTGTAGTTTTTGAGACCTTTCTCCTTCTAATATATCCAAGGGCTTTAATCAGTGAGTTTTCAGAAATATGCACTTAACAGTATGCTGTTGGAATACGCTTGCTCAGCGAAATTACAATACTCGTGTATCTGTACTCTACGCCAATGTAGTGCCTGTTTTTACCCTGAAGAGAATCTGCTTCATTTCCATTTTAATTTAAAAGTTTATTTTTGTGAATAATAGCTGATGATTAAAAAAATATACATTCTGTTTCTTTATGTTTTTGTTTTCTTGCATAAAAAATGGAGCACAATCTGCTCCCTGTACTGCTGTTCTGTTAAACCCCAGCAAAAACAGGGACAAAAGTTCAGCGACTCTTATTGGCACTACTCTCCTACAGTTCTGTTCATGAAATGAGAGAAGTTCAGGTCAGCTTGACCTTATTCAAGACTCAGGTGCCCAAAGAAAGGCACATTCTTAGTGTGACACTGTGGCAGAGGAACTGACTTAGGTAGTGGTATGCTGTGGTTTTGTAATGAATAATTGTTCACAGACACACACACACACACACACACACACACACACACACACACACACACGCATGCATGCACATGTGCATGGACACACACACACACACACCCAATTGGGCGCAAATGCACACATATGATTGGGTGCAAACGCACACACACGCGCGCACACACACAAAGATTAAATTATTTCTTGCTTTTTACTAGTTTTCCATTTCAACGACTCCTGTTTCCACTTTTACTCCAATACAGTACTAATGCATCTCAATCACGCTGTTTTATTTATTACAGTTATTACTTTTGCTCTCAGCGTAACTTCCATTACAATGTAGACAGGAATATATTAAGGAATGGATACCTTCCTTAAGGCAAATACAATGACCGCGTAAATTAGTACTAGTGAAATTACTCAGAGATGCCGGCGCGAAAAAGATTGGGTTTTCACGGAGCCATGGCGCCCTTGTGTAATCCTTAAGTCCACTGAAATCCCCGTACCGTGTAAGTACGCAGGTCAGCCGGGGCTGTCCCCCGTCCAAATCGCCACGGAGCACCTGACTGTGTGCTAGGAGAAGGAAGAAGCATGAGAACTTACATAAGGGAGTATGGGCCGTATGGAAAAGAGTGAAATAATAAGGCAGTCAGGGCAAAGCTCTCTAAGAGCACTAGGCATTCCTAAGACCGCAGTTGTGCAAGAAAGCACATCTGGAACATGCTAGCTGAACAAAATGTTACCAGTTTTTTGACCACTACATATGGATACTGTATAAAATTGACAGATTTTTTTTCCCCTGAAATATTTACTTAATGTTGGCCCGGAAAAATCTTTCAATCGCGTCATTAGGCTATCGTAACAGTTAAAATTTTATTGCACCTTAAATTAAAAATCACTTACAAGCAATCAAATTAAAGCAATCTGTTGACTAATCGGTTTCAGTCCATATTTTGATTTTCTGGCCTTTTTTTCAGTTTCACAAGAAGACATGGAAACACTGCAGGCTCCGGGAACTTTCAGTAAAAAGAAAAAATCACTGGACGAAAATACATATCATATTTCCTTGTCTTTCAGAGACGATTATATAGCATTGACAAATCATACTATTTTGTTTCCGTTTCTGCTGCAGATCTGAACACGTTGTTTCACGGGCATTCATGCCAACGTGCTATTTCTGCACGGCTCTCGCGCAGCTGAGGACAAGGCAGGCTCGCTCTTTGTGCTGGCTATTTTTAGAACTGATTAGACGGCGTCTCCCTGGTAATTGCTGCGGAGTGCCTGCCAAGTCGCCCTGCCCTTTGAGATATTAATCACACTGTCAGTCAACGACTCGACGACGATGAAAACTCCGTTTTTTGATATTCCTGTGACGTCATAAACCCCTGACCTTCTGATGATGTTAATTTTGGCCACTTTGCTGTCCTTACAACAAGAGACTCGGATTGGGCAAGCGGTAGCAAACTTTTCACTGAAGTAGGCTATTCAGTCACTGGTAATAACTACACAGTGAAGACCAGGTTCCCAGTCCAGAAGTTGCGCTCCTCACCTCATAAGTACTCTCACCAAAGGTATGTGGACAGTGCTGTGTCTGGGGCTGTTTCCAACAGTTTGGCCAGGGCCTTTGAGTTCCATTGAAGGACAATCTCTATGCTAAATGCCAATAATGACATTCTAGATGATTACGTGCTTCCATCTGTTTAGGGAGGCTATTTCCTATATGTTCATGCTGACGTTCAGAGAGAGCTCCATTATGGCTTGTCAAGATTGGTGTAGGATGGGGCATTCAACCTTTCACAGAAAGGGCCGATGTGAACACTGTCATTCCAGCCATGTAGTTAAGCCACTGATTCTTCCAATTGATGCACAGAGTGCTCGCTAAAGACCTTGATAAGTTGATTCAGCTGTGTAACTGCCTCCGACTCTTTCTGGATAAGGTTGTGAACCGCGGGTGCTGTGAAAGAGCTTGACTGGCCTGCACAGTTCCCTGACCAAAACCACTTTAAACACTGTTTGAATCTCCAAGATAGCTGACTTTGCCCATCAAAATGAACTCCAAAATTCACTAAAGTTTTTCTGGCCGGAATAGAAACATCTGACCCAGAGCAATGTTCTGACTGGTCTACAATAAAGCCTTCCCAGAAGGGTGCAGGCTTTTTTTCTGCAAAGAGGGAACTCAATACTGACGGTCATCCTCTGCGATACATTTCAAGCTAGTTAAACTTTGAAACAAAAGTTCACCAGCTGCCCTAACAATGTGAGTAAACGTAACTAAATATGAATTAACTCAACTTGAAGATTAGCTTTAACTCTCACTTGGTCAAGACAATGAATGAGTTTAAGTTAAACTTTTGAAAACTTAGGAACTTGTATACAATATCTCAAGCTAGTCATGACAAGTGGAGTTAAAGAGAAGAAATTAGTTCACATAACTTAATGAGGCTCTCATTTTTTACAGCGTCATTTTATTCTAGCCAATCGCCTATGAGCATATTAATGTCTGGTGAATGTACAAGGATTTGCATTCACAAAATTATCTGTAGAAAAACAAAAAATTGAATCTTCTAGGAATGACTTTAACCACAAAATTCCAAGTCAGCATCCTGTGACTCCCATTCTTCCTATGACCAGTAGTGATTAAAACATCAGAATTATCATCTTCAGTCCAGAACATTTTAATTGCATGTTTGAGGTCTTCAAACTCACAGCACAAGTTCTCACATTAAGAGCATCCAAAACTCTTGATCATGACACAAATCAGGCACAACCTAAAAGAGAACCAAATGGAAGACTCTGGAAATACATGAGAGCATAATCAACCGCAGGAGAAATGAGACTTAACAACGCAAAAAAACTGCCTGCCTATATAAACTCAAAAAGCCATTCCGGGCGCATGAATACAAAGCCGGCTTTTCAATAGTCCAGACGGCTGACGGGCGATGCCAGCGAATTCAATACTGTCTTAGACACTGACCTTCGCTCATTATCCTCAAAGCTAAACACCTGCGTTTGACACAATCATCATCTCAGCACTTCCAGCCTGGCCAAAGCCGCTTCCAGCACACTGTGTTCTGTGACCGAGGTGTCCGTTGGCAGTCCTTGATGGGATTCCAGTGGAGATCTCTGCCAGTTGGCCTAATCTGGCTCTTCACCCAGTCTATCAAAACCACGGATGGTGTGTGTATTCGAGCCTGTCCATACAAAACAGTGGGCTAGAGACAGGAACACACCCCGGACTGCTAAGCCAGTACATCACAGGGATCTCTCTCTCTCTCTCTCTCTCTCTCTCTCACACACACACACACACACACACACACACACTGTTCACTCACATTCATAGTCATGGGTAAATTAGAGTATCCAGGAAATCCGACCAGCTCTTTTTTTGCACTGTGGGATGAACTGGAATTACTGGAGAAAACCCAGATAAACACAGGAGGAACATACTAACACAATCCACGGCCCCTGGCCAAATTCAATTCAATTCAATGTTATTTGTTTAGCGCTTTTCACAATTGAGACTGACCCAAAGAGCTTTACAGAAGACAGGAATTGAACCCCTGCGGAGCAAGCCAAGGGGCGACAGTGGCAAGGAAAAACTCCCGAAAAGGAAAAAACATTGGGGAGAACCCTACTCCAAAATGGGGGCACCTAACTGCCTGAGGTCAGCCCTTGAAGGAATTAGGAGGAAGGGGAAGGAGAAGACAGGAGAATGGTAAGGGCAAACAAGGAAACAGGGAACAGGGGCAACTGGGGCAATTCATACCCACAGCCTTCTTTCTATGGTGCAAGTGCTGCCAGTTGCACCAGCAAGTCACCCTGTACGTGCTGGGTCAGATTATATTTACACACCACGGAAATGGATAACAGCGAAATAAAATCATTGAGGAAATTCATCAGTAATGCTAAATACCTGCCCTGAATGGCGGCAATTAGATATATGGTCATTTTCCCATTGAAATAGGTTCTTTCGTAAAGCTTTTCCAAATCCTTAATTTAAAACTCTGTCCTAATTTGATTTTTTCTCAGAAAGCAGGAATTTTAAGACAAAAAAAAATTGAATTTCATAACGTTCCAGAGGCTGTTAATCCTGTTCCGTTTCTTTAATTAAGAGAAAGAAAGAGTGAGAACAGCCTGGGTCATAAGAGCCAAGGCTTATTCAACGTCTGCAGTTCTCGCTCTATGTTAGGTTAGCCGAGGTGAGCGGTATATAATACTGTGTAAACAGGGAACAGAGGGAGAGAACACTCTGAATTAAAGGCTTATCATGCCTAGAAAAGGGGCTTTGTCGCCATATAGCTTATATAGCTGGCGCTATTGCGGTTCTTAGCGCATATGAAGGGTTTATTTTAAGCAGCTTACTGACCTTAATGCGCGGATATCTGTTATCTAAAATTGTTATTTTTAAGTTTGTCAAAGAACACTGATGTGGCTGTTGATTTGATGCTCAGCATTGAGTAGCATACTGGAGTACCCCAGCTGTCATAGTGTATTCCGTTAACAATAATCTATTTATTAGTCAGCATAATCTAATAGGTAAGTTATATTTTTTACTATAACTATGCACAGGGATGTAAACCTGAACACACAGACACAAATACACACACACACACAAACACACACACACACATGCACACACAAACACACAGACACGCACGCGCGCACACACACACATACATACACACACACACACACACACACATTTTCTTCCTCTCTGTCTATTTCTACAGTGAAAAAAGTCATTTCATTCCAATCAGTTTTGAGAGACAGTGCAGTGATGCACGATGTTTACAGGGAGGCGAAGGAATTGTTTACATTAAACCTTTCAACAGTCAGGGCACCTCCCCACAGTATATGTTTTGTCATCAGGTGCTACATGAACATGCAAGGACACCACAAAATTACTCCTGGCAAAGTCAGAGTAAGTGTTTTTTATTTTTTATGTAATCCAAATCACTCAGCTGAAAGGACGAAATGTTAGAGGTGAAACCAGTGTTCAGGTACGAGCTTTGATTCCATTTAATTTCCATCACAGTGAAAAAAATTAATAAATGTGTTAATTTTTTTTTTGAGATAATTGAGTTAGTGGCTATTAAGTGAGTTAATTCTGAGAGGAATCACAAGGAGAAAACAAACATGATTTTTTGATTGACAGTTCCCTGCACAATTATTGGCACCCCTGGTACAGTTGAGTCCAACGTCTTATTAGAAATTCACCTTTTGTCGTATTTCTGTCACTTAACAAACTTAAAAATAGGATAATCTAATTTTTAATATCACTAAATTTATTCTGTGGGGAAAAAACACACTCATCAAGAAACAAGAGTTTTTAACAATATAATATGACCCAGAATAAAATTTACAATTTTAAATTGTAAGATATTTCATACCTTTTTGCCATATTTGATTTAATATACCATAGAGATATATTTCCAGGGGAGAAAATAAAAAGAGTTCGGACTCACACAAATGCACAAACACACACACACACACACACACACACACACACACGTGCACAAACACAGACTTTCATTGGAATATGGATTTAAGACATAACTTAAATGAGGGGTTGTGAAGTTGGAAAGTATCACTTAATAATAAGTAATAGCTGTTTGTTTTGCATTCAGCACTTCAATGGACCCAATGCGCAAAAAAAAAAAAAAAAAAAAAAAAAAAAGGAGACCAGAATCGCCCGGGACAGAATGTACTATAAAACCAGCACTTAGGACAAGTCTGGATTCCATCAACATCTATCAGTCTTTAAGGAAAATACTTGTAGGAAACGGGAGGAGGTGAAAAATTTCTTCTTTAATGTACTTGCAGGAAGAGAGGAGTGTACAGTCACAATGGTAACCAGGGTATTCATTCACGCGGCAGGCCGACTGAGGACGCGCTGTCACAGCCCATGCCAGACATGTACTCGCCTAACAAATGAGCAAGTTTTGTACTTGGCAAGTTGACAGTTGTTTCTGAACTGAATCATCTCACCCTATAGAGAGAGAGAGAGAGATGTGAAGAACTTGAGTAGGACAGTGCAGCCGGAGAGTACAGAGTCACGGCTTTAGATTCAACTAAACATTCAGCACGTAGCAGCTGCAAATTTGAGAACTCTGCTGAAATGTAAGCAATCTTATTCACTCTGGATTATGCGAATGAACTATCGCAAATCTATTTTTCTGCAGTGCGGGGACTGTTGCAATAAATTAAAACCTAAAAGGCATCAATAAATTTGGGATTGAGTTTTACAATCGCTTTTAAATTATGATTATTATTTTTGACGCTGCCCAACTTCCGCTCAGACAATGCACTTAAAAAGTGCGACGTCTCTTTCGCAGGGGTCAACAGTCACCTCCTTGACAATGTTTCACGCTCACAGCATAGCAGCACATTCACTCGTACACTTAACGCACAACACAAAATATCTAATATTTGAAATGCCAAACTATACTGAGAAATGCTTTCTGTTGTTTTATAATCAGCATAGTTTGGGTTTAAGATCGCTGAAAATAACGCATAATTCCATACATAGACATGAGGGCCATGGCAATAAACACTGTGCAAGTTGTTTGGTTAGATCGGTGTGAACCAGTTGCCATGGCTGCGGCAGGTTGACCTCGGAGTGACATCATGACTTTGGCAGCACATAGAAAGCCACCCACCATTTTGCCTACTAAGACTGGAATCACCCGATCTGAGGAATACAGCGTGCGTAGAATCAAACACAGTAAAGTGGACTCACTCCAGGCAGTCAGGTTTGCTCCCATAGTCAAAAGATATGCATACCAGACTAATTGGAGACTCAAAATTGCCCATAGGTATGATTGCATATGATCCCTACAATGGATTGGTTACTTGTTCAGGATTCATTTTTCCTCTTCTCCAGCCCCCACCCCCAACTCCCCAACCCCCCATCTCCCCTGGCCATTGGTAAAGGACAGATAACATTGATGATAAGCGATGGATAGATTGATGGATGGAACATAGACTGACTACACCCATGTTGTTAGATGAAAACACAGGATGGATGTAATGTAGTGTTTGTTTACAATGAATCATGAGGGCAGTCCTTTGACAAAAATGACTTGAAATCCACACAGAGAGATAGAGTGGAAATGCCGCTGGCAAAAGTAAACTGAGAGAGACGAATCACATCTCAAAAACCCCGCTATATTACCAGTCTCCAGCCAGAGTAATTTTTCTGGGAGTGTGTTTTAACAAGCTCACAAAATGTTCTTGCGGAGCGAGAAAAATAAAGAATGGGAGGACATTTTTGAGATTTTTTTTGGTCAGGCATGTAACCATTACAGTAAATTTGCGCCAGCGGCAACATGGCGAGAATACACTTCATTATGGGTCACTGACACTGCCTCTGTAGAATTATATGGGTAAAGCGTGCGTTTCAGAAAGAACAAAGTCACCATTTTTTCTCCCAAGCCCATGTTTCCAGAAGCCACAAGGGAAAGGCCCAGAATGAACCATTACCAGAAATAATACTGAAACGCCATTATAATGCTAGTTCTGTCAAAACAGTGCCACGGAATTCTGTTTAGCCGAATGCTAGAACACCCTGTTCCACAAACACTGGGCGAGCAAGTAATCACCATTAGCGTTCCTTTTATCTAAATACTGCGAGCGTGCCAAGATTAAGTCATTGGAAAGTAGTCGAACAATGCGACGCACATGTTGCGCGCATTATTAGCTGCCTGCTTGCCAAACACTCGCCCCTTTCTTTGCTGATGGAGGAGGAAACGTTTGGAGACAAGCAGTCCACGCTGTCCTGAGACGACCGGAAACAACTGACAAGAAGGTCAACATAGACACAGGCTGAAGTTAGGAGGACTTGAGTTAAAAGCTGATCTCACACACACACACATACACACACACATGTGTGTGTGTGCGCGCAGACACATACACATAAACAGGCTTTGTATAGCCATAGTTGTGAAGAAATCATATTGACTTAAATTCAATCTGTGCAGTTATTCCCAAACCCAATCCGTAACCAAATTACGCTTAACCCTAACCGTAACCTAATCCTAACTGTAACCCCTGACTTTAACTAATCAGCTGTAATCTTTCATGAGGACTACCCTAAATGTCCTCACAACATATGTGGTTTCTCAATAGTTGGTCCTGAGAAGTATAGCTATAGATGTGCCCTCCCACGCACACATATTTTCATGCCTTAACTTTTACATTAATGTTCAGAAGGAAGGAAACAACTAGATCTGTGCGCTGGTTTGGCCCTTACGCTCGGCCCTTGACCCCATATTTCTTCAGAAAGACTTGGACAAAAGCGTAAACTATATGACAAAAATGTAATTAAGCCAATGTGCAAGCAAAATGGCCAACCTTTCACATCTCACCTGGCCATCAGAACATACACTGAATACAGCTGGATCAAAATCCCTCCTATTCACAGGCTACTTTCGAGCATTTAATTGGTAATTTGTGTATGGAAACTTCCATCTTTAGCTGGATGGTAGACTGGTGAAGGCCAATTCGCAGGATTACAGTATAACGTTTAAACTTTGACCAAATGTGATACAAGTATACAGAGTGTCACTGATTTCCACTCACCAATTTGACATTTTAATACAAGACCAGGACGAAATTTAAGGTTATGGTTGGGTCTGGGCCTAAGGGTAATGGTTAGGAGTTAGAGTTTAGGATAGGATAAGGGAAACCAGTGACGACTCGTGTAAATCAAAGCTGTTTACCGGAGAACAAATGACGTCACGGTATGTCAGTTCGGCAGATGGAATTAAGAGGCGGCCAAGAATATTTCCATCCTGAAGAACACTTCCGGTTTCAGCATGCTAAACTGGTTTTCCCTTTGCCTGTACACGTAACAACGCAAGTGAATTTCTATTTTGGAACTTTTTTCTCTCTTTTTTTTTTTTTTTTTTTGTCTGCCGACACACAGCAGCTTGCTAGTGTTTCTGCATAATTGTGGGATTTCATTTCACAATCGCGTCTACATCTACAAAGCAAATATCGTTGCTACGTATCGTACACTGATCTGGCGTTGTGTTGCTAGCGAAGAGTATCGGTTGCTGCGTTAACCAGAAGTGCACAAGGCCACCTTTTAATCTGAACCGCATCTGTCAGTCAGTCACGCAAGGATTTGGCTAAAATAGCAGTTGCACCACCGGCGGCTAAGTTTGAAAATTTAGTTGCGATCCCTCCAATTGAGAGGTGACTCGATTAGCAGGAAGAATCACTCAGCGTTTATTTTTATTTATTTGTTTCTATCTTGCACAGTGCCTCCGTATCAAACTGCCTGTTATAACTAGGGATGAACTCTACAATACATGGCAGGGGCAGTGTAACTAATGTAGGCGAGATAGTACGCCATTGCTTCAGAAAACTCCTTTGCGTAATAGCCTATGCTGTGTTACTAGCGCATTGAAAGGGATACTTTCGAAAGCAATATGGAAATACTTTATTTTTACTCTTTTTAGTTTTCTTTTCTCAAAGAGCTGCATTTTTTTCCACTTAAGTTTCCTTGTAAAGAAGACAAAAACATTTATTATAACTCATTTGAACACTGTTTATTTCACGTAAGATCGGAATCAAAAGACACACCAGAATAATATACAAAACATTTGTGAGAAATGCGGCTAAATAATCAGATTCTGCGTAATTACCGAAACATGCGAACAAAACATCTCTTTCAGTACCTATCGTAACTGAAAGAAAAATGCCTGCATATCCTCCATAATGAAGGCATAAAAGCAGCATAGATAATCAGACGAGCTATACATATTCATACAGATCAAATAAATATTCATTCGCTCTTTTGACAGCTGTCATCAATCGTTACCATGGGTGCAATGGCTCCGTAAATCCCATTAGTGGCTTAGCATCTTCATTTGTTATGATTCTCAAATCAGGTCAAAGCAACGCAAAACAGGAATTGTACTCCCTGTTCCACATGACAAGCTGGGACAGTGGGAATGACAGACTGTACTCCTGTGGAAGGGACAGCGTCAACAAAGAAATGCGGTCACATCAAGGGTATCTACTATTCTTGTGAAAGACTGCATGAGCAGTCATCTGGATGTCTGCTAGCGGATATCATTAATTACAACATCTGTTTTCTCATTTAACGACCCCCATTAGGCAACAATAAACAAATTTTCAAATCTAAAAAAAAAAAAAAAAATCAAGCAGTAAGTGCAGTTGGCTCAAGAAAAAAAAGGATATTATATTGTAGAGGCCAGTTATGACTCCATAAAGAGCTTAACATACTGTGGGCTATGTCAGCACTACTATTTCCACAGTTGGCCGATGAATATCTAGCTGCGTTGTTTAACAAATCACCGCCCTTCCAATTAATCATGGACTAACAACAGCTCTCGGCATCATCATGCACAATCTGCTATTGCCGTTTAAGTGTTGTTCTAGGATTAACAAAATAATACTCGTCCATGAGTAAAATTTTAGCTCACAAATAATTAGCTGCTCTGCTATGAAGATGTCAGGAAACCATGGCAGCTCTGTATGAAGTAAGTCGTACACGGCTAGCAGTTTGAACCAGCAAAATACAAGAAAGTGAGCGATTTAAGTGCTAAAGTGAAGTGAAAATTATATAAAATTCACAAGGCAAAGTCTATTTTTGGTATTCTCGATAACAGGCAGCTCTTCTAGCCTCTGCTCATCTGCATGAAAAGCTTGCTAACATTAGCCTGCTAACTTCAGACAACTAAAATGCATGACATTTGTCAGTGAAGCATAGAGACATCGAGCTCCTGTTGGTGGACTATAATGTTACTCCCGGACGAGCATTATTTTGTTGATCCCATAACAACACTCAAGCAGCAATATCAGATTGTACACACCATCACTCAGCGATTTCTTGGCTGTAGAGCAGCCATTTCTTAGCAAGAAAACATTGTAATTCTTATCACACTATTCTGCAGCTAATACAGAATACAGATGCACGTTTTCTAGGGGAACTTATTATGGACCTTCATGTGTGAGAGTTTATTTGACAAGGTCATCTCACACATATGAGCATTTCTGCACATTCATCAAGGTTAGCCAGGAAGGCGTTTCATCCGTAGACCTTCGGTTGCGTGTTTACGCTGTGAGAATGGAGTGCTCGGTGGGGATTCAGGCAAGCAAAGGGGGAGAACATGTGAACTCAGCAAAAGGAATCCAGGCCAATCGGGACTTGAACTCATAACGTCCTTCGTACATGGCTGTAACATCTAGAACTGCACCAGTACTTGGTTCCCAACCCTTCTTCCTATAGTAGGGCTGCCCAAATCACGGTCCTCCAGGGCCCAGAACTGCTGGTTCTCTTCATTGATTGGTCGGAGAGGAATCCAGGGCTGGAAGTGGATTTGAGGGCCAGATCTGGGCAGCACTGCCTTTTAGCATCCCTGCATTTTGTACAAGCTGAGATAATTGACTTTCAGTCATGTATTAAGCCTTTTTTCTTCTTCTTGGTCTTGCTATCAGTGTTATCTCTATGTGTTCAGGATTTATACTTTCCTTCTCACTTTGCATAATCAATTTGCTTTTGCTTTAGTAGTGCTTTTGAAGTATTACATGGACTAATTATGCTGGAACATGTCGCTTGCATGCCAAGTTGGGCATTATCGCTCGTATAAATCAGTTGAACTGCCATGGGTTGTGCCACCTTGTGCTCTCCCATGGATGAGGATACTTCCTAAACATTACTTCAAACATATTTCTCAACTGATATTTTAATATAAACTACAAAGGCTCATGCACACTTACAATGTATTGTTGACAGGTGTGTGGGAGAAAATATCCATGAACAAGAAAAAAACTATGAACTCCAGCTATCTTTTAATGCACAAAAACTTTATTAGAAATACAGCACCAAAGTGTATTTCTAATAAGGTTTTTTTAAAGTTAAAGGACAGTGTGCGGGAGTTCTCTCTTTTCAATTAATAATTAAAAATCTTGTCTTACCTGAGATGATTGTAGTCCCTTCTGTTACCAGAAAGCCCTTCTTTGCTGAAAATAATCCGCGTAAGCATCCTCGCTTGACTGAATTAACATTATTTATTATCAAAAATCTAAATTAATGTTATCATTTTTGTAGACAGCTCAGACTGGAACTTATTTCTCACGTATTCATCCATTATCAAACCTGCTTAATTACTGGTCACGGTCAATTCAGACCCTCCAATTAGCCTTCCATATATGTCTTTTGGACTATGGGGGAAAAAAATGGAGAATGCGAAGGGCAGCTCATGCTAACAGAGGAATAACTCCTGTGCAAACTCCACATGGGAAAGCTCCCAGGTCAGATACAAAACCAATTTCACCAGATAGACCAACAGAATGTAGAATTCTTCAGTGGCTCAGCCTTTGTGTATCAAAGAGTGAGCAGGGAATGCAGGATATACAGTGGTAGATGGAGCCCAGATAAAGATTGACAGGATTTTGTGGGATCATGATTGGATATGAGCAGATACCACGAGTGTTTCATAAACTACCTCAGTGACTCGGAATTCTGTTAAAAGTCTTTTCAGTTGAACTCTTCGTAGCGCAAAGCACTAACCACCATGTCTGAGCCTCAGTTTTTTGCTCAGGGTTGTAGTTTCCCAACCAAGCATTACCCAAGCCCGATTCTAGGTCCAGAGAATTGACATGAAAAGGTTGGCAGTAAGTAGGTAGACGGAAGCTGGCAAGGAAATTTTCAATTTTATGAGATGTTACTCAGAAAACCAAAGAGAAAGAAGTGGACTCTCTCCCACTGCATACACGCTCAACAAATGTGTGCTGTGACCAATCTTTTGAATAGCTTTATAGAAAATGGGACGCTATAGTTTTTGCTCCACTCTAATATTCTGCATACTGCTACAGCATTATTAGCCAATAAATCCAGTGTTACATTTTATGTCCACATTCAAGTGCTTTAAGAGAGATTTTTCAACCCCTTAAACTCTAACTGTTCACTTAAGTCTCTCCTTAAGTAAATTTTAAGTTAGAAAAAGCTTTTTTTCCGTACTGCAGGACAATATTGCATACATACTCTGTATCTGTAGCGCTTCACTGAAGCTACATCACACTTAGATTGTGAGAAATACTCAAACTCAGGACGCCATTTTCTACGGCCACAGCATTACATGTGATGGAAAATACCTAGATCTCGCGCATTATTTTATAAACATTTCCCTGTAATTCAGCAGGACATATTTAGGATCGTTGGAAACCTTGGGATCTCCACTAGACTTTACAATGGGCCTGGAGTTTCGCAGGTTTGAATACAGCAGCTGCATGTGACGGACCCATACAGCATATGGGCCCCTAAGTTTTACGTGGTTTACTATAAAACACCAAAACACCATTAATGGCCATCAACATTTCCACATCATCACTGATCAATGAGCATTTGGCTTGTACACAGTCATTACACAGAGGCCAGTCAACATGAGCCTAGAAATCCGCTAATTCATTGTATAAATTCAGTAGGAATTCAGTAATTGACACTAGGAGAGCGCATTACTTCTGCAGCTGATGAAGGAATTATCATTGAATGTGAGTGTTAAACGAGTCTCGACAGTGCCGTTTTCACGTGCGTAAAAATTCTTTTGAATCCTGGATCAAGAATATGAGTCAGATCTTCACCAAAATTAATCACTTCCTTCTTCATACAGTATCTATCAACACACAAAATTTCATTGACAGATGTTCCATTAACTGACGAACAAACAAACAAACGTCGTTGAAAAAATGCCTCCTGGCAGGCGTGTATAATTACATGCAGGGAAAGTATTATAGCACTAGAGCATCCTGTAACAGATAGACAGTTTGTGAGTGAGTGACATGCACCTTCATGTTTATCATCGATGAATAATGCAGCGGTTTTATGACACGCAGAGAGCCATATTTGAAGGCCACCCTCAGGAGTACACAGTGAGCACAAGCTGCTCCTCATATTCCAGCTGTCCTCGAGCGAACTGAGCACAACCGCCAAGATTTCCGCATCAATTTATAGACGAAGATTTCGCAGTGTGGCGTCAACAGCGCCCTACAGCGTCACGGCCTCCAGCAGATCGCAGGTAAGAGCCAGTTTCGCTGAGAACCTTTTCAGCAGGTCACTGCAAATGAGGGAAAGCTATTGAGATGTGTGCGTGCGTGCGTGTGTGTGTGTGTGTGTGCGTGTGTGAGCACGCGTGTGAATGTGCGCGTTTGAGTAAATAAGTATTTGTGTGTGTGTGCATACAGGTGTGTGTGCATGTGTGTGTCACTGTGTGTGTGCGTACAGGTGTGTACGTGTGTGTGTGAGCGTGTCTGCATACAAGTGCGTACGTGCGTGCGTGTGAGTGCATGTGATTGTGTGCGTGTCTAAGTACGTGTGTGAATGTGCGAGCGTGAGTAAATAAGTACCGTATTTGTGTGTGAGCATACAGGTGTGTGTATGAGTTTGAGTGCGCATGCATGTGTGAGTGAGCCATTGTGTGTGTGTGAGTGCGTCTATACGTGTGTGTGTGTGTGTGTGTGTGTGTGTGAGTGTGTTTGTGCATTTGTGTGCGTGTGTGTGCGTGCATACAGGTGTGTATGTGTGTGAGTGTGTGTATGTGAGAGAGTATGTGTGCACACAGGTGTGTGTGTGTGTGTGTGTGTGTGTATGTGAGAGAGTATGTGTGCACACAGGTGTGTGTGTGTGTGTGTGTGTGTGTGTGTGTGCGTGTGTGTGTGCGTGTGCATGCTCAGGCTCTTCCTGGGAAGTTAAACGAGAGTATTTTTTTCCATTGATTTTCTGATTGAGTAGATTGAAGTAATAGGTTCAGATCAGACTCAAACCTGTAATGGTTTTGCCTTGCAGTCCCTCCCCCTCCTGCTGTCTTCGCCTCCACTTCAACGGGCAACAGGTGTGGCTCGTTGAGGTGGAGGTGAAGGCAGACTATTTAAGCACTGTAACTGCCAGTGCAGCTGCATTCTGAATTTTAATCCCTGCCGTTTGGTGCTGCTGCTCCCCTGTTGTAATTGTTGTTATTTATTAAATTCTTTTTATTTTGTATCAGCCTGTGCGAGTGGGTCCCTTTCACTGCTTTTGGGTACATGGTCCCAGTGCCCGCCAGATTGCAGGTTGCATCCGGCGGGACCAAATCATGACAAAACCAGCAGCCACACATACAGCTTACATTACCAGCGCTGTGGGGCAGCTTCTGCTGGGGCAGCTGCATCATCTGAACATGGAGGCAGAATGAACGAGCTGCTGAGATGTTTCTTCAGTGAGGATGTTTGTTTCATATTACAGCTTTGTGCTTTAAGCTTCTGTCTTTGATCATTTTAAGACCAAATGAGAATGGTGACATAACTTAACAGCATGAAGTTCATATAGTAATCTGGAGTTCCATTTTTGGAAGTGCAACTTTTTTGTTCATTTCACCAACACTCATGAAGGAATAACGATAGTCAGAAACTTTTTAAAAAATTTACTTAACCCCATAAGTCCCGTTGAGATAGAAATCTGTTTTTCAAGGGAGCCCTGGGGGGTTGAGGTGGAGAGGGAGCGGATAAGTTGCACAGTCAATTAGATCAGGGGGTGATTAGGTGGCAGGCTGAAAGAGCCAGGTTGGGAATTTAGCCATGACACCGGGAAACCCCCTACTCTTATCGAAGAGTGTCACAGGATCTTTAATGACCTCAATAACTCGAGACCGCGGTTTCACGTCCCATTGAAAGGACGGCATCTCCTTCACAACAGTGTCCCTATCACTACACAGGAGCTTTGGGGATTATTCCACCAGAGAGAAGATCGCAACCTACTGGCCCACCAACACCTCTTCCAGCAGCAACTTAATTTTCCCAGATGGTCTCCCATCCAAGTACCAACCAACCCCACACCTGCTTAGCTTCTGCCACGCAGCTGGAGCAGATGGAATAGTGGTATAGCTGCTGGCTGCCACACCTGAGCAATTGAAATTTTCTGGCTTGTAATCAATAGCTATATTCTTTGGAAGCTGCATCCTCCATACTTTGGAAATATTAGAGAAAAGTGTGACGCACAAGCCGTTTAGAGTCGCAATGGACTTGTTACCATTTCCTGTTTACAACCCCTATCTTCCTTTTTCTGTCTCCTTCTCTTGATTCTTAACTTCACCCATCGGAGAGGCAAAGCAGAGAGGCAAGGAAAGGAAGAGAAGTCAGGAAATCAAATAAAGGTGAATCAGGGAGAAAACCATCCTTGTTCTTTCAAATGAGCGTTCGAAGTAACATCAGTTACAGGCGTGGGGGACGTGCGGCAAGTGAGAGGAGATTGATCCACAGGTCGATTGTTTATACGTCACGTTTTCAGAAAAGTACTTCCGCGAAGGATGCTGTTGGGTTTCCTTGCTCAAGATGTCTCCAAAGAACTCCTAATTCCTGTTGAAGGCACCTCTGGAGCCTCATTTTATGATTGCAACCCGCAATCGATTTCCAGTTCTGGCACAAGTAAGTAATGGAAGGAACCAAAAAATAAGAGATTGGTATGAGCCCAGTGTCTGCAGGCACTGTGGGTTTCTTCTGATATTTCAGCCAGTTAAAACACTTAGCACAAAATATGTGGAGTGCAAAGCCAGTGACCAAAACCCTGCAGCACTGAGAGAGGCAACAGATGAGTAGGCAAATGCTCAACCCAAATCATCTGCCAGCTGCGATACTTTCCCGTTCAACCTGTTTGTAATTGTGGTTTTCTGTGTTTCTGACTGGCCAGCCATGATTGAACAAAGATCCTTTGGTTGAAATTATTTTATTTTGAGATCATCTCATGCAGTCAACTAGCTACGGCATTTCCACCCATGCAAAAAATAATAAAAATATCAAAAAGATGGATAAATAAAGAATGCCAGTTGAAAATCAAGAGGGAGACTTTGGGTCAGTGTTGTACAAAACTTTTCCTTTTTATTCCGGATGTAAAGAAACAAATCAATAGCCTTTATTACAGGGAAGTCCCGCTGAGACCGAGGTCTCTTTTGCAGGGGAGCCCTGAATAGAACAAAACAATAAAAAAATAGGTTAAAAACACAGAGCACTGTAAAGTTCACAAAATTACATACTACAATTGCAGATTAAAGGAAAAACACACTTTAAAAATAGAATTAAAAATAAGATAAAAAAAAATACAACCCCAATTCTGAAATAGTGGGGATGTTGTGTAAATTGAGAATAAAATCAAAATGCAATGACTTTGATATCACATGAGCCAATATGTTATTTACTATAGAACATAGATAACATTTCAAGTGTTGAAACTGAGACATTTTACATTTTTATCCACAAAATGAGCTTATTTCAAATTTTCTGGCTGCAACAGGTCTCAAAAAAGTTGGGACACAGGCAAAAAAGGGCTGAAAGAGCAATTAATATATAAAAGAATCAGCTCAAAGCACATTTAGCAAGTAATTAAGTTAACTGTAACATGATTGGCTATAAAAGGGATGTCTTAGAGAGGCTGAGTCTCTCAGAAGTAAAGATGGGCAGAGGCTCTCCAACCTGTGAAGGCTTGCGTAAAAAAAAATTGTGGAATACTTGAAAAACAATGTTCCTCAACGTCAAATTGCAAAGGCTTTGAAGGTCTCATAACAGTGCATAACACCTCTTCATGACATCATGACAGTGCATAACATCATCAAAAGATTCAGAGAAATTGGTAAAATCTCTGTGCGTAAGGGACAAAGCCGAAGACCATTACTGGATGCCTGTGATCTTCGGGCCCTCAGACGCCACTGCATCACTCACCGGCATGATTCTGTCATTGACATTACTAAATGGGCCCAGGAATACTTCAAGAAACCACTGTCTTTAAACACAGTCCACCGTGCCATCCACAGATGCCACCTAAAACTCTATCATGCAAAAAGGAAGCCATTGTTGAGCATGATCCAGAAGTGCCGCCGTGTTCTGTGGGCCAAGGCTCATTTAAAATGGACAGTAGCAAAGTGGCAAAGTGTCCTGTGGTCAGACGAGTCCAAATTTGACATTCTTATTGGAAATCATGGACGTTGTGTCCTCCGGGCTAAAGAGGAGAAAGACCACCCCTCCCGTTATCAGCGTTCAGTTCAAAAGCCAGCATCTCTGATGGTATGGAGATGCATTAGTGCATATGGTGTGGGACACTTGCATGTTTTAAAAAGCACCATGAATGCTGAAAGGTATATTAAGGTTTTAGAGCAACATATGCTCCCCTCCAGATGACATCTATTCCAGGGAAGGCCTTGTGTATTTCAGCAGGACAATGCAAAACCACATACTGCAGCTATTACAACAGCATGGCTTCGTATTAGAAGAGTCCGTGTGCTGAACTGGCCTGCCTGCAGTTCTGATCTTTCACTGATTGAGAACATTTGGTGTATAATTAAACGAAAAGTCTGTCAAAGGAGACCCAAAACTCTCCAGCAGCTGGAAGCCTGTATTAAACAATAGTGGGATCAAATTCCAATGGATAAACTCAAGAAACTTGTCTCCTCAATGTTCAGACGCCTCCACTCTGTGTTAAAAAGAAGAGGGGATGCTACACCATGGTAAACAGGCCCCTGTCCCAACTTTTTTGAGACTTATAGCAGCCATCAAATTT
Source organism: Gymnothorax javanicus (assembly GCA_029692085.1). Lineage (NCBI taxonomy): Eukaryota > Metazoa > Chordata > Actinopteri > Anguilliformes > Muraenidae > Gymnothorax > Gymnothorax javanicus. The sequence goes on along the minus strand of CM056198.1, from coordinate 7,915,462 downwards.
GAAATGAGCTCATTTTCTGAATAAAATTCTAAAATTTCTCAGTTTCAACATTTGCTATGTTATCTCTGTTCTATTGTGAATAAAATACTGGCTGGTGTGATTTGAAAGTCATTTGCATTTTGATTTTATTCACAATTTACACTTCGTCCCAACTATTTCGGAATTGGGGTTGTAATAAAATGAATAAAAACATACAAGGACAGAGAACAAGTCCATCCAGCCATTCTCTATACCCGCTTATCCCTCACCAGAGTCGCGTGGGGAGCTGGAGCCTATCCCACTGCTATATCATCAAACTTAAAAATAACATGTTCTATAAAAGCTTAAGATCAGCCAAAACTACAACTAGACTGCATGGAACTAGTTGGGCCAGGACTCCGTGGGTAGGTATTCATGGTGAAGTGGGTGGCGGTTCCGGCAACATGAATGAGGGGGCCAGGAGACTGCAGGTGGCTCTTCCTGGCACATCTATCCTGATGTGGTCAATTCATGGTGTGAGGGAATTGAGTTTAGTTGATTTTACTGGCTTTCATTCGTAGTGCGAGTGTTTCTGAGCTGTCCATACTGGGTGCTGTTTTGTTACCAGAGCGGTTTTCGGCGAAATGCTGTAATTAAGTTGGGCTGCAGATACCCTTATAATGTGTTCCGTTCTCTTTTTTTTTTTTATCATGGCACCGCTCGCATGTGCAGACTTAAAAATCACAGGACTAATACCCACGCTACTACACTTACAAATTGAAAAGCCGATTGCAGCTGTTGGAAAAATACCGGAGCAAGTAGTGATATAAACAACAGGAGCGGGACTATTAGAAGTAATATTGCCATTTCAAATGTGCCTACGACTGCTTGCTTCTCAACAGAACTTGACACAAACCCCAGGCCAGAGCTTCTCAAACTCAGACCTCAGGACCCACTATGTATGCTGGTTTTTGATCCATCCACAATTGCAAATTGCAATCTCTGACTTGCTATGAGTTGGCAATTACCTCCGAAACGAATTTGGCAGGAGGTTGTGATTGGTGCTGTCTGTCTCTTTGTTTGTGAACAAGATAACTCAAAAAGTAATGAACGGATATCTCTGAAATTTTGTGGGTGGGTCGCTATTACATCAGGGATGGACCCTATTGATTTTCACCACAATCAGTCAAACAATATGGCCGCCATGCCAGCAAATAATATGGCCGCCACGGCAGCCATCTTGAAATCCTATGACACGCGATAACTGAACTTTGCTCCCACTCAGCAAGATTTGGACTGTGCTGCCTTGGTGGAGGTTTGCACTCTAGTGTAATAGCCGGTAGTATACAGAGGCCAAGCGCAACAACAGAGAGAAAGAGAGTAGCACGAACACAGTACACAGAGAATAATATAGACCAAATGCAAGTACTCGCGCTTCCAAAGGATGTATAATAGTCTGAGCCACGGCAGCAAAGCGAGATAGAAAAAAGGGAGAAGAAACTCCAACAATTAGAAGATAGAAAGTCATACAAAACCTGACTACAGATATCTTTGGCTATAGTGCGCAGCTAAACACAGACACTCTAGCAAAGGAGGCGCGCCGGACATCCTGCTTATATAGATTCTGGGAAAGCGCCGCCCCAGCTCAATCAACCAGCTGGGTAAAGAATTCGATGGCCCAGGAATTCGAAATCGTCCCGGGACGAGAGCCGCAAAGAAAAGTCAAAACAACACGCACACCTCACAAACCATGACAGGACCCCCCCCTCTAAGGAACAGCCCCAGAAGTTCCCAGAGAGCCCCGCGCACTGAATTCAGAAATAAGGGTAAGATCCAGGATATCCCGAGAAGGGACCCAGCACCGCTCCTCCGGACCATAACCCTCCCAATCTACTAAAAACTGAGCTCCACGACCCACACGCCTCTCGGCTAAAATACGACGCACAGTGTAAACCGGCCCCCTCTCAATCATCCGTGGCGGCAGCGGGGGTTTGTTAACCGGAGCCAGGACACAAGTGCTAACCGGTTTGAGCCTGGAGACATGAAAAGAGGGGTGGATCCGTAAGGATCTAGGGAGCTTCAACCAGACTGTGACAGGATTGATCCTTCGCACAATCTTAAAAGGACCAATAAAGCGGAGAGCCAATTTCTGTGACTCTACTCTCAAGGGCAGGTCCCGCATGGAAAGCCAAACCCTTTGGCCAACCCGATAAGATGGGGCTGAACGGTGCCTTCTATCTGCGGCAGTCTTTTGTTTCCGTCCAGAGCGCAACAAGGAGGAATGGACCCTGGCCCAAACTGACCGACAACGCCGAACAAAGCAATTAACCGAAGGTACCTCTGAATCCCTGTCAGTCTCAGGAAACAGTGGAGGTTGATAACCCAACTGAGCCTCAAACGGAGAAAGGCCTGTGGAGGCATTACCCAGTGAATTGTGGGAGTATTCGGCCCATGCTAAAAATCGACTCCTCGAAGATGTGTTGTCAGCCGTCAAACATCGAAGAGTATTCTCCAAAGACTGGTTGGTTCGCTCTGTCTGCCCGTTAGTCTCTGGGTGGAAACACGAGGAAAGGCTCACGGTGGCCCCCAAATGGTTGCAAAACACATGCCAGAATTTGGCCGTAAATTGAGGGCCCCGGTCAGAAACCACATCTTGAGGGAGGCCATGCAGCCGGAAAACATGGTCCACAACAAGAAGGGCAGTCTCCCGCGCCGAAGGCAGCTTGGGCAGCGCGATAAAGTGGGCGGCCTTTGAAAAACGGCCAACCACAACCAGGATGACCGTGTTGCCTTCCAAAACAGGCAGCCCTGTAACAAAATCAAGAGCGATATGGCTCCACGGGCGCTTAGGGACGGGCAACAGCCACAGCAGACCAGAGGGGGGAGGTGGGAAGTCTTGTTCCGAGCGCAAATACAGCACGCCGCTACAAACTCCCAGATGTCCTCAATCATGCTGGGCCACCAAAAACGTCCGGCCAAGAACTGCTTGGTCCGATGAACCCCCAGGTGACCCGCCAGACGGGAAGAGTGCCCCCACTGTAGAACTTGGGACTGCACTGCCAAAGGAACAAACAAACAGCCAGGCGGCTCCCCACCAGGACCGGGATCGTTTCTCAACGCCTCCTGCACAACAGACTCAACGTCCTACTGAATGGGAGCCACAATCTCAGCTGCCAGGATAACCAGCTCAGGAATGGGGTCGTGACCGGAGCGGTCGTGAATCCGCGACAAAGCATCACGCTTGATGTTTTTAGACCCTGGGCGATAGGTTAACGTAAAGTTAAAGCGGTTGAAAAACAACGACCACCGAGCCTGCCAAGAATTACGTCTTTTAGTCTGTTGGATGTATTGGAGAATTTTATGATCTGTCCAAACCACAAATGGATGTTCAGCCCCCTCCAACCAATGGCGCCACTCTTCTAACGCCAACAACTCCCCATCACCAATGCTGTAATTCCGTTCGGCCGCCGACAACGACCGGGAGAAGTAGGCGCATGGGTGCAACTTATTGTCCTGAAGGGGGCGCTGTGACAAAATGGCACCTACCCCAACCTCTGACGCATCCACCTCCACAACAAATGGGAGGGAGGGGTCGGGCAAAACGAGAATGGGCCCTCAGCTAAATTGTTTCTTTAACTCCTGAAAAGCAACCTCAGCTGCTGGAGACCAAGCAAACGACGAGGAGGTATTCTTCTTAGTGAGCACGATAATGGGGGCAGCTACCGCGCTAAAATTACGGATAAACCTCCTATAAAAATTAGTAAACCCCAAAAACCGTTGCACCTCCTTAACATTTTGAGGGGCAGGCCAATCCCTGACCGCTGCTACTTTGTCAGGATCCATGTGGACCAAGCCTTCAGAAACAATGAAGCCAAGAAACGAAACTGTCTTGGCATGAAAAATGCATTCTCAGCCTTGACAAAAAGCTTGGCTTTGAGGAGGGCCTCAAGCACTTGTCTGACGTGTTGTTTATGCTCCAAGAGAGTTGAAGAGAAAATCAGAATATCGTCAAGGTAGACAAAGACGAATCTCTCCAACATCTCTCGGAGGACATCATTAATGAGTGCCTGGAACACAGAGGGGGCGTTAACCAATCCAAACGGCATGACCAAATATTCGTAATACCCGTCATACATTTTAAATGCCGTTTTCCACTCGTCTCCCTCACGGATCCGAACCAAGTTATAAGCATTCCGGAGGTCTAGCTTAGTAAAAAACGACGCCTCATGCAGCCGTTCAAACGCGGAGTTCATCAGAGGAAGTGGGTATTGGTTTTTAATAGTGATATTATTCAAGCCCCTGTAATCAATACAGGGTCTCAGGCCGCCATCTTTTTTGCCCACAAAAAAGAACCCCGCTCCAGCAGAAGACGTGGATGGCTGAATAAATCCATTAACCAGAGCCTCCTGAATATATTCTTGCATGGCCTTTCGCTCAGGCCCAGACAGCGAGTATAATGAACCCCTGGGGGGAGTGGTACCCGGGTGGAGATTGATCTCCCAATCAAACGTGCGATGAGGAGGTAAAGTCGAGGCCCGTTGCTTGCTAAAAACCTTCGCAAGATCAGCATAATCGTCAGGAATATTAGGGGGCAGATAAAAGTTCAGAGCAGCCCCCAAATTCTCACCCTGTTCATAACCTGCCCTCTCTATGTCAGATTCCGAGTCAGAGAAATCCTCCGAATAGCAATCCTCCTCTGGCTGCCGCCAGTCAAATTGAGGATCCCACTCCAACCCCTCCTCCGCCCCTTTCTGTAGATTAGGAGGGTTGTGTGAGGCAAACTCCTCAGAATCACTCCAGGCGTCAGCCTCCCCCATAGGTTGATGCCTGGGATGACACACCAAACTCTCCCTACAGTGGGACCTACAATCAGTGCCCCACTGGACAGTCAGGTTATCCTGACTTCCCCAAATGATATGAGGCCTATGTTCCCGTAGCCAAGAGTGTCCTAAAACGACAGGGAAAACAGGAGAACTGATAATAAAAAACGGACCTCCTCAAAATGGCCACCAAAAGAGATGAACATAGTCAATGATTCAGAAACTTCGGTTATAATCCAGTTCCCAGTGGGCGCCTGTCCAAAGATCTAACAGAGCGTGAATGTAAAAGAGGGCGGATAGGAATGGAATGTCTCCTAGCCCACTCTGCATCCATAAAACAATCCACGGCGCCAGAGTCCACAAAAGCTTTGATAAATATTCTCTGTCTCCCCACAGTCAATTCTACAGGGATTAAAGTTCGAAAGGGAAATTGAGTCTGTCCCTCTAGCGCCCCCCATGCTGCTAGAGGGACTTCCCGTTTCCCTGAAGCTCAGGGCAGCGTGGACGGATATGTCCCGGTTTGTTACAATTATAGCAGATTATACGTCTCCGAATGGGCTCACGAGCCCGGCTCTCATATGAGCTATCAACCTGCATAGGCTAACCAGGAGTGGAATTTTCAATGAGCGGAATGGGAGCTGTATGCATGCTGCTAGAGGCATTAGCCCCGTTGCCAGCAAGAGCCAGTGCAGTATGTTTCTCCCTGTTACGTTCGCAGATGCGATTATCAATTCGCACCGCAGTGCGAACCAACAAATCTAGAGACAAACAAGGCTCCAATGTAGCCAGAGCGTCTTTAACCTCCTCAGCCAAAGCGTGAATGAACACTGTCATAAGAGGCGCTTCTGGCCAGCCTGTCTCTGTTGCCAAGGAGCGAAATGTGATTGAAACCGCAGCAACACTCTCAGAGCCCTGCCTTAGATGCATTAAACGCGTAGCCGCTTCCTGGCCACAAACATCCTGATCAAACACCGATACCATTTCTCTAACGAGAGTCTCCACAGTGTTCACTACCAGTGAATTAGATCGAATAAGTGGGCAGACCCAAGTGAGCGCTGTGTCGGTTAATAGGGATAAAATAAATGAAACCCGAGACTCTTCATTCATGAACCGTGAAGGCTGCGCTTTAAAAAATATCTCACATTGGGCAATGAAATCTTTACATCTTCCTGCCTCACCTCCATATCTTGGGGATAACTGAAGCTTTGGCTCTCAGGGAAGATGTATGGACTGTGCTTTTGCAACATTTTGTATGATTTGCGTGGACAAGGCTCTAATACTCTCAGTGAGAGTTAACAGAACGTTCTCCTGTCTCTCCATGGCATTTGCCTGAAGGCGGACTCTTTCCGCCAACTCTGCCTGTTGATTGTTCAGGCTAACAAGACCCTTGCCATAACCAGAGAGAGCAGCTTGTTGGTTAGCCACAACTTTCTCTAATGCAGCCGTTGCTGACGACTCCATGTTGGCTAGAGTGTTCTGTAATGGCTGGTAGTATACGGAGGCCAAGAGCAACAACAGAGAGAAAGAGAGTAACACGAACACAGTACAAACACAGAGAATAATATAGACCAAACGCAAGTACTCGCGCTTCCAAAGGACGTATAATAGTCCGAGCCACGGAAGCAAAGCGAGATAGAAAAAAAGGAGACGAAATTCCAACAATTAGAAGATAGAAAGTCATACAAAACCTGGCGACAGATATCTTCGGCTATAATGCGAAGCTAAACACAGACACTCAAGCGAAGGAGGCGTGCCGGACATCCTGCCGGACATCCTGCTTAAATAGATTCTGGGAAAGAGCCGCCCCAGCTCAATCAACCAGCTGGGTAAAGAATTCGATGGCCCAGGAATTCGATATCATCCCGGGACGAGAGCCGCAAAGAAAAGTCCAAACAACACGCACACCTCACAAACCATGGAGTGCCTCTAGTTGTTCTTAATTTCACTTACCTTGTTGACAGGGATTATTTACCATTTTATACCACACATCAGAAATGGCTATGCATGCCATGAATAAAAGTTCATAGTGTGCTGAACTGGAAATTACTTTTATTGCATAAAAAAGTGGAAATTTGTGACTGATTAAATTAAACAATGAAATGGATTCTAATTGATGAAATTGAGGACACAAGATCACTTAAACCAGCCATTTCAAGACAAAGCAAATTATTATGAATCAAACCTGTTCGGTGTTATGTTTGGGCATGGCTTTAGGAAAAACATTTGGAAAGAACTTAACACCTATGTTCAGAAACCTAATTAGCTGCTCATCAATTTTCCAAAATCTTGAATTTGATCAGTGAAAACATATTACCTTCTTGTCTTGGGTTTAATCTTACTTGTAATATATAGCAAAACAAACACAGTACAAACATTTGGCTTTTGAGCATCATGGAATGCATTGTCATTCCCGTCATAACGTGGTTTAAGACAGCATTTCCCAGCCCTGCTCCTGGTGCACCCTTGCCCTGTATATTTTAGATGTCTCCCTGATTTAACACACCGGATTCAGCTGATCTTCTCGTTAGTAGAACACTTGATGAGCTGAACTGGGTGTGTCAGTTGTAGGAGACCAACAAACTGTACATGGCAGAGGTAATCCAGGAGCAGATTTGGGGAACACTGGTTTATGAAGTGTTTGATAAGCAAATAATTAAGAAAAATTGACAGCATGGTACAATTCTGAGATTGTAATTGCGGTTGGGACAAAAACGAGCATAGACATTGAGTCCCTCTAACAGAGTCTGGGAACCATGCACTGTCTAAGCAACGACAAAAAGAGAGAGAAAAAATCATCTAAGAAAACCAGTAGCCTGTTCCACTAAGCAAGTTTATATAGAGGATATTACACAAGTGGTCGTCTCATATGAATGTTATAAGACAAGTTGAGAAAATTTTGGGTTTGTTGCAAGCTTTAGACGACCAAGGGAATAAGATTTTGTTTATCACATAACTGAATTGCGTAATTTAATAGAAAACAAATGTAATGTCCGTTAATGTCTACATGGTAATTCCCATTTTATGTTAGCATTGAGCTAACCCCATCACTCAGCTACTCAGTCAGTGTGTCACAGACATTTGCGTTTGAACTAGCAACAGTTTCTAAATTAACAGTCAACTGAGTAGCTAGTTAATGTTAGTTTACTAGCTGGCTAGCTAACAAACAAATTTTACTTAATGACTATGGAAAGGCACTGCTTGCATGCTTGCCAGCAAGCTAAGGAATGTTAACTTAGCAGTAAGAGCTACACTTGGCTAGCTGGCTATATTGATAAGCCATAACAATTTAACTAACGTTACACCTAGTATTCAGTTTGGCTAAATATTTGCAGAAATTGGAAACTATTCGCTTCATCATCGAGGACAGTTTATTTTTACCGATCATGGGCTGCCGGTTTCGTGTGAAACCTGGTCCCCCACGTGATTTTCGTCGTATATTGTGTATCAGTTTACGCCAAATCATGTCATTTGAGTCATCTACGTGATTTTTGCCGTAGTGAGGTATTCTCAGACATGATTAAGCCATAGCATTTAAACTCAATGATCAGTACAGCATACACGCCAACTCTACCGCTTTTGGCGATAGACTACCGCTTTGGGGGCGTTTTTTTCAGAATGAAATGCCCTGAAAGCGGTAGTCTACTGCCAAAAGCGGTAGAGTTGGCATGTATGGTACAGCAGTCAAGTTAGCAGACATTGCACAATCGTTCCCTTATAGTGAAATAACTAGCTAGCTACCTTGCTAATAAGGCTACAGTGCGCTGCCACTGTAATAACTGCTAGCGAGCCAGAGAAAGTGAAAACGAGCTCTTTAATGTTATAGCTAGCACACCAGTGTAGCAAGCAAGCTATCTAGCAAGTGAATAAGGTTACAGTTCGCTTCTACTGTTATAACCACTATCTAGCTGGCTAAAATGATAACTACCCCTTTAATGTTATAGCTAGCACACCAGTATAGCAAGCTGGCAAGCTTGCTACTAAGGCTACAGTATTCCACTTGTGCGCAGCTGCAATTCAATTAATTCTACGCTATTTCAACAGTGAGCAATACTAATATCACCCAAGACACGTCATTTGACGTGCATTATGCGACAGAAGTCACGTGGGGTGACCAGATATTACACGACATCTTAACGTTTACGTGACATAAGAACATAACGTAAACTGAAATTTGCATTTGTGTTTGAGTAATAATTTCAGAAATAATCACAATGTACGTTTATTATTTCAAAAAAATATTACCGCTACCTCTGCTGTTGTATCCTATTGGTCTAGATTTGTGACTGACATGAATTGGAAAAATATTTGGTCTCTTCCATACAAATATCTTCTAACCTATAAAGTAAGGGAAATTTCTTTCAAGATTATACACAGGTATTACCCTGCAAGTCATTATCTTCTCAAGTTTAAGAAAGACATCTGTGTCAATTGTTCTTTCTGTGATATGTACCCAGAGACAGTGTTACATTTATTTTGGCAATACCAATACACTAATAAGTTATGGAAAGATACATCACGGTTTATTGTTGATAATATAGACTCCACTTTTTCTCTTAAATGGGAAAATATATTGTTTGGTTTCTTAAACAACGATGGTAATAAATCTAAAGAATTATATATGATAAATTTAATAATCATTTTAGCAAAATATCATATTCGCAAATCGAAATTTAGTCATGGTAAACCTGCATTTATTGTATTTGAAGAAGAAACCAGGCAAAACATTAAAGCCATCTCCAACTCTAAAAATAAGAAAGCTGCTAAGACTGTCGCTGCGTGCTCTTCGTTTAATGTTTTTTTGTTAAACTCCCCCCGGCTATGTTTGTACTTCAATTTGTTGGTATGAATGACTTCAATTTGTCTGTATGTGATATGTCATTTGTGTGTATCAATTAAAAAAAAAAAAAAAAAGGACATAACGTCCTGCGACCCCCCCGCTCTCAGCCAATGAAATTTTCGCAAAAGTGTTATGTACCTGGGGTAATATCAAATTTATGTAAAGGGTTTATGTATTTATGGTCAATAGTGGTCAATAGTAATATGGATATCTGCACTCAGCAAAAACTTGTAAAGCAGTTTCCATTTCGGTCAGTGATCACAATCCGGGCAGGGTCACGGTTTTCACCATATGCAGAGTAATCCAGCTAACTCGGCAATTCCTGCTTTGTGGAACAGAGCCCAATAATCAGGGACAACACGTGGAATCCGGAAAGGAAACTGGCTTCACATCACAATAAGGCTTAAACAAACTGGTGGGTACATTTGGCTCGGTGGCTAGCAGAGCGCATTTCATGGAACAAGTGATCCGTTGCGTTTGGTTGCAGGCATCGTGCCAATTGCTGACGCACTCCGCCACGGTGCCAGAATGACACAGTGAAGTACATTTTAGGCATGCTCGAACCAACATCTCGGACTGTTTTGCATAGTGTCTGTGCGAGAAGGCTCTTACCTCATGTATATTCGGGATTAAAAAAAAATCCCCTTTTTGTTTTGTTTAAACCACAGAGTTCCTGCACCACTCAGATCAATTGCAGACGAAATGACGCGCAGGTACGGCTAAGAGACGGCTTCTTATAATCATTTTGACTGAGTGTGTTCGTTTCTTAATGGCTAGACACAATATAAACATCCGTCTAAAGAAAAACGCGTAGTAATAATAATAATAATAATAATAATAATAATAATAAACGCATAAAGCACAAAATCATGTACTTACATTAGGTTACATTCATTTGAATTACTAGCTTTGAATTAACAAACATAACCTTTTCCCTCCATTAATGCCAAATGTAGTAGACCATTAAGCAATGTTGGTAATAAAATTGGTCAGTCAGTATGACGTGTAGTGCTTTGTAATGCTGTATGACGAGCCACTACGCAGGAGCCGCTTCTATGCTTGAAAAAGGAATTTCACCGAGTAATGTGTTCTACCCAGCCTCAGGTTGCTGGTTGCTCGAGGCACGGCTGCTACTGTACTTCGTCTTATCTTTTGTATTATCTGCACTGTTTGAAAGTTAACCTCCAAGGTTCCACACATTATTCACGTGCGCAACGTGAAAGGTCGAATTCCCCACCAAAGTAGACCATTTTTTATTCAGAAAGTGGATCGATGAACTTTTGTCCGCAAATGTACATGCTTTAAAACTACTAAAATACGGTTTGGTAAAACATCTATTGAATAGCTAGTAACGAACTCCAGCCAAACAGTCTGGCACAGCCATTACAATCAGATATGACAGAGAACATAGTGTGCCCCTAAAAGCACGGTGAACGCACACCCCCAAAAGACTACTTTCCTTGTAGACGCGAGCGCCTCCCAGTGGAAAGCGTTAAAATTCGTCGACGGCTAATTCTATGAAATAACGAACTATATCTGAAGTTACTGGCTTTATTTTCATATAGCAAAATAAACATGGTTGTTTGACTTCCTTTTCACTGTTAATGGAGGTAATTAAATTCTCGGAAACACCTTCATCTTCATCATGGTTCCGATAAAATTTAGCCTAAAATAAAATAAAATAATGATTTATACACTTTGTACATTCATTGAAAAGGTTTGTTTCAATCGTAGAGAATTCCAACAATTGTATTGTATCTTAAATTATTCACGTATGGGGAAGTGCTTGACTTATATTCAAATATCGACTGGAAATGTGGCATTTGGCGCATAGCGTGGATATTTACAGTCATTCCACAATATAAAGCATTAAAGGAATGGGTGACATGACCCATTTTCCTATAACTTTTAATTCGGCTACATATGCCTGCCCGCGTGTATTGATCTGACCAATAAATCTTAAAGAGTGGTTCTGAGAATTTTTTGCTGGAAATGCGCACGTGCGCCTCCCTTCTAAGGCCATGACGCATCAATGCTACCCCTCCGTTTCAAAGGCACTTTAAAGATGTTTTACCATTGAGACCGGCTTCCCTGTCTCTCATATGTTCAAGACAAGAGTTGACGGAAGGTAATCCCCGCCATGTGACGGGGCGGCACTCGTTTGGAGGCGGGGTAGTCCGCAAGCAGTCGTATAAATATCACTGGAGCGAAAAAGTGGAATTAGTGTTGTTGACTAGTGTAGAGCATCTGAGCACCTGCCCGGCATAAAAATGGTGACTGAGATACAGAAATCTGCCGGCGCTCAAACTGTTCAGGCACTAAAAAACGTTGCGGCCAGTTTGTTTCTATTACCCCGTTTTGTAGTTGCGGCGGTTGCACTATGGTTTCTTGATTTTCTGTGCATACGAAGGAAAGTATTGCTCAAAATGAGGAACAGTTCAGAGGGACCCGAAGATCCCCCTGTGTGCATCTCTGACTCCAACAAAATGTTCAGCCTGGAGTCGCTCAAGGCGGTGTGGCACGGGCAGACACTGGACTTTTTCAAATCGGCGCATCTCGGACACGAAGCGCCCAACACCGAAGTAGTGCAGCTCAAAGAACAGAAGAGGGTCAGGATACTAGACTACGCGAAAGGGAAGAGACCACTCATCCTGAACTTTGGGAGTTGCTCCTGACCGCCGTTCATGACGCGTCTGACGGCCTTCCAACGGCTGGTCACTCAGTACGCTGATATCGCGGACTCTCTGCTCGTGTATATCGAGGAAGCGCATCCGTCGGACGGTTGGGCGAGCACTGATGCTCCTTACCAGATCCCGAAACACCGATGTCTGGAGGACCGACTGAGTGCCGCTCAGCTGTTGAACCTGGAGGTTCCTGGATGCCTTGTAGTCGCTGACACCATGGAGAACTCGTCGAACGCCGCTTACGGGGCGTTTTTTGAGAGACTATACATACTCAAAGACGAAAAGGTTGTTTATCAAGGCGGCAGAGGTCCGGAGGGTTATAGCATTTCTGAGCTTAGGGGCTGGCTTGAACAATACAGGAACAGTCTGGAGAACTCCATAACTGTGGTGATCCACGTTTAGCCCAATTTAGTCGAGCTCATGACGAGTAAGCTGACAGAATTCTGTTTGGCTTCATCGTCAGAACTGACGTTGAGATGCGAGTAATTGTATGTTGTGACAATGCGTCGTGACAATTGTGTGTGTCTACATGAAAGTAGTGAACGTTTCACTGTTTGCATGTCTATTACCTGCAACTCTAGTATCGTTGTGAAGTTCAGTTTTTCAAGGGTTAAATAACCAGAAAACTGATACTGATGTAATTTGATACTGGAGCAGTTGGTGATGAATAATATCGAATGATCAATGGCAATACGGTATTTTGTAAATTATGCATACTTTATATTGAAGATCATTTTGTAATAAAATTTAATACATTAACGTGTTTTTTCTTCAGTTTTTCCCATAGATATATAGTTCTTGAACATATCTGTGGTTTTTCCCTTGTTGACAATTGTTGTGACGTCATCGAGTTCTGTTCTGTGAATCTGTTCTCGGAAACTGAGAACAGACTACTTTCGCGTTCAGTGTGCTGTACCCTGGGGACGGTCTGAGCGAGTGTCAGTGTTAATTGCAATGTAATAGCTAATCAATTAGCGCTCCGGTTCAAAACAATCCATCACTAGAGTGGTGAGAAGGTGGTAGTAATAATAATAATAATAGTTTTATTAAGTCCATCGATGTAAAATGGTTTGGTTTCTATCTGGGTCCTTTTCAGTGTGAAACATATATGCCCATTAATAATTATGTAAACCCCTGATTCTCTAATTTACTCAAGTGAACATATCACTTCTTGGAGGATATGCTCTTAATATCACATCATTTTAAATATTGTTGTACTAATATTAGCAAATATTAATGTTCAGCAACTGCGCAAATGGTTCCTCACCACATTTGTGCCCACCCTCAGATTATACCCACATGACCATCCAAAGTACATACTGTGCCATCCCAAATCTCATTAGCATTAGCTTTTTTAAATGAAGTGGTGGCATCTTGAACAATTTAGTAGCAAATGTCGGGACTGTAAACCTAAGAATTCTCTTTAAAACAGTTTGTTGCTATTGCTGTGCTTGACCTATCAGAATTTGACCATTTTCACAGTATGATACAGAGATATTCATGCAAAGAGAGCAATTTTTCCTGGGCTTGGGTTTGTGTGTTGAAATTCCAAGATATTTTTTTTGGAAGAGGGGTAATAAAAATGAGAGAATAGGTATGTCAGTGCATTTTGGAATTTGGACTAAGGACCAGATGAGCAAATGTTGGCTATTACTAAGAAATTGCACTGAAATAGATTTTGGAACAGAAAGAAAAATAGAGTTTTAAGAATGGTCTTTATTTTTTAAGTGTATCATGGAACCAGGGTCACGTGGTTATCGGGTTACTATTGGAAATCAAAGCACATTACGTTTCCCAACCGGGGAAGAAGAATTGACTTCGACAAATATTACCCCAGACAGATTTAATATAACTGATTTAATTAGCATGTATTACTAACAGGGAGCCAACTAATCATATTAAGCCCCCATTACATATTTCAACTAATTATGTTGGCTACCTAATTGCTGCTATAAATGAGGACTGATGGTTGTTTCTGGATGGGAAGAATCTGAACACAGTAAGTGCACGTTTATGCCGGTATTGCATTTAAATGAAGTGGGTTTAATTAGCAGCATAGTTATTTAGCTAAGGGGTTAAACTTAGTGGTGAAGTCAGCTAGCTTCTACCCTCTGACAACTGGACTTTCTAGCTCTAATCTGGTTCTTATTTTTGTCATAAAGTTAAACACTCTGCAAATATTTGAGTGAAGACTAGTTACTGTTATCAGTTAGCATTCATGTTCATTTTCTTGCTGCATTGCATATATGTGCATCATGTAAGCACTGACCAGGTATGACTCACTTGAGTTCTGTAGAACTGCAATTTTTTTTTCGATCATTCAGTCTTGGCCCAAAAATCCATGTGAGGTGAATTAACAGTGGCAGTGAATAAACTGCTTTAACTGATCAATTAAGTGCCGAGCCTCAACATAAACCCAGTAGACACTGTGGCTCTCCAGGACCAAGGTTGGCCACTCATGGTGTAGATGATGAATGTAAGTTACAACGTCTTCTCAGAAAAATACAGACTGTTCATACGATGGCTCTAGGGAGCAATTTTTAATAAAACAGGGCCATTATCCCAGTGTTACTCCTATGTGAGGTGGTCCTTTGTGGCTGTTTTGATTTACATTGAACAGGGATGTTTCCAGTCCGAGGTGAAAAGAAGAATAGCTCAGCAGGAAGCTACGGTGAGCTAATGAGCCATGTTCTCTGCCCCTTCCTGAGCTAAATCCACTGCTGCTCCAATGCTAATCATCACACGTAACCTTCGCCAGGCTGCTTTGGGTCCACATGAGGTGCCTGTGAGTCCATACATTCTCCATAGTGAGGCACCATGAGCAAAGTTTATGCCTGGCCCCAAGTCATCTATCGTTTCTACCCCCCAGTTTTGATGAAATCACACCCATTTGCACATGACAAAATCACTTGTGGGTGTAACTAATGCAATGTCAACTGTCATCAAGGTTACTGCAAGAACCATCTAATCCTGACTACAGCTCTTACAATCAGGTTTCGAAACCATTAAGCTCTTAGCGTAGAGGAGCAGGTCACGCTGGCATCTATGGACTTGCTAACCTGATGCATTCATTCCCAGTATTCGAACAACATAGGGTAGATACAAAATGTATATTTGATCACAAGGAAGTGGAACCATAAACTATTTAAAATATGGACATTTTAAGACCCATCGCTGTCGCCCAGGAATTGTGTGAGTTACGCTCCTCAACCAAGCCTGATCTGCAAACAGCTTTGCATATTTGCCATAACCATCCATCCAGCAGTTGATAAAAATTGTCTTTCAAGACAAAAAAAAATTGGTTTCCATTGCAGCAGCAAGCTAAATCTGCCGTAGCCCAAAGGTATTCCACTTTAGTAATGAAAAATAAACTAGCCTTCTGAAGCAAAAATTCAACATGGTATTGATAATACATCATACTACTGTCCATTTTGGCCATCAGATTTAAAAAAAATTATCCTACCATTAATTTACATGCAGATATGTCCCTCACTGGAATCAGCGGTCAGCCATAGCCTCAAACAATCTCCTCCAGAAATACAGTCTGATAAGTACCTGCTGACATTGTACTATGTAACAGTACAGCTGTAGCTCACGCCCACATTACACTTTCCTGGTAATTATCTGTCGATTGACAAGAGTTTTACCCAACAGAGGACAGCATGACGGTTCCAACAATAATTGAGAGAAATTGATTTGGCCTCCGTATAAAAAACGTATGTGTGTCTTTTCACAATACTGGAGAGATTTCTGGGATAGTTGTTGTTCATTGTTTTATTATCAGCAGATAATGATTGATGCTTTGAATTCACGTTCATTTTGTTTCGCACACGTAAGAGATACAGTGAGGATAAAACTACCACTTGAACCCATGTAGGTTTTTTTCTTTTTTTTAATTAATTAAAATTATTTTCAGCTCAAATAAGGACACCAAATTAGGACATCAAAAATTAGGTTTTGTCAAAGAGGATGTGGGAAATTAAAATTAGTATCATGCGCATTTGCCCATAAGTTATTTACTCACAGTCCAGTGAATAAACTCAACTTTGTCACAGAACTTTTCTGGTCAGACCACAGGACGATATCAACTGAAATTTTCGGGTTACGGTCGTTGCCCGATGTGTCCACTGTGCAAACGACAGTAACCCTAGCAGGCAGGTCTTGAGTTAGTGGCACTGCTCAAATGTACTGCTACTCCACGGAAGAACTGACTTCCCGTACGCCAATAAACCAACTTCTTGACCGCTAATTTCTGTCGATTTTGAAAAATATTAACTCAAGTACTGAAAATCATGTCTTTTCCAGTAAATCACGACCGTTACCAAAGACAAAGTTTGAGTTTTATTCTTTGATTATATGCATTCATTTATTAATTTTTCATGTCCTATGAAATGATTCCATGCACACATTTTATCAGCAACGAAAGTTTTCCCGTGTGCTGATGAGTCGGCAGATATCCGCGACCATACTTTCAGTGTCCGCAATTTTGTGTGCAGCAACGACTGCTAAGTGAAAAGGGAATCATGATTAACATCGTCTGAATCCATCCTTACTCTCAATCATTGTTCAGTAATTTGCCATCCTCCCTCAAGGTAAGATGTCAATGATTGCTATTTTCATGGCTTTACTGTATAATTTGCATTATTGATTTAATATTTTAAGACTATAACGCGATTTCTTATCATGCAGTGACGGATTCGTTCGTACGCATTTCTTGTCCACCGTAATTCATTATGACGTATGTTATGCTTTAGAATAACTTTGTGCTATAGAATATTGCATGAATTAATCATGCAGTTGACGTTACCTGTAAGCAGTGATGATGACTTTTGAATTTCAATATCAACCGGCTTTCTCTTGCTTGTTTCACAGTCACGCTTTTGTTACCCAGTATAGTGAAAAGACATATATAAACCCTTGCGTGACAGGAAGTTAGGTCTCATCTTCTCAATTTCATGCTTTTGACTTACACAAATGCATTGAAAGATATGCAACCAATGAGTGGTCATGTTACTTTTACAGTGTGGAAAGTTATATCCCCATCTTACAGATGTGGACACTGGCAGGGAGTCTAAAGGGGACAGTACTGGAGAATTCGCTAAGCCTGACAGCATTGATTCTATTAGTCTATTATTATGAGGAAGACTTTCTCCTCTATGTGTAAGTGTTGTTGTTTGCAATATTTCAGTTATTTAGCTGGCTACGTAGTTTTTTCCATTTTCCACCTTTGCCATGATTTAGATACTGTTGTAGCAAATCTCATTGGTTATTTTCTGCTAACCCATTGCCTTTACTAATAATGCTTAATATAATGGCAGATTGCTCAGGGTGGCGATCGGTTTCATAATTTATATCACATTTCCAAAAAAAAAAAAAGTTTTTCGATAGGTTTACTCTATTTTATTATAGGAACAGCTTGAAGACTTCAGTATAGTATGTGTTCGGCTGTAATGTTCAATGCACGGATTTCCATTCAGGCTAGATAAATTAAAAAAAAAAATAAAAATAATATAAAATAGAGTAGCATATTGCCTGCTTTTTCCTGATGGTGGAATCTTTTTTGTACATAGAAGGTAAATTTTGGATGTTACTGTATTAGTGAGTTATACTTGCTATTTATAGGGCGTGGAAATTGTTTATGCTTGTTTGCTGTGCACTTATGTGTTTGGTGAATACAAGCAGGTCAGCTGCATGGGCCGAGTCATAGATGTGAGGTCCTCTACTGTTTGTGACAAAGCCACTAAGGGTAGGAGGGACTATGTACTTTGCCAAAGCAGGAAGAAGCAAAACTAAACGATGCAGAACTGTCATTCTTGTAATATCCAACTCTGCATCGTTGCAAATCGCTTCTGTTTTACAGAGGTGCATGACCTACATGGAAAGAGGCAGTGTAGGACTGAGTGTGCAGCCCACTGTTTCTTATAAATAGTTTGCACTTTTTTTTCTTCAATTTGCATGCCTCCTAAATCCTCATTCACTTTGTAAGAGGTGGTAACCGCACATGGTTTCCTTGCACGGTAAACATTCTGACAGTAAAATAAGCAATCTTCTTTTTAAATGAGTACATGTGCTGGCCAGTGGAGCTCTGATGAAACATAGACAAATGTCAATACTTTGTGATGGAGAAAAAAGCAGCTTTTGGCTTTGAAGAGGTTCAGTGATGTCCATGCATGCCTTTTGATGGACTCGTGCTGCTTCCCACTTGAAAATCAGTAATGAAAATTATTGAGCTTCATGAGTCAAAACAGTTGATTTGTGATATAATATGATTATTTTATGATTTGACTGTGTGCCATTCGGCGAAACATTTGGAGAGTCATTTGGAGACCGCTCTCATTTGGCACATGGATAGTTGGTAATTTTGAATATCACACTCTGTAGTAAACTCCTGTGGTTGAGGAGTTTATGATCGTGGAAATGTATTGTTTAACTGTCAAGCCATGTTTCAATTCTCAGTATTTCATTTTGAACTACTTTCATGAAATTATTTGTGTTTGCAGCATTCATTCTGCTCTAAAAATCTGAAAATAAACTGAAATAAGTTGGTTTTCTACATGCTAAAAGTGTCTTGTTTCATTTAAGCTGTTTTCACCCTCTTTGAGATGCTCAAATCTCGAATTATAAAGTCATAAATAAGGGAACGCATAAAATGCTTGATTTGGCTTCTGCATAAAGGGGTTTAATTGTTGCAGAAGGGAAAAATTTCACATTTTGGCTAAAAATGTTGACTGAGCAGGGATCCCCTCTATCCACGGCCCTGTAGTAGTTGCATTCAGAGTTTTATTATACTGAGGTTGGCAAGATTTCTTCTAAACTGGGTTGGAAAAACGATGCAGGCCTCAAGTACTAGCCAGTACTGTGTTGATAAGTATACAAAACCAAAATACTTGTCTGTATACATTGAATTTTAGTCATTATTCATTCAGAAATGTGACAAGGTCAACATACTTGAATTGAATTATGAATTCTGCTCATTTACAATAGTTAGCCTGGGAAGGCAATTTGCATTCATTAGCATTTTGCCACATCTTTTGGCCGTGGGAAGAAACCGGAGCACCAGGGAGATACCCGCACAAACATAGTGAGAACATGCAAAATGCAACCTTCATACTGAGAGGTTCCAAGCAGGGACTCGAACCCAAGACCACTGTCATATATGGCAGTCCTAACCCCTGCTAAACCACTCTTCTCCATCTTTGCATGTCTCTCCAAGGAAGACATCAGGTGGCTTGAGTTTGGCAAAAGGCCCTGCAGTCAGAGCTGCGGGTTTGAATCCCAAGAAGGGCACAATGGTACTGGGAAGGGTTCCAAGGGTATTTGGTATTGGACAGTGCCTGTTCCCTCGGATCCCTAGGTTCCAGGTTCACAAAGGGATGTGCTGGCCACGGGGTGTCGGCCAAAACGGAAGGATTCTATCCAAACTTTGAACTTTATTGGAAGTGCAGGACAGGCTCCTTAGAATGAGGCGGGACGCAGGTTGAACGGTGCTCTGTGGTATGATTTGGTGGGCTTTGGTGTTGTCTCTTGGCATCCACGCACACCTAATGTACCACAGATCTATCTCCTTACAGTCTGAGATGCCGCACCCTCTCTGTCCCCTCAGTTCAGGAGTTCGGTCACCGACTGGGGGGGTGGGTGACAGTGACTTTAAATTTGATGTGCATGGTGCTTAGTCCTGATTGGCTGGAGGTTCCGGAAGAAGAAATTAACCTCCCAATCACTGGCTGCAGTGCCCAGAGGGTCACCCAGCCAGGTTTCATCATCAGCGGCAGGGGGCGAAGGTTTCCTGGAATCTGTAAAACCAGTTCCGACTGGCTGAAACTGCAATATACAGGTAGAGAATGTGGCCCCCATCCTCTGTCTTACTGGCCTTTCATACAGGTACCCTTAAGCAAAGCAATAAATCTGGGTTGATTCACTTACTGTCCAGTGGCGGTGAGTGGCAAAGATCCAATTTGAAATGGGACACAAGAGCTACACAATTAAATATTGTATCGTAAGACCTAGTAAGCCAGCACAGGCCTTTGACTGAAACTGATACATGTGGTGTTAGTCTGAATTTATGAGCTCTTAAATTTTGTGAGAATACAATCTGGATGAATAATGGCATGAGGTAAAAAAGGGGACTCTACGTTCTCTCCCAAGATTTTGAAACATACTGTATACACAGGACATCACCTATCATTGTTGCTGACTAGCAATAAACAAAACCCTGAAATAATACCACCTGCTCGATGACGCTTTTTTATTTGAACCAGTGACGCATTCTCCAGTTTTGCAGTCATGGAGCCGCTATTAAGACGTGTACATTTACGTAAGTCCATGTGAAGTTAATGATATCAAAACGATTGCTTTTCAAGCAGTTGTTATACTGGGAAAATTTTGATAAGGTTACAGCCTGTTTGAGCACTTTTCTAATGCATTAACAATGCCGAGCTTTAATCATCTAATTGATTTGGGAGGCATCCATACGCATGATTTTGCTGCCACTGAAACCAGGAGCAAGCGAGGGACTTGGAGTAGGTAAAATTACAGTGAGATATTTGAATGACAGGAGATTTGGCTGAATCACTGTATGTTTTTCATTGAAGCTCGCAGGCCAAGCAGTGTCTTCACTCAACAGGTTTTTCTATTCGCGTCAGTTCATCTGCTGTAATCTCTTTAGCAACCGTTTGTTGACTTTTAATCGCTACCGTTGGTATTAATAAATAAAATAGAAGATAATGTGTTCCAGCGAAGTGGAAGACCTTTCTTTCCTCTTGTGTTTGGAAAGGGAAAAAGATTTAGCAAAAAATGCTGTTGGTTGGTCAATGTCATCAAAAACCACAATGTAGAGCAATGGTTCTCAGCGTCGTTCCGGGGGACTCCCCTCGTATCTAACCGCAACTGCGATCACTATATTAAACAACTATTACATTTTCTCAAGACTCAAGTCCGTCTCAAGTTTCATACTTGTCCAAAATAGCGACAGCTGTATAATACGTTGTATAAAAACTGTGCTTCACTGCAAACATGCAAAAAAAACCACAGTTTTAACAGGCTGAATTTTAAAAAGATGGTGACTTGTAGACTCTTTGATTACACAGGTGAACATGTGAATTTTTTTCTCTTTGACATAATGCAGGTTTGGTTTGTTATCATTTGTCTTATTTTCTAATCTGTCACTATCAACCAAACAGCCATTTTTTGTGAACACTTTCACAAATTTGAAGCTAAGCTAGTGCTTTAATAGCAAAAGTCAAAAATTCCATTTTTATGCAATGAAAACATTTGCAATATAGTTCAATATGAATATGAAACTCTTCAGGGCATGCGTAGCGATTTCTGACATAATGTGGCTTCAGAGGGTAAACAATTCTGACAACACGAATCGTGCAGTAAAGAAAAATGAACACCTTGTTAAAATTACGGGATTGCAATCTTGGTTGAAACAAAAACAAGCAAACACAGGAGAGCCCCAAACCGACATTTAGGACTACTGATATAGAAAATTGCCATTTTTTATTTTTATTAGTACTTTTTTAACCTTCATTTAACCAGGAAAAATTCTGCTGAGAAAATGTGGTCACACTTTAGATGAAGTGTTTCACACTTTAGATGAAGTGTTGCTCATAAAAGCTTTATACAGCATGTATGTTGTATAATGCCTTCATATATGAGACATAATGCCTTCATAAATCATACATAAGCAAATGTCATGCTTTGTAAAGGGTGAAATAACGCATCTGTATTCAGAATGTGATGCCAGATGTGATATAACTGACAACGTCACTTAGCTAGTGGCTAAATGCACTAAAGGGTGACATTGTCAGCTAAATGACATTGTCATTGTCATATCTGGCATCATATGCTGAATAACGACTTTTTATTTCACTCTTTAAAAAGCATGACATTTGCTTATGTATGATTTATGAAGACATTATGTCTCATTTATGAAGGCATTATAAATGCTGCATAAAGCCTTTATGAGCAACACTTTATCTAAAGTGTGACCGAAAATGTTTCTCTGTTGCAAGGACGCCTAGGGAGAAATGCCTAATGGACCAGTTGCAAGTGAGGAGGGATTGAGAGAAACAGGGGTAAGGCCCCTAGAGCAGTTTGGGGCCAAGGGCCTTGCTCAAGGGCCCAATGGCACAGTTCCTCCCAATTATATCTCTCCAAATCAAGTCAGAAACCTAAGCCCTGGCAAACCAATGACCTGCCACATAGTCTATGCTGGTGCCCTACCAAAATACTTCTTAACAAGTTGGCCAAAACCAAACTTTGCTCAGAGTTTATGAACAGCATTCTGTTCATCAGTCAGTTATGCACAAAAGCATGGGCTATTGGGCGACTTATCTGTCAGTTCATCTAATTTCAATTTGCAAACAGGAGCGTGAGAAGATGCATCAGGTTGTCATCATAGGCCCTAAGTTCAAAGGTTCAAAGGTGAAAAGGCAGTTGTCAAACTTTTGCCAAAACTTTGCTGGCACTGCTAATGTACATTCACCAGCCATTTTACTAGACACACATCTAATATGGGATAAAGGCTCCTTTTGCCAGCAGAAGACGTTGAATTCTTCACAGCGTCAATTTAACAAGGTGCTGGAGACATTCCGTATGGATTTTGGGTCATTTAAAGCTCATTTTTTTACATATTCATGCAGCAAACTTCCTGTTTCCACCTCATTTCTAAGATACTCCATTGGGGTGATTGTAATTCATCATATAATTATAATGACAGAAGCAATGATCATGCAACATGCACACCAGGACCAGTATACAGTGCATTTTCTCATGTCAATCAAAATATAAATACTCAACAAACACTATCGTGTCTCGCCTCTCAGGCCTATGACAGGCAAATTTAATTGTCATTGTGATGTTATTCAATTTTTGTTTAGTCATAGCCGTCACAACAATAAGGTGTGCCCTAAGGGAACTGGCTACATGTTGTCGGTGTTATACATTACAAATCAGTTGGTAGTATGTTTTCATTTTGTACAAAGGGCTTTGTGGTTTATGACATTAATGCCTGTTGGGAGTAGACCAAGGCCTGCGTAGGAATGAGCTTCCTTGTTTTTTTTTGTAATTGCTCGCTGTACACCTGCAGTGAAGTCGTACAAAAAGCTTAAGGGGAATTAATTACCTGTGGCTGAGGTGGGGTTTTACTTTTTCGTGGCCAATAAGATCAGTTGCTTCCTTTGCTTTTCAAAGCTGAGCACAAAAGCATTTTTGCAGAAGTAATTTCCGATTTAATTATTACCACAAAATCACTACAAATGGACTCTCCAGCACTCAAAAAAAAACTCCCTAGCACACATATGGTAGCTTTGCTACATGCTAAAAAAAAAAATGTATTGTTAACAGTGCTGTGAAAAAGAATTTATTCCTTCACGATTTCCTCTTTGTTTGCGTATTGGTCATAAATATTTAAGATCATCCAACTAATTGTAATACAAGACAAAGACAGCGTGAGTAATCACACAATCCAGCACTTATAGATCATTTCAGTGACTGAAGATAAGGAGTTATTCATAATCCATATCGCTCATGTGAAAAAAAAATACACTTAATATAAACCTACTAACTGTTTGGGCCGCCCTTGGGGGCAACAGCTGCAATCAAACATTTGCGATAACTGAAAATAAGTCTTTTACATCACTGTGGAGGAATTGAGGAATTTTGGCCCTCTCTTTGTTTGCATAATTGTTTTAATTTAGCCACAATGGAGGGTTTTCAAGGATGAACTGCCTGTTTAAGGTCTTGCCACAGCATCTCAATAAAATTCAATTTATTACTTTGACTAGACCACTCCAAAATCTTTTGTTTCTTTTGTGGAATTCAGAAGTCCACTTGCTTGAGAGCTTGGGATCAATGCCTTGCTGCATTATCAAACTGCACTTGAAATGATGGCCACACTTTCTTTTTCAGGATTTTGTGGTAGAAAGTACAATTTGTATTTCTATCAGTTAGGGCAATTTGCTTAGCTCCTGGAGTGGCAAAACAGCCCAGGCTAACACTTTACCACCAATGAGTTTGACTGCTGTTATGATCTTATTGCAGACTGCTGTTTTAGCTTTAAGCAATGTAATAGGACCCATGTATCCAAAAAAGTTCCACTTTTGACTCTTCAGTCCACAGAAAGGTATTTCAAAAGTGTCAGGGGTCATCAACATGTTTTTGGCAAATGAGAGGTGAGCCTTTGTGTTCTTTTTGTCAGCTGTGTTTTTCGCCTTTCGGCTCTCCCATGAATGCCATTTTTTTTTTTTTTGCCAAGTCTGTGTCTTGTTGTGGAATCGTGAACATTGATCTTAACTGAAACAAATGAGGCCTGAAATTCTTACAAACTTGGTTGTAGTTGGTCTGGGTTCTTTTGTGTCCTCCTAGATGAGTTGTTGACACACTCTTGGTGGAATTTTGGTCAGTCTGTCTCTATTTGTAGACAATGGCTTTCATTGTGGGTCACGAGAGTCCCAGAGCCTGAGAAGTGGTTTTATTACCCTTTCCAGACTGATGGATGTCGATGAGTTTGTCTCTCATCAGTTCTTGAATTTCTTTAGATTGCGGCATCATGTGCCACTTTTTGCCTACTTCACATCGTCAGGCAGGTTCTAATTGAGTTATTTTTAGATTCAACAGGACTGGCAGTAATCATGACTGGGTGTATCTTGTGGAATTGAACCCATTTATCAATTAAAATTGTTTAATTGGTTGATTTAGTAACTAACGGGGCAATTACTTTTTCACAAAGGTCCAAGCAGCATCGGATTGTTTTTTTCTTTCAATGAATAAAAGCCATAATTTACAAACTGAATTTTTTGCTTACTCAGGTTATTCTTGTCTAATATTAAAATTAGTTTGATGATCTGAAACATTTAAGTGAGTCAACTATACAAACATAGAATCAATCGGGAAGGGGGCAAATAATTTTTCACAGCACTACATACCCTGTATACCTGCCAGACCTCTTTGTTTTCCCTGGAGAAAATAGCTCACAAACTATTTGTTGTTCATTGATAGTACATGAACGCCAGTTACCAAAAAAAGTTCCTCACATGTTCTTTAAGTGTTCATGAATGTAATGTTCTTGAAAATTTAATGAACTTATTTTCATGAATGTAGACGTTCACGAACTGCACATGAATGTTTATGAACTGGTCACGAATAGTTCAGGAATGTTTGTGAAGAATTCATGAATGTTTTTCATGCACAAAGCTTGTGAACAGCCATTTAGGGTTCAGGACCAGTTCATGAATAATTAATGAACTTAAATCATGAACTGTTTGGGAACTGTTCATGAATAGTTCTTCGCATTGTCAACAAGGTGCCACTGCTGTTCACCTGGTGCTTCGCCTTCTTTGCACCGCAGCCTCCCGTCAATCCTCTTGTCTGGGCTGGTTACCGCATGGTGGAGTGACCTTCCCTCAGAGGTCTAAATAACAGTAACTCTGCTCATACTCCAGCAATGATTGACTGCATCTTGCTCTCCATTAACCTCATTTTGCAATTAGTACTCACTTCAAGGAATTGAATTGTATGGTGCTGTCCGTGATTTCAGTCGGCTAAATGTCTGAAAGAATCGTCTTTACCGATTTATTCTGTATCACAGGTATTTTACAGAGCAAAATTATTTTAGATTTTTATGTATTTTCACCTCTGGTATGTTCAAAGGAAACAAAGTCCCGCACACTGTCTAACTTGCAAATAGCAAAAGTTTTATTGTGACGTTTCGGTACTTAAACCTTCATCAGACAAATACCTCAGACAAATCACCTCTGGTATGTAAAATCAAACTTCCCTCCAGGATTCTCTGCCCTCTTTATCCCTTTCAAATGCACTTTTTTGTTGTATGTCGCTCTGGACAAGACTGTCTGCTAAATGACAATAATGTAATGTAATATATTGTTATAATTTTAGTTTTAACTTGTATTTCTAAAACGTGCTCATAAATGGGTGTAATGCTTCTTTTTCGAGGTTACAAAACTGTTTAAGCATCATCATATGAACAGTCCGCTTTCTTCATATTCGCCTGTGATGGCACCCCATGCAGCTCCTGGTATGAGTTTCATTTCAGTAATACTGAATAAGAACCTTTAAGTAGCTCATAGCATAAAATCTGAAATAAGAAATGTAAATGCTTCCACAGAAAGTAGATAAAGGGCCTTGTCTTTAGAACTGAACGAGAAAATCTTTAAAAGGTAGTTTTACACCACAGCATCACCAAAAAAGAGGCATATTGCATAGGCTATCAGTAGCACCTGTCTAGATGAGTTATCGAGTGAATTAACTCAAGTATCCAGAAGAAACAAACAAACATGCCTTTTCCAGGACAAGCAGGCTACTAATTTATAAAACAGAGAGTCTCAGATGCATAGCGACCTTTGCAGGTCTTCCCCGACAGGAAATTCCTGCAAGAAGAGGTAGGCTGTCTGTGTTTACCAAAAGTTGACCTACATTGGACAAAATGCATTCCACTTCAGTCCCCTTCATGTGTTTGTATGCATTCAGGAATTTATGTGTGGATTTTTTGTTTACTGACGCATGCATACTCACATAATCAGCTGTATTGGTTCATAATGGATCATAACAAAAATAAAATTGAAAAAAAACACAGCAATGAAAGAAATTAGTTCAGGGCTGTGAACTACGAAGAATCTGGAGAATGCTGACGTATCTCCAGGTATGTGTAAATCCATTACTCTTAAGCATAGCTTGAGCTGCATAGCTCTTGCCCGAGGATAGACCTAGAACTTTTATTAAAAATGCAAA
Source organism: Gymnothorax javanicus (assembly GCA_029692085.1). Lineage (NCBI taxonomy): Eukaryota > Metazoa > Chordata > Actinopteri > Anguilliformes > Muraenidae > Gymnothorax > Gymnothorax javanicus. The sequence goes on along the minus strand of CM056198.1, from coordinate 7,888,412 downwards.
AGGCCGGAAAAGCTCAGAAACTAAATTGACTATGAGTTCAACACCTGAGTCGGAATCAGGCAGAAGCAATCGTGCACAGTTCTCTCCCAGCCGAGAAATAATCTTTGGTCTTCGTCTTGCAAAATCATTGAATGCAACTGTACACACACACTCTCTCTCTCTCTCTCTCTCTCTCTCTCTCTCAGTATTTCTCTAAGCAGAGCTGCAAAACAGAAGCGAGATAAATCAATCAAGTCGGGTGACTGCTGCTCTCGCTCTAATGAGATCAACCATAGCCGAAGACCGGCGGTAAGGGAGTGCGCTGACTCACACAGCTGACTCATGCAGCTCATATAGCACATAGCTGCATCTCATTAGGGGCAGGAGTCTCGCATATTATTATCCCGACACAGTAAAAGCAATTTCATCCCGAGCAGTGCAAGGCTGGGTCACAAATTCCATTCCCCCCCCCCTCCTTTCTACTAGAGGCCATTCCCAGAAACAAACCAGAAATAGGAACTCCTTTCCTTCAAGAAAATGCACTGTACGCTGCCATCGCCCAGACCAGGCTTAAGATACTGATGTGCCAAAACTCATATCATCAAACAGATTTTCAAAGTATTTTAAAACTAAAAGATTTTCACCTTTTTTTTTTCCAGATCATCAAACTAATTTTAATATTATATGTTAATTGACTGATGACTGATGATTCAGTTAATTTAAGAAAAAATCTCTCCAACCCTACTTGGCCCTCCATGAAACCATATCAACCAATCAAACTAATTTAATTGCTAATTGGGCTCAATTTCTCTTGACACATCCAAACATGATTACTGCCACCCCTGGGGAATCTAAATAATGTCTTAGAACCTGTCTGGCAATGTGAAGGGGGGGAAAAGCAGGGCACAATGCCGTGATCTAAAGAAATTCAAGAACAGATGAGGAACAAAGCTAATGACACTTATCAGTCTGGAAAGGGTTACAAAGCCATTTCTAAGGCTCTGAGACTCCAGCAAGAGGAAATTTTTAACAACAGTGAACCTTCCAGGAGTGACCAGAAGACCAAAATTCCTCCTACAGCGTATCGACAACTATGCCAGGAGGTCACAATAAAACCCAGACTAACATCTAAAGAACTGTAGGCCTCACTTGCCTCAGTTAAGGGTAAGTGTTCACGATACCACAATAAGAAAGGGTCTGGGCAAAAATGGCATCCATGAAAGAGCTGCAAGACGAAAACCACCACTGACCAAAAAGTACACGAAGGCTCATCTTACATTTGCCAAAAAGCATCTTGATGACCCCCAAGACTTTAGGGATAACATTCTGCGAGCAGATGAATCAAAAGTGGAACTTTGAGGAAGAAGTGAATGCAGTGTGTGTTAGCTTCGTGCCACATTTGACGGGACTGTCAAATGTGGCACGAAGCTAACACACACTGCATTCACTGCAGTCCACAATAAGAATATCATGCCAACAGTCAAACACAGCGGCAGTAGTGAGATGGTCTGGCGCTGCTTTGCGGCTTCAGGCCCTGGGTGACTTGCTGTAATTGATGGAACCAGGAATTCTGCTCTCAACTAGAGAATCCTGCCGGAGAATATCAGGCTATCAGTTTGTGGCCTATAGTTCAAGTACAATTTGTTTATGCAGCAGGACAATGATTGTAAGCACACAAGAGAAACAAAATGAAGGTTTTGAAGTGGCCAAGGCAAAATTCTGACTTGAATCTGATTAAGATGCTGCGGCATGGTGTTAAATAGGCAGTTCATGCTCGAAAACCTCCAATGTCGCTGAATTAAAATAACTCTGCAAAGATGAGTGGGCCAAAATTCCTCCACGACAATGTAAAACAGTCATTGCCAGTTAACTGTCAATGTTTGATTGCAGTTCTTGCTGCCAAGGGTGGCACGGCCAGTAATTAGGATAAGGGGGGCAATTTTTTTTTGTTTTTTTACATTTTATACAGGTTTTGAAAAACTCTTTACCTTCAATAAATGAGATGTTGATTTAAATGCTGCATTTTGCATTTACTCACGTTGTCTTTGTCCCATGTTGAAATTTTTTGGATGGTCTGAAACATTTCAATTTGATAAATAAGCAAAAATAGAGGATTTTGGGGAGGGGAAAATACTTTTTCACAGTACTGCATACTCACAGGTCACTGTAGCCTGGCGTGAAACATACATTTTTCCAGTAGCCTGTTAGTGTTGGATTTGGTACATTTGGAAGCCAGCTTGTATTCTAAAACTTATTTAACTCGTGGCTTTGCGATGTACCACCTATTTTCAGTGTGAAATCCATCATAATATGTTGTACATACTACTTGCTTGATTTTGGGTGTTTTTCAAAAATCAGAACTCAAAAAAAAAATTATAATAAATCAAATGCTGAGATAAGGCATCTGTATTTTGATATCAGGTTTTGCATTTTTATTCCTTCTCAGTGTGCCTGTCTGAATTTTATTTCTAAGGACCTTCACTCTACATCTACACAACCTATAGGCTATACGCTTCTGAGGAGTTGAAACTACTCCCTGCCTGTTTTATTGTTGGTTTAGTGTATACACGGAGGTCCGTGAAAATTTCTAATTCCAATTCTTGAACTGCACACTGTCTGGCTGAAATTTCATGAATGGAGAGGTCCAGAGACATGCGTTCGTCATCCCATCTTTGCTATGCAGGGTGTAGTATATAAACCCTTAGTGACCAATTACGAAGCTTGTATCTGATGTCAGCATGTGCAAACCTTCTGTGCTGTTCTCTGGGGAAGACCTGACATAAACAGCGTTGGCCCAGTATGTCAAGCCAGAAAGCTGTGGATTAGTCTGGAAGACATTCATGAGATGAGACATTTGTGGCAGCTCGGTGACCTCTCGACTGCTCAGGGGACATAAGATCACAAAAGAGGACATGTTTAATGGAATTCTGTTGTATAGTCCTTTATCTTCTGCATTGTATATTGCAACATGGCGGGTGCTTACGCTCCCAATTCTTGTTGTACGATTATGTATTTATCAGCCTGTCTTCCTCTTAAAAACAGAGTGGTTTGTCCTCTTTTATCCAAAGGTGGGCACACCCTATGTGAAAATAATACGTATGACTGATTATTTAGCCGGACACCATCTGGGCAAACGGTGATGTTGGGCATTAATGTGCAGTTTGTTTCTCAGTAACCTTTAAACGCGTGAATATTGCATGGGTGGCATTGGCAGTGGCAGGGGAAGAGTGAATTTACCTCTTTGTTTAACAAACATGATTTCTCAGGACATTAGGCCGAGAGGAGAATGAATGGGCAGCGTCGGGGCATAGAACAGAGAATATGGAAGACCGGTAGTAGGCATGGTAGTAGAGGCGGCTGCTCGGCTAAAATCAGACGAGGCACAGAACTTCCCTTTAAACTAACAATTAGTCTAATGATTAGTGCTACACCGAGCATATAATCAGTTCAGCTTAGAAAAATGTTTTATTCACTTCGTAAAATTTACAAAAAAGATGAACTTCTCTGCCAATTCCCTTTTTTTCTTTGAAATATTTTTAGCACTTTGGGCTATCCAACCTGCGTTTCATTCATAATTGTTTGAATTACGGATAAAAACCGAAGATTAGCAACATGTACTCACAATTTTTAGTAAGTTCATTGAAATATAAATTGAGATCCAAATTAAGCGTTTTGTTTCTCTTCTTACCATAAGGAGGAAAACTGGCCACAACTGATAGTGTTCCGCATTTTCAGAATGCACGTAATGTAATTGAAAAATAACAATAATAAAAATGATTGAATAGAGATCATGACTCAACGTCTGTAAACTGTGATCTGTTAATTCCATGTTTCAAATTTAGTTTTATGTGTTTATTTCCTCCTTTTTAGCCTATTTCCCTGTATCTGTCATCTCTCCGCATGTCTTTATCTTGATCCATCATCCCGCTCGCCCTGCCTACTCCATGTAATAGTTACCTTAATCATTTGCTTGTTTGTTACAACGCCCCTAGTCACACTTCCCTATTTGTTGCTTCTTTTGCTAATTAAGCCCCAAGATCACTCAGAGAAATTGGGAGTCTCTCTCTATTTCACCAGTTACTTATTAGCTTTAGTTCCAAGTTTTATCATTCCTGGTTATGATTTCCTCTGTCTCTTGTTTCATGATTTCTGAATTGCCCTCAGTGTCTGTTTGTTTTTGATCATGACATGTGGCCTGGTTTTTCGACTAATGATTCTGCCTGTTCCCTGGTGTGGCATTCTGTCAGCCTGGTTGCTGGAAATGCGCCTTTGCAACGGAACTGATTCTGCCTTTCATATTTGTGCAGCAATCCAACTGTATAGCAAAGACTTGGACCTTGATTCCTGCCGCAATAGAGCCTGTAACTGATTGGTCATCTGCGCCTGAGTTCTGGGTTCCATGCCTGTCACTGATCAATCATTTAAAGCGATATTTTGTGCTGGCTTTGTTCTTGCCTCAGCAGCCATCAAAGAACTGTTACCTTACATGAGGAGTGGGACTTCATCCCTGACAGGTGACAATGACAAAGCACAAGTGAGCTGCACCGGGATATATACATGTTTTACATAGAAATCTGCCTTCCAGGGCATGGCTATGGTTTTGAAAGTGTGCGTGTGTGCGTGTGTGTGTGTGTGTATATGTGTGTGTGTGTGTGTGTGTGTGTTTGTGTGTGTGTATATGTATGTGTGTATGTGTTTGTCTTTGGATTAAACTGGGGGGGAAAAAAAACCATCAAAAACTTCCTTTTACCCATAATTTCTGCCAGTCCTTGTTATGGTATTACCCCCTTACTGATTTCTTATGGTTTTGCATGTTTGTCACAATTCAATATTTCAGCTCAAACTAATTTTAACATTATACATAGATTACCACAGTAAACCAAAAATGCAAGTTTTAAAATTATGATTCCTTTTTATTGAAGAAAAGAACTATCCAAACCTACCTGCCTTATGTAAAAAAAAGTTATTGCCATATCAGTTACTAAGTCAAGCAATTAAACAAATTGAATTGATAATTGGGTTCAATTTCATTAGACGAACTCAGGCGTGATTGCTGTCAGCCCTGTTAAATCTAAACCACTAAAGTAGAACTTGTCTGGCAATGTGAAGGAGATAAAAAGCAGCACATGATCCCTTGATCTAAAGAAATTCAAGAACAGATGATAAACAAAGTTGTTGATATCTCTGAGTTTGGAAAGAGTTATAAAATCATTACTAGGCTCTGGGACTCCAAATATCCATGGTGAGGGCCATTATCTAAAAATGGTAAAACTTGAAACAGCGATTAACATTCCCAGGAATGGCTGACCTACCAAAGGCCATTGACAACTCATCCAGGAGGTCACAAAAGTGCCCAGACTAGCATCTAAACAACTTCAGGCCTCAATGGCTTCAGTTAAGGCTTGTGTTCAAGATATCACAATGAGAGAGAGGCTGGGCAAAAAATGGCACCCATGAGAGAGCTTCGAGGCAAAAACTACTGCTGACCAAAGAGAATACAAAGGCTCATCTCACATTTGCCAAAAAACATCTTGATGACCGTAAAACACTCAGAATAATACTCTATGGACAGATGAGTTAAAAGTGTTACTTTTCAGAAGACATGGGTTGTGTTGTATCTGGCCTTGTCAAAGTCCTGACTGAAGTCCAATTGTCATGCTGTGGCATCATCTTAAACAGACATTTAATGCTCAAAAACCTTCTATGATGGCTTAATTCAAATAATTCAACAGTGGAGAGTGGCGAAAAATTCCTCTGCAGCAATGTAAAACACTTGTTGCCATTTATCATGGACGTTCAACAGCAGTTGTTGCCGGTAAGGGTGGCACTACCAGTTATTAGGTTTAGGGAGGCAGTTGATTTTTCAAGAGTGATAAAAGTTTTGATTTACTTTTTACTTTCAGTAAATTAAATGGTCATTTAAAAGCTGAAATTTGAGTTTACTCATGTTGTCTTTGTCTATTAAAATTAGTTGGATTATCTGAAACATTAAAATATAACAAATAAGCCAAAATAGGAGAAATCAGAAAGGGGGCAAATACTTTCTTGTAGCACTGTATTCCACTTGGGCTAAACATAATTTTCTCATCAAAGGATTTCTACAAACCACAAATACACTACCGTTCAAAAGTTTGGGATCACTTGGAAATTTTCTTGTTTTCCATGGAAACACGCATGAAATTAGTCTGAATAGGAAATATAGCAAATGAACAGAACATGCTGACATTGTCTGGGTTAGAAATAAAGATGTTAATGGAAAATGATGAATATGTACTTCAAACTTTGCCTTCATCAAAAAAAAAAAAAAACACCTTCACTGTTGATACTGAAACTGGTGTTTGACGGGAACTATTTAGCGCAGCTGCTAGTTGACAACCTGGGAGGCGTCTTTGTCTTAAACTACACACTCTCAGATATTTGTCTTCTTGCACAGTTGTGCATCGGGGCCTCCCACTCCTTTTTTCTGTCCTTGTTAGTGCCAGTTTGTGCTGCTCTCTGAAGGGAGTAGTTGACAGCATAGTAAGAGATTTTAAGTTTTCAATTTCTCGCATTGAATAGCCTTCTTTTCTAAGCACAACAATAGACTGACGGGTCTCTAAAGGAAGTTCTTTCTTTCTGTGAGCCTGTAAACAAACAAACAACTGCTGATGCTTCAGGTACTAAACCAACCTCTAGAATGCCATGCTCCCTTTTGCGCTCCCTTATTAGTTCAACGGTTTTCAGCTGTGCAACACATTTGCAGAAGGGTTTTCTAATTATCAATTAGCCTTATAAAATGCTTAACTTGGATTAGCAGCCATACCAGGAGATTGATGCAGAGGACTGACAGTTGCTGATAATAGACCTCTATGCAAAAATGTAGATCATTCTTTGAAAATCATCTGATTAATTTTAATCGTTTGTGAAATAGAAAAAAAATGTTTGTGAAATGCATGAAAATGTATTTTTCTTTGGAAAACAAAGAAATTTGCAAGTGATTCCAAACTTTTGAGCGGTAGTGTATATATGAGCCCCTAAGAACCATACCGGGCCATCCCGCACTTTTGGCGAAATAGAGTTGAGGTAGTCAGCATGTGCAGAAAACTAAGATCTACATTTCCCAAATGAGCCAACCCAATCTACCCACATGGATTGTTCATACAAGCAAACGTCCTCTCTGCCCCTGTACATATGCACTGCACTGCCTTATCCATAATAGGCCATCCCAGAACCTTCCCATAATTCATTGCAGACATGGCGGCTAGGTATCTCACTGATGAGGAACTGCTTGCTATGATTGATGATGATGGTGAAGTGTAAGATAATGGAGACCCAGAGTTTGTCCCAAATTAATCAGAAGATGATGATTCCGCTTCAGAAGGAGGTACCTTTCACTTTAAACGAAACAGAAGGGCATCCAAAACCTGCAAAAGAAGTGCATTACGTAATTGAACATATCATGAGTTTTTAACATAAGCAGTGTTTCTAGTTCCCAGTTACTCTAGGTGACACAGGAGGCTGGCAACTTTAAGTCCCATTTTCTCAAAAGTTCCCCAACATGGGTTGGCCCAGTATGGTTCTTAAGGGCTCATATAGTAGTTTGGACAAGTCAATAGATTTCAAAGATTGGCTGATGTTAAAGAACTTAACAATAATCACCACTTACTTTAATATGTTTTAATGTTAGTAATATAACTACCAAGCTAACAAAGCTGACCTTTTACCAATTTTGGCTTAACAAAATGATATCAGTGCCCAAGGTTAGCCTCACTGCTAAAAGTGTTAGTCAGCTTAAAAGTCAGTTTTTGCCAGGAAGTCAAAATCACTCGGGATTATGTCTAAATTTACTTGGTCCTGGCAACTGAAGCATGAGTAATCAGGGAGAAAGATGACTATTTTTCCTTTTGTCTTCTTAGAAATGCCCGGATCAGTGGACAGTTATGTGAGAACTCCATTGACCTCCATGGATTTCGTGAGCATCCATCGTCTGCCTAATAGCCACCACAGGCTAACTCATGCGGACATTTCATCCCTTGAGTTCCACATCTTTCTCTGCCTCCCCGTTTCTGCTCAGTACAGCCACGGCGCTTGCGTCGATGCCATGAATCTGAAAAGACTGCATTGACGACCTTTTGAAAAAGGAAATCGACAGGGAGAAAGCTAACAGGCATAAGAGTTCACCTTCCTCTGAATAAATGAATTCATGAATGAGTACATTAATTGACACCTCCGTAGCATGTGCTTGAAACGGCAAGACATTACCAACCTTTCAAAAATCAATACTTTTTTGTTTGTTGAAATAATAACCTGCTTAAAAGGTAAAAATGCTTTGGTTTTAGGACGTGAAAACATGTGAGCGTGCGTGTGTGTGAGACCATGTATGTGTGTGCGTGTGAGCGCGTGCGCGCATGTGTGTGTGTGTGTGTGTGTGTGTGTGTGGTGGCGTTTAATGGGGTACACTAAAAAAATTAAATTAAATTAAATTAAAAACAATCGAGCAGCACCCTTTCCCATGATTTCTGCTGCTCCCTGTTATGTCCTTTACCCCGCTGACGTCCAGCCAACTTTCCTGTACCAATCATACCGAGGCAGTGACCTTCCACTCCAGCTATCAACGAAGACCATCAATCTTTCGGCTCGCACGAATTAGGAAAAGTGTTGCCTTATATTTAGGACTCTTTGTTAATTAACACTTCCGGCCTAAACTGTCACAAATTGTAAAGGGACGTAACCTTTTTTGTCCACCTGATTTACGGCAATGTTCCATCACTGGAAAAAAGACACCGGTTGCTTAATCGCAGCAGCTGCTTTTCAGTGACACAGAACATGAAGAGCTACACATATATTGATGTCAAATCAACCACAAGTAGGGTTGTATTTCTGTTTTTGACCTGCAGGGGTCGCTGTTGGCTGGCAAATGGCTCAGCTCAGTGACCGCACAATTAAGTGGCCAATTTCCAAGTTCATGGTTTGGAAATGTGATTGGTTAATTATTGGTACCTACAATCGGTAGCGTGAGGAATTGTTTAATTTGAAACAGCTGTCAGGTAAAGCCTTGATAGCAAGGAGAGAACAGGATTTGTCAGCTCATTAACGAACTAGACAATTGCTGTCGGTGGACGACACCTGGGTATAACCCCAAAACAAAAGTATTCTCCCCATAAGCAAATTCATTGTTTGGCCTAGTGGTGGTGCTACAAGAAAGGGTATCTGGTCCAGAAAAGCAACAGGGGAACTACTCTGGGCTTCGAGAGTGCTAATAGCAAATTTTACTGGATTCCCATAAGAACCGTTTGACTTATTGCATTTTTGAAAAAGTGGAGTTTAGCCTGAAGGTGGCGCTACAGGAATGGTCATAGGGTCACCAGGACAATAGGATTGCTCTGCAATGCACCACGACATTTGCAGCAAAGTTGATCTGATTCCCATTAGAATCATTTAACTTATTGTATTCCAGAACGTAGTTTCACCTAATGGCGGTGATGCAGTTAAAGTACTAGAGCCATAAAAATCAATTTGGTTCAGTGGCGTTTTTAAGTGTAAAAACTTGGTGGGGCAAGAATGAATTTCAGGTCTGGATAAGTGAATTTCTGAATTTCCCATTATCTATAATGTAAAAACTCCTGCTATTATTTTGTTATCTAAAAGGTATACAATCGTAAATCCTCCCTGCGCAGTACTGGATTACATAATAAAAAATGAATCGAGGCGCAATTTTGCTTTACGAGAACGAAGTTATAAGAAGTTGTTTTAGTCAACGCTTAATCCATTGGTAGGTCAGTATGACTCGCGTCTGACTCTGATTGGTCACTCGCATAGTATTGGTGAATAGCCTACAAGAACATGTAGAATGGAACAGACAGCCGAGCAGTAGGCTATGCAGAAACGCTATCTTCGCTGGCAATCATTAGCTATGTTTCCATCCACTTGTCGATCGAATTATCTGAAGTTCTCCAAAAAATATTCATGCGAATAAAGGCGGTGAAAATGCGTTTCCATTTAACAGCATTAAAGCGAATAAAAACTTGCGCGTAATTACGTCACTTGCTGCTATGCGATCTAATCGGTGTATCGAATAGATTTCTGACATTTTAAGGTGTTTCCATTCATTTTCGCACTGAATCGCAAAACCTTCGAGTGAACAGTAGTAGTGCGGTAGCCAACAAAATTAACTAGTTTTCAATAATGGATCGCGAATACCAAGAAATGATGATAATTGCGCAAGTTGTAATAGTGCTTATGTGCCAGCTATTAGCAACATAGCAAACCATTATCGGAAGGCAACGACGGCATCAAAACACCGTCTCGATGCAGTAGCAGATTTATTCGGCAAATACGTTTCCATCAGCATTTATCGCATAAGCCTTTTACCGATCAAGAGAAAATCTGATGAGATCAACCGTATAAACTTAATGTCGATATCTTGAAAATCAAGTCAAATTTCACCGATTCCATAAAGCATTTTTAATTCAATATGACTTAATTCGCATAAGAACGTGTGGATGAAATCATGGCTATTGAAAGTTTGGCCAGTTTGGTCGACTGCCTCACCTAGGATTGCGTTATCGTAAAAAAAAAAAAAAAAAAAACCTCGCAGCTCGCTCACTAAATAGTCCCTAGATAGGCAGATGCCTGATAAGAATGCTTTTATTTGTACAATTAATCCGGAATGAACACCACTAACGTTACACGAACGTTTCTGCCAGGTCATTCGCTATTGCTAATGCTATATGTAGATATGCAACTTGGCTGACTTTACATGGGCATGAAAGCTAGCTGGCCATCACCCCTTGTAAGCAACATCTTCGCCAGGTCTCTCTTGCAAAATTTCGCATCTCAGTGAGACTTCCTGGTTAAATTAAAGCAAATAATAATAACGCGAGTTTATTGTGCTAAACTAAGTTTATCTAGCTAGCTAAATTTAAAGATAAAGTTTGCCATCACAGCCGTTTACAGCGACTCGATTACGTAACACGCCAGCTAGACAAGTGGCTAGTTAGTGCTGTGCTTCCTATTAAGACATGTTTTTATATTTTCGACGTCTCGAACAGTGTCATGTAACATTGCGCATTAAGGTTTATTGTTATATGATTTTCGATCACAAATATGTTGAAATCTTTTCGGAAGACCCCTTATTTCGGCGGAAAATAGCAGGAATTTCTCCATTGTAGTCCATTCAACTGCGCTGTCAGCCCCACAAGTCAACAAATTCGTGCCACCTCCACTAACACAGCCAACACTCTGAGCATGCGTACTTATGTTTTCACACGTCTCGTACACATTGCATTGCGTAAGGGGGGCTAGCCCCATTCATGTGGACATGGATCAGGAGATCGGTCTGAAGCAACAAAACAGAGACCAACAAACATGAACTTAAATCCAAACACAAATTCTATGCAATTTAGCAAAATGCTAAATTTATAGACAATACATTTTTGCAGATAATAAGATAATGTTTGAGAATTAATAATGTAATTTGCCTGCGGTCCTTTCTGGTGACACCAGGTGGGGCTGTGCCCCACCTGCCCCTAATGACCAGTCGCCACTGATTTGGTTCCCCCTCTGTGCAGCAGGAATGTCGACAGCAGATTTCACAGGATTCCCATTAAAAGCGTTCATATTATTGCTTTCGAAAAAATTTAAAAATTGGCTCAGTGGTGGCGGTACAAGAGTGTCCTAGGTCCCCAACATCACGTCTGTAAACTAGAAACAATCACAGAAGGTTACACAATTCCCATCCAAGCAGCCTTGAGTTTTTGCATTTGGAGATGTCCCATTTGGCCAAGTGGCTGCGCTACTGAACCACCACAATCTATACCTTCTGCCTCTATGCAACAGGAATGTTGAAAACTGATTGGACGTGATTCCTCTTAAAGCTGTTTGAATCATTGCCCTCTGCGAAATCCAGCCTCTCCTCAGCGTGGTGTAGGGGTGAACGGGGAGACTGTCAAGATCTATGCTGTCGGAGGAAACTCGCAGAAATCTCCACTGTCCATAAAACGTTGGGGTAGTCTTTTCAGTTTGTAGGGATTACTCTGTCAGGGCCACCCATGGTTGACAGGACTCCGGTCTCCCTGGCCGACGAGGCTCTGGTAGAAACGGGTGGGGAGGATTTGATAGCCATCGCAAGGAAGCTCCCTACTGGGCAGATCGAGTTCTGGATATTTCAGCTGTGGTTGGGCCATTGGTCTGGGGGAGGGACCCCTGAAAAACGTCCTCTGGCCAAATCGGAGATCCAGGACCAATGCGTGCGAAACCGCTGCATCATGCACTTTAAACATCATGATGGGCCAGTAGGTGGTGATCTTCCCTCTGGTGGAATAATTCCCCAATGCCCCAGTGCAGTGATGGGGACACTGTACTGAAGGAGACGCCGTCTTTCGGATAAGACGTTAAACCGAGGTCCTGACTCACAGTGGTCATTAAAGATCCTATGGCACTCTTCGATAAGAGTAGGGGGTTCCCCGGTGTCATGGCTAAAGTCCCAACCTGGCTCTTTCGACCTGCCACCTAATCATCCCCTGATCCAATTGGCTGCGCATTTGCCCTCTCCCTCCCCATCTCAACCCCCAGGGCTCCCCTGAAAAACAGATTTCAATCTCAACGGGACTTCCCTGGTTAAATAAGGGTTAAATAAATAAATAAATAAATAAAAATGTTATTGCAATTTTTAACTCTTTCGCGAGCACTGTCCCGAGGGCAGGCCGCAGGGAATTATTGCAAATTACATACCATGAAATATTGTGCTACCCTGAGAACTATATATCATTCGAAAAGTTTGAGGACTCAGCATTCTGACTGCATAAGCCATTTTATGACGCAAACACGACAGCGAAAATAGTATTTAAAAATGTGTCATAACAATCCTGGCTGTGTAGTCCTATAGGCTCAGTAGTATAGCACTGACTTATATGTTGAAATCAATGTTCATACCTTGGTAGCGGGTCCTGAGATAAAAACTTGTTGTGCTGATCTAATGGAGCAGTGAAGCAAAGGAATTTTGCAAGAGACTTCATTATGCATATACGATCACACACCAGTGCTGGGGACTGGAAGAGTATATTGGAGTGAAAATTTGGCAACATATGGGAAAAACAACCTTCAATACCAGAGTTCTAAAAGTATATTTAAAGCGAACGCAACCTTGGCTAGGACGCAGGGAAATTCAGACTCTACAAAATTGTTTGTTGGAACATGCACAAGAATAGCCGAGAAAAAAATCAGTAAAATATGAATTTTTGGTTACAGAATCTTAATATTTGAACCTGCAGTAATTTAGGCGCCTGGCTGTGGCTGTATTATTTTTCTAGGCCGATGAGGTTTGGTCACAATGCCACCAGGGCAGAAGAAAACATAAAATCTTTTTCCGTCAGACAAAGACTTATATTTCCAGAGTTATTACTCAATTTGGGTAATATTCTCAGCTATTCTGACTGAGCGCAAATCTACTGAGTGTCACTTTTTAAACAAGATCATGATCATACCTGCAGTGAAAGTGGCTCAAGAACAGTAAGCATTTTAGTTTGGGAGTAAATTTGCTAAAAAAAAAAAAAAAAAAAAAAAAAGGACTATACTTTAATGGGTTAAAAATGATAAATTGGCCTGGCGGTGGTGTAACATCAAAGGTCTTTGGGTGACCATCATCAATAACAGCCCTTCTCAATGCACCAGGAATGATCATCAGGAGTGTAACTTTTTGAGTTATTGCATTTGGAAATGTAAAGTTTTCCCTGGTGGTGGCGCTACAGGGAAGGTCATGGGGTGACTAACAGCAATTGCAAGATTAATCTCTGCACCAGAAACAATCACCAGACGAGTGATATGATTCCCATCAAAACTGTTAGAGAACTGATTGAGTTATTCCATCTGAAAATATATAGTTTGGCCTGGTGGTGGTGCTACAGCAAAGGTTGTCGGGTTACACAAGACAATCTGGTTTTGTCCCTCATGCATCAGGAATAGACATAAAAATTTTGTTCGAGTTATTGTACTACTAGAAAGGACCTGCAGCGGTAGCCAAGGTGAATTCTTAATATCCCCAAAAACTTTTTTTCCATGGATATACTGTGATAAATGACAGTTTACGAATGGAGACACGCCAAGTGGAGTATTTGGAGTTCCACACGCCTGGAACAGACTGACAAAAAAAAAAAAAAAAAACTAACAATGTTTAAGTTGTTAGTTCAACATCTTGTAGTGGGGAAACCATCTCTCATTGGAGGAAAACCAGTCTTGAACAACACTTGAGTGGCAGTCAGTGCTCCTGTATGTTAAATTCTTGTTTTAGAAGGGGAAAATATTTCAGTGGATGAATATGCAAAGAGTTTTCAGGATCAAGTTGACAATGCATTTGCTCAGATTTTCCAGACCAGGAATAAAACTTCAGCCAAACTTTTTTTTTTTTGCAATCATTCTGGATTATTTTATATGATCCCGGACTCAATCTTGTTGCAGAGAGCGTCATGTGACATCACAGAGCAGTCATGGTAATTGAAGTTGATGCTCACAGTCACTCATGTTTACTTTCTTTCTCCCAACAAAGAAGAAATGCTATTTTGTAATTTACATTGAGAAAATTAGGTTGGGATCTGTATAATGATTTCTGACGTGGATCAAGATTTTTTTCCCCCCCAAATGAGAGCTGGCAGTAATTCATTCAACATGAAAGAAGAACAGCACGATTCATAAATTTATTATTATGGGCTGCATACTAATATATAACACAAACCATCGCCTTGTATATGGTCCTTGAATATAATCTGAGGCAACACTTAAATGTCCATGTTGACGAGAACATAGTTGTAGGATCTATCTGTCAAGTTTCACGCTTCAAATCTCTTTTGTTGGGTCCGTTTCAATTTTTTAGGGACCAATTACGGCAGCCAACAGACAAAATCCGGAGGTGAATTTAAGCGTCCTTTTTCCTCTAAAGCCAATTTATCGATTATGGCAAACTGCTCTTCTTCGGGAAGTACCACATAAGACCATGCAGCACTGGGCTCTAAAAGCACAGAATGTTCAGTTGGCTTACGGATTGACAAATATTCACTGAGAAATCAAGAGTAGCTCTTATATTCAGCAGTAGATGGCGCCAATATCCCGTAAGATAATAAAGGAAAAGATTGCCACAGGTCGTATCGGTCATTCAGTTTTTATGTTGCTGAAATGCTATATCTGTAATATCCACAACACGGACGTAAATGGGCGCGTATGGACACAAGTCAGCGGCCATGGGAGATCCAGGAAACTTAACACGATTTCGCTGCCATCATAATTGTGTTGTTGCGGCCGCAAAGTGACTCATCCAATAAAAAAAAGAATTGTAGTTCAGGGATGTTCCCCACAGTCTGGATTGAAGCCAGGCAGGTCGATGTGTAATTACCGTCGCTGGAGGTTAGAGAGAGTGCAGAGAGTGCACCTGGCGGGAATTCACATATCATCACTTCCTCGCTGACTCTCGAGGGTCACCCATCAGCTACTGCTATTATTACACGCACAAAGGTAATATTATGGGCCAATATAACGGTCCCTTGTATTTTCCACATTCTGTGACATTTGAGAAAGTGATTAAATATATCGTTATAAGTCACAACTGTTTTCTATCATCTTTGTTATACCAAAATCAATTCAACTGAGCCCAATCTAAGCGCGAAGTAAATAAAAAATGAACTATTTGATTTATGATACATTTTTGAATAATGTACGTCAATGTGCATATAATTAAACTGACAATATATTAAAGAACACGTTTTTAATGTCGGATTCATAATTAATCAAAGTTGCCCAACGTGCCAAAGGCGATACCACTGGATAGAGCAGCTGAATAATTCCAAAAGAATTTGTCAATATAAGTGACACGGCATTAGAGACATGGTTTGATAAACTGCAATGAAAGTAATGTTCTCTCTGATGTTGCCCTTGCCACATGAACACGATCTTTTATGGCCCAGCACATATCATGAAGGATGAGGAGAAAGACGGAGAGGAGAAACATGGTTTATGGAACTATGGAGAGAGAGAGAGAGAGAGCATCCATCTTCCATTAAACGGACATCGTGCACAACCAAACACAATTGTAATAGCTTCAGAGTTTGTTTTTCTAAGATGTAATGGATGTCATTCGAAACAATAAGACTTTCAAAAACATACCCATAAAAACTCATAAATGTGTACTTCAGCTGCAATTTGCAAAATAAACAGCGTTATCAGAGGAAGTGAATACGAGAAAATCAAACCATTGAAATGGAAACCATTTTCAGCAGACTGATTCGCCCAGTGGACCTGCCGCCAAAATACATCGGCTGAGGAGAAAGAAAACGATTTTCTTGGCATGTTTTTATCAAAGCGAATTTCAAGAATCTGGAAGATGGTAACTGATTGCACTCCACATACGGTAACACGTACATTTATAATAATTTAGTATTATTATATTTTTTAAATGTTTTAAAATATTTTAAATGTTTTAAAAATGATAGGCTAATAAGAAAAACTTTTACTTATCTGTTCAGGGACTCTTGCAAGCAACATAAACTGCCAGTGCTGAAACCGTACGTCACATGAAAATGTCCCAATAGATAGAGCTTCGACATGTGTTCTTAGTACACAAGTGAAATGTTGCTTAATTGGGTACAGCAAACGGTAAAATAAAGCATTTAATTTGTCGCTGAAGATGTTACACACATCAGTGCTTTGAATGATTCGATCGATTACTCTATCAATATTGCGTTGCTGGTCTTCCTCATAAAATAATGTGCGTGCTAACAGTAAAGCAAAGGCGCCACCTAGTGTTAAAAGAGGATACAAGAAAAAGGGACCACAGATACGCACTCCATATACGCCCTACGTGGCCAAAAGTGTGTGGACTCCTCATTCCGTGGGCCTGCCGATTCGGACCACAGGCATGTTCAAGGTCTAAAGTGCCCGCGTTAGAGCCCGCGCGCGCGCCGTTTAACGTGATCTTGAACGAGAACGTGCGCACTCACAATCTTTCAAGATGGCGTCTTGCAACATACATTAAGTGACCAAACTAGCACTCCTTTCCGGATTATGAGATAGCCTTGACTGTTCATATCTGGATGGTGATGCAAGCGCATTTTTAGCTCTTAGTAGACCAAGACGATGGGGTTTGTTGCTTGGTGAACAATATTTACCTATCTGGCAGGTCAATTGAAGTGTTCTAGACACACTTGAAGCATATTTTGTGGACAAACTGTCATTAGTTGATGTCACAACCACCAGAGTCAGGTTGTTGGACACCATCTTTGCTTGCTAAGAGAAACACCTCCAAATGGGTAACGCGTGAGCTCGCGGGCACTCGGCGAGGAACCCCTGTTCAGGACACATGCGCACGCAAGCTCACGCTGCTCACTCCTGCTGTCTCGATCGCACCTTAGGCCTCTTCGTTCAATTTGAGTGACAATCAATTTGCCATTCTGGCAGAGACATTCCAGATGATTCCATGCTTCCAACAGTTTAGAAAAGGCCTTTTCCCTTTTCCAGCATAGCAATTCTACCCGGCACAGATTGCGATCCATACACTAATTGTCAAGATTGATCGCAAGGAACTTGATTTGTCTTGCACAGAGGTCTGACTACAACCCCAGCCAACACTGATGGGATCGAATGGAGAGCTGACTCTTAGTCAGGCCTTATCAAACATCACCACCCGACCTCTCTAACGCTATAATGGCTGAAATGGTAGCAAATACGGGCAGTAATGTTCTAACAGGGAAAGCCCTCCAAAAATAATGGAGGTTGTTGCAACAGGTATAGCAGCAATCAACTCCATTTTAATTCCGCTGATTTCGAAATACAGTAAGTGCAAGTGGATCCCAAACTCAGTCCTGGGTCCCCCAGTGTATGCTGGTTTATGGTCCAGCCACAGTTGCACTCATTGGATTTTACTAAGCTTTTAATTTGTCCTCATAAGGACAAATGGTTTGACGCTGAGGAAGACGCAGTGCGTCGAAATGTTAGTCTTGGCACCTAAATAAATTGATACAAGTGATTTGAGTGCTCCATTCTCTTCTTTTATTTGAAGGAGCATTTCATGTTTAAAGCATTTATTGATCGTCTTAAGCCACATTTTGACAGACAGAAGAATTTAAGCCTTTTAAACATAGCTTAATTTTTTTGGGATTGCAAGCAATTTCAGGTGACTACCTTTGCAAACAGATCAAATTAGACGCTGGGGAAATCTGTAAGGTCCAAATTAGGCTGCTGAACACAGTGGTCTACAGTTCTTCCAAAATAATTTCCTTAAATTTACAAACATAAACATGATGCAAATAGGTTTGACTCTAGAATTTGCTTGCCTAACAATTTATTAATTGTTAGTATTTGTGACTGTGTTCAGCTTCACCAATTTGGAACTAATTGTTTGTTTACTTTTTTTTTTTAGTTTTCACAGTTCTTTCTAATACAGCACATTGTGCATGTGGACATTTTATTCTTCCTGTTATGTATGGATATCCTTGCAAATGCGGTTCAAGAGAATAAATAACGGCTCTAAACATAAATGTGTTCAAGCTCAAGCCAATCAAGCTACTGCTGCAATTCAAGCAATTGCAGACAGCTTTACCCGCTGGAAACTGCGCCAAAAACATTCAATTAAAATTCATTTTCTACAGTAAATTTATGGTGGGAGGGATGATGCGGGTGGATTTTGTTGAAGAAACAACAACAAAAAAAAAGAATAAGTAAAATTCCAAAAGTGATCATATACAGTTTAATTTACACAGAACACATTCAACCAAACATCGACAACAAGCTCCAAAGAGAAAATTAAAAACCTTGCAAGCTTCCGGAAATCACTTAACACAGACTGAAGACCTGAAAACGGCTCATGATGAGAGAAGAAACAACCAGTCGAATGGCCGAGGTGGAAGTTCAAACAACGGTATCTGTACAGACACATAAATATGAAACGAAAAACAGCGCCCCCTCTCGCCTCTATTCGGGAACATTCTGCGGTCTGAGAAGAAGTACAGTGATATCCACGGCAGGCAGCGAGGCCATTCATTTCAGACAGGGTCCGTCATCACGTGATTGAAGTCCAACAGGAAGTGCTTTAAGGTGACTGAATGGGCCATGAATGGGAGAATATCTTCCCAAAAGTGCATACTTGTTCACTTTTAAAGACTGTGAGCAACCCTTCGGAATAAATGGTTGTCATTTTGGCCTTTAATCTGCTTTTGTTTTCTCTTTAACATTAGGGTATTAATTATTTCATACCATCAAGATGAAGGCACTATGAAAAGAAAGCCAGTGCATTTTTACAAACAAAAGTGTCCATTCCTAGCAGTCTGTGTACATTTTGTTTGGAGTAAACACGCCCCTACCCCTACAAGTTTCGAGGGATAGTCCAACAGACATACCTTTGCATTTAGTCAATGACTAAGCCTAAAGTAACATGGGGAATCACTATTAAATACTAAAATTAGTTCAGAACTAAGCTTAATCTGACCAATTTTTAATGCAGGACAAGGCAAAATGGGCCTATTATAACATTTTATGGAAGATTTGGGTAAAAGAAAAAAAACTTTTTTCAAGAAACTTTCATTTTTACTTCCTGGTTCAGTCAGTCAGTGTCTGAGTTCAAGACCCATCAATCACCACTTCTCCTCCAACTGGGTGTCAGCACCCCAATCAAGGCCAGGATAGGCCCCGCCCCTGCAGTGATGCGGCATGCGATGCGTCTAAGGACCGCCTCCCTCAACCCGCGGAAACTACACACAGTCCATTTCAGTGGTACAAAAATAAAGGAAACTTTTCAACTTACAAAAGAGTCAAGCTTACAAAAAGAGAAAAATATCTGTTTGAAAACTCATTAAAGAAACATGCCTTTTTATACACTTTGTACAAACCAAGAAAAAAAAAAAGAAGTTAACCACTGTTTGAACCACCATATACCCACAAGCCTTTATGGGTAAACTCATGGCCAGAAGAACAAAGAACCTGAAAATGCAAGTTAAAATGCACATTTTGCTCCATTCTGTTTTTTTTTTTAATTTTAATTATTTTTTTTTACTTAAATCACAAGCAATCGGTATGGCACAAAATGAAGTAGTTCCCATCCATGTCCAGTAGGGGGCAGAGATATCTCTCTCTCTCTCTCTCTCCTTTAGAATCTGCACAGAGGCGGACAGCGACCTCCGCCTTTTTCATTTTTAGCAAGACGGGTCAGAAAGGAGAGGCTTATAAACTGCCCAGAGCCAGGACACACCCTCCACATGTACACGCCCTCCAAACCCACCTCCCATCCCACCAGCCGGGGGTAAAACAATAAGCTGTTGCACCCGCAGCCCAGAACTGAGAGATAATGGCCCTGGGCAGCTGCTCTACCCCCAATATTAAAATGAACAGTCAAGAAGATCAGCTGCCTGTCAAAGAGCCATTTTTTTTTAACCCGGTAGGTTCCGTCTGAGAGGCTGGCGGGAGACAAGTGACTGACCACGCCCCCACAGAACCAACCCCTACACTGAGCATGCTCAGAAACTCTGCTCAGCTGGGGAAACAATATGATTTTCTTGTGCATTATTATTATTATTATTTTTATAATAATCATTATTATTATTATTAATTATCATTATTATCTCTGCCAAGGAGGGTGTGTTTTACCCTCCATTTGTGGGAAGGATGTTTGTTTGTTTGGTGACAACATTGCAGAAAATGTTGCAGACAGATTTTTATGAGATTTTTACCAGAGGTGGGTCTTGGCCCATTTAGAAGTGATTTCGTTTTGGGAGTGATTTGGATAAAATTCAGGATCCAGTAATTTTTTTGAAGACTTCCTCACCATTGCGGGATTAGAAGACTGGAATAATAAATGCTATACATCTTAAAATCCACTAGATGGTAGTAAAGTTCCAAATGCCTAGGCAGATGTATTCACTATCTGACTGTTCTTTTTATAATTATCTTTTTTTTTTTCAAGAAGTGTCGAGAAAACAGACAAACCAGGCATGTGACATTCACGGATGCAAACAAAACAGCAAAATAAATGGAGGGAAAAAAATGAAAAATTAAAACACCTGAGAAAAGAGAAATCGTGAATGATGAGACTGAGGTGGCAACACGTCCTCATCGCCGACGTCGGGGTGGGCTGATGGCCGAAGGAGCCGTGGCCTGTTCTTACACCGCTGCTGTTGACGGGGCAACAGCAGTTTGGGTGGGGCCAAGGGGTGTGGCCTAGCTCTCCGGGGGCCGAAACGAGGCGATCACGTGGGCAGTCTAGAGGGGGGGGCACGGGAGGGGTCGTCAGGGTTGCCTAGTGACCGTCGTGTGTGGTCAGCATGTCCTCGGCACGCCGATGCGTCTCCAAGGCTCTGACGGTGTACATGTCCTGAGGCAGGTCAGACTTCCGCCGCACCAGAGGGCGCTCTTTCCGCTGTTCTCTGCTCATCTGTTGGGAGGGGTACATGAGAGACGGTATTATCACCTCTTGTTACCGGTCTCTCTCACTCTCCCAACTTCCAGCAGTTCTATCTGGAAACCTTATAAACGAGCAACCTAAGCCTTCAGATGACCATCGCTGGCAGGGCTCCCCAAATCTGGCCCTCAAATCCAAATTGAACACCAAGTTCCTCTCCTTCCAGGCAATTAAATTAACAGTTGCCACTGATTGGCCAGACTGTCATCACACCTGACTCCCAGGTAAAAGGAAGGTATAAACCAGTATTCTCGGCCAGAGGATGGCAATTTGGAGAGCCCTGCCCACTGGTCAAAAGTCGTTCAAAAAAAAAAAAACTTGTTTTTACCGGAGTCGCTTCTTCCTCGACGGTCTTTTTTAACATGGCGACGTCTTCTATCAAAGGAACGTCCGTCTCCATGTCCACTGGATTGCTGAGACTGGGCGAGTCAACATAGAGGAGGAACTGAAGAAAAACGAAGGAGAAGAAGAAACAAACATGTAAACCACAGACGGGCAACTCCTACATCCCCTGTTGCATTTCCACTCCCACACAAGTGATTCAGCTGAGCCGCTGATTGGCTAAAGGGTCCACACACCTCTTTCACAAGGCATTGATTGGCTGCTGTTGGGCAAAAGACTACAACTCCCAGCAGACACTGCAGTCCTCCAGCAGTAGCGTTGCCCCCTAGTGCTAAGTAAAAACACCACAACGCCTGATTCAACTTAACTTGGGCTTGAGGGAAGATGATCAGGCAGTTAGCTGAATCACTTGTCACCGCGCTAAACTGTAACAAACACCTGCACCAATGGCTGGACCTTCTTAGAGTAAGCTGGGAAATCCATGCTCAAGCATGATATCAAAATGACAGCGAGATCCACCATCCCGTAATACACAAGGTATCTTGAATGATGCGATAAGATCTTGGCAGCAGAACACAGCCAGGCACTCACTCGAGGGTTGGTTCTGGCGAGGTTCTCGATCTTCACCCACGCCTCTTCCCGCTCTTTCCATTTCGCTTTCTCTCTGGAAGGAGGACAGGAAAAGACAGTCGTTCCTTCACCTCTCAGGATTTCAGACGACACAAAATGCTCAGAGGTGGTCAGTTCTTGGATTTAAGTGATAGTCATGCACTGTGATCTCCTGATTTTCTGAACAAAGACTATGGGGGAGGTTATAATCTCCAGCCAAGGACTCAAACCCAAAACCTCTCTCTCCTGAAACAGTAGCACTCGCCACTGAGCCGCCTTGCATGTGGAATTTGTCATTACATTCCAAATTTTTATTTTCTATTGCAGTAACACAGGTTTACTAGAAACCTTACTCTGATATATGTCCTCACTATCATGATATCGCACAACACATTGATTATAGCACAGATGTAAGTTTGTGTTTACATAGCAGTTCTGCCGATTTAAAAGTCTGTGCCGTTTACTGCTCGACATATGGTTGGCACAGCCTTGATGTACACATTACTCAGGAGCTGTCACAAGATGGTATATTCGCTGAAGTACTGCCACGCTTTTATTTGTAAACATTATGATAGATGCTACTGCCATTAAATTTCCCAAAAAATGTGATGAGCAGTTTAATAGCATTTAAAATACATCCACCTCATCCATCATATCGTCCTCTGAGAGCTCTTACGTCATGTATCTGACAGCACTCTCAGTCCCTTGTCGAGGAGCCAAAGTAAAGCGTTATCAGTTGTGACCACAAGGGGGCAGCATAGCTGTTCTTACTTGTTCTTCTCCGCCCGGAACTGCTGAGTACAGTCGTCGAACAGCTTTTGGTTCATCTCCATGAAGAGCTTCAGAGCGTTATAGATTAGGCCGTGAATCGTCCTGGAATATCGCATGTTAAAAGCGGGTCAGCGTTCGATCACGAGGATCGTGTTTGTGACTCAGTCAGTGCATTAGAGACCGTGAAACCTGGGCGAAATGCGCCTTCGGTGATTCAATGAAGTTTACATCGTGAAGGAAAACATCGGGGGCGGCTTCCATGAGATGCGAATAAAGCTCAATGCCAGGGAATTGTTCAAAAAGCAAATACAGCAGTTAGGCTAATACTTCAGTCACTTCCCGTCCAAAAAAAAAAAAATGTTCTTTTGTTTTAAACAAGCAAATAATCAAGAGCCTATGATTGAATCGTTATTGCAGTTACTAATGCGTTTCAGCGGGCAATAATTCTTTTAATCCTGACTGACTCAGTGCATAACTTTTCATTTCTAAAACAACCATGTCAGAAGACGCTTTTCATGGTCGTTGAAAAGATGTTACTGTGTTTCACGAGGGGCAAATTATTGGCCAACATCAAGAAAAGAAAACAGCCTAGGAGATAGCTGAAATCACTAAAACTGGGTCATGACCTGTCCAACAATATATTAAAACCAGGAAGGATAGCAATGAACTTTCAATTTTACAGAAGAAATGGGTTGGAGAAAAATCATGACTGGTCCTGATTGGAGATCACAAAAATGCTCTATGAAGTCGAATTTTTTATATATATATATATATATATAGAACTCATGGCCATGCTTAATTATGACGGTAAGACCATTTCCGCACACCAGATGCAACAAGAACTTGGAGAATTGGGACTAAACAGCTGTGTGGTCACAAGAAAGCCACTTGTTAGTGAGGCTAATTGGAAAAAACATAGGTCCATGGATCCTGTTGCTCACCGGGTATTAGCTACTTACTTCATGTAGGATTCTGTTTGAAACATAAACTTAAATTGTTGGGCAGAAACAAAACTGTTTCAATATTTATTATGATACTGACCATTTGATGCATCATGACCTTTCAAGATCACTGTAGGTCTCTTTTGAGCAGTCAAGCAGAAAGCCCATGTATGATTTGCTAATATCCAACAATTCAAACCTAAGCTGTAAATGTTATATTAAAGGAGATCAGGCACATTTTACATAATTTGGACAAATTTTGGACCAAAAACAGGCCATAAAATGGCTCGAAATGAACCTAGAAGGTCCAAATTTGCACAGGCACTGTTGAGTGCCGTTATTTACGATTCTAAACCAAAATCTCAGGAACTATAGACTAGTTTCTGAGATATGAACCCTGACGATGCAAGAAGACCACTTTTTGACCAAAAATGGCCCATAAAATGGCCCACAGCAGAACTGCAGAGTCCAAATTTGGACAAGTAGTACAGTGTTCCTGTTTGCGGTTATTTGTTGTAGTTACTTCTAGACCGGGGCTTCTGCCCAGTGCTACACCGAAACACACAGACCCAGGGCGGGCGGATGGTCTTACTTGTTCCAGTGGGTCTTGGAGTTGCGGTATAGGGCAGGGAACATGATGGGGAGGATCTTGGCCGCGTTGTCGCTGATCAGGCTCATGATGTACTCGTTATTCCAGTAGTAGAGCGCCCTTTCTGCCACCTGGGAGAGAGTGAGCAGTTAGCATACTGCTGCTAAGTTATAATTACACGGCAATCCTTACATTCTAGCTTTCGTGTAGTTTTTGTTTTGTTGAAAGATGTCTCAAAATTAGGTATTTGAGGCTTTTCAAATCTGTTCTTCTGCGAGCGATTTTCGTTTCCGTTCATGAAAAAGCACCAGTGAAGGCGTCATTTACCTTATCCATTCAAAAGAAGAATGTTATGTTGATTTAATTTTTAATTACATTACAAGTGGAATGGCATTAGGAATTTTTAATTAATTAATTAATTAAAATAAGTTTTTTTACATTCCACCTTTAAACCCGAATGAATTTCTTTTAAAGTTGCTTGCAAATGTAATTTTTGTTTTTAGAACTACGTCTGTTCACGAATAGTTTTCGCTTTAGTTTCAATTTTTGTTTATGGAAGGCTTTCCGTGGCAATAACAGTGGTGTCCATGAATAAAGTGTTCTGGAAGTCTGTGAGTATTACATGAAAATACACAAGAAAAGCCTGTGCACACTGGGTTATCCAACATTTCATTCTAAAATTATGGACACTAAAATGGAGTTGGTCTTTCTTTTCTGGCTATAACAGCCCCATTCCGCTGTGAAGGCTTTCCACGAGATGTTAGAACATCATCAAGGTGACTTCCATCCACAGCAGCCTGAAATGCAGGCGATTAATTATGCCTGGCTCGGCTTTCCAGCCTATTCAAACAGCATTCTGATCAGAGTTATTTGCAGGCCAGTCAATTTGTCCTACTCAATCTGAACAAACCATGTTTAGACCTAGCCTTTGTTAAACTGCTGGAAGCACAGAATCATTGCGGAAGTACTGCATGCTATAGCATCAAGGTATTTATTCAGTGGGACCACAAGAGGCCAAGCTTGAACCATGAAAAACAACTTAAGAAGGAGTAGACATTTCGGTCATGTGGAGTAGTTGTAGCCAATATCGCTGAGTAACTGATGTGTGATGAGTGTTCTGACACAAAATGGCTGCCTTGCATCACTCTGGTGGGTGCTACACACTGGTGGTGGTTGAGATGAGATTACCCCATATGACCCAACAGAGCTTTGAGTATCTACAAGAAAGCTCTATATAATTGCAATTTTCATTCATTCGTTGTGATGGTCGGGGCGGGTGGAGCCTCACCTGGAAGTGCGGACTGGACACGCACTTGGCCAGCTGGCGAAACAGTGGCTCCATGACCTTGACGAACTCCGTGGGCTCGATCACGTCCAGGATCTCCTCCAGCTCGTTCAGAAACATCACCTCTTTTGGGCTGTGCGTCTTCGGCCAGT
This sequence comes from Gymnothorax javanicus, assembly GCA_029692085.1. Classification (NCBI taxonomy): domain Eukaryota; kingdom Metazoa; phylum Chordata; class Actinopteri; order Anguilliformes; family Muraenidae; genus Gymnothorax; species Gymnothorax javanicus. The sequence goes on along the minus strand of CM056198.1, from coordinate 7,862,335 downwards.
ACTTTAGAAGAGCCATAACCACCTGCGGAATGGACGTCGAACATGGGGACCAGAGGAGGGAGGGAGGGGGAGAGAGAGAGAGAGAGAGAGAGAGAAAGAAAGAAAGAGATATGTAGTTAACTGCTGAGCTAGAGCTGAGTGAAGACCCTTTCTTGCATATATTTAAAAACTCAATAACAATACAAATGTTTGAACTAAATACAGATCGTAATGCCAGGTACTCTTTAAACAATTCATCAATAAATCAAAAGAAAATTGTTTCCCATAATCCGTGGGAGTATGTTTGTTCTCGGCTGAGGTCTGGACTGCAGTCTTAAAAGCTAGCGCCACGTAATTTGAATTATGTGCCGCAAATGTGCTCCTTCAAAATATTTCTCTTGCAAACCACAAATCACACAAAACAAACAGCACATTGGCCTCACACAAATAACATGCTATATACACAGTACATCACATTTAAAATGCCCAGATATCCTGCAAACAACTCTGGAGTGGCAACTCTTTCATTGACATAAGAGCAGTACCAGGGAACTCAGCTCAAATGCTCTGCTTCTAAACCACGGTACTTTACATAACTCGGTGACTCCACTTTACCAGAATGAATGGTATTTTCTGCTTGTGCGTACGTAACAATTACCACATCTAGTTTCCCGCAATTGTGTGGAATGACTAAAAATGCGACTGAACATTTTAGAGAATTGAAAAAGGAGAAGATTGCAGAGGCTCACCGGTTCTGTGAGAGTACTGTCCTTCTCCAGAAACTGTACCACACAATATGCCAGCTGTAGGAAAAGAGTGTTTATTAGCAAGGACAGAAAATCACAGAGTCGACAGCAAACATAGCCTGTGCATCCCTGAGAGCACACTGAATGTAGCAGTGGGTGGCAGCTTCTGAACGCCTCACTCAAACGGCTCACTGCAGCGCAAACTAAATGCGTCAATCACCATGTCAAACAGCTCAATGACGGCCAGTTTTCCTCTTATTTAAATTATTTATTTAACTTTAAGAGAATTTAGCCCACGCTTTTAACCAAAGTGACATACAGTTGATTGGAACCCCCCCCTCACACACACACACACACACACACACAATTCCATGTGGGGTTAAAGGTCAAAGGTTAAACAGCTGGACTGATTTATTGTGGCAACACTGTCACTGTGGTTAAACCCACCAGGTCCCCATCAATATTTTACCCACAATTCCTGAGGGGGCCAATCTTGGTCCTGGACATCTGCTGTTAATGGTGTTACTCAGCACTTAATTAATCAATTAAAGCAGTTACGTACATAGTTGACTCTCCACGACATGGTTGCTTGGGTCTGAACTCGTTTGTTAATAACAGAAACCAGCACACTTTGCAGAGCTCTCCAGAACCATGGTTGGTAACCCCTACAGTAAGCCATTGGCCCCCCGTTTTATTCAAAACAATTCGGCACAGCTGTTTTAGTGTCATTTACGCCATTTTCTCAGAAACTGACTCCAGCTAAAAACTCAGAAAAGGCAGGAGGTCCCATTTTCAGCTTCTTAGAAACAGAAAAAGTGACTCATTTATGTCCAATGTCCACCTTTTTGTCTCTGTACTGGTGATAATACGCAGAATGTTCGACAGAGAGAATCTATAACTAGGCGGACTGAAAAACGCAGGATTTTTCCGGTTTGCTCGAGGTTTGTGTTTGGCCAGACAGCCTGTACATTTGTAGCCTGTATTTGCGAGACTGGGCTGTGCTTTATGTCTTCGTGCATCGAGACGGGGGAGGGAAGACGACAGGAACAGCTGTGGGCTGAGCTGAGCGTCAGAGAAGAGCACTTCAGCAACAAAAGTCCCGGCGCGTCATTTATAAGAAGCGCACGCCACTTTCTTTATCCATGGTTTAATAGATTAGCATATTTTTTTATCAAATGTTTCTTTTATGTTTTGTGCGTACGCATTACTGAAGTATAAAACCTAAGAAACTTTTTATAAATCAGTCCCTAGGCGCGTGCTTTGTGTTTCCGCCACCTGTTAGCTTAGCTAGCGGAACTGACTCATTAACAGCTGGCTGAAAGGATAATTAGTAAACATGGACAGTTTTAACAAATTCCTGAGGCTGAAAGAGCCCCTATCAAGGCAGAGGAGCCTATTGGGTCTGTTCATCTGAAACTCCACCCCCATCTCCCAGGGATACAGCCAATCACACTCCATTACGGGCAATGGGCTCAAGCTGGGCAGCCAATCAGGGCTGTTTTTTTCCCTCATCATGGCTCAGGGCAGAAGCCCCACTGCCCTCTGACCTTCTGACCGGAGGGACAGCAGGAGCCCCCTCTGTAACCCAGCACCGCTGGTGACATTTTACGGGGGAGAGGTCGATGAGAAGCGCTCGGGTCGCCTTAGCAAGCGTCGACGACCTCACCCGATAATGTGAAAACTTATTTCATTGTTTTTTTTTTAAAAAGTCCCATCACCCCCGAATCCTCTTGAAAGGTCAGCTTTACTTTCATATACAGTCAATATTTACTAAAGTGATGATGCGGCGAGAGAAGGGAATGACAACATCAAAAATAAACCAAATATGTGACGAAAGAGGGCAAAGCAAAGAGAAGAAAAACCCATAAACACAACGAGTAAATGAAAAATTATTAAAAAGCAAGAAAAAAATACATTCAGCACGTGAAATCCCTTCCGAGCGTTACCTGTGGATGGTACACGCTGAGAGACTTGACCTTGTGCAAAGGCAGAAGAACCTTCAGCAGGAATATCTTGTGTTCCTCTTTTAGCGGTAAGGCAAAGCCGTTGATAATGCTGTTGAGAGAGAGAGAGAGTGAGAGAGAAGATGCGATAAGACGCAGTCACTGGGAGATTTTCTCTCGAACGGTAAGAGGAGAGGCCGAGGGAGGCAAAGCGTCAGATTTCCGCCCCGTCAGAAGAAAACAAACGACTTCAGGTTTCATCTACGTCGGGAGAAAAACAACATCACACCGACAGAAAAACAGAAACCACAGAAGATAGAAAAACAAAGCAAAAAAGGTCACCATGCAGCCTCAGAGAGATCTAACGATTGCTAACAATGAAAAGAGGGGCCTAGAGCATATCTTTACATCACAGCATCAGCTGACTGAACCCTTTATCTCACACCATTTCAGTCACGGGACGTGAGCCCGGTGGTCTCGCCGAGGGCTATGAAGTGCTCGTCTGTTCAAACGTGCTTTCAATTCATGGCAACTGTAGTTTCTGGGAGTAACGGTCTATGCCAGGAGTTTAGAAAGGGCTTGTGTGGGTGCAGCTTTCATTCCAACCGAGCAGTTACATCCCTAATTCAACTAATCAAGGTCTTAAAAAAGTTGATAAGTAAAATCAGGTGTGTGACTGCTCGGGTGCACCCGCACTGGCCCCTTCTAGGTGAGACTGAGAACCGATGATTGGAAAAAAATGGTTCCAAAGGTTTCTCATAGCACAATCGATGAGGCATTCAAGCCCCGACAAGTCAGCCCAGTCAATACAGGCAAGTGGAAAGTCTCACAAACACCACTTTCCCTTGTTGCTTCAACACTTTAAAAACTCAATATTAACAGCAATAAAACATACCTTCCCAATATCTCCAGCAATTCCGCAATTCCGTTATGGTGTTCCGTTTCATAAATGAACCTAGAGGAGGGTTTAAAAACAAAACAATGCAAAAAATAAACGACGAATTTGGAGTCAATTCAAAACACCGTTGACTCTACCATTCTTGCATCTGTTACAGCAAGTCAGATGCAGCGAACAGCAGCCAAATGCATGGCTACGACAAAATATTCCTAAAACAAGCCAAATGAAATGTTTGCCATCAAATTATTGGCAGAATGTTGAGCATTACCGCCTGATTTTCTAAGAAAGGGAGCCCTAGTAGCCAGCCAGACGTCTGCCCACTCACCTATAGAATATGTTATTGATCTGTTTCCGTATGTATGCCCTCAGACCGAGAAACTTCCCGTAAATACGGTGCAGCGTGGTTTTCAGGAAGTCCCGCTCTCGGGGGTCCTCGCTGTCGAACAGCTCCAGAAGCTGAAACCAGACACAAAATGGCGTGACTCCATCCACAGTTTTCCAGTTCAGAAAGAAGCCATTATGTAAGCTCGGCCGATGAGGCACTCACCTGCATGACAAACCTCTGGTCGATATATTTCTTCGCCACGTTCGGCTGGAAGTCTGGAGACTCCAGAAACCTCAGGAAAAACTCGTAGACGAGCTGCAAGACAAAGATTAATGCGGAAAAGAATTTGCGACGAGAAGCTCGAAAGCAGGAAAATGGCGGTGACGGCCTCTTATCAGCTCAGGACCCTGAATGAAATTCATCAGGCAGGAAGAATAGCAGTTTCTAAAAAACCCAGAAAATTTCTCCTCGCTGTTAAATGTCACATTGCAGGTTCAAGGAAGGCAATTATGAGAAGATTAGTTGAGCTCGCGATGACATTTTCCCCTCAGCAAAGCCTCAAAGGGCTTTCAAAATATCAATGGCAGGTAACTTAAAAGAGAGTTTTGGACACATGAATACACACGCACATCCAGTAATCCCAAAAGCTGAGCTTAAAAAAGCAGTGTATTAAAAGTCGCATACATTCACCTTTCGGTGTCATTGTAAACATTTTTATTGACAAAACTTTCTTGTTCTCCGAGGTCTCTTGAGTGAAACAAACACAAATATACTTATTTTCCCTAGTTTTTTTTTTCTATTTAAACTCTGCCTTCACTGGACATTGTGTGAGTTCTCTTCTCCCCAGCAAGGAAGATTTCCCATCCCATAATGCACCACACAGAATGATTCAGTGTTGGTCAGAAGATCTTATGCATTTGTAGAGGGGGTGGCAGAAATGGTCTTCATATTGCATTCACTGCATTCATTTACTTTGCAGACGCCCACATGCAAGCCGGTTAGCATGGCTTGCATTCCTTCAGGCTATCGCTTACTGCAGCTCTACAGTTACATGAGCCGTGAGCCCTATAGACTGTATGACAGCTACATGTCCACTACGCCTGGTAGATACAGCGTAGTACCATAACATTTCCCTAATAGCGCAGTAGCTAAACAAATCAGCACACAATTAGGGGACCAAGTAACTTATTACGCGTAAATTTCCCTGAGGAGAAATAATGATCGACTTTTTGTTTTTAAGTTACAGTTACCTCGGAATTGAATGGAAAAACGGCATTTTTGACCTACAATGGAGGCAGCCAGGGAGGTGTTAGAGAGCAACGTCTCTCAACATGACCAGGAGCCTCATCTATAAACATGGCGAACACACAGCCAAAGATGCTCACGTCATTATCCTCGTCGTTATCGGAATTATAAAAGTACACCTGATAATAAAAAATACGCGGAACTAATATTATTGTGCACATACGCCAAATTTCAACTTGATTGCGTTCTACTGAGGAAAAATTGCATACAGTTTAACTTATGCACACGTTTATAATTTAGCATATCATTTAGCATGTTCCATGCACACGTGACATTTTATAATGAAATCTTCGCAACTTTTTTTATAAATCTGTCCGAAGAAATGGGTCTCTAGAAAGACGTCTCTCTAAGGCTGCTTGGATTGGATTGGCTTCATGCGGAATTTGACCCTGAGGGCTGAGTGTTGGCGGGCGCCCCGCCGTACTCACCTGGAGGTGAGGCCACGCGGCCTCTAGCGTGGGCTCATCCTCTTCCGGGTCAAACTCCGCCCCCGTGGGGTTAGAAGACGGTGGCAAGGTCCGGAACATGTTCACTGCGAACTGGATCAGACAGAGAGAGAGAGAGAGAGAGATAGAGACAGAGACAGAAAGAGAGAGATGTAAAGTAAACTTCAGAATGTAAAACAGCAAAATATCCTGGTCAGGGTCATGAGGGGGCGGGGCTTACCCCAGCATCCAATGAGGGACCGGCAAGAGTACAACCCGGAATGTTTGTCAATCTATCATATAGGGTCTCCATTTTGTCTGACATGTCCATCACTGGACTGTGGGAGGGACTCAGAGCTCCCAGTCGAGACCCAGACGATTCCGGTGGAAACAAGCACACTCCACACAGGAAGACCACAAGCTGGATTTGAATCCATGACAATCTTGCTGCGAGGCAACAGTGCAACTCACATCACAACAATCCTGCCCCAATCTTGTTCCAGTCACCTGGAATTAACACATTTCTTTAACTGGGACATAGAACCAACGACTAAAACTTGCTAACTGCGTTCCTGAGCGAACCCAGAACTTCTGTACTCCACCTGCTCAGTGGTACGATTCTAGGCAGAATTTTTCTTCAACTCATGTTTTTTAAGGGTAAGATAATCGACTTCTAACCCTTGAAGCTCTAAATGCAGCTATTGTTGCTCAATGAGGTAAGATATCTAAATCAAAGCTGTTGAAAACCTATCATGTGACAAATTGTTTAATAGAGCTCCCTAAACAAATAGCCACGCGATAGGTTTTCAACAGCACAAGATCATTAATTTTTTTTTAAATTTATTTCAGGGCTCTAAGGGTCAATTTAACTGAAACTGACTAGCCCCCAGTTACCAGCAGTATTTCAACATTTCTCCTGATAACTTCGCCTCAAACTCAGGGACTACATACCAAGTCCGAGAAATTGAAAGCAGAGTAAAGTAAGTTCATGGTTGGGTGGTTCTCATTAAAATCCGAGGCGTCTTTGACAGTTGTCATGAATGTTCAGGTATTTTAAGGTCTTCAATTAAACAAACAATCCTCTCTGAATTTCCTTGCATACTTACACACTAATAAATATTTCAGCACACATTTATCATACGTAGATGTAAGCCTAGCTGACCAAAGCGAGCTAAACAAAAAGTATGTGGCTGGTTTGTGCTTTTTCTGTGTAGGAATGGAAAGATACTCGAGGTGGAACTACAGTTGGACTATCACTATTGTTTTACTCACTAAACAAGCGCGGAAAAATTACAAAACCACCATTTTTATACATGACCAGACAAGCTCTAATTCCAAAGAGAAAAGGTATGTCCACTATATTCCTAAATCCTTCTCCAAACTCTGACCTATAAATGTGTTAAAATACACTGATTGAATAATTAATAATAGTAAAACCTCCACGATGCCATGACTTAAAATGATGAATTCAATATTCAACAACTATTAACAATTAACTTTTACCAATTAAAGAATGGTTAGAGGCCCAATAGTCATACCATATTTGTTTGACGTTGGAGTGGACATCTTTGCTGAAAACAACAGCAGTCTAGAAGCTTCTGTTCACTGTGGTCACAATTTTAGGCATTTGGAAAATAAAAGTCAACCGCAATTTGCATGCATACTTTCATGGAGTCATCATTGCTGAGGTGGTTAAGCACCGACCACATATGCACACACCTCAGAAGCTACAGGCGTGCTTCCTGAGTTAGGCAGCCAATAAGGTTACACCGTCTCTTATCTGATACATCAATTGAACGGTTTCATCTGCCGAGAACACGTCGCACAGGTTGCCATGCAAAAAAATCGCCCAGCCGCAGAAAACGTTTCGCCTTCTTCTAATAATGCTCTCTGGCTTTTGGAAACGAAATGGTGGTTTCAAAAAGCTGATCCCATTAGCAATTCCACAACTTCAGGCAGAAGCTAGGGTCTGAAAAAATCGGACGACAACCAAATCGGGGAGCAATTTAACCTCCAACTTTTGACTTCAAACTCATCTGGATCCGCAATTTATTTCAGCATTGACTTTGCCGGCACTGAGCTCAGTAGCTGTTCTCATTTCCGTATCGCCCAAATTCGGAGTTGCAAAACATTTACCACTAAACCCACTTTTCAACCACGTCCCACCAGCCCTAATTCACCAGCCACACTCGCCCAATAAAAAAGGGAAGCTTTCCTGAAGGTGTTCACATTAACTTTGGACGTCATGGTGCAACTCGTAGGGTCAGTTATTTATCACGACCATTTTTATGAGACTGAACCTTCAGAGCTCGGAAGTTCCAACCTTGGTTTCACACTTCGGCGCTTGTGTTTACCCCTGTTCCACATTCGGTGAACAATCTATGTCAGATCTGCAGACAGTCATGCCAAAACTAGTTTGACCTCAAAGGCAAAGGCTTTTACAAGAAATTACTCAACCACTTTGAGTCGTCACTAAACTGCAGATAATACCAGCACTGGGAGAATCACAGTTCCTGACAAAGAAACCACAGCATACCCAGTCCAAAACTAAACCATGATTTCCTTCATATATAACCCAAATGGGTACCATTCCCCCATATTTCCTGGTGCTGAATTTGATCAACAAACTTGGACAGAAACTCTAGCTATTTTTGACCAAGAACAGCTGCTGTGCTGGTTGCCAGATTGCCTTGGCGGTAATTGCTGGTGCATTTGTGCTTGGCGAAGAGTCAGGCCGGGACGCGTTTAACCCAAATAGTGCTTTGAAGACGTAATAATTCACTTTTAAGGAGGGCTTTTCAAGGCAGTGGTAGAGCTAAATAAACATGATAATAGCCTCATTAGCATCTGCGCTGGTTCTCACGCCTTTGATGATGAAAGCCAAGGACTTGAAAGTCAGACGACGCCCTGAATGGTGGGGAAGGGAAGGCGAACCGATAGCCAGGGTTCTCTTGTTCATCCGTTCCGGTTTTCTTACTTCAAGACGAGAAAATAAAACAACGCCTCGTTTGTGAAGAATGGCTGAAAGTGTGCCCAAATCAGAGTCTGTCTTCCTGCTTTGCATAACGATTAAGCTTTGATTCGTAAAAGCAGCGAACGACCCACCAAACACACACTTTGAAATAATAAAGCTACGAATTAGCATTTTGCTTCAAGGCAACATAAAATGGTGGGACCCCAGATAATCAGCCATTTTTGCTAAAGAAACAATTTGATCCGGCATGTAGCAGTCAATACAGACTGGCCACATAAACACAAGCATGAGCCATAAAAGAGCAGAAAAATTAAACTGCAAGAAAGTGGGGACCATTTTATAAAAACGTCACAGGGGCTGGCATTAAGCAATGACGAACTCACACTTGAGAATGAAAATAACTTACTAGTCATGTATTGGTTATCGACCCAGTATTAATTCAACTTCTGAGTATTCATATATTAGCAAATCACGGGACAGACCTAAGGTTAGTTGTCCAATACATAATACATTAGCTTTTCTTTATTATCTTATTAATTGTCATTGCCTAATGTGGTTGTCAACTTTAATAAATGATGCGCAGGCTAACTTTTCGTTAGCAGTTAAGAGCTACATTAGCTAACGCCACTGTATGTGGATCCTTATTGTAAAACTTTACTCGGGAGATATCGGCTGCTCCACTTCAATTAATAATCCCTCCTCTCGGGCTGTTCCTTGGGTACCAACCCCACTAACAATGGAGCTTATTTCATTAGTTTACACAAAGAAATAATTGATATCTACAGAGCAAATAAAAGTTTAACCTTTAACTAATATTTGAACCAAAGCCAAAAGCTATTTTTGCTCTTAAATATACTATTAGTTGGGCGGTTAGGACACAAAATAATTCTGATATCATTCCCAATAGGCCTCTTGTCCCCAGCTGTGTAATGCACCGGGGGAGGTTTGTTAGCGAGGTGCGGTGGGGACTGCAACTCACCATATGCACCACCTCGGGGTAGATGGGCTCGGTGATGACGGCGCGGTTGTGGGTGATGTACTCCACCATCTCGCTCAGCGCCGCTCGCTTCACCTCCTTCCATTTCAGGTCGCTGAGTGGGTCGGAGACAAAGTCGAAGAGCACGCAGCACTGCCTCAGCTTCTGCAGGAAGAGCTTCTCCTGCTCGGCGGGAGGGACGTCTGGGGCGGGGGCACAAACAAGAGAGTCCAGTCTCAATCGTGGCGTAGCTACCTCACAGCGAGAAGAACGATGGTTTGAATCCGGCTTGTGGCCTTTCTGTGTAGAGTTTGCATGTTCTCCCCGTGTTCATGTGCGTTTACTCCAATTACTTTGCGGATGGTGCAGGTCGTATGTGACAGATGCTAACATGCTAACCAGGGTTGGGTTCAATTACTTTTTTCAATTACAATTGATTGTAATTGTAATTACAATTACTTTCTGGGCAGAATGTTCAATTACATTTACAATTACTTTTCGATAAAAATGCAATTAAAATTAAATTACAATTACGAAAGTAATTGATTACAATTACTGTAATTGTAATTGAAAAAAGTAATTGAGCCCAACCCTGATGCTAACACTTGCCTTCACTCCTGCATGCAGTTGTGTTTGTTGCATTTGTAGGGGTTAATAACTGAAGAGGGTTTTAGTGGGTTAATTGGAGGCTCTAAATTGCCCTTAGGTATGAGTCTGTGACTGTACGATTTGTAAGATTGGTGATCAGTCCAGGGTGTGTCCCTGCTTTTTGCCCACCGTCAGCTGGGATAGGCTCCAGCTCCCTTGCAACCCTGATAAGAAAGTAGTGGTTTGGATAACAGATTGATGGAAAAGCAAAGTTTCTGATAAGTTACATGACTGAAACTCGACCGTGTGGCCATGAGCTCTGAGATGCAGTGTCTGGTGTCACCACTGCCCATCACTTCTGGCTCGTCACATCACTGGAGTCCGCATTCTCCAGAAGTTGATAAAGACAACTGGTCATTAACCTAGTTCCTGGAGATCTACCGCCCAGGAGGTTCTCACTCCAAGCTTGATTTAGCACACCTGATTCTACAAAATAACAGCTCAACAACTATACTAACTGTTGGGTGAGGTGAGCATGGTCAGGATGGTTAGGTACGCTGGACGACTGCCGAGGCAGTGCATAAGGTAACGTTAATCATTCTCACGTCATTCTGAAGTTTGAATCACAGTGTTTCCCACTGAATTTTTGGAGAATATGGGGGCACATGTGTGGTGGCAGACCGATGTCTGGGGGGGTGATTCTCATTTTGTTGGGGGGGGGGGTGTTGAATTGCGCAAATTCCGCGTCTTACAGTACCTTTCCTATTTTTCCGTTTTTTTTTCTTTTTCAAATGTTCGCATGTTAGATCAACACGTGGCAATTGCGCATATTGAGACTATGGCGGGGGGAAATTAGACTATGGCGGACCGCCATAGTCTCGTCAATGTATAAGAAACACTGAATCACTAATATTAGTGTGCATACTGGAACAGAAACTTATGTTGAGAATTCTGCATGAGAAGTTTGTGTTTGAATGATTCAAAGGGAAATTTTCCACAAAGATATGTGATTGAAACTCAGCAGAAATAACTTAATGGGTAACTACGAGCTCCAAGTCACAGTGTCATTGCGTTTCATGTCGAGATTGCCACTATGTCCGGTGTCACAATGCGCTATCAGCTGCAACTTAAGTCTGAGAGCCTGACATTCAGCTCTTCGGTTAAGGGGACCTATAGCTAAGCTAAATGCCAATTTTGGTTCAAAATTTTAGTTTTGAGTTAAGAACATGAAGTGGTCCTTCAAATAGTCTACTTTCAGGACATATATTCACTTTCTGCCTAATTAGGCCCGAGCCTGGCCGAAGCCGGCGAGGGACTATCAAAACCGCATGGTTCTGTTATTATTATTATTCTTATTATTATTATCCTTTCCACTCTTTGAACGCAAATTTGACCCCTTGAACATTAACGAAAAGTCAATTTTATTTGACCAAAAATTCAAGCCTGGCGAAAAATTTTTTTATTTGAAGTCCCCAAGAAAATTTATTGAAAAATGACATGGCCACGCCCTGACAAAAATCTGAATACATTACGCTAATGGGAGCCCACCCCAAACTTTTTTCCACGTAGAAGAATGAAACTTGGTAGAGACATAGCCCATGTTGGGACAAGTAAAAAATTACATTATGGCCCCACCCTAAACCCAACAGGAAGTCGGCCATATTGGGCGGAAGCGTGGGCATATGAAATCACACCCCACATACTTTCAAAATCTCCTCCTAGGGTTTTCATCCAATTTGCACCAAACTTGGTAAAAATCACCTACACACGTGTGGTCAGTATTTACATTTTTGATAAAATGTTGGGCGTGGCTGTGATTAGCTTGCAACAAAGCGGCCATTTTCAGAAGTATAAAAGTATGCATATCTCACGCATACAGTGTCGGATTGAGTTGGACCCAATGTAAAATCTGTGCGGAATGACAATCTGAACACAATGATATGTAACTCGTATAGCTGTATGGCAAAATGGCTCTTTGACAACCCCCTACAATTTTTGAATAGGAGAAAAATTTTTTTTTTGAAATAGTTATAAGAAATTTGGCACACACATCTATCATGCCAAACTGAATCAAAAAGCAAATGAGGACACACCCCTTTTTTTAATCGTGTTCCCATGGCAACAACAAAAATGCGCAATTCAAATGAATGGGTTTTTGGCTTTGACCCCTTAAACTTAAACAAAAAGTCAATTTTATTCGACCAAAAATTCAAGCCGGGCGAAAAATGTTCTTATTTGAAGTCCCCAAGAAAAAATATTGAAAAATGACTTGGCCCCGCCCCGTCAAAAATCAAAATACATTACGCTAATGGGAGCCCACCCCAAACTTTTTTCCACATAGAAAAATGAAACTTGGTAGAGACATAGCCCATGTTGGGAGTCTTGGGACAAGTAAAATATTACATTATAGCCCCACCCTAAACCCAACAGGAGGTCGGCCATATTGGGCGGAAGCGTGGACATATAAAATCACATGCCTCGTACTTTCAACATCTCCTCCTAGGGTTTTCATCCAATTTGCAACAAACTTCACAAATTTGTGGTCAAAAGTTACTATTTACATTTTTATGAAATGTTGGGCGTGGCTGTGATGAGCTTACAACCAAGCGGCCATTTTCAGAAGTATAAAAGTATGTATATCTCACGCATGCAGTGTCGGATTAAGTTGGACACAAAGTAACATTTGTGCAGAATGACAACCCGAACACAATGATACATAAAATGGTTCTCCAGCGCCCCATATATTTTTGGAATGGGAGGAAAAAAATTATTTTTACTTAGTCAAAAAAAATTTGGCAATTGCAAATTGTACACTGAAAGACAAGATATGCTGTCCTCTCATTGTTGAGTGGCCCCACCGGTCACAAGGGAGGTGATCAGCCAGGGGGGCGAGGGCCATAACACCGCTTGCGGTTTTAATTGGTCTTAAACTTGCTCTAAAATTACTCTGAAATTACTCTTTTACACTCAAAAGCACTTCAAAACCTTGATAAAAATACAGATGATTTTCAACAAGAAAATACAAATTTCTCAGCAACTGTACGTCCAATTAACTTCATTTTTGGCAGTTTTCTTCATTTTGTGATGACCTATGTCTGCACAGAGCTCTTTTTGCAATATGTACCTCTGAATATGAGTTAATCAAAATATGCATATTTAATTAGCTGTTTCCCGCCGAAATTGATTTAGGGGGCTTAAAATCAATACTAGAACACAGAAACCTGGAAAAAAAAAAGCTCTGTAGTGACATTAGGAATGTTTTTTCCTTCACATTACAGCTGAAATTATAACCAAACACTGTTTAGTTATCTCAATAACTGTGTTTCTCCAAGTATCTATATGTTCATTAAAACAGCCGTTGCCATGGCAACCACTGATGTGATGCTACAGAAACTCAGTGTTTTAAGTCGCAATTTCTAATAGAATTATTTTGATAATAATTCTTAGTTTAAAAAGTGAATGTCTTGGAAAAATGTTTGCTTAACTATAAGTCCCCTTAAGTTCTGGCTCTCATTAACATTGTAGTGACACATCGTATATTTAGGCTGAGCCAGATTCTGCGGTTCAAACAGGGCGATTCATACTGCGCTGTGGCAGGGTGATATTTAGTGTAGCAGGAGGGGAAGGTTCGCATCTCTTTATTACTCGGTCATGACCACCGACTGTAGATGAACAGCGTAGACTACGTCACGGTGATGTCATCCGCTGATGTTTTATGTGCTTAGTCAAGACTATTGACCATAGGAGAACAACGTGGACCAGGTCATATTGATGCCACCATCTGGCTTTCCCTGAACTTAGTACAAAGTCTTTTGAACTGTAGAACAGCAGTTTTTGGGCTTACAGATTTGGAAATGTCAAACCTAGGGAAAAAAATCCAAAATCAGAAAAGGCGGTTAAAAGTTACCCCAAGTTCTTTGAAGTGGAGAAATACACTGATCTAGCAGAAAAACAGAGGGGCTTATGGAACCCGTAGTCTAGCGCTCGCAAAACCGCCATGTTCCCTCGCAGTGGCAGCATCTGAACAGGCTTCAAAACCTCCCGCGGGAGATTTCACATCCTGTAAAGGTGTCGTGTTTTGTGGTGGCCTGACCTTTATACGGAGGATGAGTCCTCTTTGTGTTCAGCTGAGTTTTGAACTCAGAGAGGAACCACCAGAGCACAGACGTCAATTAAATTACAATAAACATCAAGCTAAATTACTATTTAAAAGCAACAAAGACACACTGCGCTGCATCTTCGCAAGGGTGTCATAACCAGGTCACAAGCTAGCTAGGCTGTACAAGTTACCTGCTAACAGCAACAGGAAACAATCTGAGATGGCTGGTCCATTAAACGAGTGAACTAAGTACAATGCCACACCAAGTAAAAACACACACAGCGCAAAAACTCTGCCAGGAAACGAGACAAGGACGAATGCACTATAAATATCCTCTCAGGATACGCAACAGAGGAGGTGAGACCACGGGAACGTACTCCCACAGGTGTGGATAGCAAGTAAACCTCCAACACAGGCTGAAAATCCACCAAAAACGACTGCAGACAGGACAAAAGACATGAGTTAGCACGTTAGCATCTGTCACATACATCCTGCTCCACTCCGCAGCGGTGTTCGGTGCATTTTTTAGCCTTTGTAGAAGGCTTACTAAATGCACCAAACTCAACTGCAGGTAGGAAAGAAGACACGATTAGCACGTTAGCATCTATCACATACACCCTGCTCCATCTGCAGGCACTGAGTGACAGAGTTATACGGGTGAAGAACGGCGCTTCCAAATGAAAGGTAGCTGGTTTGACTGCTCAATAGGGCTGTACTACTCCAGCGAGGGAACCTCTCCTTCCTACCAGGCCTCAAGAGTGAATATTCAAACAAAAAAGGCAAACTGTTGTCCCGGATAAGACTCACATAATTCAGTCCAGCTCAAAATGGACTTTTTCAAATTTTACACGTCACTCTTTTGCATTACAACCAAAAGAAGACATTATAGATTCACTTGTGAATCTGGTAAACTAGGCATCAATGGCTTAAAATATGAGCATTCACCATGAATGATAACCAAAAGGACTTTGGCATTCACGGTTTAACCATAGAGTGGCATGTCCACCCTGATCAAACAGGAAAATTACAATGCTGGTCCTGAGAACTCTGGAATATTTCTCCATCTCGAGAGGACAATTTAATTAAATTGTAGCTGCTGGCGTAATGTGGCGGAACAGAAAGTCGTAATTAGAGAAACGGCGATTCCTGAATGCGCGAGCTTGGCGGACTACGTGCACAAACGTCCCCTCCTACTGGGGAAACAAGCCGAAGCGGCTGCCCTGGTGGCAACAAGCAAGTTAGCAGCATTGGAGGGACACTTTCTCAGTCACGTCCAGGAAGGCTCAGATCCATGAGTCATGCACTGAGAGATTAGTGCTAGCTGCCTGCCACCCTGATGGTTTCAGGGCTCACAAACACACACACACACACACACACACACAAATACAAACACACACACACACACACACACACACACACATTCACACGCACACACGCAATTACAGGGTTACAATGGTTGGAGGCAGATGCTACATCACATGAGGGCTATAAAGACTAAATGACTCTACCCTGCAAGTGGAAGAACCAGAGAGAGACAGAGATTGAAAGAGAGAGCACGCGAGAGACAGAGGAACAGAGGGAGAGAGAGAGAGAAAGAGAAAGAGAGAGACTGGGAATTAGAGAATGACAGGAGGAGAAAAAGATGTTCTGGTGTTCCGTTATTACCTGGCCGAGGGCAACCTTCCCGTCAGGAAGAGATTTCTTTTAGCTTCTTTACATACAACAGGAGCAGTCATATCTGCTTATGAGGTACATATGATATATTCCAGCAATATGAGAACATCTTATGACCTATTCAGTATCACAGATGGGGATATCTGTGTATTACATCCAAGTGATGTGTAATAATAACATAATTATAAAACTGAAGCATAGTAAGTTATGAGAGATATGGCACATGCCTGAATGATGGTTCTCTACACGCAGGTGGGTTACATGGTATCTCTGCGACAGCAGTGAAATGACATACGATTCCGTCCGGAAGTATTTAGAGAGTGACACAATTTTCATTATTTTGCCTCCGTACACCGCCACAATGGATCTGAAATGGATTAGTCGAGATGTGATTGAAGTGTGCACGTTCAACTTTGATTCGAGAGGTTTCACAAAAATCCCGCACTAACCGTGTAGGAATTGCAGCCATTTTAATACGCAGAGCTCCATTTTCAGAGGACCCAACGTAATTAGACAATTTACTGACAATGCGTTTCATTGCCAGGTGTGGTCAGTTACCGCATTAGCACATAAAAGGTCTGGAGTTTATTTCAAGTGTTGAACTGGCACTTTGAAGCTGTTCGTGGGAATTCTCCATTTACTTTCCAATGAGGTGTCCATGCCGGTGAAAAAGGCCATTATTAGGCTGAAAAACTAAACAAACCTATCAGACAGCAAAAACTTTAGAAGAGGCCAAATCAACAATTCGGTTCATTCTTAAAAAGATGGAATGCACTGGCGAGTTCAGTAACAACAAAATACCTGGAACACCACGGAAGACAACCAAGGCACATGATTGCAGAACGCTTTCCTCGGTTTAGAAAAACTCCTTCACAATATCTAGCCAGGTCAAGAACACTCTCGGGGACAAAGGCGTATCATTGTCAAAGATAAACAGTCAGAGATGCCTTCATGAATGTAAATACAGAGGGCTTACCATAAGGTGCAAACAACTGGTAACATTCAAGAATGTTCTCAAAAGCCAGATTAGACTTTGCCAGAAAACATCTACAAAAACACCAGACCTGCTGTGTAACAAGATTCTTTGGGCAGATGAAATCAAGATCTACTTATATTAGAATAATGGGAAGAGGAGCGTATGGAGAAGGAAAGGAACAGCTCATGATCCAAAGCATCACAGCATGACACATCATCTATCAGATATGGTGGAGGTAGTGTTGTAGCATGGGCATGTATGGTTGCCAGTGGAACTGGGTCACTGCAGTTTATTGAAAATATGATTGCCGATAGAGGTAGCAAGATTAATTCTTAGGTATACCGGGCCATACTCTCTGCTCAGATTCAGCCAAATGCAGCAAAACTGAAAAGACAGTGATTCACAGAACAGATGGATAATGACCTAAAACATATTGAGAAAGCAATACAAGGCAAAGAAATAAAATAGTCATCGATGGACAAATCAGTCACCTGACCTCAACCCAACTGAGCAGCTTTTTGCTTACTGAAGACATAGCTGAGGGCAGAAAGAACCACATACAAGCAGCCAATGACGGGGGCTGCAGTAAAGGCCAGGCAAAACAACTTTGCATTTAGTGATGTTTGTGGATTTCAAACTTCAGGCAGTAATTGACTGCAAAGGATTTTCGTCCAAGTATTAAAAATGAGCCTTATACTTATTGTTATTTTGTCCGATTATATATCAGCCTCCGAAAATGGAGGACTTTGTATAAAAATGGCTGCAATTCCTAAACAGTTGATGTAAGATCTTTGTGAAACCCCTTGAATTAAAGCTGAAAGTCCAGACCTCAGTCACTGCTCCCCACAAGAGGAGGGGGTCAGAATTGCCCTGCACAACAATACACACACGCGCACACACACACATCCTTGTACCTCTATCCGTGAGGACATTACATTAACTTCCATTCATTCTTTGTGTGTCTCTACAGCCTTTCCCTAATTTAACATTAAGCAACGCATGCCTAACCCAAACCCTTGCCCTAACTTAAACCTATCCCTAAATCTAACCTTAACCCAAACCCATACCCAAACCTTAACCAATCCCCAATTCTAACCTGAACCCAAAGCCTCATGCTATTCCTAACCTTATTCTGTTTTATCCCTAATTCTAACCTGAACCCAAACCCTTACCCTAACCTTAACCTATCCCTAATTCTAACCTGAACCCAAACCCTTACCCTAACCTTAACCAATCCATAATTCTAACCTGAACCCAAACCCTTACCCTAACCTTAACCTATGCATAATTCTAACCTGAACCCAAACCCTTACCCTAACCTTAACCAATCCCTAATTCTAACCTGAACCCAAACCCTTACCCTAACCTTAACCTATCCATAATTCTAACCTTATCCCTAACCATAGCTAGTAAATCACAGTTTGTTGCTGAAATTGTGATAACAGACAAAAATGTCCTTGCTTCCCAATAATGTCCCCACTCTGTAGGAAAAAACATTTTTTAGTCCTCACTGTGAAGCAAGTACAAGAACACACACACACACCATACAATATTCACACATGCACATGCACGAACAGAGACAGCCACAAACTCATAGAAAAAAAATGCCTGTGATGCACACGCACAGACGCACATACACACATTTGTGCACAGTGCACACTCACTATGTAGGTTAAATGCTATGAGCACAAACATGCACGCAGACCACAGGATGTGCCTGATGATCACTGTACGCGCTCCGCACACAAACACACCGCAGTGTCTGCCTCCTCTCTCTGTGTATTAAAGCACCGTGAGGGGACGACTAATAAAATCAGATAGGAGCATCCCCCTCCACGCACCAACACAAACACTCACACACACACAAACAAAGAGTGTGCGCGGACACACACTAGCACACATGCACGCAAGCATGCAAATGATCACACATTCAGACACAAACATGCATAAGCGATGGTATACAATGCACATGCGTGCGCACGCTCAAACATCCACGCACCTGCGTATACCCACACAAACATATACCATACACACACACACACACACACACACACACACACACACAAAAACACCTTTTCCCAGGGTCATGACTTCACTTCCTTTGATGACAGTAAGCTCTTTTGGGGGGGGCGTTAGAGGAATACTTACACCCCTCTTTTGGGCCAGATACCCTCCAAACCCCAATCAGTGCACATAACAGTGTCTCAGTCCTGCAGAAATGCACCGAATCCCGTCAACGAGCACTCCAGCCCTAACCGTCTCCACCAGGAAACACACACACTCATTGTTACGTTCTGCATTAGCTGTTATACAACTACGCTATGTTATACAACGTAACATTCATGCACGCACAAGTGCACATATGCATACACTTGCACACACACATATGAGTACACATATGCGCACACACACTCTCGCACAATGCACACACACATGCACATACACACACACACACATACGCACACACGCACACTCTCACACACACGCATGCAGGCAGGCACACACACATGCACACACACACACGCATAACACACACACACACACTCGCGCGCAAACACAAGCAGACACATGCACAAGTGCGGGCTCACATATACGCACATACGCATACACACACACACACACACACGCGCGCGCACGCACATACGCATACACACATACACACACACACACACTGTTCCCTGCTTTTCTCTCTCTCTCTCTCTCTCACTCTCCTCTCCCTCTGTATCTCTCTTTCCCTCTCTCCTCCAGACATCCACACCAGCGAGCTTCTCTCACCTCTGAAGTGTATGAGAGCCAGCGGCTGAAAGGGGCCGTTAGAGGCCGGCGCGTCGACCACCATCTCGCCTCCACCCGCCGTCTTACATGTCAGCATTAGCGCTCCGGAGGGGGCGATGGGGGGAGGGAGGGAGGGAGAGAGAGACCGAGAGCCGTGACGGTTCCGCTCTAAGGCCAGGCGGCGGCCTCCATTTTAGCGCCAGCCGAACTCAGAAAATGAAGCGCTCGGTTCACTGCTGCTGGAGGGAGCTGGCTTTGCTGGGTGATGTCATCGGTTGGAGAGAGACTGACGATTGGCCGGCCAGGGCCACATGACTGAGCTCTGGAAGGCTGAGAGCTGGAGGGGAGGGGGGAAGACCGAGGCGGGTGATTGGACGGGAGGGGAGGCAGGGACGGCGGGTCCTTGAGGGTCAGATAGCAGCTCCTCCTCCGCAGTACTGTGCCTAGCAGTGATTGGCTACTCTGAAGAAAGGGGCTAGACAAATCATGACGTCCATTTTTCAATATAGGAAGCAGTGCCCTCCTCTCGCTGAAACCCTATTTTACTCTATAGTAAATTACCATCTACAGTAAAGGACAATACGTACTAATGCACGCAGCCAGTGGTCTCCGCGTTGAAATTACCCTCTTTGCTCACTCAGGCCCATTGTACAGATGTGCTTTATTGTTCTATGACCTTGCCAAATTTATTAACGCATTGAATTTAATTAAAATTATCCCAAGCTCGGTAGTGGACATCGGTTGTGACCTCAATAGGAGATATACTCTTGAACCGTAAATGCGATCAATAATGAATGAGCAGAGCACATGACATGCAAAGAATGTTTGCGATGCTATTTTCATTGTTTTACGGGAGATAAAAACGGAAAAATTAGGAGTTGCGACTAATTGTTTTCTTTCACAAAGCCTGCTAGAAATTTGCTTGAAAAGAAGTGCACTGGAATTAAATAAACGACAAATCCAGTGAAAGCAAAAGCGAGAGTATTGAACCAGCTGCACAACAAAGATAAAACCACTGCATGTTTCTTTAACCCTTTAGTGAACTTTAATGAACTGCTTAACTGTAGAGCAACCAATATTTTTTCTTTCTTTTTTTTTTGTTGTGAAAACATTAAAGGGATAAAATATGATAGTCTTGCCAGGAGCTCTAAGGCAATATATGCTTTGATTAAACCTCTTAGGGTTATTTGTCCTCTGTATTTGACCCATCCTAGTAATTAAGGAGCAGTGAGCTGCCACAGTGCAGCACCTGGGTACTGGGTCCAGTTCTAAAGCTAGAGTCTCGGTCGAAGGTAATGGTAACCAAGGACCCAAGATACAGGCCTTTCGATGGGAGGAAACTGGATTACCAGCAGGACACTCATGTGAATACGGGAAATTCTGTGTGGAGCTTGTACGTATGTCCTCCCTATGTCTATGTAGGTTTATTGCACAGATGAAAGGTTTGCATGGCAGGCTAACTGAAGGCTCCAAACACACAACCTTCTTACTGTGAGGCAGCAGTGCTAACTCTTATCATCACTTTAATCATTCCTTTTAAAAAAAAATTAAGCTTCAGCGATTCTTCTGGCAAAACATATGTTGTCCACATTTAGAATCGCCACCTAAAATCAGCCCAGAATAAGCTTGGTGAATTTTGGCAACGTAGCCCAACTGCAAGCCAAAATCCATCTGTTCATTCTGCTACCTTTAATTCTCAGCAAACTCTGATTGCTTCAGGGGAGGGTAATGTTCCCATGGCAGTGGGCTTTCCCAGGAGCTGCAGGGGCCAGGTCAGCCTGTGGCGATGGGGTGGAGTCGGGATGGCGTTTCGGCTGTGGCTGCGGAGCGACGGCTGCAGGACACTGTTGGCGGTATGATGGTGCTGTGACTACTGCAGTCGCCTCAGGAAGCGGAGGTTCCGGATTCGAGTTCCGCTCTCTGTTTACCTGTTCTTTCCTTGACCATGTGGGTGTCTTCCTGGTACTCCGGTTTCCTCCCATCGAAAGGCCAGTATATTGGGTCTTCAGTTACCATCATCTTCGACCAAGGCTCTGGCTTTAGAACTGGACCCAGTACCCAGGTGCTGCACTGTGGCAAACTCTCCAAGGAGTATTCTTTCCTCTCTCCCATTATATTGAAGAATAGGCTCTGTTCAACCCTCACCCTCATCAGCAACCATAACTGGGAATAAGCTAATTTTACCAAACTTTATTTAACATTCCATTGAGAAATGTTTATATTCTTTTCCTCAGAGAAGCCTTTGGAGAAATACCAGTTAGAACAGTTGCATGTGAGTAGGGCAGAGAGAAACAAGGGCAAAGCCCCTGGAGCAGTTTCGGAGTTAAGGGCCTTGCTCAAGGGCCCAACAGCCGATCTTTTTCCAGCTTTATGTCCCTAGATAAAGTCAGAATCCAAAACCCTACATGGAGCTAAATCCTGCAGCTCTACAGTTACCAGTCATACAACCTTCCATTAGACAACCCTGATCATGAGAGAGTGGATGCAGAAGCGCCAAAAACAGGAAGCTAAAGGCCTCTCCGGTCCACACAGGTGCTCACCTGCGTATTCAGTCCCCGGGACCAATACCAGAGAGCATCGTTACCGAGCAACAGCTGCGACTCCACAGGAAACAGGCAGCCCATCTGGTGTAAGCAGAAACAGCCCCGTATAGAGACTGTCCAATGACTGCAGTGCAGGAATGCCACAAAAGGGCTATTCAAAACCTTCATTCATCCCTACCCTGACACCCACCCACCCGCCTATCCACCTCGTACTTTACTTCACCGCTCTCTACTCCCCGCCATCTGGGGCTATTTCTGCCTCCTCCAATTCCCTCATTATCCACTAGCGTTTAATTCCAGGGCGTCACTGCAGCGATCGGTGACGTCACCCCAAACCCAGGAGGTTCAAATAATTTCCTGCCAAGGATTTTTTTTTTTTGTGAGTAGAGTTTGTGCATTCTCCCTGAGCTTGTGAGTGTTTCCTGCTGTGTTTATTTATATTTTAAATGAATGTTAGTCTCTCCTCTCCCACAGTATATTACACTTTATATGTACTAGTTTCAATATGTGTGATGCAACAGATGCACGATATAGTGTTATTTGTTAAAGTTGTCCCTCAAATTCAGAGAAGTCAGTGGTGAAATCATTTTTAAAAAGCGACTGGCATTGTCGTGTGACTGAAATTTCTTCTTCTTCTGTGGCAATATTGTCATGGCAGCTGGCCATTCCCAAAATAGGTTGAAAGGGGCCAGCGTTCGACCTCCTGACCTGATGGTCAGGTGATCTACTCCCCTCTTACTCACAGATGGACAATCTCCACTGACCCCCCCATGCTAGTATTTGTCTACAAGCACAGACAGTCCATTTATATGCGTACAAGTGCCCTTTCCGAGATGTACACCGCCTGTACTAAAATTCAAACAATCTTCAACGGGACAATAGAGTACTTCACTATATTTCACAAAGAAATTCTTAACTCGATTTGGGACATAGTGACCCTTGACTATTGAGATCACTCTTCATATTTATGACTGTCGGGACATTGAATTCAGAAAAGCAATGGGCATAAATGCTTCTCTACATACACCTTAGCCCAAATGTGAGTGTTTGTCACAGAAACTACTATCTAAATTCAAGGAGCGGTCATGGCAGAATTGTTGATTAATGCTGCTGACTGCATGGGTACAGTGGGCTCCTTCTACTGTAAATATTTGTAACTGAAATGTTGTTTTGTGATTTTCTCTCATTGTTCCTGAAATGCCCCTGGATTTCAGTACGTTTTCAGTAAGCTTTAACATAAAAATGTGAATTTTATTCCCTGCACATCAGAATGAGACTGCTAGGCTGGGATTGAGGACGGTACCAAGTCTCCTCCTGGCAGGGGGAGGGGTTGGGTCTCCCTCCCTTTTGGCCCAGATGGAACGCTCCATTTCGCACTGCCAGCCTCCACACTTCTGGGACAGTCAAAGTCCAGCCCACGGTAAGCAACAGGGCAAACATTTGCACAGGAATGAGACCCAGGAAATGACACAAGTAAAGCTTGACAGGATACAGGAGCTCCTCCTCCAAGATTACGCTCCCAGCCCTGGCAACTGCACACACTTTATGGGAGTCGAACAGTAGCCCAGTAGCTGGCGCAGGACGGTCGCACATTATTAGGTGTAGGACAGTCACACATTAGTGAGCGTAGGACAGAGATGTAAGACAGTAGCTCATTGGTGGGCGTAGGACATTAACTAGGCGATATGCGCTGCTTGTCAGTTCTGCATTGTAGTAGTGTAGATGGATATTTGGCAGAAGCAAAATTACAATACAATTATTATTCTTATGAGTACAATGGAATTGGAAACCTGACTATTGTTCTACCTCGTACACTCATGCACGCATATACAGACACCACACCACCTTACCAGTTATTACAAAGATACGTATATCAGGATCAAATGTGGTTAAGAGCTTGATTACAACTTACCTTAAATTTTACCTAAATACACACAGGAATATTGAATATTTTTAAGGAATGTGATATATAACCTTATTGATTATAACCTCAATTAATACAAAACAATCCACGCAAGAGCAAATAAGACAAGTGTTTCGCATTTGACATATGGTGCCAAACACTGAAGTTTAGCAGTACTTCAGACCACAAGCCCTTTCTCAGCTCTGCTCAGCAAGACTGAGGTCTCATGTCCTTCGAGACTGGCGTCCCACTACACATGTCACTGCCAGGAATACTACGCATCCGAGACCATTCAAGAACTGAGCAAAAAGATGCACAGGTTAAGAAAATGAACAGACGAACTCTGGCATATCATCTAGTGACTGGAAACTGAAAAGTGGTTGGTTCCAGTCCTACTGTAACCATAAGATAAATGAATGTAATATCATGCATATCTCTCTATCATGATGGTACTCATGGGCACTATCAAGGCGTTAGGACTTTATTGGGGAGTATTTAAATCTATGTTGATTCTGCGCTGGAATCGCATTTCATACAATAACCTGGCAATTACCCTGCAGTGAGCAGGCCCCCAGAGGGAGACAGTTCATACCTTTACCAGTAGATGGCAGCACATTGCACCAAAACACAGAATGGCGTGAGATTCGTTGGTCATTTCAGCTCTTTAGGTCTGTTTTGCCAAGCAATAAATGAAGCCAATGAACAAATATTGTTTGTTAATTAAAAAGAGAGTGTCCTGGATTCAGTGCAGAGGAGATGCACCCTAACGCAAAGAGGATTTGGTCAAATTATTTGAATGACTCGCGTAAACCCAGGAGCAGATGCAGGCTAGCGCGTCTTGAGCCGAGCTTGGTGCTTTCTTCCGCTACTGGGCAGGGCGCCGTTATTTCATTACTGAGGAAGGTCAAAAATAATCAAACAATAATATGACAATGGTTCAAACTTCTTTTTCCATTTTACAACCTCAGTTCAGAAAGCCAAATCACAACAATTAGGCATGTCCTATTGAAACTTTGAAGGACAGAGACTTGCAATGACACTTTTTTTTTGTACAAAATTCCAGTTATAAATGTCCAAGTAGATATCAAATTACTGATGGTTTCCGTGTCCTTGCATTTTTGGGGGATCTGATGATTCTACCAGCTATAACAATCAATTATCTTAATATTAAAAAGGTGATTCTTCTAACAGTTAAAAAGAAAGCCTCTGCATTTAAAGCACTTTTATACTAATAATTAGCCATACTGGGCCATGGCTTGATACAGACTGGGCCAATACTTTTATACTAATAATTATTCTTGATAATGCTTTTTTCCCTAGAGTATATCACACAATTTGAAAAGTTTTGACTACTTCAACCTTAATTTTGCCAAAAAGTGCGGGATGGCCCAGTATGGTTCTTAGGGGGCTCCAATTATTCTTGATAATGCTTTTTCCCAGAGTATATCACACAATTTGAAAAGTTTTTTTTTTTTTTTTTACTAAGTATCAAATCAGAACATTTTTATTCTCTTACATGGAAAGACCAAAGCACTTTTCAAAAACAACCTTTTGAATCAACTGCACCACCAATTGTCAATGATTTTCTAAATAGATGGTGATTATGTAGTAGTATGTAACAATGAAAACAGGTGCATTACTGACCACAAAATAAGCACAATAGGAGGACTGTCCATCCATATTAAAAATATACGTACATAAGTAAATTAAAAAAAAGAGGCTTCTCCACTTTGTCCAAACCAGATCCAGGTTTGTTGTTTCAGCAAGATAATGCCGGCCCACCGGAAGAATTGGTGCAAAATTAATCGAAAGAAAGGTTTTGCATACAGCAATTCCTCAGTCCTTACATAGATTGTCACAGTACACTAACCAAACATTCAACTTTCGCTCTTGATCTTGCCAAAAACCCCGTTTGGTTTACTTTAGAGAATTCTTGCACTTTGGGAAGGGGTCGGGAAACAAGACTGTTTATCCTCTTCAGCTCTGTGATCCTACAGTATATGTAGTTCGTAAAACTCAGCTGCTTTATTCAAACCAGTGGAACAGGCCTTCACTTAATTCTAGTGAAGATCCCAAGGCTTTCAAAGATCCAAAAGATGTCCGCTAGATTACTGGGAAATGTGTATATAATAATGTACAAGATTTAGATGTTTTACATTTTATGTACTGCAGTGGCCATAAAAACATGGCATCCTGGGTTTGAATATTTCTCTCAGTACAAGTGTGATGCACTTCAGAGAAGCACAAAAACCAGCAGCTACAGAATGTGTACGTGACATTGTCTTACAATATGAAAGAAATGCTTTTTCTGACTTTAAACCCACCTAAGGCGTTTCCAAGGGAAAATCAAAGTTTGGGGTGTTAAGGTAAAGCGTCAAAAATCTAATCAGCAGTCATCCAATGATCCAGAGTACGCAAAAACAGCCACTAGCGAGAAGTGAAGCCATAATTTCCCAGCCAGATGGACAATGGTGGAGTCCAACCTCTAAATGATGAGATGTAGCGTATTAAAAGGGCCCCCCTTTCCAGTTTAATGCCACAATCAACAGCAGAACAAGCGTATACCGAGCGGCGTGTGTCCAGGACATGACTTGGACACAATTACGATCAGTACTTCCATAACAAAGCGCAGCGGCTGTGTAATTTGCATGCTTTTGTTGTCGAAGAGACGAGCAGGTCACGGTGCGGGGTTTGAGTCGTGAGCTGGCGGAGGATTCAACCAAGGACAGAGAGACTAAGTTGGGGGGGGCTGTATGAAACAGCAGGAGACTGCTGCACGAGGATCGAGGTCTACAACCTGGAATTCAGACATGGCGGACATGCGTGGGTGGTACCATGGTGCTGTCTGACGCAAGTTGGCACACAAGTTACGTTGGATCTCATAGTTTGTTTTCGTTTGCTTCTCATACTTTGGTAAAAATTGTATTACTGTGCTTTCAGTATTGAACACTCAAACCAGTAAGCACTATTTCCAAATCAGATGGGGATTTTCAAACCTGTGAGATCTAAATATACAAGACATCAGGTTAAAACCCCTGGCAGTACACCACAATAGCCCTTTGTGTAGGGTGAAAAAACCCATTCTTGCTGTTTTTCAAAAAAAAAAAAAATCATTTCAGAACACACGGTCATCATATTATAAAAATTTACAGATGAAAATAATCAAGACACATACTATATGACTACCAATTTTTAAATATAATTCCCAAAAGAGTTATCGACTTTTAAAAATACAGATATCAATCTTCGAATCTCCTATTTATTTCAGTGGATGTGCAGAATTTCAATCATGTTATCCTTCTTTAAATGATAAAAAGTGGCCAATCACCGCTAGTCCCACAGCCAAGGAGTGGGACGAGCACATAATGCCTGGATAATATCATAATAATAATAATAATAATAATAATAATAATAAACTGCTTCTGTTTTATTCTTGGTTTTATCCATCCAAAGCAACTGATTAAGCCGCGCAGAGGCCAATTGTCCCTTGTGCCACATGGGCTTAAGGGCCTTGCTCACGGGGCAAACAGCTCAATAGTTCTTTTTTGTTCTTTTTTAAATTTGACATCTCCAATCCCATCCAAATTTGAAATGTTCAATCAGCAAACTGCGTACAAGCATGCTCGTATGCACCTCACGTAGCCAACTCCAGAGAGCGAGATGTTCATGTTCTTCCCTGAAACACATGCCTTTCAGCCTCCATTGCGTTACTCCAGCAGATTGAAACCTTACACAGCACAAGGGCGGAGGACACCCAAACATGCGCCAGCACAAAATAGATTGACGAGCACCCAGAGACCCACCAGGAGGCACTTAAGCAACGAACAATATTAACCCAAATGGACTATGTAATTTCCCACAGATGTCCCTGAGTCAAAGTCAGATATGCGCAGCTATCAAGAGGCAGTTGTCCACAGTGGCTAATTTGTTTGCCATGGTGGCCACTCCGCACAGTAAAACAGCGCCTCGACCAAGTGAGCCAACCCAGCAGCCAGCTCAATCACAGAGCTAAAGAAAACACCAGAGTGGACAACGACAGTGGCTGAACCAACCGGAAAACGTGAGACGCGTCCGCCATCTTCTGTAAGTAATGGGCAGGGGAATTGCGCAATCAATTGCTGCATATGTGCATATGCAACTAGATAAAATGAAATGAAAAACATTGAATTTCTTTCACAATAAAAGTATGACGTATGACAAGTGATAAATCTGTTAATTGCAGTATCATCAGCATCAAATTCACTTTCGGGTCTATTTTTCTCATATACAAACTTCACCTAGGTTAATATACCCTTAGAATCTTACTTCATGTAAAAATCATCAACATAATCTCTGTATTCCACCACTAAACTACCTTGGTTGAATGTATTTCACAGTTCCATACGGGAAGCTGTTCTTCGGTAATATGGCGGACACGAATCTCGCCAAAACTGGTCTCGTGTCCACTCTAGTGTTTTCTTTAGCTCTGTGAGCTCAATCGATATTAGTGGCCAAGCGGTAAAGCAGTGACACGAACAAGTAACCTTGTGTGTCCTAGTCAAGGCTTCGCCTCAGCCAGTAGAGGGCATCTCTGGAGGACGTGCCCCAGGAGGAAGTGGAAGGGCGTTCCATCGCTGTAAAGCGGCCCTCCATGAGGTTTTATAGCTGTTGCTGAGTGAGCGTTCAAAGGCCGCGGAATCCGCCCGGACTATAAAACTTTAATGACCGACTGAGAGGAGGCTAAATGTAGCCCTCATAAGCGAGCTTATATCAAAAACGGCTCCGTATTAAGCAAGACCCTTCAGTTTTCAGCTGAGGATGACGGAATCAATGCGAGCAAATATGACAGCACGATGTGGAATCAGGGGAAGGTGTCCATGATGATTCGCGAATCAGTGCTTAAAGGAGCTGTGTCGCGATTACTGCGCATGCTCAGAATTTACACTCAGTCCGCTCAACTGCGGGTCATTAATCCTCCTTTGGCAGTCAGTCTTCGTTTTGCGTTAACTCCGGCATTATGCTTTTTATATTAAGGAGCTTTCTATGCAACTTTGAGGATTCAAAGCGCCATTTTAAGCTTTAGCCAAGGGATACGGAGAATGTAAGTCTATTGCCATCGCCAGTCAAAAGCAAAATACCTTCCAGATCGATTGCAGTTGAGCGGACTTACTTCCAAGTTGCGAGCATGCGCAATGATCGTGACATCCTTAAGAGCAGTGGTTCCCAAAGTCGGTCCTTGCGTATGTCGATTTTTGCTCCAACCCAATTACGATCCCAGAGTTTTAAAAAGCTGTTCATTTTTAATTAAAATACGAGGACCTTAAACCACATTATGACAGATTCATGAAATTTCAAAGCCCAACATTCATATTTTTTTGGCGGAGGTGGCAGTATGTTTTAAGTGATCAAATGCAAGACTGCAATCAGTCAGTAATCTGGTGATTAGGGTTCTGAATGCATCAGGTTCTTTCCTGAAACCAATCAAGTGACATTTAACAGGTTTGACTCATCGTTTGCTTTGTCTTTGAATTCTTAATTGCCTAATAATTGTTAGCTTTAATGACCTTGGGTCCACAATTTTATCTACTAGAAGCCCATTTATAGATTCATGTCATCAGTTGCAAATTTCCATTTTTTATGTTAGAGAAGTAATTTCCAATTTAGCACACTATGAAATGATTTTTCCATGGCCATTTTTGACATGTGGTTTAAAGGATAAATCATCAGCGTGAACAAGAATGCAATGCAATGAGCAACTCATTAGCATTCTAAGATTGGAGCTGTGGTTGACACAAAAACCTGCGTACACAGTGGGTCCCCAGGACCAAGTTTGGGAACCACTGCTTAAGCGTGCTAAGGAACGAATGTGTCCAGCTTCAGAGGAGCTCGGTGATGTCACAGTATACTGGGCGAAGACACCGAGACTTTCACGAGGAAACATATACCGGTTTTAGAAGCACTAACGTCACCTGCTGATATGTGCTGCAACTTATGATTTGGAAAATGATTTCTCTCGAGAATTGCCAATATACTGGTCTAAAAAAAAAAAAAAAAAAAAAAAAAAAAAAAAAATTAAAAAAGCTGCGTCGCAAGTCACGTTTTTCGAACCAACCTCGTCAAATTGAGGTAGTCTACGTGCAAACAATGTAAACCTTTAGGAATGTAATTTGGGGCCCACGCTGGATGTCATGCTAATCAGTGTTTAACAATTTGAACAAGATACACCACGGAGAAGCCACTGATCTTTTTTTAAGAGCACTTCAACTGTTTAGAGGTAACTCAGATCCATATGCAGCTATTCTCATGAGCTTGACATGGCAATTCCAACTTCTCAAAGTGCATAAAATAGGGCCAATTTTAACAAACTAGTCCACACCCGGTCGCACTCCAGACAAACCAAAAATGCTCTTGAACAGCTCAAATTAAAATGAAAATTTCAGCTTCATCTCCACCAACCCATGGAGGGAGAAGGTGGGATTCAGACCAGAGTTTTCCCCTCAAGCTATAGTACGATAATCAGGATCACAAACATACATTCAGGCTGAAAGTGAACTTTTATTTTCGCAGTCACATTTTAATATATACAGTTATTTAACCATGACATGACAAATACAAAAAATGAACATAAAGTAGAAGTACAAAAGAACATGGGGAATGGAAAGCTGCGCGCACTGGCACCAGCAGCCTAAGGAATGGTGGAATTGGTCAACCTTCAGAACCATTTAAAACAGGGGGTCACAAGGATAGCGTGCATTCCTGGCTTATTTTTAAACAATACTCGTAGTGAACCCTGCGATTATTTACAGAACCAGTGAATTCTGCATGTTACGTTAACGAAATGGGCGGGACTAGGTTAGTCGACTTCCTCCATCCTGGAAGTGTCGTCGTCTCCCTCGAGCTGCGGCATTTCCTCGATGGGCGGGGCTGCGGTTTCATCTGGGGCCAGGTCATCCTCATCGATACCTGGGGAGGGCGGAAGTCAAAGGTGGACGATGAGCACCAATCATACCAAGTCACCCACCATGTTCTAAAGCAATTTGAGGCATCTTTAACCTTCCAAAGGCACATTGCAACTGTAACCTGAGTGACTAAATGCTAGTGCCTCTGTTGCCAATAACTGTACACAATAGTCCTAGATACGGGATGAATGCCAGTCCTTGAATCCAAAACCAGCCATTGTTCCCTTTTCTTCCAGATTAACCATACAATAAAGTGCTTCCGATTAGCCAGACTCTTCACAAGACCAATGGGTAAAGAATTAGTGGAAAACCTGCAAGCTGTCAGACATCCCCATCCAGGACCATGATTTGACAAGTCCTGCCATAGACAGACAACTACACAACTGCTACAATATTTAGCTTCATCTCACTCATTTCTTTTGGACAAATGCAAGGCCCTCAGATCAAAACTCACCAAGGCCCAGCTTGATCATCCTGTAGATGCGGTTGGAATGGGTCTGGGGGTCGTCCAGCGAGAAGCCGGAGGACAGCAGGGCCGTCTCGAAGAGCAGGATGACCAGGTCTTTCACGGATTTGTCGTTCTTGTCGACCTCGGCCTTCTGCCGGAGGGTCTCCACGATGGGGTGGTCTGGGTTGATCTCCAAGTGCTTCTTGGCAGCCATGTAGCCCATGGTGGAGTTGTCCCGGAGGGCCTGGGCCTTCATGATCCTCTCCATGTTGGCGGTCCAGCCGTAGGTGCTGGTGACGATGCAGCAGGGGGAACACACCAGGCGATTGGACACGGTGACCTGGGCACAAAAAGATCAAGTTAGTCACACAATGAGCCGAAGTTCTGCCGGCATCCACTTGAATACATCGACTGGGCTGACAACAGAAATCTGAAACCTCAGTACCATGATGTATGACAGTCAACACTGGAGATCAAAGTTCCAATCCAATCATGCCACCAAGAGCACAACCAAGCAACCATCACAAAAATCTGTCCTTTGTGACATCACAAGAGGGAGTGGACACCTAAAAATGAAGGAAATGGGTGGCAGAAGCCGATCAGTCGTCCTCGCTCATGGGAGCTTACATGTGATGTCAAAGGAACAAAGTTTTAAATGGCTTATAATGGCCAATTGGCTGGACCTTGTGACATGGGAGATCTTTAATGAAGGTCATTTTTCATGAGGGCACTCAAACTCCTCACCTTCTCAATCTTCTTCTCCAGGATGTCCTTCATGATCTTGCAGAGGTTCTCGAACTGAGCCTTCTTCTCCTCCTGCCTTTTCTTCTCCTCCTCATCCTCGGGCAGCTCCAGACCCTCCTTGGTCACGGACACCAGGTTCTTCCCTTCGAATTCCTTCAGCTGCTGGACGCAGTATTCGTCGATGGGCTCGATCATGTAGATCACCTCCAGGCCCGCCTTGCGCAGGCGCTCCACAAACGCGGAGTTCGCCACTTGGTCCTTTGTCTCGCCTGAAAGTGTAGCCGGTGGAGAAGTTAGCTGGGCAGCGCTCAGGAACGACTGGCATTCTAAGAAGCAGCGTTTCCCCTCACAGATAAGAACAATTTTAAGTGACTGGTGGGCAAGACCAATGTCAACCATTACTGAAATTTGCAGGAACAAATTTCTACAGATTGACACACTTTCACAAAATTACTGAACTCACTCATGAACATCTGAATTCCAACCCATAATCAAAATTGGACACAATGCGCTCACTCATTTGCAAGAGAATCTAATGTGTACTGAAAATTCAGCAATGGAGCCAGTTTGATAATCCATAGCTTAAAACTCCCCCTCCAGAAAAGAATCAGGCCATTGGGCATCAGAACTACCCAACCTAGGTCTCAATGAGAGGTCGTTCCTCACCTGTGATGTAGTAGATGTGCTTCTGGTTGTCCTTCATACGGGTCACGTAGTCCTTGAGGGAGACCATCTCGTCACAACAGGCAGAGGTGTAGTACCTCAGGAGCTCAGACAGCTTCTTGCGATTCTGGGAATCCTCGTGAATCCCAAGCTGTAGAAGGTGGGGAAAAACGTTAAACCCCTCACCCAATGAAAAGCGTTTTGGTTGCTAATGGCCATGACCCAAGCTAGTGATTGAAATAATTGAAAACGAGCACATGCCCCTCTCCATAGCAAGTTGGCTACCCATTTAACAACATGCAAGCCCCACAGAACAGAGATGGTTCATGTCCAAGATGGACAGACTTGTAGACACTTTTGGCAGTGGAGGCTCCAGGTGCATGCAGGGCTTAAGTCATCCCAGCCAACCTGAAAATATCTTCCCATTCTCAGGCAATGCAAGTCAACTATGCCTTAATCCAAAGAGTTGCCACTCAGTGGTAACTGCAAATGGGCTGGATCTCATGCTGCCGGCTGTGAACATGCATGTAGAAAACCATCATGCTCTACCACCTCAGACATTGTTCACATCTCTACAAATGCAAGAGCTTTCAAGTTAAGCTTCCTACATCCACGAGGTCCTTCAAGTAGACCATAGCCAAATACAGGGTATTTACCCTTAAGCTGCTTAATGCTGACGTTGGTGCGAAATGGTCACACATTTAGTGGATTAGACGAGGTAGCAGGCTGTGTACTGTCAGCGGGGAAACATTTACCTTTATGTTCTTTGAGAACTGCTCGTAGTATTTCTTGTAGTTGTCCTTGTCCTCGGAGAGCTCGGTGAACAGCTCCAGGCATTTCTTCACCAGGTTTTTACGGATCACCTTCAGGATCTTGCTCTGCTGTAGCATCTCTCGGGAGATGTTCAAGGGAAGGTCTTCAGAGTCCACAACGCCCTTGATGAAGTCTGCCAGGAAGCAAAAAAAATAGTTCATTGACAGTTGCCCATCCGTAAACTTATGTCAAAATTTAGGCTCTGGATTATCGTCAAAAATCAAGTAAATACTGTATCCAAGTAGGATTGATTTGACAAATGATCATTTGTCACGTCAATCCTACTTCGATACAGTATTTACTTGATTATCCAAATAACAGTACACCTTTGACACCCATTTCCATCTAGGCGCTGATGACTGCTCCACGACAACGTTTCACAGCGATGCATGCGCGAACAAGCGCAAGAGAACTCACTGAGGTATTCTGGGATGAGCTCGTCACAGTTGTCCATGATGAAGACCCTGCGCACGTACAGCTTGATGTTGTTCTTTTTCTTTTTGTTCTCGAAGAGATCGAAGGGAGCGCGACGCGGCACGAAGAGAAGGGCCCGGAACTCCAGCTGACCCTCCACGGAGAAGTGCTACGGAAAAAAAAAGAAAACGGGTCATTAATTATGCACGTCTTACCACCATTATGGCAGTCCTGTTGCTGCAGCCATGAATATTGGAGAATCTGCACATAATTTTGGCCTCCTGTCAATATTTACCCTCGGATGAAAATTTGTGGCAAATGCCACGAAGTCTCAGGTCAAGTCTCAGATCTCCCAGAAAAAAATCAACTGGAGTAGATGATCCAAAAATCCAAAACCTACCTTCACGGCCAGGTGGTCCTCCCAGTCGTTGGTGAGACTCTTGTAGAACTCTCCGTACTCCTCGTTGGTGATGTCGTCAGGGTTGCGCGTCCAGAGGGGCTTGGTCTTGTTCAGCTCCTCCTGGTCAATGTACTTCTCCTTGATCTTCTTCGTCTTCTTCTTCTTTTTGTCTCCGCTGCTCTTGTCCTGGTCCTCCTCCTCGTCCGAGCCCACATCCTCGATCTCTGGCTTGTCCTCCTCCTCTTTGTCTTCACTCTTCTCCTTCTCCTTGTCATCCTCCTCGCACTCGTCGTCGCTCACCTCCTTGTTGCGTTCCTTCTCGACCTGCGTCAGCGAGAATTTGCCATCAGCAACTACTGAATGTGACCAGCCGCAAATATGCTCGTTAGAATCAAGATGCTCCATTTAAATTAAAGGGCACTGGCAGCAGTACTCACGTAGAGCGTGATTGGGTAGCCGATAAACTGAGAATGCTTCTTGACAATCTCCTTTACCCTCCTCTCCTCCAGGTACTCAGTCTGGTCCTCCTTAAGATGCAGGATAACCTTGGTGCCGCGACCCATTGGCTCGGCTGTGGACAGACCGCAATGGAAAAGATTAGTTAGCATCAACGTAAATATCGGAGGTATACAGGGCATCATTCTGAGTCGTGTGTGCTGCCAGTTTTCACTAACGAACCTGGCTCAGCAGACAACTTGGGTGGGAAAGTAAAAACCAGACTGCTACGGCACTGTGCCCCATTTAGCCAAAACTACACATGTAGTTCATGACAAGGTACAACCATTAACTAATGCACAACTGGATCAAAACAGCAAATCTCATCTGTATGTTCTAGAACAACCCGAGGGAATTTCCTTACTTGCGTCCACCTTGACGGTGAAAGACCCCCCAGCAGATGACTCCCAGGCATACTGCTCATCATCGTTGTGCTTGGTGATGACCGTCACCTTCTCGGCCACCAAGTAGGCGGAATAGAAGCCCACGCCGAACTGGCCAATCATGGAGATGTCGGCTCCGGCCTGCAGGGCCTCCATGAATGCTTTGGTGCCTGACTTGGCGATGGTGCCCAGGTTGTTGATGAGGTCAGCCTTGGTCATGCCGATGCCAGTATCGATGAGAGTCAGAGTGCGTTCTTCCTTGTTTGGAATGATCTCGATCTTGAGATCCTTTCCGGAGTCCAACTTGCATGGATCCGTCAGACTCTCATACCGAATTTTATCCAGAGCCTAAAGATAAAAATAAACTCATGTTGGGAAATGCCTTTGATAAACAACCTAACGAACCTTGAAATGGCAAGTAAAAAAGGGAAAAAAAAAGGGGATTGTTACATCTTCAGTTTGTAAAGAGTTATGAAACGAGGTCTCTAGAGAATGTGGTCATGAAGCCATTTTGTCTCCATCGCATTAATCAGGCACCATCTCCAGGTGAATGATTGATTTCATTGCCTGCCCGCCCCCCCCCCCCAAGTTCTCAAGTCCAAACATTTTTCCCCCATTATGCTGGTCAAAAATATTGCGGACTTGTTTTTCCCACCTAAAATTAATATGCTTCTAAGAACTAAATCTAATGATTTCCATTGTGCTAAATGGCTCAGTTTCATGCAGGGGAAACAAAATGGCTCCCATTCTTATGTTGTTGCAGCTGTCTAGCTGCATCCAAGCTCTGAATGACTGTTGAATGATTGTTAGGTGTAAGGTGGTCGTAAAACTCTCGACTACACATTCCACAAAATCGAACCTGTTTATTATTGGACATCATTAGTCCTGGCTCACGTGAACCGGGAAGTTCAATGCCATGAACGTTGCGCACAAGTAACAAGCACTTTAAGCAAGATCCCCAGTCTCCAAAATCTTGGTTAAAGCAATACCTGACCTTAAGACGCAGTCTTTAAATGTGAGCGTATCGGACATTAGTTTAAGTCTTTTCAAAGTCTTCTAGTGTATGGTATGCATTTGATTTTCTTAGTTAGAACTGTCAGGACAGCACCACAATGTGCGTACTCACATCTGAGGAGTTGGAGATGAGCTCTCTGAGGAAGATCTCCTTGTTGGAGTAGAAGGTGTTGATGATCAGGGACATCAGCTGGGCGATCTCTGCCTGGAAGGCAAAGGTCTCCACCTCCTCCTCCTCCATCTGACACTCGCCTTTCTCGGGCATCTGGAGAGAAGGTGAACACAAGCTAAACCCTCAGGACTCCAGTGCCAAGAGGCCCGACAACAGCACTTGAATTCAAATTTCCAAACAAACCACATGGGGAATTGCCAAATGTGAAATGAGCCGATTTTGAATGGCACCGTAATGCAAGTCAAAATCAAGGATCATGCGTCTCATTGATAGCTCCGTACCAAACCCGCCCCCCCTTTTCAAAAACAGACTGATTTGAATCAAGTGGATCTCAATTATTCCTCAAAAATGCATTAACTAACAATAAAGACAGAATGATCACTGGGATGAGCAAATTAACCAGAATTGTGAAATTGTCAATATTGATGCACTATTCTAGATTCTAAATGCCATGTACTGGGATTCACAAAATACAAAGACACTGGTCCAAACCCATCTACAGCCAGTACAACCCCTACACTCAAGTTGTTATAACAAGCATTTAAAACTGACTGGCATGCAGTAAGCTTCTGCAATGATTTTTGGTAAAAATGTGTAATATTAAATAATGAATTTCATTTGTGTCCTAAGGGAGATCATGTTAACACAAAGATTTGAGGGATCATTAAAGGCATGGATTTTAACCCCAAATGGCGTACTAAAGGATAAAAACCCTCATTTCTAAGATCCTGGGGTAGTCTACCAGGCAATTTTTATTTGATCAGAATAAACTTTCAATTTCTCATGTATAATACATTACATTTAGTGTTTAACTGTCACATTTATCTTTACTAAATCTGAAATTTACAAAGAAATTGTACAAATCGTATGGGTGCCCAAGTATCGTTCATAAATAAGACCCCAGAACAGTCGCGAGTTGGCTGAGAAATGTCGGGTATCTAGCTAAGGTTTAATGATCCTCAACAGTAGACCCGCTCCCCACGTTTTGCTGAAAAGGGGATATCAGAGTCATTTTCTTTCACAGGTCACGGTATTCCCCATCGTCTCTCCAGTTAGCGCGCTGAACACCTGGAGACTGCGCATCCATTTAACGCCACGATGGTGCCAAGTTTTTCGATTTCAGTTTCTTTCGCTTATGACCAGGGAACACGCAAAGAGTTTCCACTGTAATCAAAATTTATTTGGTACAGCACAGCCCATGAACTGACGATACAATGAAAGTACCGAGTCTTGCTCGCTCATTTTAGACTAGAAGTTCGCCAGTAATGTGAACAACAACCAAAAAAAAAAAAAAATCATTTCCGGTGCTCCAAAGAGTAATACTACCGACCATGCGGGGGGAATCGGAAAAAAAAGATAGATATTGACGGTAAGAGGTGGTGTACGAACCATCCGTCAGGAAAAAATAAGATTCACAACTCATGTCCCAGCGTCTGGGCGAATCATTCGGCAACTTGAGAACAGTTAGGCAACTGAAGAAAACACGTGCAGCGACTTTTCTAGAAATACGGGTTATGCCTGACTTCTTCGTGGTGCTTTATTGGCGGATGATACAACTAATTGGTGCATTACCGCCACCAACTGGTATGGAATGTCGATCCGGAGATGCCAGACATCCGAGCGACCGCACGACTGAAGGCGCGCGCCCGACGACGCCACCTACCGCATCCGAAGGACCATGACAGGCTTCTAGAAACTACTGAGGAGGGTTAACGTTAGCTGGCTAGGTCCAGCTAGCCTACAGGCACGGGCGTCCATTCAACGGTTCATAAATGTCCAATCAGCAAGGGACAGGAATCATGATGGCTGAGGT
Organism: Gymnothorax javanicus; assembly: GCA_029692085.1. NCBI lineage: Eukaryota > Metazoa > Chordata > Actinopteri > Anguilliformes > Muraenidae > Gymnothorax > Gymnothorax javanicus. Next base: position 7,823,909 of record CM056198.1, on the reverse strand, counting down.
TATATTTCGTAAATTACATTACTTCGAGTATTCGAGTAATCAGAAATCGGTAACGATATCGCGAGAGGCGAGGCTGCAAATACACCGACTTCAGTTCGCCGAGATCTTTTGTCGAATTCGGTCATCCGATCACATGGCAATACCGCTAACTTACCTAACCGCCTCTCAACGTAGTTAGCTAGCTAGCTGATTGAAAGCTCCAAATATACTGCTATTCTGCTCGGTCTTTGGATATAGCTACGCAAAGTTAGCCATGTAGCTTAGCGATGAAGCATTAAATGAGCCTCATGGAAATTGCAAATGTCGGCATCGTGACAGCACTGTTCACGTTAACATTGCTAGCCAGCTAGCTACCTAGTCGCCTGAATCAAGTTAATTTGAAAAAGAAAAAAAGAATGCTATTGCTTAATGGAGCCAACATTAGCAATCCATCCGGCAAATGCTTCCGCTCGAATAACCTGAACATTGGCATTATAGCTTGCTAACGTTAGCGACATTTATTTCGACTGATGGCAAACCGTGAGAAGAATGGGGTCCGTATACATCATAGCTGGGTAGCTAACGTTAGATAACCTAAGCTAGCTGGCCGAGCAACCGTCAGCCATTAGCCTACGTTGAAATGCTCCTATTTTTAGGGAGTCAATATTTCATGTAACGGAGCAAATTTAAAATGACATTAACCATCTAGCCAATGTCGGTTAGCCAACTTAACATCAGCTGGCCACCATGCGCACCAACGTTGCCTCGCTGATAATATCCAATTAAATTAAAATAAAATGAATTATTTTCATGGATCTCAATAAAAAAGGTGACGAACTACATACCTTGTCTGTTGATCTCATACAATATAACAGAAAATATTCAGAAAGTATGACACCGCCTGTGTGATGTCTTCGACGAGGGGAACACCGAAGCTAACCGCTTCCCGGCGAATGCAGAGATGACGCTGTGAGTGCCTCGTGGTTGCTTTTATATCGCCTTAGATTGTTCGAGAAGATCCCCACAGCTTCCAGAAACGTCTCGAAGCTTCCTAGTTCTACGCTACGCACGGCAGTTGGGATGTCAATCATGAAGCGTCAGAGGGTAAAGAGGCTTTTTTTTCCAGCCTCCTGCCAGTTCAGGACTTAAGGGGAAGGCGGGACCAGGGGCGGGGTTGAAACTGCATAATTCAGATCAGACCCCAGGCCGCACCTATGCGTGGAAAGACACTGCATTTCTGGAAATTACGAGTCTGCTCATGCAAATCGATCAGCTATTCGCTACTCTTTAACTTTCTTAGCATAAGCTGCATGGAGGTTTTACAGATGCTTTGGGATTTCAGTTTTTCCTCCTGTTTTCCAAGTCTTCCAATTAAGCTGACGATATTGTTTGACTTATCCATCCTTGTATCTTTTGCTCTCAAGTGAAATCGGGAGCCATTCAGGCGAACATATTAAAAAGGTTATAAAAACTTGTTAATTTTCAGGCACTAACTGGACAGGACACCACATTTTGATATTTTTTTTATTATAAATATAATATTTATAAAATGCTTCACAACTTATATAAATATTTTCAAGAGCAAGTCAATTCCTCACCAAAAGTCAACATTTATTGCATTGCTTGACTTATGCCAAGTGTCTTCTTGTAAAGTTGTGAAGAGGAAAAACACTAACCAGCACAACACAAAGGCAACAAGTATAACACCGTCATCTAATGTGCATTTTAACTGTATTGTCCTTTGGGATTGACAAGTATAAAACAAAATGGATCTAAAAAAAAAACAAAAAAAAACTTTATTTGGTCTTTCAATCAACTTCCTCCATTCGTGATGTGTCATCATCCCCCTCTAGAACAGGCATCTCATCCTCAGTGGGCTGGGTAATGTCTTCCACCACTGCATCATCATCATCGATTCCTGAGCAAAATAAAAAAGAAAGTCAAGACGATCCCATTACAACTAAGAGCTTGCACTTTTTTGAGGTCCCCACAGGTTTTCGTTCTTCAGCCTTTGCACTGAGAACATAGTCACAAAATAAAAATGGCACTATACATAATTTTTTTTAATGTCTGATAATTTTTTATGCACCATTAACCAGTCATTTGTGTCTCCTTGTTCTAAAATAGCCACAGCTTAGGCTATGAGAATGAAAGTTTTAGTTTTGCATCTGGACATTTTTCAAATGGCATGAGGCATTTTTTCATCATTCATTATTTATGGCTAGCAAGCGTCTTGCGTGACGTAATTCAATCTGTACATGAAATTGATAGCGATGCATGTATTCTACCATAGCTATGCCTACTTTTATTTCATTTATGAGGCAAACATCATAGCAACATAAAGATTTTTTTAAAACTTCAATAAAACATAAACAGACAAAGGATTCACAATCCATTGAGGCCTACATCCATCAGTCCAAAACCAAAAACTCTCGTGCACCTGACGAGCAGCAATTCTTTGGCCTCTTGTGAATTGGGCCCCGTAATGTATGAACGTAGCTGGACAGCAGCAATATATTCATAACTTCATTACATCCATGTTGGCTGCTTATTCAATTCCTATTTCCATTGTATGCACTCGAGGTATCGCAGTACAGTCACAGTGTGATGATCAAAGCTTGTAATCTGTTGGCAGTAACTGCATGTACATACAATTACTTTATATTGTATGTGTAATCGTACCCTCTTAAAGCTGTTCCATAATTTGGAACTTGAAAATTTGTGATGGAGGACATTTTTTTATGTTCATAATGAAATTTTTAAAAATAATGAACTGTTTAGGCGAGAGGTTTTGGAGCACGTGGGCAGTGGACGCTAACCTAAAACGTCGTTCTTATGGCATTATGAGGACTAAACAAACCACAAACCGTCTCTTGAATAAAATGTTCCTTTTTTTTTGTTATTTCAGAATGTTTCAATTTCTTAATTCACCTGATGAATGTGAGGAGACTTACCCAGGCCGAGTTTGATCATCCTGTAGATGCGGTTAGCATGCGTCTGGGGGTCTTCAAGGGTGAAACCAGAGGAGAGCAAGGCCGTCTCGAAAAGCAGGATGACCAGGTCTTTAACTGCTTTGTCGTTCTTGTCAGCTTCCGCTTTCACCCTGAGCGTCTCCATGATGGGATGCTGGGGGTTGATCTCCAAGTGTTTCTTGGCCGTCATGTAGCCCATAGTGGAATTATCTCTAAGTGCTTGAGACTTCATGATCCTCTCCATGTTGGCGGTCCAGCCGTACGTGCTGGTCACGATGCAACAGGGGGAGGACACCAAACGGTTGGAGACCGTAACCTGGTAACGGCGAAAGGAAACAAGATTTATCAAAAACACATTTGTCAAACATGGCGATTGTTGCCAGATGATTGCAGCATTGACTTTTTTGGATGTGAGAAAAAAATACAAGGCTATTCTATTGACTGTTCCACTCAAAGTCCACATGACCGCCCCAGCAATTTTGATTGGTGAGCTTGTGTACCTTCTCAATCTTCTTGTCGAGGATGTCCTTCATGATCTTGCACAGGTTCTCGAACTTCGCCTTGAGCTCCTCCTGCCTTTTCTTCTCCTCCTCATCTTCGGGCAGCTCCAGACCCTCCTTGGTCACAGACACCAGGTTCTTCCCATCGAACTCCTTCAGCTGCTGGACGCAGTATTCATCGATGGGCTCGATCATGTAGATCACCTCCAGGCCAGCCTTGCGCAGGCGCTCCACAAACGCGGAGTTCGCCACTTGCTCCTTTGTCTCTCCTTTGGGTGGAAAACATGATCCATGGCTTTAGTTTGCCTACATTGCGAGCCTTTCTTCTTTCATAATTTCAAATGCAAATGGACTTATTCTAGAAAGGAGGACCTTTCTCCAGAAACACTCACCAGTTATATAGTAGATGTGCTTCTGGTTGTCCTTCATGCGGGAAACATAGTCCTTCAGAGACACCATTTCATCCGAAGAAGTGGAAGTGTAGTACCGAAGGAGTTCAGATAGTTTTTTACGGTTCTGAGAGTCTTCATGAATGCCCAGCTGAAGGAAAAACATTACATCATTGTAATAAATATATGTGATTATATTTGGGTGCCAAAGCGTGTGCAGGCAGTGCACTGAAACAAAAGTAAGTGACTTAATGCATCACATACCTTAATGTTCTTTGAGAACTGCTCGTAGTATTTCTTGTAGTTGTCCTTGTCCTCGGAGAGCTCGGTGAACAGCTCCAGGCATTTCTTCACCAGGTTTTTACGGATCACCTTCAGAATCTTGCTCTGCTGTAGCATCTCTCGGGAGATGTTCAAGGGAAGGTCTTCAGAGTCCACAACGCCCTTGATAAAGTCTGTTTAAAAGATGTGGACAGTTGTTGGTTAGATTGTTTTCAAAGGTTCTTTTTTTTTTTTTTTTTAAAGTTTAGGGTTACCCGTAGCTTATTGGCTAAGGTGCTTAGCTAAGACTCCCGAAGGTTGAACAAGCCCCAGTGTAGCCAGAGTATGGAAGATAACTGTGGGTTTTGATTTCTTGCACAATGTCCCCATGACCCCGTATTGTAATGGGGGGGACTTGGAGCCAACAGAGTCTATCAAGTTTTAGTTGCTTTGGATTAAAGCATCAGCTTAATAACAATAAGGTATAGGTTATGGCCCAAGCAAAAAGACAAATTACGCACTCAAATACTCAGGCATCAACTCCTCGCAGTTGTCCATGATGAAGACCCGGCGCACATAGAGCTTGATGTTGTTCCGTCTCTTCTTGCTCTCAAACAGGTCAAAGGCAGCTCTCCTTGGCACGAAAAGCAAAGCACGAAACTCCAACTGGCCCTCCACAGAGAAGTGCTGCAGGAGAGGAGAATATTGATGTTAGCGCCATTCAGAGACCTGTCCCGCTAGGAAGTTGCAATGTCGCGATCAAACTATTGATGCAAATTCAACCAATCCATGCGAATTTTGCACGTACTTGCAATTTTGTCCTCAAACATTGCAACTTTCATTGCCACTTTTTGAAAAAGCTGCTGCAAAATAGGACATTTTAGCCCGCGACAATCATAAAAAAAAAAAGCCCGCGAAATCCTCAAGGTATTGAGAAAATGCCCACAGTGAGTTCCTGCTCTCACCCACTACTCTCTGGTATAGGGTCGAGTCCTCCATGACCCCGATCAGAAGAAAGTGGATTAATTCATGATTGGATGAATGGATGGATGGATTCTGTAGGTATAGCCATGTGACTGGATGCCTTCTTGTATAACTCATACTAGCTTTGGTAATTTGTAGAAATCAGTGTTAGTATCTAGTGCCTCTTTATTCATCTTTATTTTCCTGCACCAGACCTGAGACAAAACTCTTATGCGAGCTTCAGAACGAACCATACAATGGCTGTAGTCATATATGGTACATATCAAACTAGAACAGTCATGGTTTTTTTTTTTGCCTCCAAAGTGTCCAATTACTGTTCTTTTAAAGTTGCCTTCGAAAAGCTGCCATTTTAGAGCAGCCCAACTGTTTAAAAGTTCTGGAGAAAGGTCGTGTGGAAATTTTAATCCAAAATTTGGCCGTATCAGAGTGATGGAACAAACAAAATGAGCAGGCTGAAAAGAACCAGAAATCCGCTGATGATTCCCCTCGCCCTTACTTGTCGAACATTGTGGTGGGGTTGTTGTGGTTTTTGCATTACATGGCTGCTACAGGCAGTGTGACTGGCAATTAATTACATTTTTGCATATTTTATAAGCAGAAAAAAAACATTAGCCTCCCTTTCCTAGAAAAGATGGATGTAAAAGCAAAAAATAAATATGTGAACATATAAATAATGCAATACAGACCCAGCAGGGCATCACTGGAGATGAGACTCAATACAAGGACACATTTATGGGTCACAGCCTTCTCTATGAAAAGGATGTACGACAAAGTACAAAGCAAGCCTTCTTTCATTAACATGACATTTATATGTCTCAAACATTATGATGCAGGGACATGGAGGAATTATGTATTAAAGGTGCGGGGATTAAAGATGATAATGCCCACTTTAGGTGTGTGTGAAGTTATCTTCTACAGAATTAAAATTGCAGAGTACCAAGTCAAATCAAGAAAAATGTGTATTTTGAGATATAGATGGAGATACGTGAGGGCTTGAGAAGCATGTGGTGCATTGATTAAGTTAAACAACAGATCTTATGAGATCACAGGTAAAGAAAATCATTGAAATAACTTCCCTGATGGATGAATGAATTCTTATTTTATTTAAAAACTAGATTGCTTAGAAAAATTGCTTTTTGACAGGAATCCTACTGTACATGAGGTGTTAAATTCAAAGATGGTGAGGATCACAATACCTGTGTGACACAGCAGTCGTTGCTAGGCTGACCTAGCGTTTATTGCTAGGTGACGTCTAAACGAAGTCTCCAGTGTAAAGCTAATTTGGGATCCTTAAGTCATCACAATAGTGCATTTGTTTGAGCCTTAATCGTGAGTAAAGCATTGCGTCACCTTAAAGAATAGAGTGGAATTAATACATCAACACAATTCTTCAAGTTTTCCTTGTCTTGACAGGAATAGCTGCCACATTCTCCGCCGGGCAGCAGCAATCATTTCCTTTCCATAATATGTTGTCTGCTTTCACCCAAATTGAAAAAAAAGAAAAATTACCCCCATTAATCTGAATTGAATTTTCCAGTAATTTTTTGAGTCTAACCTTTCAGTGACGTATACTTGCTGAGTTAAAACATAAATACGTAAGGATGCTGTGACTTACACCAGCACCTGACCTTCCATGGCCTAGTGAAATGTGATTTAAGACCACAGAAGTACAGATTCTGCGCTGCCATGTTGTGTAAATTACAGCCACAGAGAGGAGCAGGTGAACAGCTGAATGGGCTTAAAGATTAAGCTTTGCCTGGGGACAGAGTGATTGACAGACCAGGCCATTGAGATAATCCTATTCCCTGAGTGATACACAGTGACCAGGCAATGATGTGAACTGCCCAGGAGTAGTTCTCATTACATAACAAGACTGTGTCAAAACCTAGTATATGGTTGGACAACTTACGGTTTATGTACGAAATTATGGCAGGCTACGGACATCCACGGACGTTTGAAAGAGCAACGGCCAATGAGAAAAATACACTCGGCCAGCTGACCAATGGCGAAACTTCGCCAGTCAGTCAGTCACTCAGTCATGGACATCCACGGATGTAGGGCTGGACCGTGCTGGTCCGCTCAAAAATACTGTCTAAGAGCCACATTTGCTTAACAAAACAATAGTTGTGAAAAGCCTTTTAACAAAATCGGCAAAGGAAGCCAAAACACTTATTACAGCGTCTAGTTTCCTTGGGAGGGGTGCATTATGCATCAACCGCATCTGTGTCTTAATGACTTACCTATACTGGATTTTCTAACTGAAAGGCCAACTGCATCATGGAGCCAACAGCATTTGTGCTCCTCTAGTGAGTAATGTGAGCTTTCAGAAAGTGAGCTTCCAAAAAATAGTCCTGTATAGGCCCCTCCCTCGAGGCAGAAATTTGGGGTGCAAAAATTCAGAGTAAGAGCATTAAACCGTTGCAGGTCGCAAGTCCCCAAGCACAAAGAATTGAGTTCAGCCAATGACCTGCGCGCAACTGGGTTCGTTTTGTTTCTGAATTTGAGAGGCAAAATCTTTAGTCCACTATTAACCCTTCTGTTATCTTTGGGGACAAACAGACCCCATCCAATGGTTCAGATCACTAAAAACATGGTTAACTTATCTTTTCAGCTGGATTTTTTTTTTTTACTTCATGGCGAAAACATTTAATCTAAAAAAATCATGTTTTTTACACATGGTCCGCATCGGTGTTGTTGGGAGTATTTTGACCTCAAGCTCTGTTGTTATATGAAACCATAATTTTCATCTTGTTTTTTGTGGTAAATACTGAGGGCGCTTTCACATTCATTTCTCATACATTTCATAACAGTCATGTAAAATCAATATTTGATGTACAGTACAAGGGAGGGGTGGGGAGCCATATTTTATTTACTGGGCCGAGTAGAAATGCCAAAAGTGGCAGAGAGAGGAACTTAGGAAACACTTTTATTTCTATAATTTTCTCTAGGTTTTTTGCAGGGGACAAACTGACCCCAACTCAAAATGCATGTTAAGTTAAGATAGTATGAGGGTTAACACCGGTGAAGAAGTCGTCCACCTGGATTGTGGCAACTACAACAAAAAAGCCTTGAATGATGAAATTAGCGTATCGATGCATGTTTGCTCATCGGTGCTAAAATGGGCCTGGCTTGGTACTCACTGAGGTAGCTAGCTAAATATACACTGGTTGTGTTGCTCATATTGCTGAATTTGCCTTTATGTACACGCTAAGCGTGCCTTATGCAGATGTGGGAGCTGTGATAGAAGCATCTGGAAGTCTCACCGAGACAATTTTTTGCATGTGAATTTATAGCTCGGTGTGGCTATTCCATGGCTGGAAGCAATACCTCTAACCGCACCCATTTCAACTGACATTGGCATTTGAATTTCCGCGAGACATTCAAGTTTTCCCAAAATTGCCCTTGAGCCAATCGTTCGACTCTTATTTGACTACACACGCAAGTCTACTGAACTTTTATCAGCCGCTGGATTTTGCTTATGCTAAAAGGGACTCCTGTGTGATGGGTCAGTCACTCTAGTCAAAATTTTCTTAGGCGAGGACTATAATGACACATAAAGGGCTACTCCATGCTATATGCTAAACTTGTGATGACAATGAATGGAAGGCAATGGACCAGGGCTAGCCAAGCTAATTAGTACCTTGTCCATTGACTTCTTTTCATTGTTGTCACAAGGCTAGCATGTAGCATGGAGTGCTCCTTTAAGAGTAATCATAGTCTTGACCACAACAATTTTTGACTGGAGAGACCAATCAGATGAAGTAATGCGACATGTAATATCTGAGGCCCTGAGATTATATTTGAGCAAGGTCAATCGAGACGTGCAAAAACCCTCCTTTTAGTGATAGTACCAAATGCGAGTTTTCAAATCGTATGGTGGCAGGGGAAGACCTATTAATATTCATGGTACCTGATTTTCTTACCTGAAGCAGTTCGAAATGTCAGACAGCAGGTGATGGTGCCAGACAAGAAGCGTATTATCAGCCAATCAGGTAGTGGTTCTTTCATGAATGTTAATGAGTCTTCCCCCGCCATCCTGCATTTTGAAAATTCGTGTGCCAGGTGCATCTGGAACGTTGACCTCACCTTCACAGCCAGGTGGTCCTCCCAGTCGTTGGTGAGACTCTTGTAGAAATCGCCGTACTCCTCGTTGGTGATGTCGTCCGGGTTTCGGGTCCAGATGGGCTTGGTCTTGTTGAGCTCCTGGGCGTCGATGTACTTCTCCTTAACCTTCTTCTTCCTCTTGTTCTTGCCATCCTTCGAGTCCTCGTCCTCGTCGGACCCCACGTCCTCGATCTGGGGCTTGTCCTTGTCTGCGGCTGCACCGTCCTTCTCCACTTCCTCGTCTTTCTCTCCTTCTTCCAGGTCAACCTCCTTCTCTCGCTGTTTCTCGATCTGATAGTTAGCAAAGGATAAGCATAGCCAAATTAACGGAAAATAGTTCTTGTTCAATATTGCTGTACCTGATTGCATTCAATTTTTTGCATTGATATCGGATCATATTTTTGTAAATTACTATTTCCAATCCTGCTCTCACATATTTCATTTATAATTTCTGGCAAAATTGAAAGTTTAACCCTTTGAACCCCATTGGCTGGTTAAGTGACCGCATGGAGAATTTGCAATGACCCAAAATGCCAAAAAACTGGTCTCCGCACATGTGACTTTGACCACATGACTTTTGGTTGTCATGTGACCTTTTTTTAAACGATCAGTTGGTTTCCCAATCACAGTAAGCTGTGTTTCGGCACAGGTGGGGGTCATGACCCCTTTATATCAAACACGGCTCAAAGGGTTTGGGTGGCATCTCTTTTGTGGGAAGGAATTTGTCCAAGAAAATGAACTCAATATTCAAAAGAAGTAACTGACGCAACGACAACCAAACCAAGCGTTTGCTTATTGGGCAGAGGCCCAGTCTGTTTTCACAAAATAAACATTTTTTATTTACATTGTTTCCTCTGGATTTGTGAGTCACTCACTCAGTGTGAATGAAGTTTACAGAAATAAGTCATTTGATTGGTGGAGAGGTGTCAGAACTAAAGAACACAGGCCCTTAACTTGAACCAAATTTTTGAGCTGGAATTATAATCCCATGTGGGATAGGGCATTGTGTGACAATGCACAATAATAAAATTTAATTGATTAATTGATTGATCAATTCATTCATTCGCCTGTTCACATTGGCCTAAGCCACAAAAATAAAGAAATAAACTTCAAGTGAGAAGTTGGATTTTGCCTCTGTGATTATGTCCAGTACTTTCCAGTTTGACACCCACCAAGGAGCCATGAACTGCCAGTGAAAACGGTCTCTTAAGGACTCACGTAGAGGGTGATGGGATAGCCGATGAACTGGGAGTGCTTCTTCACCACATCTTTGATTCGTTTCTCCTCCACGTACTCTGACTGGTCCTCCTTAAGGTGCAGGATGACTTTAGTGCCGCGGCCAATCGACTCTCCTGCAATAAGCACAGCAAAGACAGGGAAACACTGAGTCCTGAGGTCAGAGGGTCAAAGTTCAGCCATGTGTTTCCTCCACCCATGAGCTCAGCCTCAAGATTCAACAAATTAGCGCCGTGCTTCTCAACGGCAGCCCCTAAGACTCCCTGTGTGTGCTGGTTTTTATTCAAATTACAACTGCGATCATTGTTTTGAATAAATGATATTTTTCATTTATTTGGTCCTAATCTTGAGTAAAAGGTTGATTTACACTCATCGGCCACATTGTCTGAGATGGCGGTAACCATATACCATATGGAATAAAAACTCTGCTTCACTGCAAATATTTGCAAAAAGGGAACACATTTGTTGAAGGTGGTGAATCAATAGGGTCCGAATCACATTGATGAACACGCGACTTTTTCTTTCTTTTGCACAATGCAGGTTTGGCTTACCATCCTTATCCTTGTCGTTTAATTTGTCATCAACTACCAAAGTTCTTTCTTTTAGAGACTGCGTGTTGCACCAAATAGATTTTTCACCAAATAAAGTTCAACAGTTTCAAGTGCCTCTCTTTTTATGTAGTACAAAAACATTCGCAATATAGGACAAAATGAATATAGAATTCTTCAGTGCATTCATAGCAACAGTCTTTCTGTCACAATGTGGCTTAAGGGGTGATCTGGGGTTAAATGAAAAATGACACCAGGAAACAACTCAGAATTAATCTGAAGAGGTATCTGTAATAACCACCAAAAAAGATACAAGTTGGCATTTTTCTGTTTATGCGGTTGCCGTGGTAACCGAGCAAGCTCATTAAATATGCAGAAAACTTCTGGCACCAATTCCTCTTTAACTCTATGATAGAATTCAGTTTTTCTTTCATCATTTAAAAGCCATTGCTTATCCAGATGCAATGACATAGCCATTCTTTGCCCAATTTATCAGTTTTGTGATTTTGGGGCATTTTACTCAAATTTTGAAATTATTTTGCGCAGAACCTGACGAATACTCAAAATATTCAAAGTATTTTACAGATAGGCAAAATTTCCCTATGTCATTGCATTTCTAATGAAGTAAAGTACCTGCAGCCCAAATTTCATTGATTTTCAATGATAAATAAAAAAGTTATGGCTGCCACAAACATGAGAAATGTGGAAAATGTAATATCTTAGGAAATCAATGGAAAATGCATTAGACTGCATTGAAAAGTTGAGTTCAGTTTTTAATCCTTGTAGCAATTAGTGATTATTAAAGGTGGGTTATTATAGAATATTTTTATTAAAAAAAAATGTTTGGAAAAATAATCAAATTTTGCCCATTTAACCCCAGATCACCCCTTAATAGGGTAAATAATCCTGATAAACATGAATACTGTTATTTTAAAAAATTACCATATTTTTAACTTGATAAAAACCACCAGATTCGTGGCTCTCATGACACAAAAGATGAGAATAAACCTTACTGTATGTGCAGATGTAGTGTAGCTTGTATTTTAGCCACATACCACACGAGCCCATTTCTGGAATTGCTGCTGTTCAAATGGAGGCTTTATGCATTCATTTCGGCTTGCAGCTTGTCTATTATAAGCATTTGATTTGGGAACATAAAAGACATAAAAATAAAAGAAATACTGGGATGTAAAATGGTGTATAAGTCTGGGATTGCAGTTGTGGCTAGAACATAATGCCCACATTGAGACATTGAGAACCACAGAATTAGCTCTATCATCTAAAAGTGAGATCATCCAGGTGGCTGGAGCAAAATACTGGAATGGATTTTGGATTCCTGAACCTGGATTTTGCCCCGCTGTACATGTTTTTGGTTGCTTACCGGTGTCGGGTTTGACAGTGAAGGACCCTCCAGCTGCGGACTCCCATACGTACTGCTCATCATCGTTATGCTTGGTGATGACCGTCACCTTCTCGGCCACCAGGTAGGCAGAGTAGAAGCCCACGCCGAACTGGCCAATCATGGAGATGTCGGCTCCAGCCTGCAAGGCCTCCATGAATGCTTTGGTGCCTGATTTGGCGATGGTGCCCAGGTTGTTGATAAGGTCAGCCTTGGTCATGCCGATGCCAGTGTCAGTGATAGTCAGAGTGCGGGTAACCTGGTCCGGAGTTACATCGATCTTTAACTGCTTGCAGGACTCAAGCTTACTAGGGTCCGTCAGACTCTCGTATCTTATCTTGTCCAGAGCCTGTCATCAGAGGAGAAGACAATTATTGCCATTATTATTAAAAGGATTGACATTTTCAAAATACGTATTATGAAACACAGAAAGTGTAAGCACATCCATGAATAGAGATCAGTGCCACAAGTGAAAATTAGAAAGTTCATTTGCAAAAACAGATAAAAGCTATTCTTAAAATTAATAAACCAAGGCTGATGAATACTCCTTTGACTGCTCAATAAGTAAACACAAACATTTTTTGAGAAATCTTATCAAGGTAGTCCAACACTAGTTAGCCTGATATACCCTGGAGTGCAGGGTGTAATGTTTAAAAAAACATTATTTGGGAAAATAAATCAAAATAGAGGCAATGTTTTTGCAAATGAAGGAAGTGTGTGCCCGCTCCATAATGCTTTTCTCTAATGAGACTTTTGCGTGGATGTTCCAAGTGTTTTTTCACTCCTGTGAGAAGATAACTCGGGTAAATTTGGCAGCAGTTGCGTGACAAAGGGACACTCACATCTGAGGAGTTGGAGATGAGCTCTCTGAGGAAGATCTCCTTGTTGGAGTAGAAGGTGTTGATGATCAGGGACATCAGCTGGGCGATCTCTGCCTGGAAGGCAAAGGTCTCCACCTCCTCCTCCATGTGCTGACCGACTTTCTCTGGCATCTGGAAATAAAAGCCACTGCTGTTACTTCCACTCAGCGCTAGGCTACCACATCTTCCCCAAATGCTTATTTACTTGTACTATAATGCTATTGATATGTTAGCTTTTTTGGGCATAATATGTTGGATAATATCAATTGATTTATCAGTCATAAGCCATCAGTGAAGAACTTAGCATGCAATACATGTACAACAGTGACTACAGATTATAACGGTGATGAGCGACAATAAGACGATATGATAACTTTCGTCAACATCCGCGATTAAAAGTGACCAGCATTAGTTCCATATGGCTCTAAACTATCACATCTATCAGACTGACTGATCCTTTTAATAACCCAAATTCTTATGCGCAATCTACAGTTCTACTATCTAGAGTTGCAACATTTGTAGTTGTTAAATTATAATTGATACGTCGGTTGTAAGCCTCAAGTGAAGAACACAGCTAGTGATGAAAAAAATAATGCAGCGGTTAGCTATGACGCAATAACTGCAGGTGTCACGGCTGTCAATCACAGTCTGGGGTTTGATGGGTGTCGTGTTCAGCCCCCCTTTTTGTCTGAACAGCTGCAACATCGTCGTGGCAACCCCATACCCCCCCCCCCCCCTTCCCCTCCACCACCTCAGTCTAGCAGCCATTTTCCACTCTGTCCATGTGCTGCTCGTCTGACTCCTTTGTTTCTTTACATAAAACACATGGCTTATTACCAAATTCAAGAAAGTGACTTTCAATGTCACTACTCATTTGTCGATGGTGAAACACTCATATTTAACTTAAACAAAGTAATGACTTAACAAAAAACAGTGATGCGTTGCTTTTGTCGGCACACAATATCTCTGCTGATGGGCAGTAAGATACGGCAACGGGGACAAGAGAAAACTGACATGTACTAATTTCATTTATTTTTGCTTTAAATATAGCTCTTTTATCTCTAAATTCACAATACATCTTTTCACAGTCTCATTTTCTTTTTAACAATGAACTTAAAGTGTGACTAACTGAACTCTGTAAAACCACCTGAATTTTGAATTCTTTCATCACTAACTTTATTTGTGATTGATTCTGCTCCTGAGGTGCAGCTGGAAGCTCTGATTGAGGTGATGAAGTACTGTACAAAGGTATAATTAGACAGTAAAATGCTGATCCATAATGTTGTCCACATTTCTGTCTTACCACAGAGCATCAGCCCCCTGAGGATCTCAGTCTTATTTAAGGAATACAAAAGGCATCTGCTCACTGCTTCAACTCTAAAATTACCAGAAGTGAAAAGAGGTCCACTCCAGGGGTCACAAAGCAGAAGTCTTGCCAGGTTTTCTTCTGCATGAGCTTGCTATTTTTTTAATTTAATGATTATTATTTTTTAATTAATTTTTTAAAATTAATTCCACATACTAGTGGATGAATTAAGCTAAATGGCCAATTCAAATCTATATGATGACCAGAACGAAATTGTGGGGAGGAATTTTACTCTCTACTGACATAAATTACTTGCATTATTTGCCCTCAGATTCTCAACACTACATCACATTGCAGCAGAACAAAGTCGCCCACCACATATATGGTACAAGTACAAGAAAAATAAAGATCAATTACCCTGATATGAAAGTCTGCCAATGTAACAGTGACCATGTACGTAACTATTCTACAAATTAAAATCCAATTACTCTCTATGTTGGACCGTTAGCCTCTGCTACCGAACAATTTAGCTTCGAAGAAACCAATTTTGACAGCCATGCGGCTTCATGCTCACCTCGTTGGGTTCGCCTGTCCGTTTGCTCGTGAAATAACGATTCTCCTCCTGGTGGGGCTCAAAGATCTTCTAGTTTTCTGAGGGCACCGGCTTGGGTCTCTGAGATTTTATAAGCGGGGTGACCCATGGAGAGACTTCATTCAGAAAGTTCTGGAAAGTTCTAGAAGGTATGCTCTGAAGGGGCTGGTTGGGTGGGGACGGGGAGGGCTAAAGAAAGAAACTGAAGCCAGGGGAGAGTCCGCAGCTGCCAGCCCTAGTCCTTTTAGGGCAGCAGAGTCACAGGCAGACCTGTCAATCATTTTTTGGGGACCCCCCCCCCCCCATTCCCCCATCCCCCCCCCCACGACTCCTCCCACACCCCATCTGTGTCGTGTCCTCCAACAATCTCACACCTGTGACCGCGTGCTCGAGCCACACGGCCGCATGGCACTGCAGCCATACCCAACGCACTTCAGTCTGACAGGCCTCTCATAGATAAATGCATGTAGGTTCCCTTTTGGTCTGTGGGGGTACATGAGTGAAATCGTATGCATAACAGCCATCAGTGCAAACAGCAGTTCAGCAACTCTTAGAATACATTCTCGGCTCTTCCTGCTCTGCTGTATGTGACGCACTCGAAATGAAAAGCAAGAGCAATTTTGCTATAGCTGTGACCATGTACCCACACGCATTCACCTGACCTGAATCTGATCAAAAAACTACTGTCTACTGGATTCAGTGACTCAGCGACAAACAGTCCATGAGTTATGAAAGAACATAGCCAAAGTATAGGGGGCAGGCTAGCTCAAACTATTGAAAAATGAACTCTGCCGAGCCCAGTGATGCTTTCCACACGAGCCTATGAGAGACAGTTTGTAAATTATGAAAGAGGTAGTACTCCATTACAGGGGGCGGGGCTATCTCACTGCAATGTAACAGGAATTCTCTGCTGAGACCAGTGATGCCTCCCACGAGTGTCAACGACAAACGTTTCATGCGTTATGAAAGGGGGCTTGGCTGAGGAGTAGGGGGCGGGGGTAAACCATCGCCAATGAAAATGAAACTCTGCAGATTGTAATGATGCCCTAAACAAGAGTCCACCACAAACTGTACATGAGTCAATAAAGGGAGCGGGGCAAAAGTGCAGGGGGCGGGATGAAATGTCTTCAGTGAAGAAGGAACTTTGCTGAGTTCAATGATGCTTCCAACAAGATGACAAAGAGTTTATGAGCTATGAGGGGGGTGTAGCTAAAGTGTAGGGGCGGGGCAAACCTCACCGTTTAAAAAGAAACTCTGTTTCATCCAATGATGCCCCCCTCAAGTGTCCAGGACAACCAATTCATGAATTATGAAAGGAGACAATGGTGGTGTGTGTAAGTGTGTATTTGTGTGTGCACGTGTCAATGTGTATATGCATATCTCTGTCCACCTCTGTGAGTGTGTGTGTCTTTCTACACGGTTTAGCCATGTGCGTGAATCCATTTGAAGTTATGCGCCTTTTTGATATGGGCCATACCGATTGCTGTGCCCCCTTTTTGCCAATTGACATGAACAGTTAATCAGCTGACTTTGGCTCATGACCATCCTTCCTACAACATTTTGGGTAAGTCTGTGAATCCCTTCGGATTTTTTGCATTAGGCCACTCCTGTCACTAATTAACCATTACAGTGCTAAACACATATGTTGTTGCTCAATGATGTAAGATATCAAATTCAAAGCTGTTGAAAACCTAGCATGTAGCGACTTGTTGAAAAGATCTTCCGGACGGCAGCTCTTTTAAACAAGTTGCCACATGATAGGTTTTTAACAGCACAAGATAATTTAATTTACAATTTTTTTGAAAATTTATTCCAGTGTTCTGAGGGTTAACTAACTGGCATAAACACCGACACAAACTTTCACACACAATCGTCAGTTCCAAGTCAAATGTTAGCCTTCTAGAACAAGAAATGCAACAGCCAAAAGGTAAAGAAATCTTTCTGAACAGATTGGCCAACCAGCCTACTGACCAACTGACAGAGCAAGTTATAGAGCTGATGGTCGTAGCTAAAAATGTCAGGTGTTTAGCCTCTGAACTGGCCATGGTTTACCTACAACAGATAAATATAGAATTCTATGTTTTTTTTACCCAAACACTGAATTTTTTTCAAATCAATTCCAATTTCATCCACTGCATGTGACTTTCTGGGATATGGCTCATATACAGAGAGGTCCTGATAACTTCAATGTAGGGAAACTTGAAAATGAAGTTGCTTTGTTTCTTATGAAAATAAATAATCTTTAATCCATGTACATCGTAAATTTCCTGCACTGAGCCCATGCTACCCTCACTGCAGCACGCAAAAACGTCTTCACCGAAGTAAATTTTGCAATGCCTCAAAAATGTGCTTGAATAGATGTAATTCTCACTTTGACCACACGAGACCGCAAATTCCAAGAGGAAAATCAGTGCATTTCCTTCATTCTGAAAATGATTTATTTTTTTCCTCTCCAAAGTTCACTTTCCAGAATTTTTACTGCAAGGAATAATTTCCACAATCGATACCTAATTTTGGGTTGCATGGTAGCGCAGTGGGCAGTACTGCCATCTCACAGAAAGAGGGTTCTGGGTAGAAGAAACAGCAGCATGCTGTAGACTAATGGATGGATACCTAATATTGCTTGTTACTTATTTAATTAACAAATTATTTATTGATATGATGTTTGTATGCATTTGTGTATTCAAAGGTTATTTGTCTGGAAATTTAAGTCACATAGAAATATGTGCAAAGATAGCCTTTGTCATTGAAAAAAAGCTGACGTTTCTTGCGTTCCTCCCATTCCATGGACATCTCTTAAAAACTATAGAGGGCGTGATTTCTTCCCAACTGTGAAAACTTTGTATACATTGTCCCGTCAAGGACCATGCCATTCTTTAGGCCTTGGAAGGAGCCCTTAATAGCATTTATGGTCATTCTTACAGGGCACACAAGGCTTTATGTGCTTTGGGGCTGTTTTTTACCTTTAATGATGTGGACTAGAATTGGCCGCACAAAAATAATCAGTGTTATGAATCACTTCATTCTAAATGCAAAACCACAGGCCAATTAACGTCTACCCAAATGAATTTATCTAATGTATTTAATAAGTTAATAAATTAATTGTTCATTTGTTTACAAAAGTTAATTATTTGTTTGTTTGTTTGTTGTGGGTTCCTCTCATGCATTCAGCGTGGGCAAGGAATTCTGAAAAGTTCAACTATTTGCCGAGTTACATTTATTTATCAAATTTACCAGTGAATTTTTTTTTAAATCCAACAGAATAGATGTATGTGTACGTGTAGGTACACTCACCGGTAGTTAACAAGGTGTCCTCATAAAAATAAATAAATGAATAATTAAAAAATATGAACCTATGCTCGTCATCATTCATGTCAACCTCCACACGAAATGCGATACGACAATAGACCACTGTGTGGAGCTATTGTTCATTAAATATCGCAAGAACAATGAACAGAAAATCCCATGATCACACTATGCTTGACAATTTTGCGGTGAATAGTCTGAATTACATGTATCCAGAAGAATATTCAAAAGATGGCCAGTAAATAGTTATAAATTTACAGATTTTTTTATTCGTTGCTGTAATTTGAGTGAGCAAAGTCATAAGCTTGACTGTGGCATTTTTTTTTCTTTGCTTTCTCTATACGCATCTCTCAAAATCAGAGTAGGACAATAAGTGCCGGAATTTTATATAAAACTGTCAACGATGGTTGATGCACATCTAGGTTACATGCAGGGGATTGCCACCCTTGCGAACAGCGTCAAGTGAACTTCATTACCCAACCCATCAGGTGGAGGAAATAGCACGTGACTCGGCATCACTTGACGTAAGAGGCAAGCACGGGCTTTCAGAAACTGCGCATGCCTTGTGAGTAAGATCCGGGATGAATGCTAATTTCCAAGATGGCGGCGGAGGGAGGAGGGAAGGAGATGAACGAAATTAAAACTCAGTTCACCACTCGGGAAGGCGTCTATAAACTCCTTACTCACTCCGAATACAGCCGCCCAAACAGGGTGCCTTTCAATTCGCAGGGCTCCAACCCGGTCAAAGTTTCCTTCGTCAACGTCAACGACCAGTCTGGCAACGGCGACAGAATATGTTTCAATGTGGGCCGGGAGCTGTACTTTTATATCTACAAAGGCGTCCGTAAGGTAACCAGGACTTAAGCCGCTTTCACACCGGACGCGAAACGAATTTTTCGCACGACAGATTACATTCAAAGTCAATGCAAAGACGCGGATACACGCGAAACGCGTGTATTCGCGTCTTTGCATTGACTTTGAATGTAATCTGTCGTGCGCAAAAATTCGTTTCGCGTCCGGTGTGAAAGCAGCTTTACCGTTCATTGAGCCGAGGTTATTGTGTCGGTAGCAGCTGGTTTAAAAGTCACGAAAGAGTGATGTCCACTTCGGCAGTGTTGTGACTGACGCAGCTGATGATTAGTTGGCTAGCTGGCTAACTAGCTAGCCAACCGCCCCTAGTTTGTTGTGCGCGTCCCTTGTGGAAGTGTTGTGGTGTGCACGGCCAGATTAGGAGAGATTGGGCCTGACTTCACGTGCTGGGGTTGGGCTAATCTGATGAAAACATTCTGCTGAAAATTCGCTTATTAATTCTTTTTTTTTTTCATCAACTCTACTAGACATTGATAGATATACATCTCAAGAATAACTGGTGAAAATTTAATCACACTATATTAAGAAATAAAGAAATTATGAAGGAAAGTATAGATGGTTGTAGTTCTTCAATAGAATGTTTTCAAACGATTAGACCTACCCAGATTACATTCAAAGTCAATGCAAAGACGCGAATACACACACACACACACACACACACACACGTGTATTCGCGTCTTTGCATTGACTTTGAATGTAATCTGTCGTGCGAAAAATTCGTTTCGCTTCCAGTGTGAAAGCGGCTTTACTGTTGTTTAAGACGCGACATCCGAGGTGCGGATAACTTGAGCGGTCAAGCCGTGACCGAGAGTTGTTCTGCGTAGTGTTGGTCGCCAAGTGAAATGTTTTGACCCCGTTGTTGCACTTAAGGTCGGATGTCACCTTGCCTCCTTCGCTGAAAATGTACGTGTGACGAGCAAACAGACGACTTTATGTAGTGCAGTCTGTACAATGTGCGTAAATCCTGTGAACTGCGCAAATGTTGTATGTTGCTATGATTTGTCAGTATGTTGGATTACGCATTATGGCTGCGCTTAACTTGCTCGCTTTGAAGTTGTTGAGTGCAACATATGTGGCTGGTAAATGTACTGGTAAATGGGGTCGATGCAAGAGAATGATCTTTGTACTCCGATGAATGAATAGTTACCTAACCACCTTACTCATAGCCGACAAGTGGCCGGAACTGACTGTCACCGTATCTTTACAAGCCAACTTGACCAAAGTACAGAAATGATATTTAACCACGCCTGATTGCCTGGAGGAACATTTATGAATTTATGATAACTGCAAGGTTAGGTGTGAAATCCTCGCATTTGCAGCGAGAGGGACTGGTGTACCTTTTCAGGACACTGAAAACCCTACGCAGAATAGCCTACTAGTGTCTTGTTTTAGGGTGACAATAGTGGTTTGTAAAGAACTGTCCATTTGCAACTTCAACTGCATCAGGTGAATCCTTATTATCTAGCCTTTGTGTTCAGGTGACATTGTGAACCTTAACATGTTTTAACAGCAATTTTACTAAACGTTAAACCGTTTTACTCGATAAATGGCCATAGTTCATGACGACAAATACCCCCGGTTTTCTGCCATCTTAGTTGGAACCGGTTTTCCTATGAAAATAGTCGAAAAAGATACGGTATTAAAATGCACTAATATTTAAAATTTGTTCTGTCAGTGTACTTTGTGAACTCAGCTTTTACAGAAATAATTAGCCAGGCCTCAAACTGTGTGGAAATTGATCTCTTGCTCTTACGGTCCTTTCTGAAGCGACCTGCGCTTGTCCTTCTGGGTATGAGCGCATTCTGAGTCAGGTTGTCACACAGTTGTCATAATGCCGGGGAGCAAAAAACTGTTATTCGGTCTGTCTGCGAAGAGTAGCCCAGCTCCTGCTGTTAGTTCTAAGCGTGTGGATTTATTCATGTTTACCGCTTATTCATCTTTACCACTGGATTAGGGTGTGTATTCCGTTGTCTTGGAGACTTGGTGCCTCGACGAGATGCGGTGAAATGTTTTTTTTTTTTCTCTCTCTCGCCTGTTCATTGGTGCATTGCACAGTGCTGATGCCTCTCTGTAATGGAAAACAGTAGAATTCGGTAATGTCTACGTCATTGTTATAGTTTCGCTACTGAGTGTTCTTGTTACGTGCGTAGAGCCCTGACCGTCTCGTTTTGCATATTCTCTGACGTATGCATTGTTTTCAAATCCAGTCTGCCAAAGGACAGAACCAAAAAACAAAACATGGTGTAACTGTCCAAATATTTACGAACCTGACTGCATCATAGTTGACTTGGCTACAGGATGACTAGCCGCATAGAGCTTTCTTAGGCTATTGCGGCCCTCGGTAGTGGGGTTTTCATAGGGGTCTCATTTAGAGTACAGCGGGTTGAGCTTTGCTTGGGTACCACGTCCCGTGCTGTCCAGGGCTTCTCGTAAACAGAAAAAAAAGCTTGCGCCGCTGATGACGCCTCCAGAAAGTTCTGGCCCGTGTCAGCGTCAGAAAAATAAAATCACACCAAAAAAGATTATAAACACATGGGTTGTGCGTTAAATGGGTTGCTATCATTTGTAAGTGCAATTGCGGTATTTTTGCCAGTGCCGCATTGCATTGTCGTTGGCGGAATGCAATAGGGAAGGTACTTCTAACGAACACAAAGGGCACGGCAGCTGTATGCACGCAGTCCGCGATCAGGTGTCGCTCTCAGATGTCATTGCGTGCAGTTCATGGTTTCAGCCTCATCTTGTTCTTTTTCCCATTAACATGTTTTCAGTATATCTAGTGTGTTTCCACTCACAGATGCGGCCTATGGAATGGTCTGATTAATGATTTAGTTCCCAAACAGTAGTGGGTGGAAAGTCATTATAGTTATTGTAATTTTATCTTTACTGGCCACTGAACAATTAATTGTATTGTCGACAGGGTGTGGTAAATGTAATCACGTGACCATGATTGTAATGCCACCTCAGCTTTATGTTGTAGCAGGGAAAAACGCTGCTGTCAATTAGTTGACTTGTATAAATTACCAGTTTTACCAAGAGCCCTCTTTATTATCCTTTTGAATGAAGCAATCAATTTGAACATGGGTTTGAACAACAGTGCCAGAACTAAGCTGCTTTCACACCGGACGCCCGGTGTGAAAGTGGCTTTACAGTGAAAATATCTCGCAGTCTTGTGGCAGAGTCGCTCCGAATGATGTCGCAGTCGTATATTTTGAATACTAGAGTGCTTCTCCTCGTTTGGCCTCCTTTCTGGTTTTGTGAATGGGATATGTAAATCATAGCCTTGAGTGCCGCAGCGGTTTTACTGAAGGTTTTCATTTCATTTCGGAGCCTCAGCGAAACTCAGCTGTAGTCTGTGGGGTGGCTCTGGGTCACTCAGATTGCTGCCACCATTTGGGCAGTTTGAAGGAGCGTTTCTATTTGATGGTACTGCTTGTACAAAAGTCTTTACCCAACCTACAAAATTTCCCGGATACGGTTCACTTTGGTTTGAATGGTGTGTGTAATGGCTCTCTCTCTCTCTCCGCAGTGTTTATTTTCAGTGTGCAGTCCCTCTTATTTTGTCTTCATTGCCCTCAGATGTGCACCGGAGTGACACAGCGTGTGACGTGTGTATGAATTACAGAGCGCAGTAGTTCAGTAACTGCAGGTGGTCTGTCTGGAGTGCCTGACATTTTTCTGAATGAGCGGACTCACACACTGTAAATCTTGAAGCTCTTGAAGTACAGTTTGTGGTTAAAAGTTTGTGGGAACCTGATTATTTAACATCTGTCTCCAAATTATCTGAACTTCGCTGCTGTCTAGCCCATACTCTTCTGGGAAGGATTTCCACTAGACCGGGGGTTGGGGAACCCTGCTCCTGGAGAGTTATAGCGCTGCGTGTTTTTGTCGTCTCTCTTCTCCCACGCACCCGATTCAAATTATTGCCTGGTAATTAAGCCATTGACAAACTGCGGTCATTCACATCAGGTGTGTGTGAGCAGAGAGACGTCAAAAACATGCAGGGCTGTGGATCCGATCTTCTGGACCTACTCCTGCAGTAGACATTGGAAAGTCATGTTAAACAGAGGTCTTCATGCTGACACAGGAAAGGACCTTCCCCCCCCTACACTGGTAGAAGCAGAGAATCATCTAGAATTTCATTGTGTTTCACAGCTTTTAGATTTTACGTCTGTGGAGCCGAGAGATCTATCCTGAACTGTGAAACGTAGGCCCCTGACGGTGGTTTGTGTCCACACACTTTTGGCCACGTGGTGTGCGTTGATGTTGAAGCGGGTTATTTTCATACCTGACTTTCATTAGGACTTTGGCCTCCAAATGCAGTGAAACCCTGTATCAAAAGCGTTCAGCATCACATGTATAAATTCCAACTAAAAATACTGCCTTTTGTTTAGGTTTTTATAGTTTGTAACTGTCAAAATGGTGAAATGTACCTTTAAGACATACTGTGTTGCCTAGATACGAACGATGCAAGCTACATCATCAGTCTGTGCCTTATATTTCTTGTTAGTTGGGTGTTGCTCCTGCTGAGGACGGGTGTTTATTGTATTGTTTCCCATTGCCTCTGAAGTGTAATATTTGGGCTGTATGCAGCCTCTGATTTGTTCACGTCTGATAAACAGGAAGCCATATAACTGGGTTTAGTAAGGTTGATGTGTATGTTGCTAATACATTGCAGAAGCCTTAGTACCGGCGTGGCTCAGTTTGTGACTGTCGTCTTCCTTGTACCCTCCCCCTACCTAAGAGACACGGACCCGAACTGTTAGAACTTCCTGGATAATCTGGTTTTTCAACAAGCTGTCTGAACGGTTTGTTGTTGGGAAACCTCGCCTTAAATTAAGACCTGTGGTGAAAGGAATCTGCTCCGTGACTGTGAAATTCACAATTCCCAGGATCCTTTGCTCTTCAGCTCAGGTCGATGTCAATTCCATCCAGTGCGTGAATCCAAACTTTCCCCTCTCCCTTAGAGTTCTTATTGGCCGCGAGGTCATCTTTGTCCTTTTTATATTTTTATGTTCTTTCTTCGTGTTTGTTGTGGGGGGTTGTGGATGAGCTGCATTGTACAGAGTGAACCCCTTTGACAGATTGAACCTGCTGATGCAAGTTGTTTTCCAAAAAGCGAAAGCGATCGGCCCTCTGAATGAGGCTTTTCTTTGTATTGCAGGGAATTGCGGCGACCGCGAATCAAATTAAGTCGACTGCAAACAAAGCTCGCCAGCCATTTACCAAACTTTTTTTTTTCCCTTCGTCCACCTCCTTGTAAGAATATCTCTACATTTTAGCGCAAATGCTCTCTGAGCTCAGCAGCATAACTGGCTCGCACTGTGTGTTTGCAGAAGTGGTACAGTTTTTACGCGATGAAGATGGCATTGCGGGCTGAGCAGAGGTGACCCCCTGCTGATCTGAGCCCTAGTCTCTGTCATGTGACCCCTGTAGTGTGATGTCATCAGCTGGTGTTAAGGCTGATGCTCTAACTCCTCTCAGAGCCCAGTGACTTCATTCAGATGTTATTGCTTTTTGCTGAACTACATTAAGGGTGGATCAACTTCCTATTCCTTTCTGATCAACTTCCTGTTCCTCTCTGGCTGCAGCTAAGCCCTTTTCCCCAGCTCAGCCACTCTGTTCAGCGCAGGCTACTTCTCCGAGCCATGGGGCTGCCCATACAGTACTCTTGTGGGGTTTTCTCATTGGCACATTTGGCCGTGCTAAGTCGAACCACATTGTCGATTTATGTCACATTTACCGCTTTTAGCATGATGAGTTGTACAGAGTCGTACCTGAGATGGAATACTTCCAGAGGGCCAAAGCGTACTGGACCCGCCCTCAAGCTGGCTGCGGTGACATCAGAGGGCGGAGTCATCATTCAGGGACGAGTCCGCGTCACCATCCATATTGTAGATTGCGCTTACGAGGGGGCTGATTTTAAAAGTCAGCAACCCAGGACAAGAGCATCATCACTTGGACACCTTCAAGTGAGTATTCTAAGTGAAGACCCAAAAAAGGTTATCTTATTTGAGTCCATCATCATGGTGGTATTGTTAATGAGAATATTTAGACAGCTCAGTTAATTTGCCTCTCATTTGGAAGCCTACATCAGGATGTGCATGGCTGTATTAAACTTGCCATTAAAGCCTGCCCAACTGCAGTAAATTTATTATTCGAAATGGCGGCCATGAAGCAGAAAGTTGAATCATTTAAAAAAAAAAAAAAATCTAAGCACCCTTATGCAAATGTGCACATTCCAAATCATGAGCAGTCAACCAACTGTGTAAGCTGTAATCACCCTGGCACTCTTGGCCATGTGCGGTAGATGCCATCTCTGAAGATCCAGTGGATCGATCCTGTCAAGCATGGATTTTTTTTTTTTTTTGATGTAGTATAAATTCTGTCTTGATTGTAAAATTTAGGTCATTGAATGAGCGTTAAGCCAAATTACCATGGAGATCATGTCATTGTTGTACTCAAGCAATTTCTTGGTGATCTCAGTGGCAGCTTATTTAAACCATTTAAACCACTGTCTTTGTAAATGTTTTTATGCCATTATAAACCGTTGTGAGAGCTCCAGCTGCCTGTAATTACTGGGGAAATGTTTTTGGCTGTGTAACCTACTAACAGCAGTGCATTTAAAATCATTATCAGGTTTGAAATTATCAGTCTTTATGCTCCTACAGCCGTCAGGCTATACAGCCATACCGCTGCTCAATCTGCTCCAGCCGTGTGGCTGAAGCTAAGCAGGTGTGGGGTTGGTTAGTACTTGGATGGGAGACCACCTGGGAAAACCAGGTTGCTGCTGGAAGAGGTGTTGGTGGGCCAGTAGGTTGCGATCCTCCCTCTGGTGGAATAATCCCCAATGCCCCAGTACAGTGATGGGGACACTGTGCTGAAGGAGACGTTATCTTTCGGATGAGACATTAAACAGAGGTCCTGAATCACTGAAGTCATTAAAGATCCTGTGACACTCTTCAACAAGAGTGGGGGGTTCCCCGTTGTCATGGCTACATTCCCAACCTGGCTCTTTCAACCTGCCACCTAATCATCCCCTGATCTAATTGGCTGTGCAGTTTGTCCTCTCCCTCCCCACCTCAACCCCCCAGGGCTCCCTTGAAAAAGAGATTTCAATCTCAACAGGACTTCCCTGGTTAATTAAAGGTGAAATAAATATATAAATTAACAGCCACTATTTGTTCAACCAATAGTATTTTCATATAGTCAAGAGTTGGAAAAGTAATTGAGACTTGGCCCACTACCTGTCTAACATCAGATCAGACTGACTGCATTGGTATTAGCCCTGCAGACACTAGAAAAATAAACATTAGAAAGTCATGTTATTGCTTTTTAGGCTATATTATGTGTCGTCTTTAAGGTTTTCTACCCCTTGTGGGATTTTCAGGGATTAACAATCAGCCCGACAGCATTTCCTGCTTTGCTAAGTACCTGTTGTGATAGGCCGTGGGTTGCATAAATGCCCGCAAATTTCCTTTCTTTTTTTCCATGGAAAACGATCCTGCCACAGTGACCAAACAAGTCGACTCTTGAGTGCTTTCATTATTTTTGGACGGAAAACACACGAAGGGTCACTGGTCGGGTCTGTCTCTTTCAGTCTCTTTCTTGACCTCTGTTTTCTTTGTAAGACCATGAAAAGATTAAAAGAATGTATTCACTTTTGAAGCGGTTAGCTAAAGTTCAGGAGACTCTCTCCTGCTAGCTTCCACATGCCAGCTAAGTGGAGAGTGCGGACCTCTGCTGTACAGAACCTGATGGGCGTATGTGGAGCAGGGAGCACAGTTTAGAAGACAGGCCTTCATCGGAACAGGAGGAATTATATTGTCTCTCCGTTTCATAATTGGAAAAGGTAGTAAGCGAGTGCTTTTTAAAGGGGAACAATTATGTAAAGCAAAACGGTTCTGAAAATGTTTTAAATGTTAATTTGACCCATCGTTACTGTAATGGAAATGCACCAGTGAGCGTATTATGGTTCGATCAAAACATGGCAGGCCTGTCTCATGTCTCAGTGGTGAAATAATGTTTCATCCACCAACAAAGCGGTGGTCAATCGTCTTTTGCTGTTACAGAAGAACGACTTATCTCTGCGGATAGCCTTAGCGCTAAGCACTCGCCGGCTATGCATTTACTCTCAATAAAATTGAAAATCGCTCCAACCCTGACCTGAATTTGATTAGATAAACAAAAACAACCTATTAAATTTTGGGGGAAAAAAAAATTGTGGCCTTCCCTCGTGGTGCTTTTGTTTTTTGTTTTTTTTTTTTTTTTTCAGTCTAATTGCTGTGCTGATATGTTAAGCTATGATGTTGTTTGGGCTATAGAGAAATGTTTTGCGGTCAAATTCAGAGCAGGTTACATCACTACACCTAACGTGCTTTGTGGGCGATTAAGATTGTACTGCGAGGACTCCGGCTCCAAAATTTGCAACATGGCAGCGCCCGAGAACTGAGCTTCTGTGTGCCGATCCGAAAGGCTTTTCCCTGAGCCTGAGGACAGGTGACATCACAGCCTGGTCCATAGTTTTTGTTATGCTGTCTGTGGTTATTTAGAATGGTAATGCAGTCTATGGTTACAATTGTAGGGTATTATTATCTCCCACCATGTCGCAAAGTGGAGCAGGGGACAGTGCAATGGTGCTCTTTCGTCTGTCCGACCGTCCTTCCATCCGAATACGTGGGGACAAGTTTTCTGAAGAACTACTCTACCTGTATGACTGGAATTTTGTGGTGTGTGTGTGTGTGTGTGTGTGTGTGCTGTGCCTGCGTGTTCCTAGTCATGACTGATTGGGTTTGAGAACGGTATTCTATGGTGGCGGGGATACGGATGACGATATCCTCTTGTTTAGTATGCAGTGCATAAGCTGGTGATTTGCCCGATGGCTGATCTGTATCAGTGTCACAGTTGTAAAAAAAAAAAAAATGAATTGCGTGCGTCTGCAGTCCCTCAGGAAACACACTTCTGATGAACATCAATGTCACTTCAGTCATTGTCCAGTTATTAGTGATTGTAAACCTCTCAATTTTCTTTGAGAGGTTCCCGTACTCTGGAGCAGTGCCTGTTCAATCGCTACTTTAAAGGAAACGTGAAGGGATTTTGAATGTGGTGATATAATGAAAGAACTATGTCAGAGGAGTGTAAAATATGCATCTAAATTTTTTTACAACTTATTGAAAGCTTGCTTTTCATGCCATTCTAAAGCTGGATAGGGAGGCCGCCATTAAAATGGAACAGGCGAGATTCAACCAATGAAATTGTGTTGCAGCGACATGTCTTTAAAGGAAGTGACGTAAAGTCACCTTAGCTTTGGCAGACATACAGATTTATATAGAGCTAGAACGAAGGTGGTTGCTTCTGATAGGTTCTGTTTTTATTTGTCGTAACGCAGTGTCACCCATAGATTTTATTTTTAAACAGAAGTGTCTACAGTAATCCAACGGCCATGCCTACTTTTGGGGCCGTTGGCTGTCAGAATTTTGCGGCTGACGTTACCATCAACTGCAGCAATATTAAGACTGTTGATTGTAATCGTCACTGATAAAACATACGATTGCGAAAAATACGCGGAGGCATGCGGTTAATTTCAACGGAGTAAATTCCGGCCAACTTTTACTTAAACAAATAAACAGGACGTACCATGGTTAATTAACGTACTTTTCTCCCTATTCATGTCATAAGTTTTTCCCTCTGGAAAGAGTACAGTATTCAGCCTCCACGAATATCGAATGAAATCAGTTCTTCTTTCGGCTTCACTGAATGTTTGGTTACTAAGTGAACCACCCGGTTGTTTAAACGTCAAGCGTACATCCAATTGCGAAAATTTAGAGTTTGATTTCTCCTGCCACTGTACATGGTAATGGTAAATAACCGGGGCAGGGATATTATAGATGACACACCACGCTGCTAGCTAGCTAGCTAATAAACTAATAAAGCCCTCCGAAATACATTTGTGCCCCCATTTAAAATCGTTCCGGCAAATGACAAGCCGAAAAAAGTGTAGATTGCTTACTGAACTCTTTCCTTTATGTTTACCGATATTCGATGGTGCTGCAAGTTCCCTGCTGGCTTGTCTCTCGTGGCAGTACAGGCATTCTTTCTCCTGAGCCAACCAGGTATGTGCGCACCCGTTACAACGGCACCAGTTGACATTCACCATTTGACCCTCATCCAATTCCAACTCCTGTTCACTTTTGTTGTCTTCACTTGTATCGCTGTCCCCTACGTCGCATTTGGGCTCAAACTGGTATCCCTGCAACCCGGTCACCTCAAAGTCTTCGTCTGAGCTAGACATATGATCATCAACGTACTCTTCGCTACTGATGACAGACATGATTGTAAGTTGTTGTAAGTGGTGATAGACCTTTGCTACAAGAGAGTGCTTAAGTGACGTGACGTCACCGCTTGGGTGACAGGCAGCAAATATGGCGGCTTTGGAGAACAACAGTTGGAGCAATATTTGTCTGTTTATTACTCGGTTGAAACAAACTGTAAAAAAAATTTTGATGCATATTTTACACTCCTCTGACATAGTTCTTTCATTGTATCACCACATTCAAAATCCCTTCACGTTTCCTTTAACGGTATTGGCGCTTGCAACTCTCGATTTCTTGAGAACCGCTTAGCCAAGCAACTTCAAACTTGACACTGCGCTTCCTTGGGTCCTCAGCAATATGCCCACCAAGTTTGAATTAGTTTGGATGAACGACTCTATTTGTATATGACATGCCCATGGACATGCATACAAACACACACTCAAATTCTCTGCTTCATGGTTAGATTGAAAGTATGATGTGTGAAGATGGTGGGGTCCAAAATGAGGGACGAGCTCTTAGTCGGCTTTGCTAGACTTCAGCCCATCAGAGAGCCAGACACCTTCTCTTTACAGACTGAGATTGGACAACATAATCGCTCTGGCAAATTTGCTCTCTTTTATACAGCTCAGAGAACCTTAATTCAACTGTGACTGCTAATCAAAGTCCTTCACAGCCAGACCTGAAGGCTATCGCTCAGTTTCGCATTTCAAACCTTTCAGAGCGTCCGTTATCTCTCGTCACAATGGAACCGGCTGATCCGACCGGAACCTGCCACTTGTGCGTCTCATTCCTCGTCCCCATTCATGATTTAAATGTCACCGATTCTGAGGACAGTTTCACAGTGAAGGGTCCAAGCCTGATTTAACTCATGGGTGCAAAGATATTCGGTTATGTTTGGAATAAGGGAGAATGTTTGGCCGCCAGTCGAGTCCAACGTAGTTTTCCGCTTGATGTCGCTGCGGTCGTCAGATGTGTTTCTGTGCTGGCTGGAGTTCCAATCCAACGTTTTTATAAATTCCATTATATTTATTACCGTAAATATTGTCAATAACATGCAAGAGGACATGAGTGAGCCCTGTG
This sequence comes from Gymnothorax javanicus, assembly GCA_029692085.1. Lineage (NCBI taxonomy): Eukaryota > Metazoa > Chordata > Actinopteri > Anguilliformes > Muraenidae > Gymnothorax > Gymnothorax javanicus. The sequence goes on along the minus strand of CM056198.1, from coordinate 7,793,213 downwards.
GTTACAGTTGATTCCCATTCCACAGTTTTGTATGGAATGATGCTATTGTTCATGGGTCATTCCAGGAAATAGAGAGCCAGAGACCCTGTATTTTTTACAGGACTATATGATTCGCAAAATTAGGTGCCACCTATAGAAAATCCCATGCATGAAGGTCAGAGTGTATAAAAAAAGCTAACACAGGCAATATAATTAGTCTTCCGAAAGAGAGAAATAAAAAAACTGCATGTCTTTGAAAAACTTGGATAAAAAGTGTCCAAATTTGTGACATTCATTGCCTTCAGACTTTGAATGTAAAATTATCAGAATTTTAATTAAAAGTCTGGCTGAAATGGCTTTTGTTCTAAACATCAATTCCAAGTGATTAACCCACAATGGCAATTAACTGGGAAATCCAGATGTATAACACTGCAATTAGCGCTTAAAATATTGTTGTGAACGTAACTCATGGTGTCCTGAAAAGTTACGTTGAAACAGTGCTGAGAAAACCCAGGAAACGGAATATATTATCTAGATTTTTGTGCCAATGTGTAGAGATTAATCCGTTTCATAACCGTTTAAAAATATTATCTCTGAAAATATACGGGTTTTATAAAATTCTTATTTCTGTGGAGCAAAATTTTTCGCGTCATATTTTACCGAGTTACGTTCAACACGCGCCGGGCTCGCTGTCTGATCTCCCGTATCCCCTTGGAGTCTCACGGTGGTCACAGATACGGATTTCCTTCCGAACCTCCTGCTTCACATCCGGGGACCAGTCTATCTTCTTCACAGCAGAAGCTGGGTAGGTTAGTATTTTTCCGTCCCAGAAAGTTACGTTCGAATGAAGTGATGTTCAATCACTAAAATCTTTTAGTAAATCACAGATTTTCAACACAAGTATGTTTTCTATTGGGATTCATAATTTGGCCTGCCGTTTCACGTGTTTTAAGGAGTGGTGCATCGTTTTTTGATCGGCGGAATAATTAGTGGTTTCTAGGGATGGAACGGTTCAAGTAAAAAAAATCGAACCATTTGGTTCGCTAGTCACGGTTCGGGGCGTGTATGTATTGTTTGTTTCAAGGCATCTGCAAAAATAAAAGTGAATCTGAACAGTTGGCGCGGATGAGTGTGGAGTGCAGCGTTTTGTAGGCAATAGCCTATTTGCAAGTAGGCAATATTCGCAAGTTCAGTTCCATCTTTTTGTGCCGAATATACATAACATGTCCAATAGGTGGCAGTAACGCTGAATTTTTGTTCAAGTGACACGTTAACCAATTCTTTCAATTTTTTTTGACAGTGTGTGTCATGTGTCAAGTGTTTTGTTCTTAGCCAGAATTTTGTTTGTTGTGAACTTTTTTGCCATATAAATGAAAAGCATGTTGAAATTGACAATGCCTCCCCTCCTGCTGTACAAAAAACATACCGAACCAAACCGAAAACTGTGATACCAAAACCGTGATGCATACAGAACCGTGAATTTTGTGAACCGTTCCACCCCTAGTGGTTTCCAATATCAAAAAGGGCATAGGGTGAAAACAGGTGATGCATTTGCTAAGTCGAGCATTTTTCGTGTCCATGTTACATGTCCATGTTACATTCACAACATTTGTCATGTGGTACAATCCAGATGACAAATTTTGCATTTAGCAACTAGTCTACTCTAAAATATTGTCAGAGCTGATGTGCACTTATATGGGCTGCCTTCTCATTTATATTTTGTCCAGAATATTGCATTTGTTCCGTCCTCAGGTGAACATGACCAATGACCGACTTATCAAAGCCCTGCCAAACATGTTCAGACCTTATTAGAGCACAACTGGGCATTGCCAAACTGCTGGTTTGTTTTAAGTTTGTTCTGTTATACTAATTGAACAAGTTGAGACTTTGTTATATTTTGAAAAGAAAATTTTATTGCATACTTTTGTGTTAGTTTCGTGTCCTTGTTACATTGGCAACGCTGAACGTTCAACATCTTGCCTCTTACATCCCACAGTTGATCTTGCCATTTAACTTGTGTCACATTTTGACTCATGGGAATGCGAACAAAAGTGGAGCAGTACTTCTTGCAAATTCTTCGTTTCAAATTTGAACAGTCATGTCATACTTTGGCTCTCTTTTTCATGGAATGACCCTCATGCTAATGATGCTGTGCTCTATTGCAGACAGTAAACGCATTCTCACAGTTGATTTTATTGTGGTTGTTGTCATGCATGTCATGCATGAGAGTTCATAATTCTGGTCAGTCCCATGGCCACGTAGTAAGATGGTAAATAAATATCTGCATGAAGGCTCCTGTCCTGAGCACCATTACTGCTCTATTTATTAATATTGAGCAACATATTGGGACTAGACAGCTGAATGTGCAAGTCTGTTGTTCCGTTTATATATTTCAAATTTATATATTTTATTCTCAATCGCTGTTCATGAACTTTGTTCTCAGTTTCACAGTCACAGAAGCAGACTTTGATTTTCAGAACGAGAGGATCCAGTAGTTGTTCCTGATTGGCCAAAAGATGCAGATCAAGTCCTAACTTTGTCACTAAAGGACGCTAATGTAAGGTGGCTAAGGAGGCTATCATTTGATGATTTTAACCCTTTATTTCTCTTCTACGATGTTCTGATCCTCATTTATGCCTTTTCAACTATTCAAGAATTCTGACAATAATGTGCTGGTTCCACACATCTAAGGAACAGTTGATTGTAAATGGTTTGGCTTCTGAGCTTTAGCTAAATATGTCACCTCCATGGAAGCCATGCTGCCGATAGTAGCGTTTTTCTGCTGTTCGAGGAGGCAGTATTTGCTCAGATCTCATGCGATGGATCTAAAAAGCCTTGGCCAGATGCTAAATAAGCGTGAGATTAAGTGTGTGGATGTGTGTGCGTGTGTGTCTGCATGCATGTGTGTGATCTCGCATGTGTGCATCTTTGGAAGCTGTAAGATCTGTCGCGTGCTGCGGGTCAGTGGGGCTCGAAAACGGCTGAAGTAAGAGAACCCAGTGCACACTGTTCCGCGTTACAAACCCCTTAAATGCTGATTTTTGCTTGAATTTCCCTGTAAGTGGGTTCAAAGTCAGGATTTCCCATATTGCAGGATAAGGTCACACTGTGTCTGCTTGTCACTGGTATTGAGAGAAATATTCAAACCCTGGATGCCATGTTTTTATGGCCACAGTGTTACATCAGTTGTAAAACATCTAGATCTTGTCAATCACATTTCCCTGTAATTCAGCAGGGCATTTTGGAGATCGTTGGAAAACTTGGGATCTCCACTAGAATTTAAAATACACCTGAAGCTCCACAGGTTTGAATGAAGCAGCTGTATTTGACGAACCCACGCATGGGTCGGTAGGCTTTATGGGGTTATGCTACATGCGCTGTATCAGAATTGCTAGAGTGGGCCACAGTTGACATAAGCAGAATTTCTGAGTCTCACTTTTGTGATTGGTGTTACTCCTGGTGTCACCTCATGGTGCAATTACTCCGTTTACTGTGTGAGGTGGTTTTGTCAGTGGAAGCACAGCTGAAATTTAGGCAAAAAAAAAAGTCTCTCTCAGAAAACCAAACCACCTATTTGTCGTCTTCAGGATGGTATCTGTGATGACTCTGAGGTGTCCAGTGTGGTAGAGCAGCCAAATTACATCTTACAAAAACGGGCACTCGACACACCTTCCGTTTTTCTGCTTTAGTTGTCAGCGGGAAGCCTTTTGAATGGGCTGAATCGTGTAATTGGTTAGATCATCGCTGTCCTGTGGGTTTTGAACTAGGATGTGAAATGTCTGAAGTGATTTTTGAAAGTAAAAGCCTGCACTGTTGCCATCTATTCTGATTCACTGTTGGTGTTCCTGCCTCTAAAATTCTTAGTCTGTGGAGAATGAACTTATATTTAAAGCTTTCTTCCACGGCCTGAGGTCGTTCATAGCAACTGTTTATGGTATGTTCACTCCACCATTTGAGCTACAACGTGGATACCTGCAGGGTCTGGTGGTTTTCCACATGCATATTTGTATTTAACTTTAATTAGCTTTCTTTCTTCTTTTTTTTTTTTTAAATGGTTGTCGGTTATTCCTGGCTGACGCACAGAAGTTGCCTTGTTTAGGCTCAGCCTGATTTTGCGGCCTGTCGCCTGATGTTGCGCGTGTTCACTTTTGCCTGTTTTTTGACCTTCTCCTCTGACTGACGGATAAGGCTCACGCAGGTCCGTGGCTAACTGCGTTAGGCGAGCGTGACCCACTTAGTCTAGTCAGAAACGTGGCTGTGGCGGATCCGCATATAAGCACGTCTGCCCTGTCTCGTCCGGTGGACCGGTCTTAATTGCTTACTGCGGACAGGCTCACCTCGGTGCGCGTGCAAATATTTTCACAGCGTAGCGACGCGAGGGGGTTGTGGAAGGCCGCCACAGAAGAGGAGTCGCAGCGTGTTAATTTACCGCGCGCGAGGAGCTCTCGCTCAGTTCAGCAACATATGTCAGCCCGCGCGCGCTTCTATCCTGGAATTGTAGATGTCGGTAAGCAGCGTCTAATGGGAAAATCGCGGCAGCTGCTCCCATTCCGAAACGTTGTGATAAACCCGGGCTCTTCTCGGTGGGAGAGCCTTAGCGTAAATGGGTCCTGACGCACAGATGCGCGAGAGCGCATTAACCTTGTGACTTACGAGCCGAAAGGCTCAGATCAATGTAAAATGCGTGGCTTTGCCTGTGGAGCGCTGTGCACTCTGTGTGCGTACATTGATTTGTTGGTGTGCCTTTCCCAGTAAATGAGTGAGTTATAAGAGAGAATATGGATGGATCGTAATTTGTCATGCGTTTCATCCTCTGGTGGTAGTGGTGTTTTCTTTAACAGCTGCTTTCATGGATTTATGAACCTGGTAAAAGATGGCTGAACAGTAGGATTAGCACTCTGGTGCGGTTTATCCGTGGGACATTTAAGTGATGGGAATTAACGGCGTGTTTTTGCTCTCCTGTGCTTTCTAATGTACTGCTGACGTTTGACATAAATGCCATGTGGAGAGTTAATGTGGAAGAAATGGCGAATGCGTCAGTATGAACCACGGAATGAGACGAGCTGGGAAAGCAGAGGAGTTGGTGGAGGATTTTGCTAGGAGCTGCGTTCATCGCCAGCATTTTCATTCATTAAAATACACTGGATGTCCTGCTGTAGGCTGCCGGCATACCTCAGCCATGTGAATGCGTCATGAGGGTCGCTGAGGTTACATTCACTGTCTCCGGAGGCCTGTGGTCGACATGAATGAGCTTCCAGGTCTCGCACTTTGTGACCTTAGCTGTCTGAATAAGCGGGTAAACGGTGGCACAGCAGTTCTGCGTTTCCACTCCTGCCCTGAGGTGTCAGTCCACACCTGTGGGTTCTGAATGTATAATGTAGTGCCGAGTGACCTGTCAGTGCCCATATTCTGCTGTTTATAGTGTATTTACTCTGGAGAGTAATTTTTCTTAGTCTGATAGATTTAACAAGCCCGAATTACTTCAGTCTCCCGCTACAGATGGCATTCTGGCCATAGAAAAAAAAATTCCTCAAAAACCTTCCTCCTCTGATGTTTCCATTTGCTTCGTTTTCCTTTTCTTTGCTTGCTATTGCCCTCTGTATAGTCTGTGCTCTACATGTTCATTACTTTAAGACACTAATGCTCGATATGAATTGCACCTTGTCCAGTCTATTGGGCTACATTGTCAGTGACCTAACTGTATGCACTTGCTGAAAGTCGCTTTGGATAAAAGCCTCTGCTAAATAAATGTAATGTGATCTAATGCCTGCAAATGAAACGTGACCGAGAGAGGGACAGACGGACAGGAGGATGAATCAAAGTATTAAAAAGCACATACAGTGTAAGATGTATCTTTATATTGGATTTATTGGAAATATGTTGAATGGTTTAGAAGTTGTGGCCCAGAACCATAGACTGCATAAAAAGATGGACGCAGCATCCGGGTCTGAAAAGTGAGGCCAATGCGGAAATCTCTAAAAATTGCGTTCTATTTAATGGCCAGCAGATGGCGACGTTGGTGGTTGCAGAAAGAAGTTCAATGCTATAGAAGTCTATGAGAAAATGACCCTACTCTCCCACCTGATGTATTATTTCAATAATGATTTTCTCTTTATTTTATGGTACATATTGCAAGTTTCAAATCTCCTTCGATATGTCATGATGATCATTTTTTGTAAAGTATGGTCCCAAATAGACTAGAATAAAGGATAAAGCAAGAATATGCTTTAGGGGCGTGGCTGTCCTCTGGTCCTCGTCAGATACGGTCAGATTCACCCATAGATCTACGCCTCGCTCCTCCCTGGATCTTCAATTCACGCTCTCGTCAAATAGGAATCACATCTGGTTTCAGAATGACAAAATGGCGCCATTCAAATTGCCAAAATCGGGGCTTCCTAAATGGTATGCTGAAACCAATGGGTGACGTCACGGTTGCTTCGTCCATCTTTGTATAGTCTTTGCCCCAAACAGAAGCCTGACTGACGGACCTGCGGAAGGACAACACTTATTCCTGTTTCCCCCCTCCACCTGATGGTGGGGGAGAAAAAAACAGTTGTTCAACTGTCGGCGTAAAAGTCACTCGGTCGTCTGAAATGGCGAACTGCAGTGCACCGCGATCTCCACCTAGGTTTCCTCAGTTGTGTAAAATTAAATAAATAAGTGAATAAAATAGAACTAAAAATAAACTGGCCCAGTGGCCTCCAGTTCTCCAAATTTAGCACTATTATTCAAGCTGAACAAAGCCTGGAACATTTGTTTGCAATTCGCCTTTTATTTTGGTGTGTGTGTGGAGCAGGAGGGCAGGGTGGGTATTATCAAGCCAAATATTACACAAATCCTAATCCTTAACCCTTGGAGCGCTGAAATAAGTTTTTAAAAAATATATATAAATTTAATTATATTGTGCTTTTGAAAACCTATCATGTGGCGACTTGTTTAAAAGAGCTCCCCTGCGGGAGCCACATGATAGGTTTTCAACAGCTTTAATTTTGATATCTTACATCATTGAGTAACAGTAGTTGAATTTAGCACTCTAAGGGTTAAGTTATTTCAGCACTGTAGTCTCTTCACCTCATCTGACCACGGCAGACAGTTTGGTTTTAACCAAAATTTTGGAGCCTGAATTTTTATTTGCTTTTATGGCACCTCAACCTGGAATTGCGCTTCCACTTATGGGTCATTGTGACAAAAAAATCTAATCGAAGGTCATTTTTGCTACGTCATATTTTTAGTTTAACTTGGACACAGCAGGGAAGCTGCATTAGTTAATACTCCTCGCAGCAGGAGATCCTGTGTACTTTGTAGAATAACTGAGGATGTCTACAGTATTCCAGTTGAGCCTGGGGGGGTCTAGGACTTGAAGGTGGAATACCAAGTAAGCTTTACCTGAGGGAGCGATACTGAACATTTTGGACTTCACGCATCTCATCCCTTAACGTTCTGTTGGTTTTTTTTTCGGCTTTGAACAAAATGGGAATAAAATATTTTTAACCATTATTATCAGGGTTTTAATACTAACTTACTGCGATTAATTTCCTGTTCTTTTATTCTGTGCTTTCCTGTCTGGCTGGTAACAAGCATCTGTGGAGAATTATTACCCATAATCCCTTGCGAGGCTGTTCACAGTGAGTTGAAGATTTAATATCAGTTGCTACCGTTAGTTCCTGTGAGTGTTACGGGTAAATGCTGGCGCCAGTCGTGTCTGTAATGAACTGTCTCCCGAGATGCTGAACCCAGGTTACAGCGCGGTTGCCATTCAGGCTGCCTGTGGCACCATCGCTGCTTTCTGTTGCGGGTAATGAAGTTCGCGGCAGCGGGTGGAGGGCTCCGCGTGTCTGTGCTGCCGCACTCTGTTAGCGCAGAGTCGTTTCCCGCTCGTACGTCGTCGACGAAAAGACTGATACTGGTTCAACCCGCAAACACATTAGCGCTAAAATGCCAGATGGCCGATTATACTCCCTCAAAAATGGGAGTTCTTCTTTTGTTTAATTTGTGGAATGTGGCTTATGTTCTCTTTCTTGCTTTTCCGCAGTCTTTTTCCAAATTAACTGTATTTTGTTGAACATTGGCGCTTTTCTTTGATACTGTTTTTATTCCAGATGAAGTATAATGCTTAAAATGCTGCCTTTCTGTCCTCGTTTGGCTAATTCTGCCCTATGCGCGGGGTTAGCGGTAGCCTGGTTTATCAAAGCCTCGTAACGGTCTGGCGTGGACTTCACTCATTTCTCTAAATGTGGTGGGTAATCCTTTGCCCAGTCCGATGCATGTGGGGGTTTCCTATCCCCTTGGTACCTTGGTCGCTAAATTATCCTACATTTGGATGTGGATTTTTATCACAATTTTTGAAGTTAAAATTGGTCGTCAAAAATGGGCGATAAAATCGGTTAGCCATTTGCAAAAGTACTTTTTTCCGGATTTAGCGGAAATGTGCAGAACCAAACCAGCGCGTACCATCCACTGGCTAAACTCTGGTGCTGCCCTGTAGCTGAGTGGTTACGGTGTTTGATTGGGGTTCGAGGCCCAGTGCTCTCACTGTGTTGGGTAATTACGGGGCCACACATCGCACTGAAAGGACTGGCCTCCGCATGGACAAATGAACTGTAAATCACTTTAGATTAGTCTGTTCGAGAGAGGTAATTTGTACCGTGAACCATTGACCCCTCTAGTGCAAATCCATGGGCAGACGGTAAAGGAATTCCCGGAAAAGTTGCTGGAAAATCCTTGGTACGCCTGTCTTGATAAATATTCGAAAATCCGAAGCAGTTGATTGGCCCTCAGCCCTTTAAGGCACTCAGTGTCAGTGTAATTCAGGCTCTTCAGCTTTCCCACATTTTAATTTGTTTTTTTGTCACGTTTTGTCTCTGGTTGATCAAATTGAGGATGCACGACCCATCACAATATTTCACGGCGCACAAGCCATTAGCATGCACTTATCTCAAAATGAAATTCTTAATCGCATTAAAATCCAATTTCCGTGTGAAATTTCCATCACAACATATTCTAATGTTTAGCGATTGAGCCAGAGCTGTTCCACCCTTGTAGGATTTGAGGTGTCAACAGTTATCTTGCTGTTTCAAGCATAAATGTCAGTTTGGGTCATTTTGTGCCATTTGGTTATTGAAATGGCTAATTGCCTCATTAACCCTGTGCTAGTGTGGAAGTTCACACTGTGGTCAAGTGTCAGACATGCAAGTTCGCACTTTTCGTTGGCTGTGAGAATTTCAGCTTTTAGGAGTAAAAAAAAATCTAGCCCCTCTAGTGTGGCCTGTTTTGTGGAGGGAAGGACTGTCCTCATGTTCGTTTGAACGGTTAGAACCACGATTGTGAGAGAGTGACTCTTCTGTTGGTGAAATATAGACCTCTGAAAACAGCCCATAGTCATGCTATAAAGAACTGGGATCTCAAAAGGGAGAGTTTTTATGTTTTTTCTCTCTCTCTCAGGCTGCGGACCTGAGCAAACCCATCGACAAGAGGATATACAAGGGGACGCAGCCCACCTGCCATGACTTCAACCACCTGACGGCGACGGCGGAGAGCGTGTCGCTGCTGGTGGGCTTCTCCGCTGGCCAGGTGCAGCTCATTGATCCCATCAAAAAGGAGACCAGCAAGCTGTTCAATGAAGAGGTGCGCCGGCCGGCTCCATTTACCTTTCAGCCCTCGCGTATGAGCTAACGTGTGGGTGAAAAAAAAACTGAAAAACATTCGCACAACATGCTCTCACATTCACACTACCATTCTCTCACATTCACACGCGTCAGATGCATGTTCTTGCACTCACACATGATCTTTCATTAGCACAACATGCTCTCACTTTCACACTACATGCTCTCGCATTCGCACAACATGCTCTGGCATTCACACCTTCCCACATTCTCAAAATGTGCTCTCACATTCACACACATCCCGCACTCATGTTCTTGCATTAGCACAACGTTCCCGCTTTCACACACATTCTCCGGTTCACATAACATGCTCTGACTTTTGCAGCAGTCTTTTGCATACGCGACTAATGCTTATACATTAATCGCTATGTTACTCTAATACTTCTAAAAAACTGTTTTAAACTCATTCTCATCTAAACTCATTCTCTAATTTAACCTTCCACATACACAGAACAAACTCTCACACTATCCCGCCGAATTGATAGAATGCAAGAGCTAAAATTTATGTGTATGAGAAGTTAGCCTGGTGAATGTGAGCTTTTTTTATGTGTATGTGGTCAGTCAAATTGGTGAGTATAAAGAGTTTTGAGCGTTTTTAAGTAATATAGTGCTAAATATGAAAGCTTTTGTGTTGTGTGTGTGTTTGTGTGTGAGTGCATTTTTCCTTTGTGTGTGTGGCAGAAACTGAATGCGAGAGCCTGCTGTGTGGATGTGAGATTTTTTTCATAGAAAAAGTAAGTGAGCCGTAAAGCTTCAATTTTGGTCTCCACAGCCTGTTGGAGATCGGACCCCTGAAACTGGTTTGTTGGAAAATTGACCAGTACAGGGCTTTGGCCAGAGAACAGTCATCAGTTTGATATTGGCTCCTTACTTCTGGGAACGAAATGGTGCAAGTAGTGCAAACATTATAGCATAGTGGTGCGTTGTTTCATAAATAAAGCACAGAGAAACAAGTGCCTGCGAGTTTGTACTGATGGCCAGCATGGACTAAAAGCATTTAAAGATCTCACAATGAGATCTGCATCCTCTTTGTTGGAATATGAAACATCAACTGTCTCAGTGGCAGCTGTCGCTGAAACGCCACTCTGAAGCTACGTTAACTGCGCGTTCACAGTAATACAGGGTCACCTAGCGGGGCTAGCCAATTAGCTTAACACTTAGCAATGCTAATTCCTGAATAAGCTACTTATTGAAATGAGTCCACACTGACATTATAGCAGTAAATTAAATACACTAAACATGCTCTAGACGGTGCAGCGCCATGAAATGCTGAGAGTGAATTGAGTCGTTGTGCTACACGAACCTCGTTGCAGTAATAGTACAACTTACTTTTTTAGTGACTTTTGCGCCGGTGACGATGGCAGAAACGTTACAGAGAATGTGCAGGAGAAGCAGGAAGTGGAAACAAACCCGTGATTTCAAAATAAAATGTCAAAATAAAATTTCAAAATAAGTGTCTGAACATGCAGTAAATTTCTTTGAACAGGAAGAATTGTAACACAACAGCCCTTCATAAGTGTGCCGTGATGGGGAGCAACTGGTATGTTTCCAAGAGGGGACCCGAGGAGCGAATTGGGCGGAACACATCAAGTCTGTACGAAAGGGAGCCATAGCATATGGGTCTTATGACATCATAATTGCCTCCATACTCTTGTTCAATCATGTCATTGTTGAATGTTGTTTTTGTACAGGATAAACAATTCTGAACACGGCAACAAGGGCCTCTTACCCAGTCATTCTACAGGAATGGTGCATGCTCTGTATGAAGCATGTGGGCTCATGGCTGAGGTGACGCTGCTCCTGCACATATGCCCTCCTGCAGGTTTTTAATCCAACAAAGCACAATGCGTCCAACAGCTAAAGATCTTGTTCTGCTGCTAAGTAGTTGAAACGTGCTAAATTATAGTCGAAATTAAAACCTATTGGACGGGAGAGATTCCGGAATAGCATTAGCCAGTCCCTGATGTAGCGTGATGACAGCTGGAATGCTTTATCCGGGAATGATTAATTGTGCATTTGTTAACTGCCAATATTACCTTCGAGAGCTCGAGCTCAATGCCTCTCTCTGACAGGGGGGCTCAGATCTGAGGAAATGTTTGATCCGAAACCGAAACACCGAGCGGCGCACGCTCGACGGTTTTTGCAGTGAGCGAGCAGCCTTTAATCTCGATCATACGGTCGCTCAACGATCCGCGGTTCGCCGCGCGCATTTTAATTTGGGCCGACGCCGAGCCTGCCCGCCCGGTCTTGTAACAATCTCACGAGCAGCAGATTATTGAAGCTACAACGTGGGGGAGGTACAGCCCACAGCTCTCTCCACCACCGCCCGACATACATCACCTGTCACTGCTTAATGTGGCGGCGACACATCTATTAAAAACGCAGTTAATCACAGTCTTGTTTAGTGTCGTGAAAGGACCAGTGCATAAGATTTAGGGATGATGTACTGGCTTAAATATTGGAAGGAATGGAATATAGTTCTAATTGGTTTATAATCACCTGAAAGTATGAATTGTTGCATTTTCTTTACCTAAGGGTGAGCCCTTTGTCAGCAGAGAGAGGGGCTCCTCTTCCATGGATCCAGCCATGTTACGCGGTCATGTTTCTACAGTCGCCCATAACGCGCAAACCAATCTCTAGTTCTAGAGGGGGTCTTTCGCGTTTTACGCGATTCTCACGGTCACTGTAGGGAGCGTTAGGAAAAGGGTTATCGGTTGATTGCTGTCCACAATCTCACTGTTGGACGGCACTAAATCTTACACTCTGGTCCTTAAACGTCACATTTTCTTTCTTTAGCTTGTAGGTATTGGAAAATTTTGAAGGTCACCTGCCCGAAATGGGTCCCTTGTTTATAGTCACTTGGGTCTGTAAGGTGTGCTTCAAGATTATATAAAAGGGCATTGGGCAGAACAAGTTTCCGCAGTATGACGTACATCTGCGTAATACAAATCTTTCTCCATTATTCAGGATTCCATTTGATCTGTCGATGTTAAACTTGTGTGCACATTCTAAAGTGCAGTTCGAAAGCACTTAAAGGACGTTGGTTGGAGATGAATGGATAATTGACACATATTTTCGCAACACTATGCCTGCCGATGCCCAAAGTTTTCATATCCAAGCAGGCTTGTTTTTCCAGGAAGTGAAAGGACACAAGTTCTGCAATTTCATTGCAAAAATTTGTGTTGGTTCTTCTTCTAACGTCTTCTCTCTCCCTCCCCCCCCCTCTCTCTCTCTCTCCCCCTCAGAGGCTAATAGACAAGTCGCGGGTCACTTGTGTGAAATGGGTGCCGGGCTCGGAGAGCCTCTTCCTCGTAGCGCATTCCAGCGGCAACATGTACCTGTACAACGTGGAGCACACATGTGGAACGGCCACGCCCCACTACCAGCTCCTGAAGCAAGGGGAGAGCTACTCGGTGCACACGTGCAAGAGCAAGTCCACGCGCAACCCCTTGCTCAAGTGGACTGTGGGCGAGGGGGCGCTGAACGAGTTCGCCTTCTCGCCCGATGGGAAGTTCCTGGCCTGCGCAAGCCAGGACGGGTTCTTGCGCGTCTTCAATTTCGACGCCGTGGAGCTCCACGGGACCATGAAGAGCTACTTCGGCGGGTTGCTGTGCGTCTGCTGGAGCCCGGACGGCCGGTACCTGGTGGCAGGTGGCGAGGACGACCTGGTGACGGTCTGGTCGTTCTCGGACTGCCGAGTGATCGCCAGGGGTCACGGGCACAAGTCGTGGGTGAGCGTGGTGGCTTTTGACCACTACACGACCAGCGTTGAGGAGAGCGAACCCAACGAGTTTAGTGGCAGCGACGAGGACTTCCAGGACCAAATCCACTTTGGCCGCGACCGCGCCAACAGCACGCAGTCGCGACTCTCCAAACGCAACTCCACGGACAGCCGCCCGGTCAGCGTCACGTACCGATTCAGCTCGGTGGGTCAGGACACGCAGCTGTGTCTGTGGGACCTGACGGAGGACATCCTGTTCCCACACCTCCCGCTGTCCCGCACGAGGACCCACACCAACGTCATGAACGCCACCACCACCACCACCACCAGCCCGCCGGCCACCAACAACAACCCCGGCGCCAACGGCAACCCCGTCGCCCCCGGCAACCCCCTCCCGACGCCGCTCCCCCGATCCAACAGCCTTCCACACTCGGCGCCCGCCACCGTCACCGCCAACAGCAAGGCCGGCCCGACGGCGGACGGTGCCATCGCCGCGGGCGTCGGCAAATTCGCCACGCTGTCGCTGCACGACCGCAAGGAGCGGCACCACGAGAAGGACCACAAGAGGAACCACAGCATGGGCCACATCGGCAGCAAGAGCAGCGACCGGCTCAACCTGCTGGCCAAAACCAAAACGGACCCGGCCAAGACCCTGGGCACCGCGCTCTGCCCGCGCATGGAGGACGTTCCTTTGCTGGAGCCTCTAATATGTAAAAAGATTGCGCACGAGAGACTCACTGTGTTGATTTTCCTGGAGGACTGCATCGTCACAGCCTGTCAGGAAGGCTTTATTTGCACATGGGCCCGGCCTGGCAAAGTGGTGAGTGTGTTCATCTCAGACTGGGAAAGGGAGGCCGTGTCACTGTCACCTGGTGTGTGTTTTTGACAAAAAAAAATTACATGACAAACAACACAGCAGGCCTCAGGGTGGATGTTGTATTTAGAGAGGGGGTTTTTAAGTCTGGTGCTGCTGGGCTGCAGTGTCTGCTGGTTTTGGGGTTGTCCGTCCAATCAGCACCAAATTTAGGCCTTGGAAGCCAGGTTTGTGGGCTTCGATCATGGTCATAATTTAAGACCTTGTCCTCAGTAATGCAGATATTTTTCTGCGTGGATATTTTCCCTCTCCGTTTCAGGAAAAGGGTCCTCACAACCTTGTTTTAGAAATATCTTCTGACACTCAAGCAATTAAAAACAATTACAAATTAGAGGCACTCTGAGAGTGCAAACCTCCGCCAAGGCAGCACAGTCCAAATCTTGCTGAGTGGGAGCAAAGTTCAGTTATCGCGAGTCATAGGATTTCAAGATGGCTGCCTCAGCGGCCATATTGTTTGACTGATCGAGGTCAAAATCAATAGGGTCCATCCCTGATGTAATAGCAACCCACCCACAAAATTTCAGAGATATCCGTTCATTACTTTTTGAGTCATCTTGTTCACAAACAAACAAACTGCACCGATCACATAACCTCCTGCTAACTTCGTTTAGCAGAGGTTAATGATCAAATCAAGCATTCCTGGCCTGTAGGTGGCGATAAATTTTACATCAATAGCCTGTCAGTTGTCAGAGAAGAACATTACTCAAAGCAGCAGGGGGCATATGCTTATTGAGGTGTGATGTCATTGTTTACCAAAAGCTCCATTATACTGTGTCCACATGGGTACAAAGAAGCCAGTGTTTTAAAAAAATCTCCATCTTAGAAGGCCTTTTAAAAGTTCTGTTTTGGTGACCTAATATGGCAGTTGCGTGTGGACCAAAACACTTTAAAAATAGCAGCGGCTTTGAAAATACTTGTGTACTTGTGGACAAGTCCTAAATGCTCTTGTGCCAAAACACATCAAATACCAGCACGTGATCTGGCTTTCCTGGTCTTGAGTTCGAGGTCCAGATCTAGTGTCTTGTAGAAGTGGCGATTATCATGGAACTGGATTATGAAGCCAATAGTCTTCTATCAGATTTAATTTTATAGTCACTTTGCTTGTAGATTATTAAAGAACAGTCAGAAACAAAAACACTGCTGCTGTCTGTGGTCATGAACCAAGAAAAAGAGCCCCCCCCAGAATGGGAACTTGGAAATTTATACCAGAAAAAAGTGGGGTGTTGTTTACAGTTCGGCGTTCACATTGATTTGATACAGAAAAATTAATGACCTACAGGGGATTTTGGAGGGATATTCAGACAAAACAGTGAAGGGGGGTCATGGGGTTAGCCGGGTACCCCCAGAGTACTGGGGGGGCAGAGGTGAGAAAGGCTAGGTCTTCCTCCAGACCTAGTCTCAGGATTACAGGAGTGTGCTTGTGGCAAAACTGCAGTGTGTGAACACTGTCATCTGTAATGTACAGGTGTAGATTTAACCTGAAGAAACTGGCTGAATGAAGTGATATTGCTTGCCTGTCTTTTCTTTGATATTCCCATAATGTCATCCCAAACGGAAATTGCAGGTAAGAGTGACTGGTGATTGTTACTTTGACGTGTGGGCGTAATAGCCTGCAATTGAGGCCGCGGTTTCAGTTCTGATATCCTGGTGGTAAGGCGAAGACTGGAAAATGGACTCAGAGAGGGGAAAAAATGTACACGGCTCAGTAATCGGTGATATTTGGGGTGCAGTCAGTGGTTGACGGAGAGCCCATTCTCAACTAATCAGTAGTAATAATTGTTAAATAATAAAAAGTGCAGCAACTAGTTCAGATTGTTTTGTGAGACTGGGAAGTGATGCCATGGCGGGCGTGAGGTCAGGTGATCAGAGGTTGTAGTATTGAGAGGTCTGGCTGACGGTAGAGTTTTGGACAGGAAAGGGCTACATCTCAAAATGTCCCTGCAATCACAGAGCTAGTGGTGATTGTTTTTGTTAATCAGAATTTTGTCACTTATCCCAAAGGCTGGATAGCGATGAAGCAGTCACGCCAAAGATGCTGAAAAATGCTCCCAGCCTCATTGCCACATTGAGGCTCTACTATGCTGAGCAGTGACACCTGGTGGCGTTGAGTAGCAGGTTCAACTGGAACCCCCCTCCTCTCTCTCACTCTTTCTCCCCCCTTTCTCTCTCTCTCTGTCTCCTTTCTTTCTCTCCCTCTCCCCTGTTTCCTTCTTGGCTGAGATTTTTGCATCATTTCCAGGAGGTGCCCCCTGGTGGTCTCATTAAGTGACGCGCAAAGCGTCACAGGCCTCTGCTTTATTGATGTCGTGCTCGCTTCTGACAGCGCCGTTCAGTTTATCAGCAGGTGGTCCTGTTAACATGCCTTTCACGGCTTTTATGAGGAATAGAGCACGCTCAGTATGGAGATACACGAGCAGCACACGCCAAATGCAGCCTCGCCGCACAGAAAAATACCCCCCGCCCCCCAAAGGAATCTTGTGGCCCTTGCCATGTTTGCTGGCTTCCTCCTCTTTCAGTGGTCTTTGTGTGCTAACAATCATGCCCGTCTGTCTGATTTGATAAGGGCGGTATGGCTACCTACAGTTGCAGGAATTGTGGATTAAGCTATATTTTTAAAAATTAGTTGGTTAACATCCATCACATATCAATTTTCTAGGGTGGGAGGGTGTTTTTAAAAATTTTTTCTTGATACTAAATGAGATCCACGTAGCTCAAAAAAATACAAATCACACGCACAGTTTTGACATAAACGTCAGTTTTGTTTTGATGTGATTTTAAAGGAATTATTTCAAAATTAAAAATGAAAAAAAAAATTGGAGGTGGGCGGGGATGCTAACTGACTAATTTTTTTTATATGGCCTTACCTGTCTGGTGTGTGCGTACTCAGGGGTTCAGGGAAATGTTGACTCGTGCTTGGCCTTGGTTCTTGAACAGTGTAGAGCAGTTTGTAATTATTTGGACTTGGTCTTACAGGTTAAAATGGCTTTGATCCCTACAGTCTGCTGATGTGGATGTGAAAAGTCATTGAATTAAAGCTGAAAGAGCTGCCCTACAGCCTGATGTCCATTGTTTAATGTTGCTTCACTGGAGCACAGAGTGGGAGCAGAACTTGCGTCCATGACTGAATACCAGCAAGACTGCTTTGTATATATTAGATTAAGAGTATTGTCGACTGTTATCGACATCAAGTCCGGCTAAAGCAGGACTTTGAGCGAGGTTCAGAGAATCCGCTAACTCTTGTCTATCAATTTAAAAAAAGAAAAAAGCATTTGGAATTTCAGTTGTTCCCCTAATTGTGTTGTTTTGTTTTTTTTAACAGGGGTTGCTGTCATCCCAAAACCAAGCCAACTCTCCCAGCGGCACTGTTGTATAGCTACCGTTTAATTCTGCTGCTAAGCGAAAACCCCTCCGCGATCGCCACGCGAGACACTGCGACCTTCCTGGAGCCCGGCTCCGCCCTCCTGCTCCCAGCACCTGCGACGCATCACAAGGATTGGTTCTTCTTCTTTATTTTCTGCGGTATGTGGTTCTATCACCTCCTCTCTCCCTCGTCCATTTGGCATGATCGGATCCCTGCGTGTGCTTTGACTGGCAAACGCGGAAGGGAGCGCTCGGATGGGACGTGATTGCGAATTACTGATGGGCCGGATTTAAGAACGGGGATCAAGGGAGAGGATGGTGGCGGATGATTGGTGGGAGATTTGGGCAGGGCGGGTGATGCTTAGACTTAAAATTTTTGTTTTACCATCACCCCTGGTTCTTCCTTTCTCAGACACGCACACTTTCTAGAGCCCAGCCCATCTCCCACCCCAAAAATATATAAAAACAACCTACTTAAGTCTGACTGAAATGAAGAATCCAGCCCAACTGCTGTGCCCATTCTCATCTGCTATCTCCAGAAGCTGGTTTGAGCCCCGCAGGCCACCGTAGTGAGAGAAGGCGGAAACGAGAATTCTACTTTCGTTGGGGGGAAAGACTATTCTCAAGTTGAACCTTTCTTTTTTTTAATTTAAATTAGAATTTCACAGTCGAGTATTTTGCACTGATTTTTCTTTTCGTTATTGCTGTTTGTTTTTTTTTAAATAAATATATAAAATAAGATGGAACAACTTGGATCACAGCAAGTCATGTGTCGGCTTGGCATTTTGAATCTGAGAGCTGAATGCTGCAATCATGGTTTTATAAAGTAAAACGGAGAAAATTGTTTGCACTTAATAGTTTGCTAGAACAGAACGGCTTTACAATTTTTCGGGTAAGCGAAGACTCCACGGACAGCTATACGGCAGATAAAATATTAAAGAATTAAAACCTTTGTATCTATTGAACATTTATTTTAATATTGTTTCAGATTAAAATTGGCTCTGTATATTGTGTATAAATATTGTAATTCAAGTGATTGATGGGGCAAAAAAAAGATCATTACACTAGTGGAAGTTCATCTTCAATAAGGAAATAAAATAGTGATATTTCTAATGCAGACAAATATATACATATTAATAATATTAAAACAAATCTTGATTATGCAGGTTTTTGTTTTACTTTTCTGTTGTATAAAAGAGATCATTCAAATGTATTTTCTTAAATGTTGGTATAGGAGACATCTTTGTATCAAATGCTCTTCCGCCCAGGAAGGAGCTGAACCGCTTGCCTGTTGTTACAGATGCATTAACTGTGCGGAGACTGACTGACAGAGAGCGACAGTTGAACTCAGTTGTTTATTTGAAGCTCAGGAAGTCTATGGCAGACTACAAGAAACAAACAAAAACAAAAAAAAAAAAAAAAAAAACAATATTCGAGGTTTTGCTTAACATCAGCAATGCTATCTTATGTAACGTAAACTAGCAGCCACAAGGAACAACTTCTAGGTTCTGGGTCTCGCGACGAGGCCTTTTTCCGTATGACACTATTAAAAACAGTTTTCATGTACGTCTTCGTTTGTCGTCTCTTGTCTTTCATTGAGGTGTCGTTAGACGAAAGGGACGAGGGTGACGATGGGCCTGTGTCCCTTTTCTACACCCCACCCCACACACTTTTTCTTTATTATATCTTTCCCCCCAGAAGAGAGGGGAGACATTGTTTTTGGACAGTTTCCCATCCGCGTTTGTGTTCGCGTCGGCGTTCCCACTGTTTACGGGCTGTAGTTCTGAAACTGTTTAAGATATTTGTATCAAGTCTTGCTCACTCTTTCAACATTGTATATAGATGTGCCTTTTACTGTCTAAACATCAATGATGGGGGGGACATTTGTTTTTTTGCCTAAAAACAATCTAGTTTTCTTTCTTTTTTTTCTTTTTTTCTTTCTTTCTTTCGAACCATATAAAGAATATTGTGGCTAAAAATTAAGATCATGTTGAGGAGATCCTAAGGCTGAGTAAGGAACTGACATCAAGACAACAGATTGAAAAGACTTGTACCTAAACTGTTAGTGAAAGCGCTTTACCAGCTTCTTAACCCTTAAAGCGCTGATCACTGCTATAGTCGCACAAGCCGCAAAATATGTGGCAAGATTTCAGCCTTCAAAAGGTCAAAAATTTTTATCAATTTATAGTTGGCAGTGACCTTCAGAAGGGTTTGCAGGCAGCTGTGAGTCCCTCTGAAGGTCATTTGTCCACTAAATAATGAATGATTAACTTTTTGCGGGATAGGGTGAGTAAAAATTAAGCACTTAAGGGGTTAAAATGCTAATCATGCAACAAATACAATTTTTTTTAGACCAGTATTTATGAAAAATGATCATTTTAAACTGATTTTTAAACTTAAAGGCACTTCTTTAAGACCAGGGTTGAAATTCTCAAAATGTGAGAACATTCAGCGTTGGCTTTCAAAATTGATATTTTTACACATATAAAATGAGCGTACGTCTCAAAATAGTCAGTCTGTATCACGAGAAAACCTGAGTTTGACTGACCACCTCTGATCTGTAGTGCAAACTCGACTCTTGGATCAACCAATATTGGGGCTGCATCCGAATAGTCAAAAAATTACGGCCTATCCACTAGGAAGACAACCGCGCTGATTAGAGAATCCGAATGCACTTGCACTAGGCAACGTCCCCTGCCCATCATATACGTTTCATTACGCTATTGGCTGGATGAATGGTCGCCGCTTGAAATATTGCTGCTGCGCAGAATTGTGGGATAGCGTTATCTCCTTTCTTCTCGAAAAGGATGGTTCTGTGTGCCCTGTGCTGAAGGAGGTAAATTAGAAGCACTGAGACACATTTCCTTAGCATTTGAAGGATTCGAATCCACTTATCATGGCTCCCACGCAATTATTTCCGGATCATTTTTTAGGAGTTAGGAACTTTCCTGGGCAAAAAAGACCATTCGGACGCAGCCCAGGCCTCCAGGATGAGAGCCTGATGCCTAAAGCTGCTTTCACACCGGACGCGAAACGACTTTTTCGCACGACAGATTACATTCAAAGTCAATGCAAACGCGAATACACGCAAACGCGTGTATTCGCATCTTCGCATTGACTTTGAATGTAATCTGTCGTGTGAAAAAAGTTTGCTGGGTCCGTGTGAAAGCGTTTCAGCTTGCAAGGGTAAGATGGTGCTCTTAAAGGGCCAGTTCACCCCAAAATCTAAAATACACCATTTTCATCTTACCTGTGGTGCTGTTTATCCATCCTGATTGTTTTTTATGAGTTGAGAAATGTCTCCCTTCTCTTGAATATAAAGGAACTGAATAGCACTTGTCTTGTGGTGCTCAAAGTGCCAAAATAATGCATTGAAAAATTCAGAAGTAATGTCTCTCCAGAAATCATGACCCACTTCCTGAAGACAACCCACAGGTGATGATGTGAGCAGGTTAATACTGAAACCATTTTCTGTCTACGGAGCTTTCAGCCAAACTTCTCTCGACCAGACCACACCTGTGACCTCATTCTGGATTTGTCAATTGTCTGATCTCAGTTGGAAAATTGTGGGAAGGAGGGGACACGCCCTGTGAAAGAGCTCGTTCCAAACACATATTTTCACATTGGTCCTGACTTCGCTTGCTGTTAGTTCCGCCCAGAAGGAACTTGCATAGAAAGGAAAAAAATGTGGCGATGGGGCAGAATCCAGGGTAATTAAAAAAATGTGAAGCACTAACCTTGAATGTGTGTGCTCCCTATAATGGCATTTAGAAGCAAAGCCCATTATAAGCGTGGCTGATGGAGATGGGCGAACCCACATGCAAATCTTTTTCCGGGTCAGCTGCAAGGAAAGGAAGGAAGTAGGAGAAAAACAAGCGACTAGAATGAGCCCACAGTCACATACAGATCGTCTCTCGACTCACTAATGGCGCTGAAACACTACTACACCTTGAATCTGCCTGCTGTGTAGCCCAGGGGTCTCATTTCTAAAACTTTGCATGGACTTCATGCTAAAATATTGCATACATAGGACATTTCATACTTTTCATTAGTCTTAATTTGTAGAACTATGAGCAAGCTAAATTGCATGTCCTTTAATTAATCAGTCCACTTGGAATTTAGCATATCCGCATAATCTGATTTTGTTCACATTTTTTTAACGTCAAGTTTGTTTTTATAAATCCGAAATTTGAGAGGAAAGGGGCATATCCATCTTTTCTGTGCCTGCGCATCGTTTAGAAATGAGGCCTCGGGGCTGGTGTGTTTGGGACACCGATGAAGGGCACTTCCTCTGAAGAACAGGAATCATTCATCAAGGACCATCCTACCACAGGAAGTGACCTCACACTATTCATGGATAATGGTAAATGCACGAGTATGTGGTCATTGTTTATGCAGAGGATAACTGCATGTGAGTACTTGCAATCAATCACCTCTGCAACCATATTTTATAAACTCCGAAGGCATCGCTCGCAATATTTCCTTCGTGATGTGGGTCTGCAAATTTCGTGAGCACACCGAGCTGCTGCTGAAAGCTATGTCAAAAAGGATTTTAAATAAAAGAACATTCATGAAGCTTGTATTATTTGCCAGGTCTCTGGAAGATATTTGCATGGTGGTGTATTCTTGCTTTGTAACCTCAAAATATCAATATTTTTGACAAACAATCTATATTTTAAAGTTCTTCAAGATTGTAATGAATTTAAGTTTTTATTACATAGCCATATTCTTCAAAATTAGCCTTGCGTGATATTTAGACCGCGTTTAATCCGGTCTGTCAATTGATGTCCATTCTTAATGGTTCTTAGTCTAATGTGCATCTTGTTGTTACTCCTGTTTGATGAAGTGTGTTCTAATCGTGCTGCAGCCTCGATGACCAGTCCTGTTTTCCAAGCCTGACCTTAATTCATCTCTAATTGGGAATGTGTGGGAGTTGCCAGTTCGATTGTACTGTTCATGTTGAAAGCTTTGCCTCTACATCGTTCTCTAACTGCAGCTGACTGGAAAATTGGCCTTATTTGGGTTTTAGCGAAGTTCAGACAGCAGCCTGAAAACTCTTGAGTTTCTGAGAGGCTGAGTTGTTTAAGAAATCAGGAAACAGCAGCTCAGAATGTCTGCTTAAAGCTGCTTTCACACCAGACGCGAAAGGAATTTTTCGCACGACAGATCACATTCAAAGTCAATGCAAAGAAGCGTCTTTGCACTGACTTTGCATGTGATCTGTCGTGCGAAAAATTCGTTTCGCATCCGGTGTGAAAGCAGTTTAAGATGGTAATGCGCCAGTCTGCGGGAAACGGTACAAGAAGCACAATATTAACTGAACATTTTGTGCCTGAAATCCCTTCTGGCAGCATCCTCTCTTTCTGGGATTCATCAATAGCCTACAGCTCCTGATGCCTGTTATACACAAATGAGCAACTTGCAGATGAACCAAATAACCTTGATAGTCAGGGAACAGACCTTAGACGGTAAGCGGGATCTTGTTAGCATGTAGGCTTTGGGAGAAATAGAATGCAAGCGACTTTCACAAGGGCTAAATTAAATTTTAAAAAATGGCCTGACCACACTGGGTCGTAACCTCCCTGAGGCAGTAAGGCCTGTGGGATACTCCCAGTCGGCTGTTGTGTGTACCTTTTGACAGTGCTGGAAGTACAGACAAACCGCGATCCAGCGACATGGTTTTGGGTTCCCTAGGCTTATCGACACTTGAGGGTAACCCGTCTGGTCCGGATTGAGTGAAGGGCTACCGTGACACGTGATGGTTGCGGGTGGAATGTGTCACAACAAGCATGGAACTTTGTCGCTGCAGACTGGTCTCGAGTTCCCACTCTAAACCCTGTCCACCATCGAAAGCGCCTAAAATGGGCATGTGAGGGTCTGAACTGGACTGTGAAGCAATGGAAGGTTCCTTGTTCCGATGAGTCTCGTCTTTCTTTTACATCATGTACTGTGGCCAGGTATGCGTACTCCACTGAACTGGGGAACAGGTGGCTCCACGATGCGCCGTGGGAAGAAGTAAAGCTGGTGGAGGGAGCGGGATACTCTCGATAATGTTTTGCTGACAAACCCTGGGTCCAGGCATTCATGTGGACTTCACTTGGCCAGAGCTGTTTTGGGGGCACGCGGAGGACCTGCTACGTATAACGCAAGTGGCCATGATGCTCATGGTCATCGGAGTGTGCTTGCGGTCTTGCTGTCATGGAGATCATTGTTAACGATGGCAGCTAGCTCACCCCATCTGACACGTTGTCCAGACATTACACCCTGACTATGATGTCATTCTTACAGTCATATGTCTTGGCTGCTTTCCAGGTTGAGCAGAAGTACTGTGCCTATGCTATTGTGTATTGTTACACATGGTTCTTTATTTTAACAATCTTCCCTGCAGAGCTGGGATGTACGTCTTCAAGCTAGTAAGGCCGTACAGTGTCTGATTTGCAGTATGAAATATATTTTCCTGACTCAGGGCAGATTGTTTCCTCTAACAATCGACGATACACCTGTTCAAATTGGTTATATGTTGTGTAAAATGGCAGTTGAAAGCAGGGTTACAGAAGAGACGGGACCTGTAGTTATTTTCGGTAAGCACTCTGTTTCTTTGAACGGAATCATGGTCCCGATGACCCTGGGCGGCTGCGTTACTCCTTTCATTGCTGAAGAACAAAAATAGATGCTCTCCGTGGGCTTTTGTAACCCTGAGCTCCGGAGACCCGGCAGGATTACATTGAATGCTCGAAACTGCTGAACAATGAGATCGTAAGTGTGCCACCCTGTGGTTTTATAGTGCAATTACGCTACTCTGCTGCATTCTTCCCCTGCATCAGTTGTAACCTGATCGACAGAATCCCGTATGATTGGGGACTCTCATTGTCTTAATTCTGTGAATAATGCCATATGTGGCTGTTTTTCATAGTGGGTTTGGACACAATTGTCCCAAATGCATTTAAAATGTTCATACATTCTCACACACACACACACACACACACACACACACACACACACACACACACACACGGATCAGCCGAAGCATTCAAACCACTCACAGATGAAGCGGATAACATTGATCCTGAGGTCCTCTTCAGACAGACAGACCGGAGAGGGTAAGTGAACAGTCAGTTCTTGTAGTCGATGAGTTGGATGAGGGAGAAATGGGATCTGAGCAACTTTGGCAACGGCCAAATTGTTATTGCCGAGTGGGTCAGAGCATCTTCGCAGCTGCTCGGCTTCTGGGCTGCTCCCAGTCAGCAGTGGTGAGTACCTACTGACTGCGGTCTGATGGGGGGACAAACCGTGAACTGACGACAGAGTGCCGGCCCCTCCAGACTCATCGATCCACAAGTGAAAGGAAAGCTATGCCATCTGATCCATACCGACAAATGTAGCAGAAGTTGCAGAGAATTGTAATCATACTTCCATTTAGAATGTTTCACAACACACAGCACATCACACCCTGGTGTGTATTGAGCTTTGTAGCTGCGGACCAGTCGGGGAGCCCATTCTAACCCCAGTCCATGGCCAAAAGCTCAAACAATTGGCTCACGGGCATTGAAACTGGACCTTTGAGTTATTTAAGAAACTTGCTTGGGTCCAGTGAGCCTCATTTTCTTTAACATCACATGCATCAGTCAGGTATGAGAGCACCATTGACCTGGGGAAGAGATGGCTCCAGGATGCACTGTGGGAAGAAGACAAGCTGGTGGAGGGAGTGTGATGCTCTGGGAAATGTTCTGTTGGTAAATCCAGGTTCTGGATATTCAAGTTGACTTCAGTTTGACGGAGCTGTTTTAGCGGGACGAGGGGGATTTAGGCAATATTATGCAAGTGGTTTTAATGTTGAGGCTAATCAGCACATTTTAGGATTTTTCATGCGTATCTCACTTTTTTCCATTAAAAACACTGAAAATATCATTCTCTTTTGAACATGTTTTCTGTAAATGGGTGAAAAACTTTAGCCCAGTCAGAAAGCTTATTTTTGTCGGAAGGCGGGCTATGATCCCTAATGACTATGGCAGCACTAAATTTAGCATGATTGAGGAACCTTAGTACGTTGTATAATCGCATATTTAGCCGAGGCCAATTCACTTCTGTAGCTAGGACTAAGCCTTTTGTTATGAAAAAGTAAATTAAATATATGATCCATGAACAGTAGTTGATTAGTCGAAAATAAATCTAATTAGCTTTTCGTGGTTGCATGGATTTTTCCATTTAACTTTTAACGGGCTGACCGGAAATGATTAATTGATAATTTTCTGACTAGAAATAATTTTCTATGTCTTCCAGCAGGGGGCAATGCAGCAACCTGGTTGTATTGCACGGAATTATATTTTTGGATCGAGAGAACGCACCTTAGGCTGATCTCGGTTCATTCTGGAGCACCTCTTAAATCATTCCCTGTATGTAATTTATAATGGCCTTTATCGCAAATGTTAACGATGGCTCAGCGGTGACGTACAGAATTTTATGTCGCAGTAGATGTTGCGGGGTTCTGAGAGCCGCTCTGATATTAAGCACGAGGTGGACCGCACATTTCATAAATGAGATTTCAGAGAAAATGTGGGGAAGCCTAGACGTTGATTACTGACAAATTACGCAAAATTTATCAAAGTAGCAAAAAAAATTTAAAAAAAAAAAGCCTGTAATTCCTACAAGCGTGAAAGCGACCAGATGTGCTTTCTTTTTTAAGTCGGTTTCATCAAGTTACTGTGACGATAAAAAGTCACCTTGACTTTCAGCAGTCTGCTTCAGAGTTTGATATCACTCTGTGTTGTTAAGCACATTTAACTGAATTTAGCATGCATGAAAATGCGCAGTCAGAATGAAAGAATTGAGTACTAGTGGTGCGTGGTATAACCAATAAATCATGATAACAACGGTCAATTAAACCCTGAAAGCTAATTTTAATAGCCTTTTTATGTTCAGCTTGTGTATCAAAAGTGTTCTAGTGAAGTCATTTTTGAGCGGGGTTTGATCAAATTGCGTTTGCACTGTATTGATAAATTTGACAGAATATGGACCCGTGATGGACCATTGCGCCGTATATTGTTACTGCTGTGCCTAGAAGGTCAGTCATTAGGTGCTTGGCTGGTGGTTGGTTTGGGAGTAGATGTGCGATTAGGCCCTTTAGCGAGGCCTCGTATCCTCACTATGTGAGATATCTCTCTGTGCTTCCTTGAAGAAGACACACACATCCTCAGTGGACCTCCCCTGGCAAAATGAAGGATGGAAACAGAGGCCTGCAGATAGAACCATAATTGGAACTTCGCAGTGCTGTGGCCGTCCATAGTGAAGAGAGGGAATGAGGTGTTACTTCAGTATGAGAAACACCCTGGAGAGGTGCTGGACATGAAAGGAGATTAATTCATACCTGTTAGCACTCGGATGCTGAGAATGGGGAGAGGGTGGGTGGGTTGTCTTGAAGCTTGTGAAGCGATGTGTGCCTCGGGCCTTCAGCTCACTGACGCGTCATGTTGGCCTGGGGAAGGTTAATTCGGCTGTCACCCTCATACAGGTGACAAGCTGAGAATTCTGGGAGAAGCCTATTACCTGCTCGCGCCCCAGCTACACTTCAGACACTGCCCTGACAGGAAGTCCCTTTCCGTTACCTGTCACTTCCTATTAAAGGAGAGGAAAAGGCACCTCATGTTAAGTCTGGGTGTCCAAACTGATAACAAGGACAGCCCTTGCTGAGAATTAAATCTGAGCGCATTCTTAGCTGGTCGGGAGGATTAAAGTTTTGATTTTGACACTCTAAGCTGGTTGGCTAGGAGTGCAACATTTCTGCCCCATTTTAGCACCCTAAATTCTGGGAATTAGCCTCCAACAGTTGAACAAGGGTAATGAAAACTTTCATGATGGTAGATCTCGAGGAGCATGGTAAGTTACCACTTCTGAGTTGACTGACTCTAAAGCATTTTGGCTATGGTGCTTGGTTAGTGAGTCAGAGAGTTACTTCTTCAAGTTCTGATGGAGCTGCAGATCTATGCACCTGCTGGACCCTTGAGCAAGGCCCTGAGCATCACACTACTCCAGGGGGATTGGCTCAATCTAATCGACTGTAAGGCGCTGTGGATAAAAGCGTCAGCTGGACAACTGTAACTTACCTGAGAGTAATAAGCTAGCTGCTAAAATGCTAAGATTCAGCACCTCCACAGACCCCTGACGCTGTGACGGCCAATTCGCCATCCCTGTGATAAGAGGCAGTGTTGCGTGACATTGAACAACTGTAATCTCCCCCGCTCTGCCTTTCAGGACCCGAGCTGCCAGCTTCTCGCGTAGAAAGCAGCAGCAGGGCGCCGGTAATTGGCAGCAGAATACGCCAGGACCGCGAATCCCCGCGTGGCTTAACCCAGAAAGCAGAACTCGCGCCAGACCAGAAGGACTGAGACGAACTCGCGCGTGCTTAAAAAAAAAAAGGAAGTGCAATTATAACTCTGTGACAGTTTAATCCCTGGCCTGCTCTGCAAATTAGAGTCTTTCGCAGACTGAAATACCTGCGTTCCCCGTGTCCCAGAAATGAGCACCGCCGTGACCGTGCCGCAGCTGTGTTTGACAGATTAGGCGGCAGATCCAGCCTCTGCGGGGCTCATAATTCCTCATCCTCTCATTAAAAACTGCGAAACGCTCATCGCGCCACCCCTGACAATTACGAGTCAGACGCCGATTCCGATCTACTGTCATTTATCACAATGCATTTAGCACATAAAATCGTGAAACAATTAAAACAAAATACATCAAATCAAAATGTTCGAATGCACTCTCGTGCAACTAACTGACAGACAAAGAGACGTCTAATGCAACCAACTGATATACAACCCCAATTCCGAAATAGTTGGGACAAAGCGTAAATTGTGAATAAAATCAAAACGCAATGACTTTCAAATCACACCAGCCAGTATTTTATTCACAATAGAACAGAGATAAAATAGCAAATTTTGAAACTGAGAAATTTTACAATTTTATTGACAAAATGAGCTCATTTAAGATTTGATGGCTGCTACAGGTCTCAAAAAAGTTGGGACAGGAGCCTGTTTTCCATGGTGTAGCATCCCCTCTTCTTTTTAATACAGAGTGGAGGCGTCTAGACATTGATGAGACAAGTTTCTTGAGTATAGCCATTGGAATTTGATCCCACTATTGTTTAATACAGGCTTCCAGCTGCTGGAGAGTTTTGGGTCTCCTTTGATGGACTTTTCTTTTAATTATGCTCCAAATGTTCTTAATCGGTGAAAGATCAGGACTGCAGGCAGGCCAGTTGAGCACACGGACTCTTCTACCACAAAGCCATGCTGTTGTAATAGCTGCAGTATGTGGTTTTGCATTGTCCTGCTGAAATACACAAGGCCTTCCATGGAATAGATGTCATCTGGAGGGGAGCATATGTTGCTCTAAAACCTTTACATACCTTTCAGCATTCATGGTGCTTTTTAAAACATGCAAGTGTCCCACACCATATGCACTAATGCATCTCCATACCACCAGAGATGCTGGCTTTCGAACTGAACGCTGATAACAGGAGGAGTGGTCTTTCTCCTCTTCAGCCCGGAGGACACAACGCCCATGATTTCCAACAAGAATGTCAAATTTAGACCCATCTGACCACAGGACACTTTGCCACTTTGCTGCAGTCCATTTTAAATGAGCCTTGGCCCACAGAACACGGCGGCGCTTCTGGATCATGCTCAACAATGGCTTTCTTTTTGCATGATAGAGTTTTAGGTGGCATCTGTGGATGGCACGGCGGACTGTGTTTACAGACAGTGGTTTCTTGAAGTATTCCTGGGCCCATTTAGTAATGTCAGTGACAGAATCATGCCGGTGAGTGATGTAGTGGCGTCTGAGGGCCCGAAGATCACGGGCATCCAGTAGAGGTCTTCCGCCTTATCCTTTATGCACAGAGATTTTTCCAGTTTCTCTGAATCTTTTGATGATGTTATGCACTGTCGATGATGAGACCTTTAAAGTGTTTGCAATTTGACATTGAGGAACATTGTTTTTAAAGTATTCCACATTTTTTTTACGCAGGCCTTCACAGGTTGGAGAGCCTCTGGCCATCTTTACTTCTGAGAGACTCAGCCTCTTTAAGACATCCCTTTTATAGCCAATCATGTTACACACCTGATGCCAGTTAACTTAATTACTTGCTACATGTTCTTTCAGCTGATTCTCTTATATGTTAATTGCTTTTTCAGCCCTTTTTTGCCTGTGTCCCAACTTTTTTGAGACCTGTTGCTGCCAGAAAATTTGAAATAAGCTCATTTTGTGGATAAAAATGTAAAATGTCTCAGTTTCAACATTTGAAATGTTATCTATGTTCTATTGTAAATAACATATTGGCTCATGTGATCTGAAAGTCATTGCATTTTGATTTTATTCACAATTTACACTTCGTCCCAACTATTTCGGAATTGGGGTTTTACTTGCCGAAGTAATGAGACTGGGTTCCAGTGAGCCTTAAATTCAGACTTACATTGCGGAAAATTCATCCTTAAGGGACCCCTATGCTGACTTAAGCCATATTTTCAACCCTACTTGCATGATTGAGCGGCTGGTCCTCAGCTAAGAATTTTGGCCAGGTTAGCCAGGAATTATATACTTATTGGCTATGCTGCCAGTGTCAAAGCTAACTTTCCCTTTTAATGCATACAAGCTGTATTTAAGAAGGCACAACTCAACACAAAGCGATGATTGCTGTGCCGATGCCTGCCATAGCTTCATACACCCAGAAAATTGATCTTCGGTCCCCACATAGAACTCATGTGACCTTTACCTTTGATCCGTTGACCTCCAAAACCTAATCAGTTCAGCTGTCCTCTGAGGGGAGTCACTCTGTCTGATTTAGTGAAAATCGCTCCACTCCATCAGTAGATAAAGCAGGGACAAGAGAATTGTGATGGATGGCGTGATGGACCCATTCACGGACGGACAAACAGAAAACAGTACACCTCCCACCCAGCATGTGTTGCGGAGGCATGATAAACACCACTCAGTTTTTTTGTTTGGACAACTTTTTCGATCATTTTCACTGTCTGGAAAAAAAAAAAAAAAAACAAAACATTGCTTTCTGAGGAAATTCAGAAACATCAATGGCCAGTTCTAGTCAGATGTGCACATCACATTATTTCCTTTGGGCTGTTTTTGCCATTTTCAGTCAGCTGTCATTGAGATTACATGAATATAACAGCCAGGTACTGTAACTTTTATGCCATCTGAAGCTGCTTATGTTTATGTAGCGATAGCTTATAAGTCTATCATTACATAGTATAACTGGGAGAGATTTCTCTAGCTGCATGCAGGTTTTTATTGATTGTTTATGATTTGTATTTTGCGGTGCCATGGATTTTTGATCCATGTCTGTGCTCTTGAATCGATTAGCTGCCTGATTTGCTCTTGCTTGCTAACAGGCTGCGATACGATTGGGCAAATGATTGATGTGCTCCCTCGCTATAGGCCCCATTGGGCCAGGCAGACCCAACAGCTACAGTACGTACACTGAAAGGAGGGTGTGCTGGATGCTTGTTAGCAACTAGGAACCCATATTTATCCCCCAAGGTGAAGTGGATGGGGATATAGGAATGACTGCTGTCCTTCCATGTGTCCGTCCGTCCGTCCGTCCGTCATGCTTCCTTTCCGTGCCTGAACTCTAGCAGTGTTCCAATATTTCTCAACGAAATTTAATATATACGTACCTTCTATTGCTAACCTGCCAATCTCACCCCATAGTGCGGGCATCTGAACTGCATTTACAAGTCTCTCCTTTTGTTTTTGCCTACTCAAGGATGCTGCAGCTATATTGCTGCCTACGCAGACACACACACAGACACACACACGCATGTTAGGTTTTCATGTCTTGTGGGGACACTCATTAGACTTGCATTCATTCCGTAACCCCCTTTCCCCTGACCTTAAACCAAAACAGCAGAAACCTAACCCTAACCTTTACCCCTAACCCTAACCTTTACCCTTAACCCTAACCTTAACCCCTAACCCTAAAATATCTCAATTTCCTCATAGAGACCTGAAAATGTCCCCATTTGGATAAAGAAATCTGGAATTCCTTGTCCTGTGGGGACATTCTGTCCCCACAAGGGTTGGTAAACATTGACCACACACACGCACGCGTGCGTGCACACAAACACACAGACACATACAGACACACACACACACGCACGCACGTGCACACACACACAACTCACACACAAAATAATCTGGAGAAGTTACCAGTGCTATGAAGATTCTCTTTGCAGTTCTTCTCTTGGATTTTGTCACATGACTGTGCTCTGTGATGTCACTGGGTAGTGGAGATTAGGAGATTGGATGCTATGAATGGCAATGGCACAGTTGGCTACCACCACTGACTGCATTGAAAGACAGCCAAGGGTTGACAAGCGATGAAACACATTTCTGTCTGCCATCCTCTTCAACCAATAGTCACGCAACTGAATGCACTGGAGGGCTAGTGAGTTGCAGCAGGTGGCCATAGAATCCTTACAGAAGTAATTTCCTGAGAATATATATCCACATCTGTTTCGCTGTCAATATGAATTACTCTGTGGCAATCATTTCATTTGGAGGGCCACCGAGAGTTATGATTTTGTATTGATTAATTTACAGCTTGATTGATAATGCCCTTGGGTTCTGTATTCATCTAATTTTGTAAGAGTTCAGGTCACGGAAGATTGGGCGACGCCTCTGTTGTCTAAGTGTGTTCAATGTTGTTAAACTTCATTATGAAATCAGTAAATTAAATTTAGCTTGCACAGTCAGCACGAAACCGCCACCGCTTATTTAACACGCCACCATGTGTGCAAAAGAAGGCAGTTCTCATTCGAACCACCAAATGCACTGCTACTGAGAGAGCCTGCTAAATTATTAACGCAAATTTGATTCATAACTGACTCCACTGCGGAGCTGCAGTATTGTGGATTCTCTGGGTTCTCTGAAACTGTACGAGCAGATGTTTTTTTTTTCTGCAGTAGGCTGCTGAAACAGCAATTTGCTGAACCAAACAGTTCTGTTTTTAGTTTATAATGTATGGCCCAACGCAGTAATCCTCAACACAAAGTCACGAAACAAAAATTAAACACAAGACATGGACAATTTAAAATAATGACTCTTCAGCTACTTGATTTGGCAGCACCATATTAACCCTTAGAGCGCTGAAATAAATTTTAAAAAATATACATACAAAGCTAACTACCATGTGCTGTTGAAAACCTACCATGTGGCAACTTGTTTAAAAGTGCTCCCCTTAATGGAGCTGCTTAGAGACATGAGGGACGCCTGCGCAACATTGTGCAGGCGGTTTTAATGTTGTGGCTGATTGCTGTACATCTGCTTTGCGGAATGGCTTCTTTGGCCGGAAGAAAAACGATGCGTATACATGAGAGTGTGAGTTTCCAGGAATCAATCATTTGAGTGTAGTACACAGCTTTGGGAAAAGTGCCCGTTGTTTTACCTCAGATCGCCTTGGCCTGGTTTCCACTGGGCAGATGTACTGTGCAAAAGTAAAGTGCACATAAAACAATTCCATATGGGGAAAATGTTTTCAAAAATGGATATTTAAAGTTTCTAAATATCAATAAGTGTACTATCCTGCTGAAAAGAGTCGGAAAAAAAATCATAGCAGTACTCGCTATGTCAATTTCTCGCTTTTTACATTCCATAATTTCTGTTTGGTAGCCAACACTGTCCTGTCCTAATTATAAGAAATTAGGTTGTCCCAAACATATTGGAGTCGTTCCCACAGCTCTTCACTTCCTTCCATCTCTCTGGATAATTCCAGTCAGAATTAATAATGTCGAGATCGTATCTCTGCCAAGGCTATACCATCTGTTACTTTCTTTAATTAATTAAAAAAAAAATTCTCAAAACATTTTGTGGCCCTGGGAACTGAAGGCTTTGAATCTCAAATGTCCTCTTGTTTATGAACAGGCTGTGAATTTTTTGACCAAATGCACATTGTCGAGTACAGAGTTAAATCTAGAATTTTAAAAAAAGCCTCTGGGGTCCAAAATGTTCGGGTCACAGTTTAATTAGAAAGTTTTTTTTGCTATATTATCACTCTGCTCAGTTTCTGTTTAAACCAGACTTGGATACAGATATGTTTGTGATTCTGAATTGTAACAACAAACCTCACCTGATGAATCGGCCCCAGACACTGTTGTGACTGGACTTGTGCTCAATGGTCGATTCAAAGTGTAATTTGGAACACTAACCTGCTAAAGCCAACACTAAGCTTCCTTTGCCAGAGTCGCACAGAGATTGATATGAAATGCAGGCCTTAAACATTGTATCCTGGACCAATCAATGCCGCCTCTATTGAGCAACTGTCACCTGTTTTGAAAAAGCACATTTTGGGCCACGTCCAAAAAGGATTTCAAATCTGAAAGTGCTATATTTTCCACATGAGACGTGAAGGACGGAGCCTTCGCTGCCCATTTCAGCTGAGTCACATTGATTATGTCACACAGTGGGTTGTCGTTTGCTAGTTTGTGAAAATTAACAGCACAAATCAGAACAAGTCGGCTGTTTAATACTGCTCTGATGCTAAGCACGAGATGAAAGATGAATCATGTGCACGGGCATACAGAGGGCCGAATTAACTTTAACATGGCTTATTTTTTTCCAATAGACTTTTAAGGTAACGGAATATGGTTTTGGAATTACCATTATTCTACAGTAGGCTTCACTGTAAAAAGGCCCGCTTTGGATGGCTACTTCACATTCAGTGAAGGCTGCAAATGAAAAATCTGTGACCGCCCACCTCCCCATAGCCCAGAATCCTCGGGATGCAGAAAAAACATTCCTTTAGGCCCCCCCAATAAAATATGAGGGGCCCTCGCTAGCGGTAGGCCCCGTGAATCGTCCACTCCTCTTCCGTCATTGTCCATAGCTCTGACACCACCATGGCTTCCGCCTTTTCTGAGCATTTCTCCAGGTCAGTGTAAAATTACGCAAACATTCTGTACTCCTGCCCACACTGAAAGGTCCTACTAGTTTTTGGAACTTGGAGTGCAGGTGTGTTTTCCAAATAACATTGAGGCAGAGGCTGTTACTTTACATCGATCGGTCTACAATGCTGAGCTCTCCGGTCTCCATGCTGGAGAAGTACACTTCTTTCGCACTTCCCACTCAGGGCTTTCGACACTTTCTCTGCCAGCTGACGCACCAAGCGCCGTGAGTTGTTGCTCTGGATAAGCGTGCGTGCTAAATAACTTAAACATAATGTCACGTGAGAGACGCGGACTGAATCGAGTGAAGCCCTCCCTCCCCGGGTAATGCAATGGCAAACTTTGCAGGTGGCGCTGGCGTGGTCGCTGGGCTCTCGCTTGTTATTACTGCGTTAGAGACAGGTGCGTTTGCCAGAAATGTCTCTCCTGATATCACCTGTTTTTTTTTGTTTTTGGACAGAGCCATCATGTGGAGTGAGACATCGGTTGTTTCCCCAGGGGCTGTCGGACAGTGAGAGGTCCTCAGGCAGCACTTTTCTGTCCCGTTACTGAATCCAGGGAAATCTAAATTAGCGTGCCTGTGCCACTATTTCAATAAGCAAAGTTAATGTAGGAGCACAGTTCATTCCTGTCCCTTTCTTTATGGATTTATATGCCAAGACTGGAGGTAAATTTGTTGTGCGCGCCTGTACATATGATTATTTAATCTCAGGAAGAGCTTAACTATTTTATATCTGGTCTGTTTGTCAATGTTGTTGTCATATAATGCAGTCTATAAGTATTTAGATAGGGATGCTATTTTATGCTGTGCACTCGAGCACAGGGCACAAGACAATAAATATGAGGTAGTTATTTGTAGTAGTGATACTGTCATAAATGCCTAGAGACTGCACAGTAATGTTTTTTTTTTCTTAAAACAATTATTTCACCTGCCTCAAGGATTTCTACACTTATATTCCTGCACCCGATAAATTGTGAAATCTTGTCGTGGAGATAAGGAGTGTTCACTAAATTGAATCAAAAAAACTCGCCCCACAATGGCTACCATACACAAGCAAAAATATTTACTTTATTATGCAAAGACAATCTAATAAAGCCCCCAAACAGTGTGGGCTTTCATGTGCTTTAATTTGGTCATCTCCATAAAAGTAACAGGCAAGTAAACAATCCATACGTGAAAAATAGATATTCAAGCTTTTCTTTTTTTTCATATAATTTATAAATATCTAAAAGAGGATGCAAATACTGTCAGGCAACATGACTATAACTTGCGGTAGCTTTTGCAGAGTTCGTGGTCCCTGATGTCCCCCCAGCCGCCGTTCTTTACCTGCGGGGACACCCCGACGGCGGGCAGTCTCTTGGTGAGGAGCAGGCTCTTTGGGAACAGCTGGTTGCCGCTGTTTTGAAGGAGCCGGTCGATGACGGTCTTCTGGCCAGACTGGATGCAGGCCTTGCCATAGTACACCCCGCACTCTCCAGTGTGGAAGATACGGGGCGCCTCGCTCACCATGACTTTCCAGAAAGAGGGCAGGCAAGCCACGGTGAGGTGCTGGATCGACCAGTCCCAGTTGTAGTCGTCGTAGGTGCAGAAGGTGTCCGCGCACTGGACGAGGTTTCGGTAGGTCTGCCTGCTCAAGGCCATTCCCATTTTGTGCTCCGCGGACATCCAGGCCTTCACCTCGACCTTGTTTGCCTTGGTGGCAGAGCTGATGTGGCCATACGCCCCCAGCGAGAGGACATCACAGTCTGGGCAATACTCTCTCTTCAGGGTGGACATCTTCTTGAGGAGGTAGTAGAAGTCAGGTGAGAGGAAGTGGTCATCTTCAATGAGCAGCACCAACCCATCGTAGCCTTTCAACACCTTTACCTTCTCCCAGACGAAGTTCAGCTTCCACCACCAGTGGTGTTTGGTCTGGGAGAACTCGGCCTCTCTGTAGTGGCCGAATGAGTCGGGGTACAGGGCGTTGTTGCAGCCCAGCTTTAAGGCATCTTCCTTGGGAATGTTCCTCGGGCAGTCTCGAGGATCGTTCCCCGGGAACTCTCGAGGGTAGAGCTGTATGCTAAAGGGGAAAAATATCTGGAGGACCGGGCAAAAATCGATGGCGGCGATCACCCCGTTGATCTCCGGCGACCAATACTCGTGGCTGAATATAAGGAGGACGCTCTCGATGCCCCTCGCTCTGCGGAGAGACTCGATCAACAGTTTCAGGTTTTCAAGCCTGTTGTGAACCTGGACCACCACCACCAGGTCGTCCTTGGCCCGCTTTCTGAGCTTGTCCTCGTTCCTGACTGTTTGGTCGAAGTTCAGCTGGAACACGATCGCCCTGTAGATCAGAGTCGAGTTGTTGGGCTCCGCTTGGACTGCAGCCTCCAGCCGACTTTCGTTGGTCGGTCTCTGGTTTGCAGGGGTCGTTCGTTCCAGGCT
Organism: Gymnothorax javanicus; assembly: GCA_029692085.1. NCBI lineage: Eukaryota > Metazoa > Chordata > Actinopteri > Anguilliformes > Muraenidae > Gymnothorax > Gymnothorax javanicus. The sequence continues at coordinate 7,756,243 of CM056198.1, read as the reverse complement.
GCTCTTGGTCAGCTCCCTGGAGAACATTTCTTCTTTCCTCTGACTGCCACCGCTCCACAAGGTAAAGCCACAAGCCAGGATCACCATGGTCACCACGACCACTTTCCTCTTGTAGACCCGGAATCTCATTACAGGCAGTGACGTCGATCTCGTATTTGAGAAAAAGAGAAATATTTTGCTGCTACTTCAAACAAAATAACATTCGAACACTGACATCTAAAAGGTTGTGCTTCTTGAGGTAAATTTCATAGAAAATCTGATGCTTAAAAAAATGTGTTCCAGCTATCTGCAGCTCTCCATTGTGCTCGATTTGGTGACTTGATTCTGTGACCCTGACCAAAGGTACCTGGCTCTTGTTTGTCCACAGAAAGTCCAGGACTTCGCATCCCGGAAGCCTTCCTGCTCGGACCAGGCCTCGGACTTCCTTCTGAAAATACAGAGAATGCAGAGTACAATATTATCTCAGAATGTCTCTTCAGCATATGCTGCAGGCAGTCTGTTGTAAGATTTAATGTTCTTTCAATAAATAGTAAGTATAATTTGGCTGCGGGATGCTATACAAAAAAAAATTACTATTCTTTAAGTGAGTCTAGCAGGATTAAATCAACCAATCAACCGTAAGAGTCAATAAGCACTCTATCACAAACATTTTTTATCTAAACATGAAGGTTTTTCAGTGTACCTAAATTGTTACCGACGACGGTGAAATTTTCTTTACTTATTAGAAATTCCTGTTCCTCAATGCATGATGAAATCAATTGAGTAAGAAACAAACAAGGAATTATAGCTGCTGCACAGCAATGGTCGGGGCCGGGCAATTTTAGGCAAAATTAGGCAATTCTGAGCAACAAGCAGAGTGTAGGAAGATGAAAAAAAGGTGGCATTCTATTGTGCATTTTACATCAGTTGAGGCTTGTACTCACAATTTCTGGCACAAGAGCTCTATCTCACTGAGCTAATTAGCAAGAGACAACTCTGCAGTATATATGTTCAAAACAACTTCTAGCTCATTCAGGGTTGCCAACTTTCACGCATTCGGCCGGAGTTTAAGTGGCATATTCACGTTCCCATGCTGTATGTCAGCAATTATTCAATCAGCGCGTTTGTAAGAGATTCTCAGGCGGAATTGAAGACCTTGTGCATGGAGGTTTATCAGTTTCACATGCACGGTAGATTTCACCTCTAGTAACAGGGAAATCAATTATGACTCCCGACTTCTCACGCTTTTCTTTACTCGGGGGTTGAAAGCAATGGAAACGTTTCAAATTGTCTTATTTCATTTAAAAATTTGAACGATCGTGAAACACACGCATTGCGTTGATTGAATAATTGCTGACTCGGCATGGGAACGTGAATGAAGCACTAAATCTCACGCCAAATGCATGAAAGTTGGCAGCCCTGCTCCTTATAGGAATTCTACAGCTGCAATGACAGCGTGTAAAGGCAGATTTCAAACGGCTGTCAAAAATTCAGTTATTAAGACAAAAATCTGAAAATACACAAATTGCATCTAGACAGCATGGAGATGTTGGTAATTTGTTTTTAACAATGATTTATTGGCTCCATAAGTGAAAAACTGATGTTAAAAAATGCCATTTTTGCATTGACTCCAATTGTTCGCATGAGAGCGAAATTCAAAATGCTGTAAAAAAATTCAGTTTTTGAGATAAAATTCTGATATTTTCCAAACATCATCTATCATAACTCCAAAATTTTGTCTTTTTTTTAAATAAACATTGAAAATGTATTTAGCAAGAATTTGCAAGTATATGTTTACGATACCGTTTACAGTCAAACATTTTGATGCACTGTTGGCTCAATTTTTGATAAATCAACAATCTGTGTGGGTGTTTTGTGTAGGACAGTCTGAAGATGCTCTGTAGCAAGTTGGTGTCAATTGAGCAAAAATTGTGGGAGGAGATAGGTTTAATAAATGTGACAGATTTTGAAAAAAACTGAGTTATGGACTTCAAAATTTGCAATAGGTTTAAATGCGCAAAAGTTTCTTCAGTATTGGGGCTACATTTTGGTGAAAGTTGCAAATCTGTACAACATATGGTTGATTTATTGTGAATTTTCAAAATTTTGAATTTTAGAGGCTTGTTGTAAGCGCCACCATCTGGACTATTGGTCCTTTTTTTTTGCAGCTGAGGCAATCTGGCATGGGACTGGACCTTTGAGCAAAGTTTGGTGATTTTTTGGGCATGGGAAGTAGGATTTCCTCGGAAGAAGAAGAAGGAAGAACAGGCAGGATAACAATAGGGTCCTGGCAGCTTAGGCTGCCCTGCCCCTAATAAATAGGTTGCATTTGAAAGTATGCGAGGGAGTATTGTCAGTATAGTCTTAATACAGCATTTTGTTCCAACTGATTGACCAAATAATCCCAAGAAATTGGCATTTAATTTGAAGAACAGAGATTGATTTTTTTTTTTTTTTTTTAAGAAAACGAGCCTCAGGATTGTGTCCCAATGCCTCGAAAACAGCGGCGTGCAACGAAGGCCGACCCATTTCAGTATTTAGCGCCAACCTAAGTTTAAGTAATTAAATAGTTAAATCCTATTTTGGTCCTAAAGTTGCATAGAATTTTACAGCCCTAGACTGCGCGAACAATCTAAATTATAGCGATGACGTTCAGGAGCGAAGCAGCGGATAAGATTGATCACGACAGAGCGCCCAACCAAGACCGCAGCTGAGCAAAATTCGCAATAAATAAGCAACTTGTATCCTAATCCAGGACATTACCGTCAAAAAACAGCGCCGAGCCAAAAATTATTTATTTATCATTATTGTTATTTATTACTGCATATTTGTACAAAACACATGGTGATTGGACTGAACTAATTCTTTTTTTCCATGCCACCACGTACTTCTATCTGAGAATGCGGATCACACTAATGCCACTCGCCTCAATAAGCGTGTAACGCCGTGCGCACTAGCTTTTCCGCAGGACGGTTTTGGGATCTAAAAGTCTTGGAATATAGCCACTTCCTCAGCGCTCATCTCTCCACCCCGAGGCCACTTTTCACGCTGTCGTTCACACTCAGTCTACCCTATTTATTAGTTTCTCCATTTTCCCCCGAGCCCCACTTTCTTGCGAAGCTATGAAAGCAACTAAATACACAACGGAACGTGACGAAATAACATTATTTTTCAAATAAGCAATCGACAGACACATTCTGTGTACATATCCAGTTATTCAGGATTTCTGCGGTTTGTTTACAAGTGTATACGATGGAGGTGGATCTGGCAACACACTGCAATCCAACACACAGACGATAATCATTGGAGGTAGGAAAACGATACCGTGCGACAGACCTATCCTGCTTATCGTACCCCTTTATGCCCACTTGATCTCTTAAGGCTTTTTAAAATTTAAGGGATATTGTTATATTACCACCAACAGAACTGCATCTAACGACTTTTTCCCCTCCCACACCAGAATACGTTTCTAAATCGCTTATTTTGCCAAGCAGAAGTAACCATCAAATATAATTAACCATTTCTAAACAGTTCCAGCTATAAGAGCAGGAATAATCTGCGATAAATAGGCGAATTTATTTCCGCGCTAAATCGCTTATAGGAACGGAAGCGGAGGAAACGAGTTGCAGATTATACCACTCAGCAACCATACCAGTAAGAAAAACAACAAGCGTCGCTGGAAAAAAAAAAAATTAATAACTGAGTGCTGCCTACCGTCATAGCAAAAAGCTCTATACAAATAATAAAAGTGAAAGCAAGTAAAATTGCATTGCGTAAAAATGGCAGAGCACATAATGTTGATCGAATGGTCAACCTATAAATAACGGTTATCATTATTTGGCCAGCTAACCGAAATGGGGCACTTATCCGTGCCATCTATCCGCTTAAGGTAATGGCGTGATCACTGCAAACATTCATCCGTGTTAAAACAGAGGCTCACCAATGATCACTGCAACACCGACGCTATCCCGCGGCGCAGTTTCTCTCCAAATGGTTTTCGCTCCGTTTCATTCTTACGTCTGTCCCCACCGATTCAGTTTTAATGAAAAACCTGCAACCCATTCTGTATCATAAACTCGCACCATCATTTGGGGCTCACACCAATTTCACGCCCCCCCTGAATGGCGCTTTTCTTCTCCAATTGTGGGCGGTAAATTCAGGAACTTCTGAATATGCTGAACCGGACTCTAGAGGAGCCCTTTCATTTGTGTTTCACGCACATTATTTACTATTACATCATATACACGTATCACTGTCAAGATATATAGTACACCCCTCAATGTTTAGTAAAAATATTTTCTTTTTTGTGTGCTTGATTTGGCAGTGTACTCCTATTTCAGGCGCTATCTGGCTTCAGTGTTCTCTCTGCATATGCAACTCATGATCATGTTACGGTCCAGACCAGGAATCAAGTATGGAGGCAGAGTACAATCCAACAGGTTGGTTTATTGAAAGATAATAGGGATGGAACCTCAGAGGAAGCCTTGGGGACTGAACCCCAGAGATGGGTGGTACAATTCTGAGCAGATGTGGGCAAAATTGAGCTATCGGTCGCCGACCAGTGGTTTCTGGGATAACAGCCAGGGGAAGTTCACGCTTCACCAGCGACCGAACGGTCCCACAGGAGGATTGAGTAGCTTCAGGGGAACTTGGTTCCAATCCAGCTGACCATAGAAAGATTGGGAACTTTTTCTAGGAAAAAAAAAAAAAAAAAAACGGACAGAGGAACAGATTTGGAAGAGTTAACGAGAGCATGGTTCCAATACTGGATCCTGATTAGCTTGGGAGCTTGTTCCTATTAAACTGGGCAGAAGAACTGACTTGAGCTGGGTGATCCCAATCCTGGATCCTGAATAGGCTTGGAAGCTTGTTTGAAATAACTGAGAAAGAGGAAACCTTCCGCGAATAGCTATCATTAAAGATTACATTACACTTAATGATGACAGAGAATTTCAACTATTACCAGTTACATTGCACTTAATAAAGATAAAGCATTTTTACCGGGAAAACTGACTGATTAAAGAATACAATACACGAGATTTACTTCTCGGAATACTGACTGGTTTGATCCATAAATACCACTACAACACAAAGCAAATTACAATCCAGCAACTTGTGACTCAAAGCAAGAGGCGTAAATACATGTTACACAGTCATTAGGAAATAACCATGAAATGAGACTCAGCAGAGGAGGAGCAAATACTCAAGACATGAACCAAGGAAAGGCGGCCTACTTGTAATAGGTGAATTGCTGAATAGGAATGGAGAGGACAGGCATTCACACAAGGATTGTGACATGCATAGATACATATACATATATACACACACACACACACACACACACACACACACACACACACACACACACACACAGTGCCATGAAAAAGTATTTAACCCCTTCATGATTTCTTATTTTTTTGCATATTTGTCTCACTTAAATGTTTCAGATCATCAAATAAATTTTATTATTCCACAAACATAACCCAAGTAAATACAAAATGCAGTTTTTAAATGATGATTTCATTTATTAAGGGGAAAAAGCTATCCAAACCTACCTGGCCCAATGTGAAAAAGCAATTACCCCCCTTGTCAAATCATGAATTAACTGTAATTAACCACATTTTTTGAGTTCAATTTCACAAGCCACACCCAGGCCTGATTACTGCCAGGCCCGTTGAATCAAGAAATCACTTAAATAGAACCTGTCTGACAAAGTGAGGTAGACTAGAAGATCTCAAAAAGCAACACATCATGCTGCAAACTAAAGAAATTCAAGAGCTGATGACAAAGTAATTGATATCTATCAGTCTGGAAAGGGTTATAAAGCCATGTCTAAGGCTTTGGGACTCCGGCGAATCACGGTGAGAGCCATTATCCACAAATGCAGAAAACTTGGAACAGTGGTGAACAGTGGTCGGCCTGCCAAAATTACTCCAAGAGTGCATCAACAACTCATCCAAGAGGTCACAAAAGAACCCAGAACAACGTCTAAAGAATAAAGAACTGCAGGCCTCACTTGCCTCAGTTAAAGTCAGTATTCATGATTCAACAATAGGAAAGATACTAGGTAAAAATGGCATCCATAGGAGGGTTACAAGACGAAAACCACGGCTGACCAAAAAGAACACAAAGGCTCGTCTCACATTTGCCAAAATACATCTTGATGATCCCCAAGACTTTTGGTGAAAATATGCTGTAGACTGACGAGACAAAAGTTGAACTTTTTGGAAGGTGTACGTCCCGTTACATCAGGTGTAAAAATAACACAGCATTTCATAAAAAGAACATCATACCAAAAGTCAAATGTGGTGGTGGTAGTGTGATGATTTGGGGCTGCTTTGCTGCTTCAGGACCTGGACGACTTGCCGTAATTGATGGAACCATGCATTCTGCTCTCTAGCAGAAAATCCTGAAGGAGAATGTCCAACCGTCAGTTCGTGACCTCAAGCTCAAGCACACTTGGGTTATGCAGCAGGACAATGATCCGAAACACACCAGCAGGTCCACCTCTGAATGGCTTAAACAAACAAAATGAAGATTTTGGAGTGGCCTTTTCAAAGTCTGGACTTAAATCTAACTGAGATGCTGTGGCATGACCTTAAACAGGCTGTTCATGCTTGAAAACCCTCCAATGTGGCTGAATTAAAACAATTCTGCAAAGAAGAGTGGGCCAAAATTCTTCCACAGCGATGTGAAAGACTCACTGCCAGTTATCGCAAATGTTTGATTGCGGTTGCTGTAGCCGAGGGTGGCACAACCAGTTATTAGGTTTAGGGGGCAATTACTTTTTCCACATAGGGCCAGGTAGGTTTGGATAGCTTTTTCCCCTTAATAAATGAAATCATCATTTAAAAACTGCATTTTGTATTTACTCGGGTTATCTTTGTCTAATATTAAAATTTGTTTGATGTTCTGAAACATTTAAGTGTGACAAAAAAATAAGAAATCAGGAAGGGGGCAAATACTTTTTCATTGCATTTTATATATATATATATATATATATATATATATATATCTCCCATGCCCTGTGTTAAAAAGCACAGACCAGAATAAAATTCAGTATGGTAAATACTACTTCATTGCTGCCACAAAATGCAAAATGGGCAGCTAATTCATCACCAAGTCGCATTCTGGTGACCAGCACAACCATCAGGTTTCCTATGCTGTTTTTCTTTGAACAGAAATACATTATATAACTGGCAAACGAAATAATAAGGATGGTGTCAAGTGCTAACCCATTGAATGATAATGTTCGCCAAAGCAATTATGCCACTTTCCAGGCAGGTCTCTGCCGAGAATTTGCTTTGTGCGGAAACTTGCAACGTTAGCCAGCTTCAAATGGGGCACCTACAATGCAGTACTTAATGCTGAATTAAAAATTCATGCATATCCTCATCCTAACCATTCATCAGTATTAAAGCAAGCCCAAACATTTCGGAATCATTTTGTCCTCTTAGTTACCGGACTGCTCTCTGCGTGACTGCACACAATACACTGCTGAATCAGTATTTAGACGGAGCACCCATACTTGTTGTTCCTTGTCCTTTGTTGCTCGGCCCATTAGACAAAGCCACTTACACTCAATTAGGGTAATGGTGTGTACTCTCAATAATATCGTTATCATAATATCAGAAAGAATGAAAATTAATTTTCAAGTTCATGTAGGATGTGGTTCGGGCACTTCAGAAATGACATTTCAATTTAGTAGCTGTTGTCCTGACATAATGCCTCTATTGGATCTCGAGGTGAAAATTGGCATTTTACATTCTAAGATGGAAACAAGTGAATTAAGAACAGCTATTTGACAAATAAGTTAGTGTTCTTTATTCAGGTTTTTTTTCTAGGATAAGAATTGCAATCACTTTAGCAGTAATGGTGATAATAGTAAGTACACAATGCAGAAATCCCAATTACAAGGTCAATAGAGTTTCCACAAATGGATTTAAGCACAATAAAAGTAGATTTTAGTGTATTAAATGAGGTTTAGTTCTCTGGGCCCATCTGAGCTTTCAGTATACTATCAAATGCCCAGTTTTTTATACAAAGACACAGAATAATTCTAATTCTTGAGACAACAAACTTTGTTAAAGCCAATGAAATGTTGAAGTAACATTTCTTCATTCATGACATATTATATCAAATAAACCAAAAAAGTAAAATCTGCACACCAGAAAATTGCTCCCATCGAAGATTTAATGTATATCACCACATACGTGACGTTTCAGGCCTCAGCCCTTCATCAGACATCTGAGGCCCGAAACGTCACGTATGTGGTGATATATATTAAATCTTCTATGGGAGCAATTTTCTGGTGTGCGGATTTTACTTTTTTTTGGTTTTGCAGCCATATTTTTGTCCAGCACCCAGACTTCATTTTTGTTTGGATGCGCATGTTTTTTGTGAATTTCTACCATATTACATCAAATAAACAAGGACAGACTGATGACGATGAAAGGCACTTAAGGCACTTGAAAATGGTAAACTACATTGCCAACCCCTTCGAATAAAGTTGTGACATATTTCATATATGCATCTTCACACTATGGGTGAAAATATTTCTAAGCCCTAAATGCTCAAAAAATAAATAAAGAAAGAAAAATAAAAACTTAAATTAGCATGTGCGTGAGACATCTATCTCTGGGTATGTCTTCCTTTTTTGGCAGTACGCATTTAACTTTTATTTCATATTTCGGAGCATCTCAGGAAAATAGTGTGTCAAACATAACTGAAATCTCTGAAGTAGTTGTATTTAAATTCTCATACCAAATCTGACATGCATGAGAGTCAGGCAACAGCTGCTTCTGCTAATCACAGAGTCTGTTCAATTTCACAGGCTATTAGTCTGTGTAATGAATGTTGAATGCACTGGTCCTGAACATGGCAGACAGGAACAGAAATGTACACATAATTCTGATAGCAGTTCGATGGCCCTGGGCCACACCTCTGGTGAAAAAAAAAATGGTAGAGGCAATAACATCAGAAGCAACACTGTTTGATATGAAATTTATACAATTTCGTTTGTGTACGTTGCACTAAGAAGGTCTACCTTAAAAAAGTGCTGTTACTGCGTATGCTCAGAATTCACATCCTATAAGAAAGTGAATCTGCTTGACTGCTAGTCATAATCTGAATCCATCCTCGTCAATCTGTTTTAGTTTTTCCATTGAATTAATATATTTTAATTACTCCGGTCCTATTGCTTTTTATATAAAAGAGCTTTCTACTGAAATTAGAGGATTCAAAGCACTATTTCAAGGTTCAGCCAAGGGATATGAAGAATGTAAACTGGCTATAAATCGCTAATAATCATAGAAGAAAAAAATAGCTACGCTGACACGAGCAGTACCCCTCAGCCCACATTGTGCCCTAAATCAGTGTGTGACTGTCAGTTTAATACTTACCGCCATTTGACATGAATTTTGTCATGAAGACAGTTCATTGATGTTCAACTGTTTTGTGGAACTTTTTAACTTTCTCGAGAACAGGGACAACAAGAAGATGTCCATTGTCATCACTGGAGATGTCAATGTGTAAACTCCCATGCACCATTACTAATTATGGGCATAAGGATAGTGAAGAGAGAAAATGGTAGGTAACGTTGGCTGGAACTTTAGTGGACACGACAAGCAATGGCAGCGTGGTATGAGTAAAGCTGCTTTCACACCGGACGCGAAATGAATTTTTTGCACGACAGATCACATTCAAAGTCAATGCAAAGCCGCGAATACACGCGAAACGAAGCGGCTTAATACGTTTCCAGAGTATGTGTATGTAAGAGGTCAATGTTGGATACCAGAGCACCATCAAAATCGATAGGCTTCTGTAGCTACCTAGCCCCAACACTGACACCAAAAATGGCGATGATGGGCGATGGCGTTTTTGAGTTAATGCGCGGAATGCAAATTCAAGATGGCAGCTCTGACAGTCATATTGGATACCGGAGCACCGCCAAAATCGATTGGCTTCTGTAGCTACCCAGCCCCAAGACTCACACCGAAAATAGCGGTGATGGGCGATGGCGTTTTTGAGTTAATGCACGGAATGCAAATTCAAGATGGCGGCTCTGACAGCCAAATTGGATACCGGAGCGCCACCAAAATCGATTGGCTTCTGTAGCTACCCGACTCCGACACTCACACCAAAAATGGGGCTGATCGACCATGGCGTTTGTGAGTTAATACGCAGAATATAAGTGCGTACGGACAGACGGACGGACGCCGGGCATGACGACAATACCCCTCTGCCCCTGAGTCAGGGCTGAGGGATAAAAATACCTTTTAGGTTGTGACTTGCAGTTAAGTGGATTTATTCCATTCCACGTAGCGAGCATATGCAGTAAATGTGACACAGCTCCTCTAAGTCTTGTCTTGGTATGAACCATGAGGCCTTATGTTTTTCTCTATTAGCTTGTTTGAAGTAACTATTTGCTTGACAAGTGGCTGTTTTTACTGCATTGGCAAACCTCATAAAGAATCAAAGTCTCACAGTATTTTCCTTTTCTTTGCAAAAAGCAACAAATAGGATTGTTAGTCTGAATTTAAAGCTAAATTATTTGAGGTCGACTTTTTTTTTTTTTTTTTTACATTCTTTTAGGCGATTGAGTTTGTCAATGAAAATTATTCTCGTTTTCCCAAACAATATTCTTGAATTTCAAAGCAGTTACACTGGTAAAGTGTATTTCACAATCATTACATTTATTATAAATAAAACGGGCAACAGGCAGAGGTCTTTTTGGATAGTGATGTTTGAGGTGGATAAGTCAAAGCGCAAACGCACCGATGATGAGACGAGTACTAATTTTCCTCCTACAGTTTGTAAACGTTGCGCATGATCACGTGATGCACTGACGAGAAATGGCAAAGTGCCGCTTAATAAAACCTGATCAGCAGCTGAATTCATTTTGCTGTAGCTGAGGATGAGCTGTAGAATAAATATATCCGGGCATCGCGCCAGAGTTTAAATTGTGTTGCGGTACGGGGGAGATATAACAATGCGCACTGCCATTTTCCATAATAGGGTGATCTCTCAGAAAACTGACACTAGACCCTTGTTACGGTGCATCTGCTGTTGTTTTTAACTCCAGTGAATGCACATTGTATTCTCTACAAAGATGAAGGCTGCAAGGGCAAGCTCACATTTGTCACTATTTGTTATCATGTCAGTTTGGTTTCATACCGATGCTCGGGTATTAGTAATTTTGTTTTCCACCCAGCCTCCTTTGGTGAGCCCTACAGATGTAGTATATCCACAGTACAGTGCTGCAATGATAGCTGGCTCCATGGGAAGATGTTGCAGCTATGGCACATTTATTACCAAATTGTGTCGGTCTGTCGCCTTTTCACTCCCTAAGGTACACTTTCAGAGACTATAACACATATGATAGGGATGCAAAATTCATTCGGTCAGGCAGATATTGGAATCTGGATATGAGCCAACGTATTTATTGAAATTGTGTCAACATATTGTTTGTTTTGACAAGATTCCAGAAAGAGCATTTGATAGAAATTGATGGTCTTGGTGAAGTTTTTAAAAGCAATAATTGTAATGAATGATGATGATGATGATGATGATGATTACTAAAAACCCCAATTCCAAAAAAGCTGGGAAGCTGTGTAAAATGTAAGTAAAAACAGAATGCAATGATTTACAAATCTCATAAACTGACGTCTTATGTACAATAGAACAGAAACAACATATCAGATGTTGAAAGTGAGACATTTTACCATATCATGAAAAATATTAGCTCATTTTGAATTTGATGGCAGCAACACATCTCAAAAAAGTTGAGAGTAAGTGGTACTAATAACAAACGTCTGTACAAAGCCTGGCTGCATCCCAGAAGTCAAAGGCCAGCGACTGACAGCACAGCCTTTCCTGTTACCTCTGTGCTGAGCTGTCTATCATTATCTGGGGTTCCACCTCCACTTCTTCATCAGGCGTTCTGTCCCCAGTCTGTACCATATTGCTGTCAATAAACTATCAGTTGGATTGCATGTCTAACTCCACACTTGATTCCTAGTCTGGACAATAACAGTATGTTTGTAAGTTCAGAATATTCTGAGATGAAAAAGGAGATAGTGCTTCAATTATAGGATCGTCCACTGAAGTGCAAAATCCAAAATCCAGTCATTGTGTCCCAAAAAATGAAAAAGTTGTACATCTCAAATTTCTAAATCAGGAGGAAAAAATACTGAAAATTCACTTGTTTATTTGGCTCAGATCACAGTTAAAAATACTAGCGCGTTTTGGCTCAAAGCCGCCTTCCGAGCGTATGTTAGTATTCTTGCCCTCCCTGATTTAGAAATTTGAGATATGGTAGCTTTTCATTTTTTGAGTCAGAACACTCTGTATGTAAGTTTTAACTAATAACTGGCATATCCTAGTACATCTCGGAAACATGGCCATTCCCAAACTTTGGACATTTTAAGGGTTGATTCAATGAAACAAGAGTGGTGGAGCAAGTGAATTAGCAGACTGAGGTGCCCCTGCCTAATAATTACCTTTGGGCTAACTTTGTGGGTGCATCATGGAGTGCATCCAAATTCTCAGATGAGCAAGGAACCCTCATTGTTAACGGACATAAACCAGAAATGAAGTTTGCCCAACAAGGAGCACCAAATGGTTGATTTTATGAAAGAAAAGAGGGAATTAGCTCCTTAGTTGCTTCTTTCCAGCGAACAAACACAGGATTAGCCTTGGTAGAAAGGAATCATAGACAAGGACTCCACAAGCCTTTGCAGCCATAGCTACTGGATATGTAATTTGTTGTAGTTTTCCTAGGGTCCCATTATCAATTGCCAATGAGCTCACGTCATGTTGAAGGACAGGGCATTTGATATTTCTCAAACTTATCCCAAGGTGACTTCAAAAGCTCCCTGCAACTTTTCCTTGATCTATGTGACATTTTCTATCGAGGTCAAGGAAGAGTGGGGAGGAAACAGTAAAGGTCTGCCTGTTTAAGAGAATTTGGACGCACCCATGATTTTAGGTGCAGGATCCACCTTCTTGTATCGCTGGAAACTTAGGGTGCGAGCGGCTTTACAGTGGAGCTCACACTTGGGAGATTTGTGAAAAACTAAATTGGAGATGTGAAAACCGTAAGGGTGACATGGGGTGAAATAGAGGTTGTGGAGTGCTGAACTAGAATCCCACAATAAATCATTAAATATAAAAACATAAAACCTAAAAAGTGTCCCGTGCTTTCCAATAAAAGAAAGGCAAACCATTAAGAGGGTGTCAGCAATGATCTATTTTCTGTAAATGCAGATGCTTCCTTAGAGGTGGAGGGAGTCTTTGGGGCAAAGCAACTGAAAAGCTGTAGGTCAGGAGAGGAGCAGGAGAGCTGCTCAATATTGTTGGAATTTGACAAGGAGCTACCTGAAAGGGCATTTTTTAGATCGTGCTAGTTATAGGGCGAGGGAATATGAAAGGGCTCCAGTTTGGTGTTATTGGTGTCAGGAATATGGGCACATGGCAGCGGTGTGTAGGAGAAAGATGCGCAGTTGAAGAAGATGCGGGAAAGAGATATTCGTTAAGGAGCAATGCAGTTTATCATAAGAGCAAGTTGCGAGTTTTCACTCCGGGGGGAAGTCATGAAATTGGTTCACTGCAGTGTAAATGAAGAAAAATGGAGTGGGAGGTGGAACTGATTAGAATTCTCAGGGAAAAATATCTCATGCAGAGGTAATTGAGAGAGTGAAGATGGGAATGGGAAAGGTAACTATTGTGAGTTCAGGCACTTGAAAAGAAACATGATAGAAGGTAAAGTGGCTAGGAGACGTCTTCTGGCTTTTATTGTAATGGTGGTAATCTGTTCCTGGAATACTAAAAGTTAAGCAGAGTTAAAATGGCAATGGATGTAGCAAAAGAGTTAATTTGGGTGTATTAGATGTACAGAGGAAAAGAGGGTTTGGTGGGGGACTGGGCTCAGGGCGGTAAAATTTGGGAAAGGGGGGGGGAGGGCACAAATGTGGGTTGTTTCTGGCGGAAGAAGGAACCAGTGGCCTAGATAGTTGGTTCATTTTTTTTTTTTTTTTTTTTGAAATTCAATATCTTACCCAGTATGTACACCACACTGTTTGTCAGCTGTCCTGATAACTCAAAAAGAAGAAGTTGTGAAGGAAATGTTGGAGGCATTAAATTAAATTAGTTCTGATGTTATATTTCCCTTAGTTCTATGTCAGGGAGTAGTGCAGAGAACTCTAGGTTTATTGCAATGTTAGCACTGTGCTAGCAAACTAAAAAAAGGCAGTAGTAATGGACTACAACAACAGCATGCGCCACTGTATTAGTTGGTTTATACAAAATTCCATGTTCTAAGTTAGGAATTCCACCATAATAATGGTTAACAAATACGGCATACAACAGAAGCAAATTCAATGCTAGAACACAATATACCATAAAGTCTTGGCAATACTTAAGCGAAATAACCAAACCGGATATGCTATTAACCACTTGGCGGAAAAACGTAATTTCGCGCATGCGCGCGCTTCCTCCTTCCTTTTCGACAACCGTGCGAGAGAGACAAGATGGGCCATCAGCAGCTCTATTGGAGTCACCCCAGAAAATTCGGCCAGGGATCTCGATCCTGGTGAGTTATCATCTGTCTGTCTACAGTATAAAGGTTTATTAACATTTCAAGTGCGACGTGGCTTTGAAACTTTCATTCAGACCGCAAATGTCGCTTGTTGACCTGACCCACATGGACAGTGCTACTATAACATGGCGTCTTCAGCTAGTTCGCTAGCTACTCTGACCGGCCTTTGAAGCAATGCTAGTTATTTAGCTATAGCTAGCTAGCGTGCTATCGCGATTGCTGTTTAAAGTTTTAAAAGCATTCAATTTGGGCTTGAGACCACGCAAGCGTAAATGTGTTGATGAAACGTCTCTCTTTGGGATCCCCATTTTGTTTTCTCAGTTCGCACTGTATCCACGTGATCTCCTTCACAGTAAAGACGCTTTCACACCGGACGCGGAACGAATTTTCGCACGACAGATTACATTCAAAGTCAATGCAAAGACGCGATATTCGCGTCTTTGCATTGACTTCGAATGTAATCTGTCGTGCGAAAAATTCGTTCCGCGTCCGGTGTGAAAGCACAACTCTCCCTTAAAGTCAGTTGCCAAATTAACCAGCAAACAGGCTGTAGCACTGTTCTTCTGAATTTATGGATTAGTAAAGTCATGGCATTAGTTATGAAAGATTTGCGCGACTCAGCTGACGTTAGTTAATGCAATTCAGATAGAGTACTACCGAGCTATCTGACGTTAATCGGTGATCTCATGTCGGTAAATTGTGCGAAGCGAAGATGCGCAAGACGGATTAAGTCTATTTTTCTTGTTTTTGCAGCCGGGTATGCTCAAACAGACATGGTTTGATCCGCAAATATGGGCTCAACATGTGTCGTCAGTGTTTCCGACAGTACGCAAAGGACATCGGCTTCGTGAAGGTAAGTGAACGTTGTACGTGTCGTATCCTGCATTTAAGGTATTCTGATATTAACTTTTAGCGATTGTAATGTCACGGAGCTCAGACGGCAGTTTCTTTAGCGACCTACCACCGTCAACTGGCGTAATATTAAGAGTGTGTGCCGGATATATTAATTAATGTAGCCTTTTAACCTGGAATTTTTTTTGCTCTAATTTATAGCTGGATTAGATGTGCTGGGAAACTATGCTGACCTGACCACCCGTCAACCCCTCCATGGAAAGAAGCGCATCCATGGATTTGCTATTGTATTCTGTCATTAAAGATTTGGTGATTCTCACTGTAATCTCACATCTATTGCATCAATTTGTCATTCTTTCCAGTTTAATTCAGCATTTTAAATTCTTAGACTAAACCAGTGTTCGCAAACTCGAATCCTGGGGCACCCCTGTGCTTGCTGGTTTTTTGTTTCTACCACAACGGCAGTCAGAAGATGTTCATAAGCGGTTAATTTATCTTATTTCAGTGCATTTCATGTTTAAAGCAGTTTTCGTCTTTAGCTGTATTTTGACTGTAATATTCATGTGTGCTATGAGCAATCAAATACTCTTGCACATATTGTTTATCTTTCTATTTTGCATGCAGTTCCATGGAAAACATTTTAAATGGATTGAATTAGACACTGAGAAAATCTAAGTTCAGAATTGGTAGTGTATTTGCAATAACTTGCCAGAACTAAGTCACAATCATGAGACAAAACAGGTGTGATGCTATCATTTGTTTGCTTAATACTTAGTTCTTGCTGCCATGTGTCCATGATTTCACCAGTTAGGAACCTTTTGATTGTTTTCATTGATTAATCCCCCCTCTTTTACTGCAGTTGTTTAGTGTGTTGTAATGCGTATCAAATTTTCATTCGTCATGGTACGTGTTACTGTCTGACAAAAAGTGGTTTAAAGAGGATAAATAACTGTTTTAAACCTAAATGGACCTTAAGGTAGATTACTGCTATAAAAATACCATTACCATTTCCACATTTTTCACGCGCCATTTCTCAAAAGCCGCTAGTCCGATTTTAATTAAGTTTGGAACATGAATAGTTTACAGCATGATGGTTGTCCTGAACCTAAAAAATATGGCCCTTTTGGTACTCTTAATTTCAGGGGGTGCTGAATATATAATGAGAGAATTTTCAAGTCAAGAGCAAAATTTCAAAAAACCTTTGCATTTTGTTAAAGTATCCAACTTTGTTTAGCCCATAGATGCTGAATCAGGCAACCTGTGTGCAAAATAAGATATGTCTGTTAGTTACTGAGGTATAGTGTTTAGAAATTGTCATGATATGCCCCTTTGTGGCGGCCATCTTGGACACCTAATTTGCATAATTAATGCAAATCACCTCCATCCCTGCTAATTTGAATGTTTGCTTCTCATATCAATAAAGCAATTTGATGTAAGTGATGAAATAAAGATTTTCATGCTTAATAGCAGTATTCTACCTTGAGACAAAGTAATAACTTATTAAAATTGTACAGCGCAGCTGCAGTTTTGGTTGTAACAAAAGGCAGACAGCACAGGGTGGCCCCAGGACTAAGTTAGGGAAGCACTGGACTATATTAATCACTATCTCAGGAGTGAAGTAGCTGCTGTAACATTCTATTGCTCAGTTTGTACATCTCTGTACAGTGTTCTGGGTCAGATGAGCTTTCTTAAACTCTTAGTTCAGAGATTTAAATTTTGAAATTACATGAGGGCTACTTAACAATTGAAAGCAAGCATTCAAATAGCTTGCTGATTTTATTTTTTTTTGTGAGCATGTGAGTGCATGGCGTGAAGCCGCACCCTGCTTAAATGGTTTATTTCTTGCTGGCTAGATGACATCATAAGATTCACTTTTAGTTGATTTCCCCTGGTGCTTAGCGTTATATAGAAATTCTAGAATTAATCCGTCCTTGCTTCTCTGAGCATCTACACTGTATGCTACTGACCTACTTGGCAACTGAGAAAAAGTATTTTCCCCAATCCCTATTTCTCTTGTCTATTTATCACTCTGAAATTAATTGGCCCTATAAACTTACCTCATCACTTCAGGGGACAATTTTTCAAGATTGGGGCTGTAGATTTATGATCATCTTAGGTTGCCTGAATTTTTATTTTAATTTTTTTTATTTTTGGTGGAAGGTCTAGGAGTACAAGAATTCACATTTTCTTGATCCATAAACCAAATGGGTCTTTTTCTGGGGTTTCTGAGGGGCCAGAATTGGATTTAAAAATGAGCTGTTGAAGTCGAACTTTCTCGTTGCGCCAGTGATTGCCCAGAATTGTTTTGATAGATGTCATTATTTTAGGAAGGAGTCCTGGAAAACTGCTCAATTGTAGGCGCCGCCTGTATGAGGCGCTGCAAATTGGTAGTTTTTTTCTGAACTTGCACTTGGATTTTAGGTTTTTCTGGACTTTGCCCTCAACATTTGAAGCCGTTTTATGCCCAATATGATTCCATTAACCATCTCAAGACTCTGCTTGAAATTGATGTGGGAAAATAAACGCGGGGGAATGTGGGTGGCGCCCAAGTCGACCAAAAAGTAAAAACAGGTCGTTTGGGGGGGGGTTTGTATATCTGAGTCAGTGGCGTAGCCAGAGGGTGGGCCAAGACACGTCCCTTTATGACAGCAATTAGTCCTGGCTAGTTCTCAATCATTTTCCTTTATTGACGCGTTTTCCAATTATTGTAATTGGCAACTGAAGACACGGTTTCTCTCCATATGCGATCTAACAACGATGAAATCATGGGCTAAATTCAGTACAGCAAAATAATTTACTTATTAATAGGCCAGTGCTTCGCATTAATTGAACTGGTCTGTATTCCAATGAAACGCGGGCTTTCACTCTCGGTATTGTGTGGGTTGATAAAAAAAGTGGCACTCGGCAGTTCAATAGACTATACAAAGCGTGTGACTCCAGCTATTTGCGTGAACAAGCAGCACCTGGTAAGTGTGGAGTGCTCTTGGAGTGAACCTTCTGTTATGAAAATGACTGAGAGCAGGTCAGGACTAATTATTGTTTTAAACGGATGTTTTGTGCAACCCAATTCTCTGTTCTTGTTCCGCAACTGTACTGAATTTTGCCCATGATTTAATCGCTGTTAGGTCGCATATGGAGAGAAACCGTGTCTTCAGTTGCAAATTACGATAATTGGAAAACGCGTCAATAAAGGAAAATGATTGAGAACTAGCCAGGACTAATTATTGTCATAAAGTGCCGTGTCTTGGCCCACCCTCTGGCTACGCCACTGATCTCAGTGTGCCCTCATCAGATTCGAAAGGACTACATTTGGGATCGCCGAAATTAAACAGTCCCATCACTTTTTCTCGTTCATTTTTGAAATGCATAGCCTACTCTTAATTCGGTCATGTTCCTCAGTGCACAGGGGAGACTGGGGTCCGATGAGCCATGGGGACCAATGAGCCATATTACTATTTTGCGGTCAATCGATGCCAAAGGTGTTTAAAATAGGCAAAATAGTGATATGGCGCATTTATCCCCATGACTCATCAGTCAATGGTCAAATATTTTGCCTATTTTAAGCAGCTCTGTCATCGATTGATCGCAAAAGTGATATTGCTCATCGGACCCCAGTCTCCCCTATCGAAAAAACGGTAGGCTAAGTCTCAAGCTTGAATAACTTTCTAAACATATTTCATCATGATTGGGCGACGTGGAAATTTCAAAAATGATGGCAGTATAAGAAAGTTCATTTGGTATGGTTGCGGCAGTGAGCGTTAGAAGTCTAGGTGTCAAATGGTGATCCACCCCACAGGCAAGTCGATTCTCCCTACCTTGTGCCTTTGTTGTGAGTATTTTCTATTTTCCCCGTATAAAATAATGGAAAAGAAAGAGTTCCATATTTTCCCTCCAAATTTTGGCGAGGGTAAAACATTCCTGTGATATTACACAGCTCAAAACATTTAGGCAGTTGCTAGGGGTACGGCAGTTTTCCAATGCATTTCAATGTAGAGCGGTACGGCAGTCCCAATTTCAAACCCTGCCCTAACCTTAACCCTGACCCCTAACCATAATCCCTAATCCTTATCCTAATCCCTTCAAATAGACTGCCGTACCAATAAAAACTGCCGTATCTCTAGACACTTAGAAACATTTAAGGGAGCAACATTTTGAATGCTGCCTATGTCAAGAACAGATGGGCTAAACAACAGTCCGAATGGTAAGTTCACTTGAATTCGCTCCCTTTTGAAAAACTCGATTGCGTTTCGAGTTGTTTGGGTAAATTCACTTATACGATGGGTGGGGTTAGTCTATGATGCCTAAAAATTGCTCCCTGGAATATTTCACAGTGTCTAGAGATAAGGCAGTTTTCATTGGTACGGCAGTCGATTTCAAGGGATTAGGATAAGGATTAGGGATTATGGTTAGGGTCAGGGTTCAGGTTAGGGTCCGGGTCAGGGTTAGGTTAGGGCAGGGTTTGAAATTGGGACTGCCGTACCTCTCTACATTGAAATGTATTAGAAAACTGCCGTACCTGTAGCAACTGCCTAAATATTTTGAGCAGTATACGCGCATTGCCCCGTTCTTGTCCTGCCACATTCACCTCCCCACCCCCCCGGGAAGCTGACACCCGATGACATTACACCCACCCATAATGTGAAAGAAGAACTTGGTCGCTCATACTAATAGCCTGTAATTCTTTATAACCCCACGAAGCCGTCGAGTATTGCTTCTGAAAATGGAGGGACCGATGTGCGCATCAGCTGCGGCGGAACACTTTGAAGGGGACTGCATGCGGGTGTATTCTTCCGAATGTGAGGTTTCTGAACGTTTAAAGCCAGACTCGTGCATTATATTTTTGATTAACAGAGCGTATGTACGATTATAATGGAACAATGGTGACTGCATGGAGTCTAAAGTGGAATCAATTGAGGTAACGGCAGACTGTTCAGCGATGAAGTCATCTTAGGTTGAAACATCTCAGCTTTTCAAAGCATATAGGCCTACAGGTGACAATATAAAATGTAGTACCTCAGTCTCAAAGCCTTAGTGGTTGCCCTGGGGTGGGACGTTTTTTTTTCCTAAATTTATTTTTTTTTTTTTTTTTTTAGTAGCCTGCGTCAGCAGTTTTCATCCTTCATCGAGTCATGGGGGGGGATTACAATGTGAAAGTGGAATGGAGGTAGGCGTTTGTGTTCGATACAAAACTGGATCTTAATGATCGAAAGCTAATGTAGAAACGGATGGATGAGTTAATTCGACATATTTTTTTTTTTTTTAATTGGTTAGATTCGGTGCCAGTTTTGGATGCATTTGGGAGATGAAAATCTCGATATAATTGCTGTGTAACCAACGTTTCAAGCGCAATTTAAACCACTAGGTGGCAGGAAACCTCTACGAATGAAATGGGATCCGTTGCTGTACTAAGATGCTTTCCTCGTGGTTGAGACCCAGGTTACGTGGTTATTCAGTTAAAATAAACATGGGATTATTCGGGTAACATTGGGAAGGTTACAGAACATACATAGTAGGCTACATACTCCGAAAATTGAAGTCTTTTAACTCTTTCAGGTGCCATATCAGGCAGTTATGCGTTTCATTACTGCCTGTATGTGTTATTTAAAGTTTGATAATGACCCAAGGGGAGGGGATAGTTCGGTAACATTTAAGCATCCTTTCACACTGTCAAGCAGTTTGTCTTCAACGTTAATATCGCCAAGAGAAATTAGGATTTGTTAAACCATGGGACGTTCTCCAAGTTATTTTTATCTCATAAATAAAAATTTGTTCTAGTTGTTTCCTTTAAACATCATGAGCCTTAAGTTGATTTTTTTTTTCAAATATATTTTTCATACTACCCAATTATTTTTTTCATCTTGTTCATGCTCGTGTTGATTTGCCATTTGGGACCTCTGAAAAATTGAAATGCATGATTATGTGTATTACCTTACTAAACATCTGCATCACAGGATGTAAGTTATTAAAAATCGCTGCAAATAAATCACCCTAAGTGGCATTTATCAAAAAGGAGGCCTTGAAACATGCCACAAAATTACCTGCCAATGGCTCGTCCACTTGTGACACAAAAACTGCTCGAATGGGTCATCAGGCCCGCTATAATCCCCGACCTTCCACAGCAAGTGTTCACTTTGTGCGTAGGCTGCCATTTCCTTTGGGGTTTTTTTGAGGGAAAAAAAAAGTAATGAAAATACTAACATGCACATCTATGAGATGACGCACGCGCACACACTGGCCTGTCTTGCTGTTGGCATAGCAACAGTCTGATCAAACTGCTGCCGGTTGCCAGCGCTTTTCAAACAAACATATTTCTGAAGAGTTCTTTGAACAAAAAGAAGAGCCTCAGAACTGTTTATGTTGAACTCCGGTTATTTGTGATTTTTCATACCTTGTCATTGCCATGGATAGTCATTGATATTCTTTCACAGTCTGAAATGCCATCTGAGAATACAGAGTACATAAGTGCATTAGAATCTGTCTTTTTTTCACTCATTCTCTCTCCCCACCTCCCAACTGCGATGGCTGGAACACACTGCATTCAGCGCCAATCGATAACATGGATCAAATGACATCCACTCACAGTCTCATTCCTACGGGCCATTTAGCTTGGCATGCACATCTTTGGATTGTTGGAGGAAACCTTACGCTGCTTTCACACCGGACGCAAAACGAATTTTTCGCACGACAGATTACATTCAAAGCCAATGCAAAGACGCAAATAATTCGCGTCTTTGCATTGACTTTGAATGTAATCTGTCGTGCGAAAAATTCGTTTCGCGTCGAGTGTGAAAGCGGCTTTAGTAACCCAGGAATGCCCTGGCAAACAGTGGGAGGACATATTCAATTGAAAGGTCCCGGACCAGATCCATATCTTCAGCCTGCTTGCTGTGAAGCAACAGCACAACTGCCCTCTGCACCATTTTGCCACACACCACAAATTCTGAAATTGAAAAGCTAGGCTGTAGTTGCTCTCATCAAAAGCAGACGGAAGGACGTGCTTTTTTTCTCTCTCTCTCTCTCTCTGCTGCAGCGCATTCACATCGCTACTTGAACACCTGATGATTCATTTGCGACTGCTTTTTAATTTCTAGTCGCAAGTGGAAGGAAATTTTTCACTAAATTCAAAGCGAAACAGAGAGAATTGACCCTTCCACAAATGCCATGCGCTTCCTGGTGTTTATGGGTTTTCCATTTGAAAAACGTCACTTCCGTTGACACCCCAATAAACGTACCTGTACTTAGATCAGGGGTGGGCAATCCCGGCCCTGGAGGGCCGGTGTGTATGCAGGTTTTTATTTTTTATCAATTGCCCTGTCTAATTGACTTAATTGGTTGCATACACAAATAGATTTGTCCAATGATTAGATCAAAGAAAAATGTCTTACGAGGGGAGACAAGTACAGTCTTTGGTGGTCATTCATGATAATTTAAAGAAATGCGCCTGAAATGTCAGATTTCATAAATGGTTTGGCTAATTTAGATAATCAACTAATTAAAGGCCAGAAGTTGGTGTGAAAACCAGGGACAGATACGGCCCTCCTTGCCCACCTCTGACTTAGATAGAGCAAAGTATGAACAAGAATGGTGGAAGATGTGGATGCCATGGTGGTGGAGGCCTTGAAAGCCAGTGATTTAAGAAAGATATTGAGATAGAGAGGAGTACCATGGCTAATGCTGATAGGAATAATCGCGATTTCACCTCAAGCTGATAAAAATTCTGAAACATCAGACACATGGTGTAGATTTGTGCTAGCTATTGAGATATGTTAGATAGCAGTTCTAAGCATACACAGACCCACAGTCTTGGTACTTTTTCCAGGCACATATCTTTAATATGTTCGAAGATTTTTAAAATACATTTTTACATTGCGCCCTTCAAACTTTAAGCAACTTAATATTTGTATATACATGTTGGCTTTGCTGAAAAATGTAGATAATGGATGATAATGGCATGCAGGATGTTACCTTTCGACAAATTTAGCTGGCTAGCTGGATGTAACGTGCATGTTATATCAACCTAACAAACATGAAAATTGCTAGTGTAAACTGGTAGGGGAAAGTGGTACAAAACGGCCCCCACAGGTCATATGGCCCACCCTTGAAATATGTACTTTGCAGCTGCTGCTGTCTATCGGTTACATGTAGGAATAAACAAGCGTGCACGAGGCAGCAAATAACAATATGACGACCGTACGAAATGCCGTTGCGCTTCAAGATCTAAGCGAATAAAATTTTCTGCACCGGATAATCTTGCGGTCAGCCTGTCCGAAAATAATCGTCAGTATTGATAGCGCGTGGCAATTGTTTTACTCCTATGGTTTGTCGGGTGGTCTGTTCCAAGGGTCTGTGGAGGACAGATCAAAAAGTCCGCCACAGAAACGTCATTGACTAATGAGGTCAAGATATTTTGTAGTCGGTCGTGGGGCAAAACGACCCATGCGTCAAGGGGCAAAATGACCCCTGGTCCATTTTACCCCAACCTTGGGCCGTTTTACCCCACATTCAAATTTAGTCACCACATGCATAAATTTACCTTTAGTGATCTGAATATATGTCTGGTTAATTATATATATATATATATATGTGTGTGTGTGTGTGTGTGTGTGTGTGTGTATATGTTAGGTTTCAAATTTAGAAAAAAAAACTCTTTGTTCTCGTTCACCACACATTTTCTGTTAGTTGTGGGCCATTTTGCCCCATAAGCGGGGGCCGTTATGCCCATACCCTTGTACAAAATGGCCCCCCTCAAGTTATTTTTTTAACTGAGGCTTTCTCCTGTAAATATCTGTTTGGGGCCATTTTGATTATGTGCGTTTTCATGGGAGTTAAATAAAGATTCTTGAACACTATGAGTCGCATTGAATTTCTGCCGCAGCTTTGATCAGGTGAGGCCTAAACGTTAAGGGGCCAATTTTAGGCCACCTTCCCCTACATATTTTAATAATCAGGTGAAAACAAAGATTCAGGTGTCCTTTTGTGTGGCGGTAGCATTTTCTGACTAGGCAGCATAGTATATTGGAATGCCTGCTCGCGCGCAATGTCGAAAATCTGTCCCAGCATGCATTGGGAATAATGGCATGATGTCACCTGTCATGAATGATTGCTGTATTTGTGGACGGGTCAATTGAGGCAGGCTCGCATAGCCCACTAGAATCACTGAAGAGAGAGTGCTGAACTCAAGAAGGAAAGGTTAAACGCATAAATCTGTCATAAACCACTCAAAGAAATTCCAGCAGCCAGCTCATGGCTGTGCTTCGAACACTAATGTAAGAACAGATAAACAATTATCTGGGAAAATCACATCATCAGCGAAAGTAGCATGTAGTGAGAAAACCGGAGCTGACTGTATGACAGAATCCTGTCACAAGAGCAATTAATGATAGAGTAAAATGGAGATTCGGCAAACTCATTTCAAAACAGAGGAAATACAGGGTCGACCAAGGGTCGGACCGAGGCCTGAAATAACCCGCTACTTTAAAGCTGGAGTTCGAAACTTTGGAGAAAAGAGCAAGAGAGAGATTTTGATCAGTAACATCATCGCTGCTCCCCCTTTGCTCCTTCTCTCCCTCCTTGAACCCTTCCCTCCGAGCCCTTCATGCTCCTTCACGAGTTCAGTTCACCAAGCGGTTTTACAGAAACACATGAGGAGCTTCAGTATGTCTTATTGCAAAGTAAGAAACACTGGTAATAACAAAGAGTAAACCTTCAGCATTTACATGTTACTCACAGACACATTCTATGCCATCTCAAAGGCATTGTAGTTTGCTTGGTAATCGAAGGATCAAAGGATCATAAGGAAATGAGGCTTTATAATCAGCCAAGCAAGTGAATGAACTAACGTTACTGGTATGATGTTAGCATTGGCTACTGAACCTATTAACTAGCCACACATATTACAAAAACTACCCAGCAACAAATTACCTTTTTTTTTTTTTTTTTTTTTTTTTTTTTTACATTATTTGAGTATCGAAGATGAGGGCCTTGGCTCCAGTGATAACGACACTCGAGGTCCAAAAACTGGATGAGGGGAGCAGATGGAAAACAAAAAGACAAGCTAATTTGCCTCCCTGTACACAAGAGTAAAGTCTGCTTCCCAGCTGCTAGTTACCTACTAATCTGGCTTTATGTGGTCTGTTATTTTCCCTGCCTAACAGGGCTAGGCTAAGCAAAGCTACAGTGCCACGCTAGGCTATCAAACACATGTAGACACTGGTTATTAGAGTTAAAGTTTGTAAATATTATACACCACCAATATTCTGTTACTAACAGATTGCTTTTACATTATTACGACTGGAGCCCAGTCACTTAATGAATGTGCAGACCATTGCTAATGAAGAAGCATGCTCACAAGCTACTTACCAAACACAATGCCAGCAGATCTCCAAAACCGTAATGCCCCGTTTATGCGGGTCATAGTTATTACAACCAAACATCACCTCCGTCTGGGGTGATGGCTTTTCTGTCCAAGTCTTTGGTCTTTTTTTCTGCTAAAATAACAGTGATGCAGTAACTTACAACGGTGGAACTGGAAGTGTAGCTAGATGGAGAGATGTCAACATTTCTGGATTTTCACTGTTTGGGTCACATCATTCAGAGATCCAAATTTAGTCTCAGACCTGTTCAGTTACTGGTAGCTGAAAGGGTATTATGTCATTTACACCAACTAAAACGCAAAGATGTTGCCAACTGCAGCTTTTAGCTCCTCTACGAATCAGGAATAGACGATATTGGTCTATACTCAAGACCAAGGCTGAGGGCATGCATGGAGGAGAGGGGCTGAACAGTGTATGCACAAAGTGACTGACACTGTGATAGACACTCCTCCAGGCCCTGATTGGTTAATCTTGCTCGGGCAAGGTAAGATTCTCACCAATGCCATTATAAGCACTGAGCAGAACCAATGTACATGATTTTTTTATTTTACAGATTACCTGTCTCATGTTCTACTGTCTGTTTAGAGTGACAGTTTCAGCAAATATATTTAAAAAAAAAAGTTATTTTTATGAAAGTTGCCCACTGCAGATTTAAGGAAACGAAAAGCAATATTGGCACCTAGAGGCCTGAAATAGTCTCTCACACTCTAAAAAAAGGCAACATGGGCAGTCCAGTAAATAATGGTGTGAATATTCACTCAGAAAAGGAACCAATGGTGTCTGACCAAGTTGCAGGGGTTAGGTTTTTAGTCCTACCCCGGTAGGAGCTAAAGAAAAGGATAAAAGGAGAAATCGGGAAATGGGACTGTTCTGGCGGTCACTGTTGGACGATTGTTGGGGAAAAAAGTGCTACTTTGTTTGCGCTGACCAGCTGGGGTTATTGTATTTCACTTTGAGTCACTTACAATAAACCCAACTGCATAAGACTCTGGAGATTGTGTTCATTCCTTAAGAATTAATCAACAGTGTGAGCGGAACACTTATTCCACTGGCCCGGACCGAGGCTAGTTTTCTCCCTCAATAGCCAAGCTATTATCGCAGTTCCGCTTTCAGTTATTTTGCGAACTACTGCAGTAGCTAACTCACAGAAGGATCTGGAATGATACTTTGCTTCAGCCTTTTCCCAAAGTCAGCGGAACAAGGTGCTGAGACGGGATTGTGAAATCCTCTGTTTCAAATATTTACTGAGTGTTTCTAGTTTTACCGGTCCATAGTGCTTCGACTACGTTCTCGTTTGAATTGAACAGGGGATTGGCATGCAGCGACTAATACAACTTAAGAGAGAGACCAGTCAGAGAGCAGGAGAGGATAATCAAATTTGCCAACGGCTTCTTTTCTGTATGGACTGCGTAACCTTGCGGTCAACATTACATGTAAGAGCTTTCTCACATGGCAAGAATGGCAAGCTCAGATTATTAACTCCGACTGTTGTACACACTACAGCTGACCTTATCTAATTAGTGGCAGAGTCTATGCACTTCAGTGCTTCCCATGAAAAGCTCTTGTCATGTTTGGCGCTTTATATAATATTTGTATTTTATTCTTTCACTTATAATCAGCATCGTTCTCCGGAAGCCTACGGAGTAACCTTTGGCTTGGACATTGATTTTCACTGTGCTCCACAGAGCAAGGCTCGTTCCTATTTCAGTGGGTGTATTTCCGCTAAAAAGCAGAGTCTTTCCATTGCTTCTAATGACTTTGCTAACGCCGTGATGGATGGAAATGATTATGTCACTCACAATGCTCAACCGCTCCACTTATTTCTATCTCAAAAAAGCCTTACTCATCCATCATACAGTATGCACTTTAATGGTATTCATCAAGATATTAATGAATTAATTTTATAATCTAATGGGAATATGTGTGATACGGTTGTATTGTTTAAAAATGCTACATTGAAGATATACAAGCTACTCTCCTTCATGCTGAAGACTTGAAAGTGTTTTTTTTTTATTCAGAGAAATGAGCATGATGTGCATTCATCCCAAAATTAAAGTTAACTCAAATGTTTTTTTTATGACTCCTTCCTCTTGTAATTTTGACCCGGTCGTGACTGAACATGCAGTGTATCTTAGTAAAGGGACACACGCGAATTTATGGACTTATAAAGCTCCTTGTTTTGTGCGTAAGTGAGTTGATGCTGTGGCTGGTCCCAGCACATATTTTGTACATTTAATGCTTGCCATTGGGCAGTAAAGTGTTGGTTTGTGTGAACGTAGCCAGGAGTCGTAGCTTGACACTGTGCTGCCTCTCTACTCCGATAGGCAGAAAATGCAAATGTCTGACAGAAATAATTGGAGCAATGATGGCAAGCCTGCTGCCATCCATTCTCCTGTCAGATTTGTGGTTGCTTATGCTATCTATCCTCTCTGCGAAGCCAGCTCGCTCCCCAGAAGTGCTGAGGTTATTGCTACATTTTACCACCTATCAGTTTCTGCTGCGGTTGAACCTAGACGTTTCTGCAGCGCTATTACAATTCAATTGGAATATCAATCTCCGGTAGCGATTTTCACTGAGCTGCCACTGAATTATTTTTGTCCACTGTAAAGATTATTGATGGAATCAAACTGCACCCAGGAGTACTTAGGATGGTGTGATAAATAGAAAGTCAGGAATAATAATAATAATAATAATAATGGCATTATGAGCATCATTATAGTGTCGTGGGTAGCACTGTCACCCCCATAGCAAGAAGCTTGTGGGCTCAAATCCATCGAGGGCCTTTACGTGCGCAGTTGTCTGTTTGATTCCCTCCCACAATCCAAAGAAATGCAGGTTTAGTTAATTGGAGACTACATTTTCCGAAGTGTGTGTGTGCATGGTGTGTGTGATCCCCATGATGGCCTGACAAACTATCCAGGGTGTGTTCCTGTCTCTTGCCCACTGCATGCTGGGAAAAGCCCTGGCCAACCTGTGACCCTTACCAGGAAGAGGCGAGTTAAGTAATGGATGGATAGATATGATTTTAATGACAATGATGATGATTTTTCAAATATTGTGCATCATTATACTGTATGAATAATAAAAATGAGTGGATATTGTCTTTTTATAAAATAAAATAAAAATTTGTTTCATCTCTGTTTGTCTACCAGATATGCCTCTACTGTCTCAAAGCAAGTAGGAATCACTCCTGCACAGAAGAAAGCCACTTTTTACAACTCTGTTATCTACAACTATTATCCTATTTCTTTTCATTCCTTTTTTTCCAAAGAGCAGTTCTCAGCTATCTTTCTTTTTTCTCACTTGAAATGACCCCCTAGGCCTTCATCATTTCGGACTCAAGCAGGCCCCTCCTTACCGTCAGAGAGGCACAGCACTGTGCAGCTTTTGTTTCTCTTGTTATCTTGTGTCACCTCACCTCAGAATTTGATTTTAAATCCCCTACAGTTTTCTGCCATTACATTGGGGGTTTTCACTGGTTGGCCTCTAACCTTGCTGAACAGCTCTCCCCTAACTACCTGGACCAGAAAATGCAGCTCTCTACAGGTGTCCTTCTGGGTTCAGTCCTTGGTCCTCGTCAGGATCCCCAATTCTGTAAGATATAGAATGCTTTTGAGCAGCGTCTGAAAGTGAATGAAATGTAATATATTGATATGCCATTTACAAAGCAATGCATTCAGTTGTAAGAGAGTGCTTTTACACTGTTTACATGTAACTAAATATTGCATTGTACGAGGACATAGTTTCATCATGGTAGCATAGAAATTTACGGAGGAATGACAAAGCAAGTCGCTTCAGAAATGGTACTTTTCCTCAGAAGTTGAGCATAGTTACGTGTAGCAACCATCTTGAATTTTACGTTCTTTTTGAACTCATTAACCTAGACACTGACTAACTGGCTGTGTTTGTTTGAGGCATTAGGTATTACATAGTGTGCATTGCAAAGGACAGAACGTTACACATGAAGTTGCACCTGTTTCAGTGCGAAGAATACACAGACAGGTTCTTACACTGTGTTCTGCGCTGGATAATGTTTATGGCAGTTAAATCATTGTGAATCACACATTTACAGAATATCTGTAGTTTATTTAGTTTCTCAGTCATAAATGTAGGCCACTGCAGTTTTACCACCTTTTTCTTGTTCCTGGTAAAATGCTATTTTGCACCATGGCAAAACACTTAGGCTTTCTACCACATTATATTGAGTATAATTTAAGCATTTATTGCATAATATAGGGAATAATTTTCCATCTGCCAGTGTTAATGGTGCAATGGGGTCTAATTTGCGGGGAAAATTAAGTGTCGCACTCACAGTCATTCCCTGTTTAGCTCAGCTAGTGTCTGTGTCTCTGCTGCACACAATAATGTAATCACACTACATTCCCTGTACATGCATGTAATTGAATAGTGCCATGCCAAGAGGGAACGGTTATTGGTATTCTACATGGTAGTGCAGTGTTTCACTGTTGGGTGCTGACATATGGGGAAGGTTTGAATTTAAGCAGGTTACTTGGCATATATTTCAGTGTTTTTTGCTCCGTGTGGAATGTTGAAATGCTAAAATGATTCCCTGTGGCAACTTTCCAAAAAGCACCCTCTTCCAGACAAAAAAAAAAAAAAAAAATCTAAATTAATTTCTGCTCCTAATTAGAATGATGTAGTAAAGATAAAGGACAGTTATTTATAGAGTGCACTTTTGGGCGCTCTTTAAGTATGTCACCTGCAATGTAGGATTGTTTTTTTGCAGAGCTTTTACGAGGAGGAGAAAGCAACATTAAAATCTGCTGAGTCATTTCAGGGATGGGGAACTGTGAGGTTGACTTGAATTCAAGCCGAATTTCACTGCAGAAAATACAGCGCTCTTGATCTGAGAGCTGAGACAGCTCTTGTCTCTGCATGGGCACATTTCCTCTGATCTGTGTCAGTCCAGACAATGAGTGGATCATGTATGAAAAGCAGAGAGCGCTAAGGCAGCTGTAGCATGGCGCTGACCAGTTACGGTGTTCAATTGTTCACGGACAGGCAAGACATATTAATGGCATATACTGTATGTATACAGCTCTTACACCCAAGGATACAGCCCTCTTCCAGTGGATACACTGCACATAGCAAGTAAGAAAATGATATACTACATCTTTGATTTCCTATCTCTTAAGGCCTTCATCCATTTAGGAGGGAGAAATGAACCACAGTTTGGCAGCTGTTTTTGAAATCTCTTGTTATCTCTGACAGAGCAGCATAAAAGTGGCCCCAAAGAGATGACATCACCAGTTCAGGATTTTTTTTTTTTTTAATTATGTGAGGCCCATTGCATATTGAGGCTACAAGCATTTTAACTGACGATGCCCATGACATCATTTTATATCTCAGTTGTACGTGTCTGAAGTACCATTAGGCACTTAATGGGGGAGTTCAGTTTGTGTATGGTCACGGTCTTTGACTTTAACCAATTATGGCAGTCGAAAAAAAAAAAAATAAACAAATGAACGAACAAACAAACAGACGTACAAGTGCTCAAAATGAGGTCTAACTCGGGGCGCCCCGGTGGCTCATCGGTTTAAGCGCGCACCATAAAGGCTGTGTCCTTCCCGCAGCGACCTGGGTTCGATTCTGGCTCGGGTCATTTGCAGCATGTCTTCCCCCATTCTTCTCCCCAACTTTCCTGTCTCTCTACACTGTGTAACTATCAAATAAAGGAAAAATTCCAAAAAAAAAAAATCTAAAAAAATTAAAAAAAAAAAAAAAAAAGAGGTCTAACTCCTGCTCACTTTGTGGTTGACCAATCAAACTTGCTCAGACATGGCATTGGAGGAAGAATCGTGTTGATTGGCTGGCATTAGGGTCCTGCGGGTGACCCAATGAGCAGAGAGATAGGAGCAGGACAGTGATGAGGCCTTACCGGCTGGGTTCCCCCTCTTGCTGTGCTTAATTACCCCCTCCGGGATTGGTGCTACAGGCACCAACACCAGGTGGAGGCACAGGTCATATGGGTGGACGCCTCCAGTGTTATCTATGTAGGGGGAATCATTGAATCTTTACCTCCGCCAACGAAGTTGGGGCGGAGGTTATGTTTTCGCTCCTGTTTGTGTGTTTGTCTGTCTGTCTGTCTGTTTATGAACAACATAACTCAAAAAGTAGCGCATGGATTTGTCTGAAATTTTGTGGGTGCATTGCTATTGCATCAAGGCTGGACCCTACTGATTTTGACTGCGATCAGTGAAACAATATGGCTGCCACGGCAGCCATCTTCAAGTCGTATGACAAGTGATAACTCAACTTCACTCCCACTCAAGAAGATTTGGATTGTGCTGCCTTGGCGGAGGTTTGCACTCTATGAGTGCCTCTTGTTTTCTGACTTTTATGACTTTTTTTGTTGATGGATGGCGCTTGAACATATTAGCCCATTAAAACATGAAGAACATATGAATACATGGGAAAAATGACTAAATATTCAGTTGCTGTCCACAGGTGATGTTGCACCGGGTCGCTTTCAAAGGCGCATTTGCGTGTACTCACCGACTGCAGCCGTATCCTTATTAAAATTTCATTGGTTAGATTCTGAGGAGCTATAAACTCATAGATTGATGAAAGTAGACTTCAAAGGGCGTACTTCAATGATCTGCCTAATTCCCGATCTCTGCAGTCAATAAATGCATGTTCATAGTCTCATTTGATTTCTAAAGATGAGTGAATGCACTGTTAATGAACCCCTCCCTCCTGAGCACTTGTAGCAGCTCAATACTATACACAACAAAGAATTTACAACTACTGTTTATTGTCCCCCGCCGCTGTGGTAGCGAGCGGAGCGGGGGGACATATCAGCTCCATCCGTCCGTCACGTCCCATTTGTTGTGAACGTGATTTCTCAAGAACGGTTTCACTGCTTTCTTTCATCTTTGGCTTCAATGTGTATTAGTGTGATACGCCGACCCCAGTCGATTTCCGTGACCTGGCGGGGGACATGGCCACGTTTTTTAGTGGCAAGACTTGTTTACATTCTTATCAGGACGATGTTTGACTGAATTCACAGATTTAGATGTGGGGTGCGTTCAAAGTCACACCGGTGCACATCGTTTTGGTTCAGTTTCCCGGTTGAACGACCTGTTTCCTCCAACCGGTGTGCAACGGTGCACAACGGCGTTTGAGGTATGTTTTCTCCTGTTTGGTGGGTGTGCCAGGGGTGTTATCCAATCAGCTGCAACATGTATATAAACCGCGCCATCTTAAAAAGGCAGTGGCACAATGAATCCAACAAGGGTAGTATATAAATGCATCTCTTTCAGCTTGGTATTCACCACGGTTGATGACATCAAACGACATGTTTGTGGTAAGTAGAAGTTTAAAAAGTTTAAAAATCAAACACAAATTTTAACCTATTTCATCAGGCTCTGAGAATTCTTCCAAGAGAACGCACAGTATGGCCCTCTCGGCTGCCATAGTTGCAACGCTTGCGTGACACAACGGGGCGTTCAGCGCACTACTGTTGCCGTTTAAATATACGTTTTGCTACGTGTTGCCGACGTTGAACGCACCCGTGGTTAGCGCATAGTCGTTTGGAATTTTGACGGCTTGAGTGAGGAGGACAAGATTCATCAGGAGACGGCGAATCCTCTCAACCGCGAAAGGCACCGCTACAGCATATGTTTGATGTGTTATCCAAGTTTCATGAAGAAATATTGAACGGTTTTTGAGTTATGCCCCGGACAAAAATTGTTTACATGGGGACAGACGGACAAAGCAATTGCTATATCGATAGCTATATCTATCGCAATAGCTCCTTGCATTATAAGCCAGGGGATGATAAAAAAAGAGTAGAAAAGTATGAATAGGGAGGTACCTGGGCGAGCTAAACCAGTGAGGCTGGGTTTCCTGTTCGACTGATAATAAAAGACCTTTTTTAAATGCAGCGTCTCAATATTTACGGGTGGATAGGACTGGGAGACTCAGAGCGGAGCACTCGGTGTGGACTGATAGAGATCAGTGGGGGTGGCAGCAGACTTGTCCTCATTGATTTCTGCCGGCTGTGATTAACGACGGAAGGAGAGGGAAATGGCTGTGGAGAGCAGGAGAGTCTCTGCACGGCCGGCCTGTGTGGGGAAGGTAGCAGTAACTCAGCCCAGGGTGGCTGTTGAACAATGTTAGCTAACGTTATTGTTTAGTGTAATATACTCTGCTGAACATTCCATTTTCGTTACCAGCTAACAGACAAAATAGTGGGTGAATTCAGCACAAGATCAGCTGCTTGACCAAAACATGAGTTTGACTGTCCTGTTTGATGAACATAATGGAAAATTATCATTTTATCGCCAATGTTATCACGTTCTCACGCTAAGTCATTCATTATATCGATGTACAGTTAACCGTGATGACGTTAAAATGCAGGGGTCTCTTTAAATCGCTTACCACAAGAATGGCCAGAAATGAATGCCTGTGAGTCAGTGAAAATGCCTTTGTACAAACCGCACTGACAAAAGCTGCTTGTTCGACGCCATGTTGATTATTTAGCCACACGCCACCTCCTCTGTGCGTTAGTTTGTGTTGTCTAATGTTCCCTGCTGTCAGTTTGCTCAAAATTGTCTGGTAGGTAATGTTACCGAATGCTAGGCCTATTAAACCCAATGCACTCCAGGTTTTTGCCTCGGGCTTCCACGCTCGCACACGTGCAGTACTGCCGGACTGATGTCACAGAGTTGACAGCTGGTTGAAAATTGATTTATCACCTAAGGAGCGTCTTTCTCATAACACTGTCTTCATGTGTAATTCCCCTCACTGTGGTTCCTGATGTGCCCCTCATATCGCTCTTTCTATCTTCCTCTCTCTCTTTCGACACAGAAAAGTTATGAAGAAGGGACTTGGTGTACATCAATATGTGTCAAAGAGCAGGGCCATATTTCACCTGTGTCAAAATAAAGCATATGGGCACTCTTATGAATGTAAAAAATAACTGCTGTAGCAGTCGCACATTTTGTGCTGTTGGCTGGTAATTTCTTTTTAATGTGCCCTTTTCATTTTCACATTTTATGAGCGATTTTTTTCCTCTTTCGTATTCATTTTATTCGAGATTCCTTTCTCAGCCTTGTAATTGGACAATCAGGGTGTGATGACGGCCATTTTGTTGGTCACTTAAAGAGACAGCAGTTTACACCTCCAGTGATCATTTTGATCCAACTGTGAGTTAAGATTGTTCTCTTGGTCAAAGCTTCCATTTCTAGTCATGCTGATCTTTTTTGGGGGTGCACTGATTTTCTTACTAGTTTATTGACCTTTTGAGAGTTCAGTTTAGCAAGGTTTTGAGGGCTACCCCTCGAAAAATTTAAAAATTTTCATTGCTGGGTCACGTGCTTGAGGACTGGATTTTTGGGCATTCTTAAATGATGACCTCGCCTTGCAGGCTTTATTTTGTCATTTTGTTTCTTTAAACACAAAAACCTCCTCCTGACAATTTTTAAAAAAATAATATTTCAGTTGATTATATACTTGAAAGGGCAATTCCTGCTTGTTTCAGGCTACTTATTTTTCAATTTTCTTTAAGTGGTTTGGAATTGGTTGTCTTCCAACTGAAGTTAAAAAAAAGGAAATTAGGAAGGCAAAAATGTGTACAAAAACACAGTGAACAAAATATCATTCGACATGACAATACTACCCACTGAAGGTTTTTTTTTTTTTTGGTTACCAAACAAGTATGCTTGTAATTGCTCAATTAACTAGACTGCGCTCGCCAGGACCATTTGGAGCACTAACAATAAAGGGATGCCCACTTGCCAGAGCCAAAATGGATGTACAGCACTGATGAAATTGCTTGCTTCCCACTTTGTGCATGTTCTTGTATTCTGGTTTAAGATGGTTCATTCACTTGGTCTTGTTGTTGTAACATCCTGTGGCGGCTTGAAAACAGGCCCAACTTTAATCTATTTATTTTAGCGTGTATGGCAAGGACCGCCAACTTACCCTCAAATTCAGCCCATTTTTTTATTTCTTCCAGGTAAAATAACAAAACGACTGCACAATTAGCACTTCTGATTGGCCAGACTGTATTTTCACCTGCCTCTCAGGTAAAGGGAGGGCGGAAAACCAGCAGTTCTCGGTCCTCAATGACCACGATTTGATGATCCCTGCTATATTTCACCACACACAGCGGGCTAGCTCATCTGTTTTACTGAATGTTTTGGTGGAGTTTGCATCTCATGTTAGCATTCAAGACCAAATGTGATTGTTTTACATGAGGAGGTGGAGTTTTCCCACTTCAATGTAAAGATATTGTCATGATGATGCAAAAATTTTCATAATCATAATCTTTCATAAAAACTTGGAATCTTCACGGTAATCTTCACGGTAATGCATGTGTGCATTGTTTTGTCAAAAATCTAAACTTCTGAGTGACACAGCTAAATGAAAAAAATACATTTCTTTCCTTCAAACATTACATAGTTTACTGTAGATCAGTCATGGCTGTTGATGCAGTTTGTTTTTGGTGCTTCAATTTTGAAATTATTCCTCATCACCAGGGACTGTGACCGCGTTGGTAGTAGCTACAGGCGATCAGCAAAATCAGCCTTTTTCTTTTCACTTTGAATTCTCGGTTCAAAAGTGGATGTAAGTTGCCAATCAAGACTAAAAATATATAAATAAATAATAATAAAATAAAATGGTCGGACCGGGCCTTGAGGCATGACATGCAATATGAATCCGTTATTAATTGCTCATGAATAATTCACGCGGGATAATTTCTGCCATTACACATATGTGGTTACACTGGAATTAAATTACTTTCCATTAATGAAATAGAATAATTCACAAAAGGCGAAACCTGAAGGCTTTTTAATAAGCGGGAGGGAGTGTACTTATTCATTGTGATTTATGGTGAATAATTCTGGAACACAAACAACGGAATGATGAAGCATGCTTCTCGGTGGCGCTTTGATTAAAATATAATGAGTATCTTAGCGGAGCCTGCTAAACTTTTGAAATCCAGTAATGCAGGTTTTGATTATGCTCCCTGGCGAGTCCGCTCCCCCATTACCTCCCTCTCGCTAAGATGAGTGAGCGAGATCTCATTTTTAAAGCAGAATCACTCTTTGCATTGGTATTCCGTGAACTGAAGAAGACTTTAACTGTGGGACTAAAACAAACACCTATTTGTCTTCAGTTTTGTCTGGCTGTGGTCTCATTGAACATGCTGCTGGGCTGTAACTAATATTACAACTAATACTACCACCACTAGTACTACTACTAATAATTATAATATTAATGATACTGCAGCTAATAATACTATTCATAATAATAGTACTACTGATACTTCTGCTACTAACACTAATACTCCTTATACTTTGGGGGTCCATTTGCAAAGCCTTCGAAGTCAAGTTGGTCCATTTTTTAGAAAAATCACATTTTTTAGTAGGCATAGAAATTATCTTCCATAGATACCAATTTTCACTATACTGAAACTATTAGCCTTGCAGACATAATCCATGAGGCAATTCATTATTTTTTTAAGAAATGACTTTGATTTTGCAACACAAAGTTTTGATTTAGCAGATGTTGAAAGTGGAGTGGAAATTTAGCAGGTTTTGACATTGTTTAAACCAGCCCCATTGCTCAATAGGTGAAGGTATTTGACTCAGGACCCACTTTACATGCAAGAAATGCATTTTAAGACATGCAAGGATATCATTTGAACTCATAATAGTGTTCCATACCTTTCAAGCTTGAGGAGCTTCCTTTTTGAACCCTTACGAGGAGATTTGTTTGCATTTTCCGCGATCAAAGCAAAACTTGAGTCTGCATTCCCCACCTTGAGTTAGAGAAAACAAAAGTTGAACAAGCTATAAAAGCTCGACTGTGATTGGTTCCTTCTAGCGAATGAAAATGGAATCACGTTTCCGCATTGGCTGATGACTTAGCAGAATTTGACAGTTTTCCTCCTTGACTCGGCGGGTTTTGACAGAGTTTCGCTTTTTCTGTTACAATTTATAACATGATTTTGTAGGTTTTGAAAGTGGAGCTATCAGGTGCCTGGAAGAGAGGCTAAGGGAGAAAACTCATTTACTTTCAAAACTTGACTCAGCAGGTTTTGCAACTGGACTCCTTACTTGTACTGCTAATACTACTATTACTACTTCAACAACGATGACTACTGCTTATACTAGTACTACTTATCCTACAGCTACTTGTTATGTACAGTGCTGTGAATAAGTATTTGCCCCCTTCCTGATTTCTTATTTTTTTTGCATATTTGTCACCCTTAAATGTTTCAGATCATCAAACAAATTTTAATATTAGACAAAGATAACCCGAGTTAATACAAAATGCAGTTTTTACCCCTCGGCCGACTTAGGCCGGAGGGGTATTGTCGTCACCTGCGTGTCTGTCTGTCGTCTGTTGTCCGTCGTCTGTTGTCCGTCCATGACTTTGTCCAGGCCAGTACTCAGCAACTAATGATCGCAGCTTCACCAAATTTGGTATGGTAACTCACTATGACCCATAGATGTGCAAGGTCAGGTTTTTTGCTGGATTTCACCTTTGACCTTAGCGTTGTGACCTTGACCCTGAAAATCTTGTCCGGGTGAGTACTCGGCAACTAATCATCGCAACTTTACCAAATTCTGTGTGGTAACTCACTATGACCCACAGATGTGCAACGTCAGGTTTTCTGCTGGATTTGACCTTTGACTTTAGCGCTGTGACCTTGACCCTGGAAATCTTGTCCAGGTGACATTGTGCGTGGCCAGTACTCAGCAACTGATGATCACAGCTTCACCAAATGTGGTATGGTAACTCACTGTGACACATAGATGTACAACATTACGTTTTTTGCTGGATTTGACCTTTGACCTTAGCGCTGTGACCTTGAGGCAGGAAATCTTGTCCGGGCCGAGGGGTATTCAGCAACGCGTTATGTTTAAATAATGATTTAATTTATTGAAAGAAACAGGTATCCAAATCTACCTGGCCCTATGTGAAAAAGTAATTGCCCCCTAAACCTAATAACAGGTTGTGCCACCCTCGGTGGCAACAACTGCAATCAAGCTTTTGCGATAACTGGCAATGAGTCATTCACATCGCTGAGGAGGAATTTTGGCCTACTCTTCTTTGCAGAATTTTTTTAATTCAGCCACATTGGAGGATTTTCGAGCATGAACGGCCTGTTTAAAGTCATGCCACTGCATCTCAATCGGATTTAAGTCCTGACTTTGACTAAGCCACTCCAAAACCTTCATTTTGTGTTTTTTTTAAGCCATTCAGAGGTGGACTTGCTGCTATATTTTGGATCATTGTCCTGCTGCATAATCCAAGTACGCTTGAGTTTGAGTTCACAAACTGATGGTCGGACATTCTCCTTCAGAATTTTCTGGTAGAGAGCAGAATATATGGTTCCATCAATTACGGCAAGTCGTCCAGGTCCTGAAGCAGCAAAGCAGCCCCAGACCATCACACTACCACCACCATGTTTGATTGTTGGTATGATGTTCTTTTTATGAAATGCTGTGTTTGTTTTACGCCTGATGTAACGGGACTCACACCTTCCAAAAAGTTCAACTTTTGTCTCGTCAGTCCACAGAATATTTTTCCCAAAAGTCTTGGGGATCATCGAGCTGTTTTTTGGCAAATGTGAGATGAGCCTTTGTGTTCATTTTGGTCAGCAGTGATTTTCGCCTTGAAACTCTCCCATGGATGCCATTTTTTCCCAGTCTCTTTCCTATTGTTGAATCATGAACACTGACTTTAACTGAGGCAAGTGAGGCCTGCAGTTCTTAAGATGTTGTTCTGGGTTCTTTTGTGACCTCCTGGATGAGTCGTTGATGCGCTCTTGGAGTAATTTTGGTAGGCCGGCCACTCCTGGGAAGGTTCACCACTGTTCCAAGTTTTCTCCATTTGTGGATAATGGCTCTCACCGTTGTTTGTTGGAGTCCCAAAGCCTTAGAAATGGCTTTGTAACCCTTTCCAGACCGGTAGATGTCAATGACTTTGTTTCTTATCTATTCTTGAATTTCTTTAGATTGTGACATGATGTGTTGCTTTTTGAGATCCCGTAGCTTACTTCACTTTGTCAGACAGGTTCCATTTAAGTGATTTCTTGATTCAACAGGTCT
The DNA here is from genome assembly GCA_029692085.1 of Gymnothorax javanicus. Taxonomy (NCBI): domain Eukaryota; kingdom Metazoa; phylum Chordata; class Actinopteri; order Anguilliformes; family Muraenidae; genus Gymnothorax; species Gymnothorax javanicus. The sequence continues at coordinate 7,716,353 of CM056198.1, read as the reverse complement.
GGCAGTAATCAGGCCTGGGAATGGCTAGTAAAATTGAACTAAAAAAATGTGGTTAATCACAATTAATTCGTGATTTAACAAGGGGGGGCAATTACTTTTTCATATAGGGCCGGGTAGGTTTGGATAGCATTTTTCCCTTAATAAATGAAATCATCATTTAAAAACTACATTTTGTATTTACTCGGGTTATCTTTGTCTAGTACTAAAATTTGTTTGATGATCTGAAACATTTAAGTGTGACAAATATGCAAAAAAATAAGAAATCAGGAAGGGGGCAAATACTGCTTCACAGCACTGCATATAATGATGTCTATCTAGTTCTCTATCTTCATTGCTCCTCTTTCAGTTGTTCCTTAAACAAAGTGAACAAACTATTATTCTCTGTACTGGGAGAGGGTGTTTGGGCCTCTTAGCGTACTTGTTCTTTCTGGTCACATACTAGACAAGCGAAGCAACAGCAAGTATTTAAAGAGCTGTGACCCACATCCCTGCTCTCTCATTTGCTCTCTCACCTTCTCTCTCACACTCTCATCTGACAGCTGAGGGGCTTTCATATGGTGTCTTGGCTTTTCGTACAACTTAAAAAGGGAAAGATTCATGCTTTAACCTGATCGGTATTTTAGCATCCAACAGCGGTTCAGTAAATTTCACATCTTTGTACTGCAATATATTTGTCCTCACAGAACTCAGATTGTGTGTGTGTGTGTGTGTGTGTTTTCTTGAACATGCTACAAAATGAGAACCAAAAATGTTTCTTTCCTACAGAGTGGTGACTTTATTGGGAAGTTAGGACATTTCACAACTACAAAGGCAAATTGTGAGTTATTATTTGTGGTTAGGGGTAAGGTTACAGTTAAGGATAGGTTAAGGTCAGGGGACGGATTTGGGTTAGGCATGAGTTGCTTGTAGTTAAGATTAGGGAAAGGCTGTTGAGACTCAGACAGAATGAATGGAAGTCAATGTAATGTCCTCACTAAGATATAAGTACAAGGATGTGTGTGTGTGTGTGTGTGTGTGTGTGTGTGTTCAAGTTGATTATGCTGAGAGGAAATTTCATAAATAAATAAAAAAAAGTCCTTGAACGATATTGGAATTAATATATTGTTATGGGGGGAAAAAAGCATTTTCAATGCATACTGATGATTCATGCTACACCTGGTTGAGTTCCTTCTGAGGCAAAAGAACCAGAACTTTGGAAAACAACATTTTACTTAAATTAAGTTTTACCAGCCATGAGATAAGGAGGGTTTTGATGTGCAGTTGCTCCATCCATGGCTATTCATGGCAATGTAATTACATTTTTGGACTTCTGTCCACTTTAATAATAGCAATAGTCTTCTTATCACTCACTGTCACAACCCTCGTAGGTCCTTAATTGGTTCCTTCCTTGTTCCAGCAGTCTTAATATGTTTTTGCGTTCGTCTTCTGTAATTGATTTATTGTTTTGTCTCCTCCATTGCCCCAGGTGTTATCATTTGTATTCCTCCCCCCTTTTGTGAATGTCTTTTCTATATATACTCAACAAAAAAAGTTAAGGAACACTTGATTTTCACCCAAGTATGCAAAAATGTAAAAACTGAACCGAAATCCCAAGCGTTTTCAACGTCATTGGTGTTAATCCAAGACACAAAATGCATCAAAACATTTGATCAGATGATGTTATTACCCCCAAAACAGGGCATTCCCAGGGAAGACCAGAATCACACCAAGCCCAAACCATTAAATCAAAACGTCAAACAATGTCCAAAGTCATTTCAATATCTTGTGTGGCCACCACCTGCTCTCACCACAGCCTGACAGTGTCCTGGGAAGCTCACAACAAGAGAAAATAATCAAGAAAAAGCTCAGTGGCCCTTAAATTTTTTTGGTGAGTATAAGCTCAGTGTGTGGTTGTGTGGTTGCTGTATGTCATGCTTTACACCCTACTAGACCTTCCAGTCAGTTTGTGTCTTCTAGTATTGAACTAAGCTCATCCTCTATGTTTTTCGGTTAATGATAAAGAAAGACATAATTTCTCTTCAGAGTCTCATTTATAGCAAATAGTCCCCAAGCCTTTATATAGACATAATTTCTCTTCAGAGTCTCATTGATAGCAAATAGCTCCCAAGCCTTTATATCAGTCTCCAGGGTTGGGGCAGCGTTCCTGCTAAACCCTTCGGTTCAACGGTCACGCAGTTCTGCGACTGCGAGGAAGATTCAGCACCTGGCTTCTGTCCTGACAGCCTCTGGCCTGGGCGCGGACACGCCTCTGTCCTCTCCAGTCATTACCAACTGAGCTGAACTGCCCCTCTACAGTTCTGTGTTAAGGCCTTTTCCTCTACTAATACCGTATTCCTGGTAATAAATACTCCCTTGTGGATTGTTCCCTGAATCTGCATTTGGTTCCTCATCTGGATCATTACAACTCACGTCCAGTTACCTTTAGCTTCTGCTGGGCTGTGCAGGATGGGCTCTCCCAGTATAGGTCTCTGGAGATATTTTCCTCTTGTGGAGTTTTTCTCACCACTGTTCAATGGTTTTTCTCCTGACTGTATTTTTCCCTCTCATTTCGTATTTTGGAGCATAAAGCTGCTTTCACACTGGACGCGAGACGAAATTTTCGCACGACAGATTACATTCAAAGTCAATGCAAAGACGCGAATACACAAGAAACGCATGTATTCGCGTCTTTGCATTGACTTTGAATGTAATCTGTCGTGAGAAAAATTCGCGTCCTGTGTGAAAAGCAGCTTAAATTTGCCCCTCTGCTAAGGTCACACGGTGGGTAGAGCTGCTAGCTCACAGCAAGAAGGTTATATATGGGTTTGAATCAGACTTGGGGCCGCTTTTTGTTGAGTTTGTATGTTCTCCCCGTGTTTGTTGTTAGTTTCCTCCAGGTTCTCCAGCTTCCTCCCACAGTCCAAAAAAATGCATGTGAGGTTGATTGGAACCTCTGAATTTCCCATTGGTATGAATGAAAGCTACGTGTTTCGATTTCCTACATGTTTAGAGTACGGTGGATGACATGAAATCGTCATTAAAAGAGTGAATCAACAAACAAGCCCTCGGCTAAAGCATCTCTGTGACAGTCCTTCTGTTAAAAGCTCCATCCTCCAGATAAAATTGATTTGAAAAATGAAATGAAGCTCCACTATAGCGCGAGGTGAATGACGCTTCTAACCTGAGCCCAGAAAGGAACTCTCCAGAAGCCCACAGAGCTGTCATCCCTGCTCCCGTTTCATCGCAACAGCTGTGCTCTTGAAGAAGAAAGGGGAATTTTATTCTTTTCTCTCTGGCTGGAGCTTTAGCCTTTTTGTGTGGCAGATGTCAGCCATTGTGAATGGAGAGGAACATCTCTGAGAGATCCTGTGGAGATGAGATGGCGGGGCTGTATTTCTCTGATGTTGAAACGCATCGGGCAGCAGTCACTCACCCCCAGAGGAGACAGCGAGGTTTGAGTACTGACTGTCCTGTCCAATCATCGTGTGATCCCATCACCACCTGCTGATTTCTGCACAGAGGAAACAGGATGCAAAGAATAGTGCAAGCCAGGTACCGTTAATACACAAACACTGAGCATAGTGCTTATACTCAGACCCCCCGACCCCTTCCCACTCACTATGCTTGACGTTCTGCCTTGCTAAACACACAGACACTGGAAAAAAATGTCTGTATTGTGCGATTTAACTCTCTTTAGTGGAAAAATGAGCTTTCTTTAAGCTAGGGACTTGACGAGTGACATTTTCTCAGTTCAATGGATGTTTTGTTCCATTCAACCAAAAAAAAAGGACTAGCAATAAGATTTTCAGTTTAAAAACAAGACATACTGTGTATTACAGGTTTTAGTTGCAGAAGGCCGCTTTTTTGCAGAATTTAAGACACAAATCAGCAGGGTGAAGGACTTGAGACACAAGGTACAGTAGGGGGAGATAGATTGATGAATAAAAATGCTGACTCGGCCATCTTGTGCGAGGCCCTGCTTCTTTCTGGTCGACCTGGTTGGCGTGAGACCCTCTGAGCATCGGCGTGCACCGGAGACGCCTGTGCTTACCACCGTGATCCGCGCTATGCTTCACGTCCCACCTGCGGCATCCCTGTGCAGGATACGCTTGGTTAGGCCTGCAGGGTGACGCCTGATTGGCTGGGGCAGCACCTAGTGGGAGGGGGGGCTTATCGTCAGCGACCTCGTTGCTCAATAATGACACCTCCTGTCAAACGCAGGGTCTTCAGACTGCAGCCTGTGATTGTTCTCAGGCTGGGCTCCATTAAAAGCATGCGCTTGCAGTTTGCGACCAGTGAGAACAATTTTCTAATCAATGGTCACCAGCCCTGTTCCTTGGGATTTACTGTCCTGTAGGCCGTAATTGAAACCTTAATTTGGTTCATTTGACTCCTCTAATTGGCAGCGTAACAGGACCTCTGGCCTCTATATGAGGTGTGCTTTACCAAGACTGGGGTGAAAATCTGGTTATAAACACCAGAAATAGGCTGAAGACGCCCATTCCAAAAAGGTATCTGCCAACTGCAAAGATGCTCTCTCTGTTGAAAATGGGTTACAGGATTTTTTGTCCCTGAATTTTTCATCCCCATGGACTTTTCGTCCCCATGGATTTTTTGTCCCCTAATGATAATGAAATGTGCCATTATTGTTGACAAGACAGATGGACAACAGACAGATCATCATGATATAAGGGTTGGTGTTATAATGCAGGAAGAGGGCAAAGCATTATGGAGGACGAACAATCCGGGGACGAAGAGTCCAGAGTCAAAGTTCATGGGGACGAAAAGTCCGGGGATGACAAGTTCATGGGGATGAAAATTCCAAGGGGGTGAAAACTTTGGGGACGAAAATTCCGGGGATGAAGAGTCCCAGAGCCATTGAAATGTATCTTAATCTATGGGCTTGAACTGAATATGGGTAGTGAAAGTATATACTATACAGCGTGTGCTGGGACAGACAATGAGTACACTTTCCATAAGGAACACCCAGTATAGGTATGGATCGTAAGGGCCCTTGAATGAAGCTAAATCTCTCTCTTTGCGTCTCGAGAGTGAAAGTTCAGAGAAACTTTACCCCATAGGAAGAGACCCTTGTAAAAACCTGTGCGAGGCCACGCCCACTGCAGCGTCCCCCGTGACAAGTGGCTTCATCTGTTGTGAAGCCCCCTCCCACTGTGGCTCCATATTTTCAGAAGGCTCCAAATGCCTGCTTTGAAACACCCTAGCTGCGGTAAAATAGTCAAAAAATTTCGTCCAAACATCTCATGCCGAAATACTTTTCCCATCCCTCAATGGAAAACGTCATGTGGTTAAGGAAAGATGTTTAGGTAAATTCACTTCCATTTCCAAGAAGTTGGGAATTTTCTTAAGCACAAAGGACCATTCACGTGCTGCCCCTTTGTACGATCTCGACCCTTTTCCACTTAAAAATACTACCTTCTTAGAGGCCCAGCCCACAGAGACTCCTCCCCTTTTTGAGACTCCACCCCCGCCTGCTTATTCCTTTGTGAACAGAAGGTTTTGCGGAATGTTATTTCTCAAAATTCCACGTCTGTATTTTAAAATTCCAGTGCCATGGCAACTGTGACATCAGCATCAGAACTTTCAGTCAGCAACACTCCAAGCACACACTTGTGATGTCATAGGGAAAAAAAAGCCACACATAGTGCCTGATTGGCTTGACTTGAATTGAATGCTCACCTAAGCATTGTGCAGGCTTCTCTACACAGTCCAAATCTCTCCTGTTTGAATCAGAGCTTGGTCATTAAGTTTGACTGTGTGAGTCTGCAGGGTGGAGATACTATAACCGGCTTTGTCCCGGCGGAGCAGCACAAGAACAACTTGGCCAAGTTTGGGGGCCTGCGGACTGCCAGTTTTCATCAGCGTGCGCTATGCCTGCCCCTGTTCTCCGGTTGGCTCTGGCTCTCCTGCAGTACGACGCTCAGATGAAAAATTGCCACTGGGCCGTCGCCGGGGCCGCACTGGAGAATTGCCCGAGCTCGGCCGATGGTTATTACATGGGGGACGCGGATGGCATTACGGCGACTGGAGCGCAACTAATTCTAAATGGGTGGGGGTGGGGTGGGGATTTGGGGGGGGGCGGTGCTGGAGAGGGAAAAACTGAGAGTATCAAAGCTGTTATTTTCTAAGCGCAGTGGTGAGAGAATCCCAATGGAAAATCATCCGCTTGAATAGTCTCTTTGTAATAGTCTGTTATTACATGAACATTTTTTGTTCCCCCCCACCCTTTGCTGTGTTGGGGAGGGGGTGGTAGCGGCTCTCTGGGGGTGGGTGTGCTCTGCCTGTGAATCGGGCGCATTATCAATCCGAGGCCAGGAGGACACAAAGCGGCGCTGTATACAGGTACACACAGCAGCTGCTGACTGCTCCGCGCCGCCAGAATACTGAACGCGTTTGCTTCGGACACAATGGCGTCGGCGCTGTTTGTTTAGAAATGTGGCGATAATGCTAATTTGCGCCTCGTGAAAGGGCAGCTATTTCCGGCGTACGCAAGCTTTTGTGGAGATCAGCTGATTCAAACATCCTGACTCCCTCTCCCTCTTCAACTCTCTCCCTCTCTCTCTCTGCCTATCTCCCCCCTCCCTCTCTCTCCTTCTCCCTCTCTCTCTCTCTCTGTGATTGGTTGGCTGCTGTCAGTGAAGACTCACTGTCATGGTTGCATTAGAATGCTCCATAGGTGTATGCGTGGCACGTTCACGAGTGGAATTTGTGTGTGTGTGTGTGTGTGTGTGCGTCTGTGTGTGTGTGTGTGTGTGTGTGAGAGACAGAGATGTGGAGGGAAAGACTGAATGTGTGCATTTACATAACTGCATATCATCAGCCTTTGGCACAAATCCCCTACATATGCTACATTTCCCTTCGTCACTGGTGACTGCTGATGTCGCTCACCGTCCTGTTAAACAACTGGTCCTTTATTTCATTGGTTGAGTCCCACATGACAAATTCAATGTTTTTAATTATAATAGTAATCAACAATGAATTAATCAAACAGTTAGAGCTGTGCAAAGGTATGTTTATGTATGTGCTTTACAGAACAAAAAATAAAATCAATTTTTTTCTGAAAACTATCAACGCCCAGTTATTAAACCTTGAATATTCATATTAAAATAAGACAAAACTGAAACATTCATCAACAGAAAAAAAGCCCTACTTAATGATAACCATAATAATTGGCTGAACCAATTTTTAGCTTTTGTTGAATTCTGTTGGCACCACATACACATAAGCTCAGCTTTGAACACAAAGAAACCCAGTAATTCTCATCAAATGTGTTGCAATGAGAGAGAAGCGAAAATTGAAACAGGCAATCACTGGGTATCGCATCCAAAAAGCAGGGATTGCAAACCACAATCCTGGAGGGCCATTGTGTCCACTTGGTTTTTACCCCTCAGCCGACGAAAGTTGTGGAGGGGTATTGTCGTGGCGAGCGGCGTCCGTCCGTCGTCTGTCTGTCTGTCCATTAACTTCTCGTTTCCGGACGATAGCTGAAAAACGCCTTGGCCAAATGCTCTCATTTTCTGATGGTATGTTGGGGGTGGTTAGAGGAAGCTCCCTATCGATTTCTGTCCCACTGCGATGATCAATATGGCCACCACGGCAGGGCAAGTGCAAGGCTGAGGGTCCCCGCTCGCGACAGCGCGCTATTTTTTATTAATATATTTGTATTATTTTAATACATTTGGCAACTCCAATCCTACCTGAATCTTACATGTCCAATCAGTGAACTATGTACAAGCATGTGTGCAACATAAGCTGCCATCTTGGGAAAGTGCGGACAGTTTGCGGTTCTCTTGCGTAACACGCGCCTGTTATTTGCAGCATCTTTTTCACTCGTGGCTTCAAACCACGCTGAACTCACAGAATGAGGGCAGAGGACGCCCAAACGTGCCAGCTCAGAATGTAAGGGACGAGCACCCGGATGGCCAGCAGGGGGGCGATGAATAACAAATAATGCTGACCCAAACCAACTGTATCCCTCCCATATCCCTGAGCAGCACAAAGCCGATAACGCGCTTCTCTCACGAGGCTCCTTGCCACTGTCTGCACTGGCAATGTCGGATTTGATCCGAGGATGCAGTGATCACACTTACATCGCAAGCAGCGCCTTTATCAAGTGACACAATCATTTGGCTAAATAGTTTGTACACCTTGCATTCAGGCTAAATTTGGCTGCTGCGTAAAGGATCACCACAAATATCACTGAAGACCGCAGTGCCCCAGGACTGGTGTTAGAGCTGTAAAGACTGCCCCAATGGATGGGCCTCATAGTTTGCCTCCAAACCTGGCCCGTTTCCGTGCCGACAGCTGGCCTCAGAATCACTGGTGGATGGGATGGATTCAGTTGGCTGTAGTAGCAGTATCTCATGGCGTGCCATCGACCCCTGCTGGTCATTTTGGCACCTGCAAGTCTGCCAGTTTAGACCCTCATGAGACGGCTTCCTCCAGCTATGATTTGTGTTTGCCAGCAGCGCGCTGACTGTAGTGCGATATGAGGAGATGGCTGACTTCACATGCTGTGTAAATTTGAATTTTATGCATGATTGGGTCTTCCAAAATTAAAAGAAATAAAGAATGTAAAAAAATCCAGCAGTCTGCATGTTCTGGAGTGTGGAGACGTGCTTTTATTACCACCCGCGACAGTGTCGGCTGGTGTTGTTTTCACCTTGTGAGTCTGTGTGTGTGTGTGTGTGTGTGCATGTCATCACGGCGCAATGTGGTCCTTGAGACACCTACTGCAGTGAGAACTACCACTGATGCGGTTTTGAGTACTTGGCTAGGTGTTTAAATGTCTGTTTGTCTGTCTGTGGACAAATTTTGGTGAGAAAATAGCATCGCAACCATGCATGATTCAGTCATGAAACTTTACAAGTGCGCAGTTGTGATCAAAATGGAGGCTGAGTTTGATGGTGGGCGTGGTCTGAGCAAGGTTATGGAAAATAGGAGGGTAAGGAAGAGAGGTTGGTGAGATCCCCGCACAAGATGGTCCCTAGTTTGTCCATATCAGGATTTGTTAGTCAATAAAAGTATTTTTTTTTAATCTGTACATTTCCACAGACACCAGAGGTGGTTGTGGTTTAAACTACACACAAAAAGAAATTGGTGCACAAGTCTACCTTTCTATTTGCTAGTATTGATTTCCATCAGATGAGACATTAAATACATTTTCATGCAGCGCTTTCACTTAAATATAGCTTGTCTGCTAATTCACTGTAAGTTCAGTGATTATTTTCTCAGTAGGCTATTGTTGCATAAAAATGCATGCAGTACTTGAAGAACTGACCTTTGAAAATTTAATGATTTCACTGGCAGAGTGTCCCTGTCCGCAAAACTCTCTTGGTGCTCTGTGATTAAACTTAGAAACACAGTAGCAATGCAGGTTAGCATAGCCCATTTTGTCTTTGCGTGACCTACAGACTATTTAGGCAAGGATTTGCTAAGAATGCTGACATGCTAATTCATCACTGAAAAAAAAAAAAAAAAGGAACATTAGGCTACGCACCGTTTTCAGACCAATATATGAATCACACCTGGCTTCCTTCCTTTTCTTTCTAGCCAGGCTAAAAAACATAATTTACAACCACCACAGAAATTCAGTCATTAAAACAACAAAACTCAAAGCGTCTCCAGCTCGTGGAGAGATTGAAATCCCACGCAGAGGATATGCTCTTAACTGTATCCAGTCCAAATTCTGCTGGCCTCGATTGAAAACACATTGCTAACACAGTGATAATGACGGGAAATATGCATGCAAGGTCAATATGAATCTGTTTTATTCACATACCCAACTGCATGATGTATCAACATACACTTAAAGAAATAATTCACTCATAAATCATTTTTTAGCACCTTATTATCTTTTTTTATTTCCCAGGCCTAGAGAGGCCCGCCATTATTACTAGGTTTGATGGGAGTACCTTTTATTGATGCCGTAAGTCATTCCTGATATGGGTTTTTGCTCTGGCTCCTGTCATTGCAGATAGGGAAATGCCATTCTTATTCATGAAAATGGGCTGGGATGGGATTTCTCCCCAGTGACCGTTAAACCCAGATTCTCACCTTAGGGCTAGCGGCAGACGGTAGCAGGTTAATTCTTTATTTCTCTGCTTTCATCAAAGACGCCTGATATTCCACCCAACACCTCTCCTATCTCAGCTTCTCCGAGTAGCTTTACATTTCTTCTGCAGGACTGAGACTTAAGATAACGGAATGCATTCATTATATACCGCGTCGTAATTATTCGCGACGAACTTTTTTTTTTTTTTTTTTTTTTTTTGGCGATGCACTGCAGTAAAATGAAATGAAACAATGAATATGAGATGAAACTGCTATGTTTTCATTTGAAGTTATCAACATGGATAGCGGCTGTTCCCGAGTTTTACTGTTGTACTAGATAATGTACTTCGTGCTGTACGTCGTTCCGGTTAAGATCGTCTGCCCAACATCAGAGATGGAATGTTTCCGACGGTATTCTTAATTTAAATGACATCATTTACAGCCATTTTAAAATAAGGTAACCGTAGAAAAACTGCATTTGATAGATTTCGTCTTATATAGACTACATTTTACTCAATCTCAATCTTAAAGCACAGTCAAGTGTAAAAGACATTGAGTGGAAATTATCTCAATTACCATATTACTTCCAAAGTTTTGTATGCGGGCTATGCTACCATTTTGCGGCGCGATTTGGTGAGTATTTACTAGAACAAGCCCGTCCTGTCGGAACATTCTCCGTGAAACACGGAGAGACGCGGTCGCTGCTTCGGGACAGTAAACCATGTGCAGCCCCCCGAAGCCCCGGCGGCCAGCTGTCGCGTACCTCCGTTCCGCAGGCCACCACCTGCGCCATGCAGTCCTCGCGTTAGAGGAGCGCGCTTGACGCGCAGTGAACACAGGCTGACTGCAGATATCCAACTGAAAAGAGGCACTCTCGCGGAATAATGCGAGGCCTCCTTTCAAAAAAAAAAAAAAATTCAGTCTCAATGTTAGTGATAAAGTAATTATGACCCCAATAGAAACTATATATACTCAGAAGGGGTTGATTTAACACTGAAAGGAGTTGATTTCCCATTGAATATTATAGCGTGTACATTCCTGACTCACACCGTCACCTGACAGTTCTGTAGCCAGTATTGCTGATCGCATACAGCCTCCTGCTACTGCTCATGCTAGCATTCAATACCAGAGCGATGGGGCTCTTCATTGTGCTGATACAGGAATACGCCACGGCTGCGTTGAGCAGGAGCTGATGTAATGACTTGACTGGTCGCTGAGAGACGCATCACTCACTCATGTCAACCTACAACCTGAGGACGGCAGCCATTTTGTTGGCTAGAGATAAACTGGTGGTAAACAGAGGAAGTCTCCCACCCTTCTCGCGGTGTAATGAGGCCAGTTCAACCCCACTACCGGAGTGAGCCTTTAATTGGCAATGATAGACACGGAATGGCTGCAGAGCCGTCTCTGGGGCCCAGGGTCCTGCTAACTGTCAGCCACCTCCATAACACGAAGCCCTCTTTGATACAATCACAGAAGAGGTATGAATATTTCATCGACCAACTCCTTGATCTCTCAAAGAGGCATGGTGTGCCATTCACCACATCGCATACAGCGTACAGACCAAAAAAAAAAAAAAATCTGGAAATGTGTATGACTGTGGACATTGTGACGGTCTGCAGAAGCTTGTGTTCCACATTAATCATTTGGTGATGCTAACAGCTATCTTAGGATCAGTTACACCGTTTAAAATGGTGAACCATTCCAGCTGTCGTTTGTAAACCCTGGGTTTTGATCGGTAACATAACTGAATGAGGTCCGGTCCAGTGGTGACCTGGCTCAGGACAGAGTGTGCATGTGTACCAGGGCTCCTGTAATCTGGAAAAACCTAGTGAGTTTATCAGTGGCAAGGGTTTCGTAATTGAACTAAAACTTCTAGGTTCTGGACTTCTCCTAACAGAAAAAAAGTAATAGAAGCGTGATTTTGACAGTTCAAATAACACTAATAGCTGGTGCTTTAAGATTTTCACCACTCTTAATTATTGCAAATGAGGGTCAAACTCAGTTTCTACCCGAAGTGAAATATGTTCTAGGTTTTTCCAGATCGCCAGAGCGGGGGCTCCATACGTTCACAATATGCAGTCGAAGTAATGAAGTAGGACCACAATCTTTTCCTTTATTCTACTCAACCCATTCTACTCAGCTGATTCAATGACAGCCCAGGGGCATATGTTAAAAATATTTGTGTTGATTTCATTCTTAAATATTGCACACAGTCAAAAAAGAAAAGTGTTTTAGGCTGTGGTTTAAGATATCCAAACTAATAGAACCGTGGTTCATAAACTAAATGCAGTGTTTTACTTAATCAGGATCAACTTGGGATTTTGCAAATGTGCATTAATATTATTAATTTTGCATGTTTTTTTTTTTTTTAAAATGTCAAGTTAATTTTTATACATCTGAAATCCACAAAGTAAGCGGCGTAGGCATGTTGTCTCTGCCTACATACTGTTTATACATGAAGTTTTGGGCCTTTCATTTGATTCTGTGCGTAAATCAGGGACAAAACAATCAGCATGACTGGCAGAGTGAAAACATATGCAGGTCACCCAGCGGTGGCTCAGCCAATCAGCTTTTATCCCCTGTTCCCTGTTATCCTGGCCCGCCCCCTCCCACCAGCCAGGCATGCCACAGCTGACGAGGATCTCCACAAACCTGCCCGGCACGTGCGCGATCGACGAGGTCAGGAAGCCCCCCGAGGCGATCCGACGAGGAGGGACGGAAATGGCAATTAGAGAGCATCGCGAGCGTGCGCCCGATCTCCCCGCAGAATGCACGGTTTTCCCGGAGGAGAGAAGCGCACCGCTGGAGTGCGGCTCGCCGTCACCGATCTCAGAGTTTCCTTTTTATTACCGCACTTAATTATCTGTATCCGGAAGTACAGGACGGCTGCACACCTACAATCTGACCTTTCCCTGACCCAGTGGCTGAAGTATTACATTGGCGCTGTGGAGGACGGAAGCATTCCTCACCACCAAACACCCCCACCCCTTGTTCCTACTATTTACCCTACTACCCCTGTTTATTGTTGTTATTTGAATTTCCCTCCAGAACCCCCTGTATAGGTAATTCATTGGTTTTCCCATCCGGTAATGTTTCTGCGTCCAATCAATATTAACTCTATACTGTAAGGAAGAGCCCAAATTGTACTGGTATAAATTTACTGGGGGCTCTCTTTTCTGGTGCCAGGGGACCACAGACTTCAGCAGTCTTTGTTTGTAATTAGCTCTTAGTCACTTTCTTTCAATTTGACTACCAAAATTTATTTGATAAAAGACTATCAGCTTCATCATTCAATTCCACGACAGTGTCTTCCTCCTCCTGACTGTTTCTGAAATTTCACTGTGAGGGGATGCGGTTTGTTCCTGACCAAAGAAATTAACACGCTCCCCTCTTCATGACCTGTAATGGGAGTTTGAGTTGGCCTTCAGAAAATATGCAAGTTGTGCGAGCAACAGGGCTTTTTTTTTGGCTTGATGAATCTGCCATCTTTTACCTAATTGTCAGTGAGCGACAGGATAATACAAATTCCTAATCTCTACTGTTGACTAATTTGCGGGAGATTTGGTACATTTACCTGTCATCAGGAATCAGGACGCAGGGAGACTCCTGTAATCTTCAGGCGAGTCTGGCTATCTGGCTTTGTTTTATGACACCCGTGTCTTATAATCCTCAGTCTGCAACAACTGTGCTGTAAATATGAGAATGACAACAGGCCCATGAAATTCATCTCAAATTTTATGATATTTAAATCTGATGTATTGGTTGCTGTCAAAGTTTGGCTTTGCTTACCCGTAACGAGCAGTGACATGTTTACCATTGTTGAGTGGAGATTGAGTGCTCAGAAATGCACATTTCTGGAAAGCCAAAAACAGTTTTCTAACTACTGCTGTCATCTCACAACAATGCACTCACTCATCCGTAATTCTTTTAACTGAAACAAACGGGTCAGTCATTTTCTTGTCCCCACAATCACTAATTCAACTTCCATATAACAGACTCACACAATGTAGTTAGAGGGCATTGTTACTTCTCTGTAGCAGTGGGTGGTAGGTCCATCCCAGCATGCAATGGGAGAGGCAGAAATAAAGCCTGGTGGGGTTGTCAATCCATCAGTGGGTGCACATACGCACGCACACGCATACACACACATCCGCTCACTGACTCAAGCCTATGGGCAATTTAGACTCCACAATCTGCAAGTCTTTGGGCTCTGGAATGAAACTGGGGTTCCCAGAGGTAGCCCAAGTGTGCATAGGGAGAGTAATCAATCTGCACACTGAGAGGGCACAGTCAGGATTTGGTCAGATTCTACTGGCCTTGAGATGTCAGCCATTGCTCACCATGTCATGCAATCATTTCCATGGGATTACATTTCCCATATAGCTAAGGTCCACTTGCCAGGATACTGTTCCTCAAGCAGACCGTGGGTGGCAAAAATTACGAATAATTTGTACATCTTGAATGAGGACGTAGCTCACTACTGCCATAGTGGCTGTTTCCAGTATTGGTCAAATTCGCCTAATTTGCCTACCAATCGATTGGTAACTTCAACGTTGAAATATGAACTCAATATACATATTTTTTTTTTTTTTCCGGCAGGTAAATGCGCACTCTATGTCTTTTTTTCCATCTAATATCTCCCTATGTGGTTTATTAAGTCAGCATGCTATCTGGAAAACAGAGAAACATTTTGTGTCTGAAACAGGACCAGGTTACATCACTGTGCCTTACATGCGTGATGGACAACTTGGACTTGGCTGCTGTTTTCTGACTTCGAACTGAATGACGTGGCCACACCAAAACACTGCACTTCCATATACAGAGGAAAGTAAACCACAAACTTTCCCACTTCTTCCAATCCATAACCGCCATTTTGTTTGTTCTGCAAAACATTTGTCCACAATTCTAAGTGGGGCATGAAGTTTACCCCGCAGGGTGAAAGTTTTTTTTTAAATTGACTACAACTTTATCACAGCATACATGCCTGTGGTATTGCCTGGGGCACAGAACGCGATGCTAACACACCAGCTGGCTACACAAACCCAAGGGTCCCGTGTCAAACTCGATCAAAACACTTGACAAAAACCAATCTTGGCAGTCTTGAGCTTAACAGTACCTCTCCTTCCCAGTGCGCGCACTTACCAGCATTTGACTTTCCTTAAACAACAATATTTTCAACAACGGGCACTCACGCCAGTCTAGACGATAACAATTAACATCCGAGCAAAGATTGAAGCCTTAATTTGCAGGGAGTGCCATAGCAAAGCAGATTTGCACTGAATTTACAAACACACATTTACAAGAGGTGCTACTCTCCATTAACCTCTGTTGTTTTGCTTCTAGCATATGTTTCAACCCTTCACATGAGCACATTTTCCAAATGAACCAGTTAAAATTTATTTATTAATTTGGTTTTTTGATACTTCATGTCCAGCTGAAGTGCTGGAGTCCCTTCGGAGGCCTTTTAGGATGTACTTTTGTTGGATTCCAGGCTAATAAGTACAGTGCATTAATAAAGGCAAAACTGACTAACAATTCAACAAGCTGATTGTACGCTACATCGTACAGCCCAGGGGTCTCATTTTTGAACGGTGCGTAGGCACCGAAGTGATACATGTGCCAATTTCTTTGCAGATTTCGAATTTATAAAAACAAACTTGGCACTACAAACGCACAAAATTAATTACGTTTATGCCCACATGAAAAATTTTAAGTTAATCCTGATTAGTTGAAAAAAAATTACATGCAGTTAAGCTTACCCACAGTTTTAAAAATTAGGATATGTTTTGCTATATACCATTTTTCTTTTATTGAGCGTATGCATTATTTAGGTTTAGAATCTGCACAAATTTAGATAAGACTTCAAAACTGTTTCTGCATGCTTGTTTGTGCATATGTATATGTAAGCACGCTCCTCTGAACTTGTACATGCTTGTGTATGTGTGTGTGTGTGTGTGTGTGTGTTGTGACCACATGGGTACAGGGGTAATTCACCTCTAGCCTGTACCGTGTGAGTTTGACATCAGGTGATATCACACAGGCAAATTCCAGTCATGAATCACCTGCTACTTTCTGTGATGTCAGAGCAGCTGGCAGAGGTAGAACTGAACAGCTGCAGCTTCCTCCCCCTGATACGCCGTGTTGAGACAGACGCTGCAGGTTTCAGGCTGGCACTGCGGAATTTAGGCAGACACTGCAGGTCCAAGGTAGATACTGTGGTCCTTCCACAAACACTGTGAGCCTTAGGCAGACGCTGTGGCCTTCAGGCAGACACTGCAGGCCTTAGGTAGAGATTGTGGTCCTTCCACAAACACTATGAGCCTTAGGCAGACACTGTGGCCTTTAGGCAGACACTGCAGGCCTTAGGTAGAGACTGTGGTCCTTCCACAAACACTATGAACCTTAGGCAGACACTGTGGCCTTTCGGCAAACACTGAAGTCCTTAGGTTGAGACTGCGGTCCCTTCACAAGCACTGTGAGCCTTAGGCAGACACTGTGGCCTTTAGCAGACACTTCAGGCCTTAGATATTGTGGTCTTTATACAGACACTGAGAGCCTTTGGCAGTCACTGTGGCCTTTAAGCAGACACTGCAGGCATTAGGTAGAAACTGTGGTCCCTCCCCAAACACTGTGAGCCTTAGGCAGACACTGTGGGCTTGTGGTCCTTATGCAAACACTGAGAACCTTTGGCAGTCACTCTGAGTCTTGCACTCCGTTTACACTTGGCCGGCTATTTTCATAAACGAACATTTCACTGTCTCCGTTTTCAAAAATAATATCATGCACACGTTTCAGTTTTCAGAAAAGTTTTCGTGTAACGATAAGCTCAAGCCCACGTTAGCCAATCAGAATCGCGAAAATAGCAACAACAAAAACGAATCACGATCATCCATGATCACCATAGCCAAATGAAAATGTAAACATATGCCGCACTATTGGCGCAGGTGCAAGTTCTGGCACATACTGTGACGTCGGCTGCCTAAAACTCCATTTTTCTCAGTTTACATGCAAACTTGCAACCAAAGTTTTCCAAAGTCTCCACTCTGGCCAGAGTTTTTAGAAAGAATCGTTTTCAAAGGCGAATTCTCCGTTTGCGTGTAAACGAAGGGCACAAACGCAGGGAAATGTCTCCGTTTGTCAAATTAACTGTGTACATGTAAACAGGGGCTTAGGCAGACATAGTGGGCTTTGGGCAGACACCGTGGTCCTTAGGCAGGCCCTGTTGTCCTTAGGCAAATACTGTGAGCTGGGAAAGATGGCCCTCAGCTGACATTGCTGACATGAGGCAAACATTAAGGTTCTAAGGTGCACTGTCACAGGGGTACACCAGGTCATCAAGTCTGTCACCCCTGGAGACCACTTTTATTTATTTATTCATTTAAACTTTATTTAGCTCTGGAGGTCCAATGAGCACATCTCTCTTTTTCAGGGAAATGCAAGTCAGAATCCCAGATCCACCCAAGAGCTGGAGCGACTCTGGCTGCCCAGCTGTCAATCACCAGTCCTCCCCGCGGCAGTGCGATACCATCCTAAGGCAAGGTCACCTCCATGGGAGGGTATAGTCAAGTAATGCTAGTAAATAATGACTCTCTTTAACACTCAGGACCAATTTTGCAGACACAGATTAAGCCTAGACCAGGATTAAATTAAAACTTGAATGAAGATTCCCCATATAAAACTTAAAGTAATACCTGTCTAAGCTTAATCTGTTTCTGAAACTGGCCCTATGAGTGCACTGAATTTCAGCCGGTGGACTGTAATTTTGAGAAGCTTCAGTTGGCGTCAGATGCCACAGAGTAGCACATTCACGTGTCCTCTCTTTTCTGAATCGACGGTGGCAGTTACACAATCTGTGATGGCACCCAGTAATTTGCTTTGATAGTGATTTTTGTTTCCACTTATTTTGAGGTGAAACTGCCCCCAATTTAGATCCCAGTTTATTTGAAATTCTGGAAGCTTAGCCCTGGTTGGACAGTTATTTAGATCACCTGTGTTCATCTGAGTGGGCACTAACTCTTCATTAGTGAATGAGAGCCGGTCTACAATTAGGCAGTGATGACCGCCTTCCTGTTAAGCTTTTAAGAGACAGGAATTTGAGAGCCAAGTGAAAATTTTCATCCTGCTGCCAGTTGGATTGGCCTCACATTTATGGCAGAATTTCTATCGCGAGAAACTCTCTGATCGGTTCAATCAGAGGTGCAGTTCTGTATACCGAGTAAAACAAATTGTTCAACGAAAATTTTCCACGGACGGGAAGTTGATTGATTGATGGTTAAATCTGAAATGTTCCATTTGAAATGTGATGCTGCGTGAGAGGATGCTGACTGGCAGGAGCAGGTGATTGACATGCTGATGTTTAATCAACACTGTCGGCTACAGTTTTGACGCAGACCTGCTGGCATGCAATGATGTCATATCAAGAGGAAGACCTTTCCTGAAAATGGAAGGAAAACGAACGTGACATAGAAATACACCAGTTTTGAAATGGCACAATATACTGAAGGACTTTAGATCTGCATATGAAGAGTTTGTTTCCAAAATGCGATAAGCCAAAATTACAAAAATTGAGATAATACCATAAAGCAATAGCCCTGTGCTTCTTACACATGGTGCATAAATTCGCTTTTAGAAATTCATACCATCAGCTGTCTTTTTTCATGGTCAAATTTTGTGTTTTTCTATAAAATGTAATAGGCGCCAACACAGGAAAAAGCTGATTTACTCAAAATGAGTAAAATGGATATATTGCATTTTGGAAAAAGACTCTTCATATATTATTTTTGGTGTGATTTCTGACGATAGTTTAACGATAGTTTAAGAACAAAATAAATGATTTAACAAAAAGTTGGTTTAATTGCACATGCAGTAACAAGTGCTAGCCAAACAAGGCCAATTATTCCATTGTTATCAAAGTGCTGAAGCGCGCTATGGTTGGGTCGGAAGTCTCATAGTAAATAATATATGCAACCAGGGGCCAAAATTAGCACCAGCCACCAGCCAAATGCTGATAAAATATGCTGGTGGCTGGTAGATTTTCTTCACTCACCAGCCAAAAAAAATAATGGTAACCTATTAAGTGGCTGGTAAAATTTGAACATTCAGAGGCCATTTGGCTAGTGGACAAAAAAGTTAATTTTGCACCCAGCGCTAAAGTCCTGCATTATGTATGTTTGGAGTACAGTCTTCTTCCTATCACCGCTGTCCATGGTGCTGAAAGCATTTCAGCTCCTGGTAGGCTAAAGGAGCACCTGACAGTAACCAATCAGGTGAAGCAAATTATTTCCTCTTCCCAGTGTGGCGGTGTCACATCAGTAACTATAGAACACACTGTATGAAACTATGATTTTGCAATTTATTGCTCATATAACCAGTTCATTTGAGGGAACTTGTCCTGGATAGTTCACAATCCATCCCAGGGCACACACCATTCACTCACACGTAAGCTAATATGCAAGCTTTTGGATGATGGGAGGTCACTGGAGTCCCCAGTGTGAACACTGGTAATCAACGTGAATGAGGAAATCGTTGTGAACACGGGAGAACGTGCAAACTCCACACAGAAATGCCCCGGGCCGAATTCAAAGCCACAACCTTCTTGCCGCGCGACAATAGCGCTGCCACTGCGGGGTCTGTAAAATTCTCTTCAAATGCCTGTTTAGTATAATGCAGTTTTTACAGGGTTCTCATAACCGATTCTCTTTTATGGGATAAAAAAAATAAGGCATTTGTCAATGTCGCTGATTTTAAGTTAAGACTTGTCATCATTTTAGCACTAATATATAATGCAATGCTGTAATGAGTCGTCTGAGATTACTTCCCGTCTAAGAAAACCAAGGTCGACTTTAGGAGGAAATAAGAGCAGACTCATGCTTGATTTATAACCATGTCTGACATGAAAGCCTTGTGAAGATGTGGGTGTCTTTATACGCCGCTGATAACATTGTCATGACAGCACCTGTTCTGCGCGTTTGAGTGGCAGTTTTTGTCTCTTGAAAGTGTTTCGTGACTCCTGGGCATTTACAACCCATTTTTCCCTCTTGTTCTTCTATCATCGCTGCTGTGATTGACACTCTCTGCCACTTATCTCCTCGTCTGGGTTCAGGAGTCTCATCCCTTGAACCTATAAGCAGAGAGATTTGAAGGAGAGCCGGCAAGACTCCTTCACTTTCCCTGAGAATCTCGTTTTTGACCGTTGTGAAAGATCTGAGTTTGACAGATTGTTATTTTTCATTGTCATCATTACTGTGACAGATTCTCCATAGCTGTCGTTCCCAAACTCAGTCCTGGGAGAGCACTTCGCATGCTGTTTTTTTAATTTTTTTTTTTGTTCCAAACACAATTGCAGTCCCAGAATTTTAACAAGCTGCTTTTTTTAATTAGTTGCCTTTCATGTTTCAAGCTGCTAATTAGTTCTCTGAACATAGGTGTCTAAGTTTCAGCAAAATGTTTTTTTTCCTGGAACTTAATGCAAAAATAACACACAACAGGTATGACTCATTATGACTGGATTTGTCTTTAACTTTGCATTACATTTAGTAATAATGTGTCCACAGTTTCACCCATTGGAAGCCAATTAATTATATATTTTCATCAGAAACTTTTAATATGTTGTAAAAATTAATTTACAGTATAATGCAATAAGCATATGGGACTCTTAATAACCTCTTAGCACGCATGGCTATTTTTAAGATAGTGTGACTTTAAAGGGCATCTAAAGTCGATTCCCATTGTTTTTGTTTATCGGCCAATCAGTGAGCTGCACCTGCGCAAACGAACCGAAATAGAAGGATTATCTACGCATGTACACAAAACATTGGTTTATGAATGAAATTGGTCATGTGACAATGCAAGATGTCAACAAAAGCAAGTGATTTGTTTGTAAACATTGGACGTTCAACGTCCCGTCTGAGAATCGACTTTAGATGCCCTTTAAAGGGTGAACAATCCTGGTAAACATGAACTGTGCAATGAAGAAAAACTAATAACTCTGTGATTACAGTCACGGTTGGAACAAAAGCCGGTCTATACAGTGGTCTCCCCGGACCGAGCTGGGGAATGAATTGTATATTACTCTGATGACCAGACCTTCAGTTCTGTTTATGTCCCAGTTCTATATTAAGTTGGTTTCTTCTTCAATTCATAGTCTCCTGAAGGCGCTGGCTGTGTAGTCAGATATTAACAACAGTTCAATCAGAAGAGACCAGTGAATGACGTAAAGACAATTATTTATTACAAACCGTACAGATTAGCTGATGTGATGATAGCCTTGACAAAGTCATTGGCGCTTGGACTCAGCAGGGAGATTTTGTAATTAAGGAGCATCTGCCCTGAGCCGCAGCAGGATAAATCCCCCCATGGAGTCCAGATACTGGTGGTGGGGGTGAAGGTAAATGACTCCGCTGCCTGACTGGCTGATGAGGATGAGGAATGATGAAGCTAATGAACCTGTTAAGGCTGGGAAATAATGGGTATGTGAAGGGCGTACGTAACAGCAGCATGAATGTGCTAAACGCAGAGAGAGAATCATATCTAAAAAGACAGCAGCAAGGTGATAGGCTAACAACATAGGCGTGTTACAGTGCTATTGGTTAGATGTGATCAGCTGATAGTACAACTGTTGCCTCAGTTCACAGCCCCACACAATGACAGCAGGAATTATGAGTGAGCATGTGTGAGAGGGGTGAAAGGCTGACTGAATGAGAAATAAACCACTGGCCAAAGCACGCCAAAAAAAAAGTCTTCCTGATTGTTCTTTCACTAAAGCTTCATTGTAGACACTAGGTCGGAAAATATGCAATTACAGTGTTCTTAATTCACATTCTAATGCCCATGTGAAAATCGATACAGGGAATTGAAAGTGACAGAGTTGAAACAGTCAGTCTAATTATCACAGCAAACAATTATCCATAAACACCTCCTAAATTGTGATCTATGACTTTTTCCTATGTCACATTTGCTTTGTATGTCTTCTGCCTCCTTTCTGAGATCATTGTTCAAGCTGTAACATTTGTAATAGCTGTCAATCATTCTGCGAACGACTGGGAGAATTCCGTATTGCCATGGCAATAAAGTGACACTTGAAGCACGAAGTCCGTTGGGGATGATTCCGGCACAAACGATGCGTGTGGGAATAACAGACAAAAGGGCTTCATTAAACACTGAATGCGGAGCGTAAGCGAGTTCATCCAGCGTATCACGCTGCAGAAGGCACACATTAAAGCGCATGCTTAATTTCCGAGAAATATTTTTCAGCAGAACGGAAAGTAAGCACACTTAAATAACTCAAGTAGCACTCTCCCTATATTGCTTGCCACTCAAATGATCTAGAAGTATGCGGAAATTGGCCAATCAAATCGCTGCAATTAACCTGCCGCGTTAATTTGCGCATTTTTGCCGGAAAGCTGGATGGTGGCACTTATGTTGGGGACAGTATATGCCCTCGCACACAGCACTTCTAATTGGTTAAATTTTATGTGCCAAACAATTCTTATCCAATACTGTGTGATTGCTTTTTTGAAGAGAAAATCTCATTCTTTACAAAAGATAAGGCTTTACTGGGTAGATAAGAGTATGTTTGATTTATGATAGGACTGTCATATGAAGCCTAACAGTGTGATTCCCACTTTCTTGGTTGACAAAATGTTGGAGTTCTTTTGAGGTCAACTACATTTGTGTGTGTGTGTGTGTGTGTGTGTGTGTGTGTCTGAAAACAGAACTGCGGCTTACCTCAAAGCCGAGTTTTTGCTTTGATTGGTCCTTACCGAGGGAAATTAGACCAATGTCAGGATGGGCTCAGCTCTTTGTCTAAGTTGTGACTGTAGTACATCCTTTGTTGCGACGTGCTCTCAGTGGTTGCAGCTGGGCTGAAGTGATTATCCCTTTCACTGTTATTGTGAGAGATGAATACATAAACCAGCATGTTTTTTTTATATCCATGGAGAAATATGAACAGGGTACATACAGTGCATGTAAATGCAGCAGATGATTAAATAGCCATAACAATTTACACACACAGAACTTGCTTCCATACAATAGAATTCCAGATGCTCTGGCAGGACCTCCTGTCATGGGCTTGTGTTGGGGTGTCACTGCTGGTTTCTTGGTTCATTTTCAAGCACTTGTTGTCGCCTCCATTAAACAACATCAAAAAATCTCAAGATGAATATATATATATTTTTAAATTTGGCATCTCCAATCCCACCCGAATATGCGGCCCCCTATTGCCAACTCAGGAGAGTGAGACAGCTCGTGGCTCTCCTCCGAAGCACGCGCCCGTCACCACTGCTTCTTATACACTCATTGGTCGAAACCTCGCAAGCTCAGAACGAGGGCGGAGGATACCCGAACATGAACGAGCTTAGAATCTTCCTAACCAGCGCCCGTCTGGCCAACAGGAGGCGCCTGAGAACTTGTTATTTACAATACCCTATCCCGGCAGACCCTTCCCAATTTGCATCCCTGTAGCACATTGGCCAATTGTGTGCCACTCTGAAAAGAGCTGCTGATCACTGCCGGCTGGTATGAGGTGGGTATCGAACCCGCTCCGTGATAGTCACTTCTGCTTCACAACGTGATGCTTTTACCGAGTGAGCTATCCAGCAGCTCCTCAAGATGAATATTTAAAGGGAAAAAAACAATATAATATTCTTCTTAAAGAGTGAAATACAGTCACTCTCACATTTCATTTCCATTCAAATTGTAAAACATCTACATAATAGTACATTTCCTTGAGTCAAAACAACTACAAGAAGAGCATAATGAATCCTTCCAGAGATCTATTCTTAATTGGGTTGCCACGTTTTCAAATTGGCTATTTTTAGCCAAGCTTTTCAATTTCAGGTGACTTATCAATCATAGTGGAGATGGTAGGGAGCAGGCGATTTGCGTAATGTGTAATCACCTGGGCTGTTACCGGGGAAACCCTCTGTGTCAGAAAGATGATGCTAAACAGTTATTCAGGCATAAAATGTCAAGGTTTGTTGTAAACAGTCTGCCTTAATGTCATGTCAGTGCATAAAAAAGTGGCCAAAATACTGTCCTTTCTTTTTTGTGTACTGCACTTTTGAACAAATGCCTTGATTACATATATAGCAGCAAATTATTTATTCTACAAGCCCAAAGCTGTCTCTTTCCCCCAGACCTATCTTTACACAGTGTGGTAATGCAGGAAGTGATATTGTGTACATTTGTTTACCACTGACGTAAATGTATGCTTTTCATATTCTGATATGATCATGTTTGATGAAACTGCAGGAACATATAGACTTGATGCTCAGCATTGTATGGAGTAGGTAGGTCATGAGATGCCTTTCAAAGTTGGCTTTCATCATGAGCATTGCGCTATGTGAGTGAATTTCAATGTAAACACATTTATAGGATGTGGATCAAATCAAAGCGAGTCTTGCAGATGCCCCATATTCTTCCTTGGCCTCATAACTTTTCTATTGTAGAAGTAACGGTCCTGGCACCTTTTCATTTTAGTATTAAAGGAGAAGGTACCAGATTTTGAAACATAACTCCGTTCGGAGGACTGGTCAAGACTTGTGTATTAGAATGAATGAAAGTGGTTTCTTAAGATGGACCTCCACTACGGTTAAACTGTTTGTGATGGCGGTGGTGGTGGTGGTGGTGGTGGGTGTGTGTGTGTGTGTGTACTGTATGTGTGTGTGTGTGTGTGTGTGGATAGAGGAGGGTGGTGGTGGTGGTAATTAGTACTCACGCTTCACTGGCCTCAGTGGGGTGCACCAAGTAACTGTTTTAGGCCCTTTTTAATGCGCCTCAACTTATAGTATCACATCCACCCCCACTCTTCCAATTCACTTAGTTGACTGGACTGGATCAGCCTGAACCAATCAGAGGGAACAGTTTCTCTGGCAGCTTTAGGGTTCCCCGCGGAGTGGTGTTCATTAACGGAAAATGAGTCATTAGGAGAAAATCCCAGAGCATTCATATGCTGCCCAAACAGTACATCTTTTCTCACAAACATGGGCACGTTACAGGACTAGTATAGATATGTAATGTAGATATACTTCCTCTCTTAAGGGCTCCTACTACCGCTCTTGGAGAGTAGTGTTTTAGGGATTCATGCAAGTGACCTTCTGGCTCCAACAAAATAAAGCTTGGCTTATCGAGTACTTTAGTCTTTTTCAAGGCATAACGTCTTTTCTTTTTTTTTTTTCTTTTTTTCAATAGCTGAAAGTAATAGCTTGTTTTATTTGACTTCACAAGTGAGGTTCACTCACCCCTGTTGAAAAAAAAGTCAAACAATTAGCAATGTTTTCATGTTATTATTCGGCTAAAAACTGAAACAGAAGAAGATTTTATGATAAAAATACTTGTTGATTTTAACTTATTTTTTGGATTTTGTAGGGTGCAAGTCTCGTTGCTTTTGAACTCCTGCTTTTGGCCGGTGGGGTACTGCTGCAATGGAGAATTAAATTTATGTAAAAGAGGATAAAAGATTTATGACCAGTGATGTTAAGGTTATTGATCGGAGGAAAGCAGCAAGCTCATTACCCATGACATCCACTATACCGCTGGCTTTCCGTGGAATGAACCGTCATCGATTTTAAGTGGCGCGCAGTTATTTAAATTCTCGCTAGGTCCGATAACGGGCTGAAGCGTGATTTTTCAAGGAGCGCCGCCACTGACTTCAGCCGGCCTCAAGAGCACTCTTTACCAGCTAGTCACTTAATATTAATTCTAGAACTGATTCTCTGTGAAGTATGCCGAGGGCTGTTATCTGATACAATTTTACCTTCTCCCCAGTAGAAGTTGCCTGTTTTTAAGCAAACATTTGCTGCTTGGATGTAGTCTAGTTAAAATCTATTCAGAGAAAATGGGGGGAAAAAAAGCATCACATAAAATAAAATCCCAATGAAGATTCATAACTTGGTGTTCTGTCCAGCAAAACACTTTCCCTTGCAGTTAATACACAGTGTATTGATCTGCCCAGTGGGGCCTGAGCCATTTTTCCGAGATATTGTATTAGTGCGTCTCTGTTTGATGACATCAGAACAAACAGTTAAAGAATGACTGATCTTCCACTGAGCCAGCGAATATTATGCAACAGTATCCCTCTCTGCATAGGAGGAGCAGTATATCTGCCACCCGCCGTAACTACAAAGCAGAGCACAGCTTCGGGAGAGGAATCCATTTTGTCGGCATATTTAATACCGAGCTTATGCATTTGGGATTGATCAGAGGCTAAAAGCATTTGTCAAGCTCCCATTCTGGGTACAGTCTTATTACTGACACAAGAAACACCCTCCACCGTCAGAGGAGAATGCGCCCGCGCCAGAATCTGCTGAAAATCGCTGGCTGGGCGGTGGAGACTATTTTGTTCAGCCCTGAATGTTTTTGAGGAGCGATGTAGTTATGGTTTGAGTCTGTCAGTGTAACCATTGGGAGGATTCCTTCCAAGTCCTCAGTTGCCAAACCTCCTTGCACTGTCCCCTCCCCCATCCTTGGCATAATGTAATCAGTTTCAGAGTTACCTTCATTCCTATCCCCTGTGGAATTAGACACCAAACCCTGAGCCATCTCAAGTGGCACTAAATCCTATTGAGGATGTCATTTACATGGGGAGGTTGGGAGAGGACCGGGGGGGGGGGGCATTGTCACAAACTCAGCATTACAATAATAAGACCCCCCTCAACAACAGGGGCAACATCAATCCATGCATCTCCGCCCTTTTTCTGCAACGCATCAACTAAAATTGTGGCCTTGCATCATTTGCACAACAACGCCCCAGTACTCCATAAACAAATCCGCTTGAAGCACAAAATGGTGACTCTATATATCGTAACCTGAGTTGGAAGTGCTCTCAGAGTGATGGTTTTCATTATTTGGTGCGCTTGGCTGTTCCAGCAGCTGACTGAGGAGAAGTGAGGATGTTTAACCTCTCCCAAATCAGCTCTAGGGTACAGGCATGAAGAAGGCTTCGACAGCAGATGATTGGTCATTCCAACTGACTAAGATATACATGGGAGGGAATTGGTTGAGTGGGATAGCTATGTTTGTTCTCCCAGCAACCCCTGCTGATCATTCGGAGTCCTGCTGCTGGCCTGTGTGTGTATAACTGGGTCTCCTCAGTCTTGATGTATATCAGCAAGCCAAAATGAAAAAAAAAAACAACAACTACTTCTAGACTTTGCATTTTCCAGATGTGGGAACATGGATCACAATTCAGAAAATAAAGATTTTGGTGAATGAAATCAAAAAGAGAATGGCAAGTCATAAAATTGTTTCACCCGCGAAACAGGAGCACGCACTCTGTATCATTTTGCATCAATCAGTTTGTAAACTAACCAATGCTAGTCGTAGGTACAGCAAAACAACTGTGTGGGCGTATTGATCGCTGTGTAAATGAACGAGGCTTTACTTTTTATCTTTGATTTCTTTCTTTTCCAGTGGATAATTGGAGCTTGTCGCACACGCATGGATGAACGGGGCGTTCGTGCGAATTAATTGTACGTACTTCATGTCTGATCCATGGCAACGATGTCAAAACATGCCTGGTTCAGGCCGTCGCCTTTGGTCTCTGCACAGCAGGGTCTGCCATCCAGTTCAATGGGATTTGTTTGTGTGGCACTTCATACAAACTCTTGCAAAGATGCTTCACGGAGTCGCAGAATTGCAAATAGCAAGCCTGAACACGTGAGGTAAATACTCTCCAGTAGGAAGAAAAGCCCTGAAGTAGTAATAATAATTTTGTCAGCTAACTCACGTGAAAGCTGCTAATTGCAGCGCTAACGCCTAAATTAGATGAAAGTTGGCCTCTAGGCTCTGACCCTGACACAGCCTATTGAGCTGAGGAGGAGACAACAGGAAGTGTTAGGATATTCCCCTCCCCTCAGCTCCAGGGGGGGATGCTGGGATGGAGGTGGCATGTTAACTAGCGGCAGGCACGTGTGATGCAGCAGCGGAGAGTGATGCAGGGCAGCAGCAGGCAGTGGCATGTTTTGCTGAGGAGGCGGAGCAGGAGAGCAGCTTATATAGCCCACCTACCAAAGGGGCGGAGCATTGTGTGATGTGCACGGTTGTGTCCATGGGAATGTGGGCGTGTCTCCAGTTTTCTGCCAGAACATGCTCCCGAGCCGCACCCTGTTAATAACAAGAAGAAATTGTCATCAATATCCCTTTGCCACAATAGAATCTCGTTTTCAACCCAACCCATGTCATGACTCGTGACACACACACATACACACACACACAAACACATAAAATTTCAGTCATATAGGTAGACTAGTTTCTGAAAAAACTTGTCCCAGCTTATCTGGACAAACAGATGGGCAGACACACAAGCTCCATTGAAATGTCCTCCACTCCACTTTGTGGCAAGTGATTAATTAATGAGAAGATATACAGTACCTTACTGAACACCGTGACGTGATTTGTCCTCTGCATATGACCCATCCTAATTACTTAGGAGCAGTGGGCAGCCATAGTGCTGCACCCTGGGACCAACTCCAGCACTAAAGCCGGAGCCTTAGGCAGGGGCAGGGGCAGTGGCAGGGCCATTCTCATGATGTATGTCTTTTGGGGTGAGAGGGAACCCAAAGGTCCATGAGGAAAGTCACATGAACATGAGAGGAGATCAGCCGAACACCTGCAGAAACCCCAAGCAGAACCAGGGACTTAACCACGAAGCCTCCATTTGTCTTGCAACAGCTCCACTGCCCTCTGCATCACCGTTCTACCCATAGACAGCACATAGAGCCCTGACTGTGGAGGATCGGGGAGAGTTCGTCCCCTGGAGATGCCACATACAGCAGAAGCCGGACCCTTCAAGCACCATAACAGATGTGAATCACTCCGGCGAATATCGAACCGTACAAATGGAGCAAAAGCAGAGACCTATAAGGTGCGCACGTCTCCCCGGATCACGGATGCCGGCTAAGCGAATAAAATGAGCCGCGGCGGCGTGGACGTTGGGGGAGGAGGGGGGGGACGGACTTTGATGTAACCGGAGCCTCGCGGGGTCTCCACGATCGGCGAGGCGCGGCGGTAATACCCTTGAGCAGGTACTTATGCCGATTTGCTTCGGCAAACAGATGGCATGTCCTGAGAATACGCCGGGGCTTGTAATTTATGCCGGATAGGGGCCGCCGCTCGGCGAGCGCGGAATGATATTTCGGCGGGAGGCGCGAGCGTCACACCGCAATGCACAGCTCGTCTTTTATTTTCCCTTCTCTCTCAGGATTAGCCGAAGTAATCGCTCGTTCTTATGCCTCCGGAGTTTGAGGCAGCTCAGAACGGACGCTGCCACAGGCCACAGCGCACTCCCACGCTCTCTGCGTTCGTATTGCTAAGGACTGAGAGCGCTGCGTCCCACAGTTACTCGATGAAACGCCAACCTTGTGTTCAAATTTACCAATGTCAACAGTCTCTTTTTCCTCAAAGACTAATAACCTTCAAACGCCCAGCTATAACGTTTGGAACTTCCTGCCTGACGGCCCTGGCCTGTGTACTCGTGATTGTCATTAAGACGTCACATTGTCTTGCTAACAATTTACGTGGATGTACCAAGGTAATTACCGTGACCTCGACTGCCAGGAGTTTACTGTACACACATCCATTCATTCCTGTGTTTGTTTACTCAGTATTTCAATCGTTTACACGGCTCCTCAATTAAGGGGCACGATAATTCATCAACCTTTCGCAAAAATTTTTTGGAAGGGCCTGTTCTCTTCAGTCGAATCTCGCAGGATTTGGTGGTGAACAGGGCCTAACGACATATTATACTGTCAGTATTTCAGAGCTCTTTTTTTTTTTTTTGAAAAAGTTTGTGTTTTTTGTGTTCAACTTGAGCAGAAGGGGAGGTCCCTTGTTACCCTGGATACAGCCGCCCTGCCACAGATGTAGCTTGAACAAACAAGCACATTTGGGGCTCAAATGATGTTTGTTCGCGGAGAACGTTTCTACTGGGCCAACTGCAACAACACAAACTGGGAAGGTGGGGGGCAGGGGGCAGGGGACAGGGGGCAAGGGGGGGGGGGGGGGTGGGTGAAACTCGAGCTTTAACTGCTGAACCAATGACGTGTTTCGTCCAAGAAGGGCACTGTTTTAGTCGGGTACAATTATCCATTATCCGGTCAAAGTGTTTGATAGCTGCGGGCGACATGTAGGGAAACACATCTAAACCACTGAGAAAAGAGGCTAGCAATCTGTTTCTGGTGAAACACACATTATTACCATTTTTTAATTGTTGAATGACGCTCTGAGGCGCGACATAAAGTACACGGGTGGCTCTAAAACAGATGGACAATCAAGAATAAAATCAATAGCAAGCCGTGTCCGCCTAGCTGTCTGCGCTCATTAAAAACAATCCATTGAATTGCGGGTTCAGCGTGCTACTACGGAAAACAATTCTGCTTCATTAGCATTAGGATGATGTGTCGATATCAATAACCACTGCGGAGTTTATTGAAGTTAAAACATATTCATATTCATATTTTTCTGTTGGTACAAATTATAATAGATTGGTACCAACTGTTGGTACCAATCATATCTTTAGATGTAAAGGAAATAAAAGTGTTTTGGCTGAATAAAGGCCTAGTGCTCAGACAACTTCCAGAACAGCCAACAGGAAATAAAGGTTGTGCTTCAAATGATATATGCTTTGTGCATTTTCCACAGAAACGCTTCCTTTAAACAGTGATTGTTAAACACGGTCAAAAACACATTTGATGGATGGTTTGTCTGCTCTACAAAAATAATCATGGTATCTGAAGCCCGACTATGACATTTTTGATTGATGGGACTTTCATGTGCCCACAATATATAAATAATCACTATATTGCAAATTCCAAATGGATTTTCTGTCCGGTGCTCAAAGGCCGTGAAAGGCATTTTTAAAATCAATGCAAACCGCAAAACCTCGAGCAGGACCTTCATTTTAAGGAGTGAATATTATCAGTACTTGCAAAACATGCATTCAGGGTCTGCTTTAAAATTGGCCTGCCTGATAATTCTTTTTCATTCCCCACGGCATATAATATGCTGAAGGCTAAATTTAGGCCCTGAAATTAAACATTTTTATTCGTGTAAACGCGTAGCGGATTTCATTCTCTCCCTAAGTCATACTTTCATTTTCGGAAATTTGGACCAGGAGGGTCTTATTGTTACGGACTATCAGAATGTTATCCTCTGCCTCACGGTCTTTATCACTGCTAAGCTAAAAAAGCGTGCACTCCACACACTCTCGCCCGTTTCCCAAATTTATAGCTGCTTTAGCGCGCAGTACTGCCAAAAGGAAACCACACTGAAATAAATAAATAAATAAATAAACACGCTAATCGATTTTACACTGAGTTAGACTACTCTAAGCTGTGTATCCTCATTCTGGCAGTAGACCCACCCCTTGAGTGGCTAAAAATATCTAAAAAATAAAAAGCAGTGCCTTGATTGCAGTTTCCATTAAGGAAAATGATGCATCCCATGAAAAAAAAAAAAAAAAACATGCACTTTAGAGAAATAGTTGTTTTTTACTTTAATTCAGACTGAGTACATTTGAATCCATCAGGG
The DNA here is from genome assembly GCA_029692085.1 of Gymnothorax javanicus. Taxonomy (NCBI): domain Eukaryota; kingdom Metazoa; phylum Chordata; class Actinopteri; order Anguilliformes; family Muraenidae; genus Gymnothorax; species Gymnothorax javanicus. The sequence continues at coordinate 7,684,769 of CM056198.1, read as the reverse complement.
ATCATCTTTTAAGTTAATTTCACGGAATATTTTACTATGTGAACCATTGAAATGACAAACAGTGGGAACTCAAGAGAACTCTGACAACGTGGACGTGCAAATTTCTGTATCACACATTTTTAAATGAAAAATATTTCATTTAGCAGTTTTCATTTAGTTGAGCAGTTACCAATTTTGAGTAGATGGAAGGTCATTGTAAAAGTTTCTAGATCTGAAGTAAACACAACTGTCCACTTAGGCTGTGAGTAAAACTGAAAAATATAGCTACGCACAGGCAAAAATGACCGAATCTTTTTGCGCGTTCTCCCCATCTTCGCAGGGGTTACCGCCCATATTCCAGTGTCCTCCACCCTGGAAGACATGCTCTATAGGAACACTCCTACCAGTGTCCCTGACCAAGGCTCTGGCTTTAGAAAGACATGCCCAATAGGGACACTCCTACCAGTGTCCCTGACCAAGGCTCTGGCTTTAGAAAGACATGCTCTATAGGAACACTCCTACCAGTGTCCCTGACTAAGGCTCTGGCTTTAGAAAGACATGCTCTATAGGAACACTCCTACCAGTGTCTCCGACCAAGGCTCTGGCTTTAGAAAGACATGCTCTATAGGAACACTCCTACTAGTGTCCCTGACCAAGGTTCTGGCTTTAGAAAGACATGTTCTATAGGAACACTCCTGCCAGTGTCCCTGACCAAGGCTCTGGCTTTAGAAAGACATGCTCTATAGGAACACTCCTACCAGTGTCCCTGACCAAGGCTCTGGCTTTAGAAAGACATGCTCTATAGGAACACTCCTACCAGTGTCCCTGACCAAGGCTCTGGCTTTAGAAAGATATGCTCAAAAGGAACACTCCTACCAGTGTCCCCGACCAAGGCTCTGGCTTTAGAAAGACATGCTCTATAGGAACACTCCAACCAGTGTCCCTGACTAAGGTTCTGGCTTTAGAAAGATATGCTCTATAGGAACACTCCTACCAGTGTCCCTGACTAAGGCTCTGGCTTTAAAAAGACATGCTCTATAGGAACACTCCTACCAGTGTCCCTGACCAAGGTTCTGGATTTAGAAAGACATGCTCTATAGGAACACACCTACCAGTTTCCCTGACCAAGGCTCTGGCTTTAGAAAGATATGCTCTATAGGAACACTCCTAGCAGTGTCCCTGACCAAGGCTCTGGCTTTAGAAAGACATGCTCTATAGGAACACACCTACCAGTGTCCCTGACCAAGGTTCTGGCTTTAGAAAGATATGCTCTATAGGAACACTCCTACCAATGTCCCTGACCAAGGCTCTGGCTTTAGAAAGACATGCTCTATAGGAACACTCCTACCAGTGTCCCTGAATAAGGCTGTGGCTTTAGAAAGACATGCTCTATCGGAACACTCCTACCAGTGCCCCTGACCAAGGCTCTGGCTTTAGAAAGACATGCTCTATAGGAACACTCCTACCAGTGTCCCTGACCAAGGCTCTGGCTTTAGAAAGACATGCACTATAGGAACACTCCTGCCAGTGTCCCTGACCAAGCCTCTGGCTTTAGAAAGATATGCTCTATAGGAACACTCCTACCAGTGTCCCTGACCAAGGCTCTGGCTTTAGAAAGACATGGTCTAAAGAAACACTCCTACCAGTGTCCCTGACCAAGGCTCTGGCTTTAGAAAGACATGCTCTATAGGAACACTCCTACCAGTGTCCCTGACCAAGGCTCTGGCTTTAAAAAGACATGCTCTATAGGAACACTCCTACCAGTGTCCCTGACCAAGGCTCTGGCTTTAGAAAGACATGCTCTATAGGAACACTCCTACTAGTGTCCCTGACCAAGGCTCTGGCTTTAGAAAGATATGCTCTATAGGAACAATCCTACCAGTGTCCCTGACCAAGGCTCTGGATTTAAAAAGACATGCTCTATAGGAACACTCCTACCAGTGTCCCTGACCAAGGCTCTGGCTTTGGAAAGACATGCTCTATAGGAACACACCTACCAGTTTCCCTGACCAAGGCTCTGGCTTTAGAAAGATATGCTCTATAGGAACACTCCTACCAGTGTCCCTGACCAAGGCTCTGGCTTTAGAAAGACATGCTCTATAGGAACACTCCTACCAGTGTCCCTGACCAAGGCTCTGGCTTTAGAAAGACATGCACTATAGGAACACTCCTGCCAGTGTCCCTGACCAAGGCTCTGGCTTTAGAAAGATATGCTCTAAAGGAACACTCCTACCAGTGTCCCTGACCAAGGCTCTGGCTTTAGAAAGACATGGTCTAAAGAAACACTCCTACCAGTGTCCCTGACCAAGGCTCTGGCTTTAGAAAGACATGCTCTATAGGAACACTCCTACCAGTGTCCCTGACCAAGGCTCTGGCTTTAAAAAGACATGCTCTATAGGAACACTCCTACCAGTGTCCCTGACCAAGGCTCTGGCTTTAGAAAGACATGCTCTATAGGAACACTCCTACCAGTGTCCCTGACCAAGGCTCTGGCTTTAGAAAGATATGCTCTATAGGAACAATCCTACCAGTGTCCCTGACCAAGGCTCTGGATTTAAAAAGACATGCTCTATAGGAACACTCCTACCAGTGTCCCTGACCAAGGCTCTGGCTTTAGAAAGACATGCTCTATAGGAACACACCTACCAGTTTCCCTTACCAAGGCTCTGGCTTTAGAAAGATATGCTCTATAGGAACACTCCTACCAGTGTCCCTGACCAAGGCTCTGGCTTTGAAAGACATGCTCTATAGGAACACTCCTACCAGTGTCCCTGACCAAGGCTCTGGCTTTAGAAAGACATGCTCTATAGGAACACTCCTACCAGTGTCCCTGACCAAGGCTCTGGCTTTAGAAAGACATGCTCTATAGGAACACACCTACCAGTGTCCCTGACCAAGGCTCTGGCTTTAAAAAGACATGCTCTATAGGAACACTCCCTACCAGTGTCCCTGACCAAGGCTCTGGCTTTAGAAAGACATGCTCTATAGGAACACTCCTACTAGTGTCCCTGACCAAGGCTCTGGCTTTAGAAAGATATGCTCTATAGGAACAATCCTACCAGTGTCCCTGACCAAGGCTCTGGATTTAAAAAGACATGCTCTATAGGAACACACCTACCAGTGTCCCTGACCAAGGTTCTGGCTTTAGAAAGACATGCTCTATAGGAACACACCTACCAGTGTCCCTGACCAAGGCTCTGGCTTTAGAAAGATATGCTCTATAGGAACACTCCTGCCAGTGTCCCTGACTAAGGCTCTGGCTTTAGAAAGATATGCTCTATAGGAACACTCCTACCAGTGTCCCTGACCAAGGCTCTGGCTTTAGAAAGACATGCTCTATAGGAACACACCTACCAGTGTCCCTGACCAAGGTTCTGGCTTTAGAAAGATATGCTCTATAGGAACACTCCTACCAGTGTCCCTGACCAAGGCTCTGGCTTTAGAAAGACATGCTCTATAGGAACACTCCTACCAGTGTCCCTGAATAAGGCTCTGGCTTTAGAAAGATATGCTCTATCAGAACACTCCTACCAGTGTCCCTGACCAAGGCTCTGGCTTTAGAAAGACATGCTCTATAGGAACACTCCTACCAGTGTCCCTGACCAAGGCTCTGGCTTTAGAAAACATGCTCTATAGGAACACTCCTACTAGTGTCCCTGACCAAGGCTCTGGCTTTAGAAAGATATGCTCTATAGGAACACTCCTACCAGTGTCCCTGACCAAGGCTCTGGCTTTAGAAAGACATGCTCTATAGGAACACTCCTACTAGTGTCCCTTACCAAGGCTCTGGCTTTAGAAAGATATGCTCTATAGGAACACTCCTACCAGTGTCCCTGACCAAGGCTCTGGCTTTAGAAAGACATGCTCTATAGGAACACTCCTACCAGTGTCCCTGACCAAGGCTCTGGCTTTAGAAAGACATGCTCTATAGGAACACACCTACCAGTGTCCCTGACCAAGGTTCTGGCTTTAGAAAGATATGCTCTATAGGAACACTCCTACCAATGTCCCTGACCAAGGCTCTGGCTTTAGAAAGACATGCTCTATAGGAACACACCTACCAGTGTCCCTGACCAAGGTTCTGGCTTTAGAAAGATATGCTCTATAGGAACACTCCTACCAGTGTCCCTGAATAAGGCTCTGGCTTTAGAAGGACATGCTCAATCAGAACACTCCTACCAGTGTCCCTGACCAAGGCTCTGGCTTTAGAAAGACATGGTCTAAAGAAACACTCCTACCAGTGTCCCTGACCAAGGCTCTGGCTTTAGAAAGATATGCTCTATAGGAACACTCCTGCCAGTGTCCCTGACTAAGGCTCTGGCTTTAGAAAGATATGCTCTATAGGAACACTCCTACCAGTGTCCCTGACCAAGGCTCTGGCTTTAGAAAGACATGCTCTATAGGAACACACCTACCAGTGTCCCTGACCAAGGTTCTGGCTTTAGAAAGATATGCTCTATAGGAACACTCCTACCAATGTCCCTGACCAAGGCTCTGGCTTTAGAAAGACATGCTCTATAGGAACACTCCTACCAGTGTCCCTGAATAAGGCTCTGGCTTTAGAAAGATATGCTCTATCAGAACACTCCTACCAGTGTCCCTGACCAAGGCTCTGGCTTTAGAAAGACATGCTCTATAGGAACACTCCTACCAGTGTCCCTGACCAAGGCTCTGGCTTTAGAAAGACATGCTCTATAGGAACACTCCTACTAGTGTCCCTGACCAAGGCTCTGGCTTTAGAAAGATATGCTCTATAGGAACACTCCTACCAGTGTCCCTGACCAAGGCTCTGGCTTTAGAAAGACATGCTCTATAGGAACACTCCTACCAGTGTCCCTGACTAAGGCTCTGGCTTTAGAAAGACATGCTCTATAGGAACACTCCTACCAGTGTCCCTGACCAAGGCTCTGGCTTTAGAAAGACATGCTCTATAGGAACACTCCTACCAGTGTCCCTGACCAAGGCTCTGGCTTTAGAAAGACATGCTCTATAGGAACACTCCTACCAGTGTCCCTGACCAAGGCTCTGGCTTTAGAAAGACATGGTCTAAAAGAAACACTCCTACCAGTGTCCCTGACCAAGGCTCTGGCTTTAGAAAGACATGCTCTATAGGAACACTCCTACCAGTGTCCCTGACTAAGGCTCTGGCTTTAGAAAGATATGCTCTATAGGAACACTCCTACCAGTGTCCCTGACCAAGGCTCTGGCTTTAGAAAGACATGCTCTATAGGAACACACCTACCAGTGTCCCTGACCAAGGTTCTGGCTTTAGAAAGATATGCTCTATAGGAACACTCCCTACCAGTGTCCCTGACCAAGGCTCTGGCTTTAGAAAGACATGCTCTATAGGAACACTCCTACCATTGTCCCTGAATAAGGCTCTGGCTTTAGAAAGATATGCTCTATCAGAACACTCCTACCAGTGTCCCTGACCAAGGCTCTGGCTTTAGAAAGACATGCTCTATAGGAACACTCCTACCAGTGTCCCTGACCAAGGCTCTGTCTTTAGAAAACATGCTCTATAGGAACACTCCTACCAGTGTGACCAAGGCTCTGGCTTTAGAAAGATATGCTCTATAGGAACACTCCTACCAGTGTCCCTGACCAAGGCTCTGGCTTTAGAAAGACATGCTCTATAGGAACACTCCTACCAGTGTCCCTGACTAAGGCTCTGGCTTTAGAAAGACATGCTCTATGGGAACACTCCCTACCAGTGCCTGACCAAGGCTCTGGCTTTAGAAAGACATGCTCTATAGGAACACTCCTACCAGTGTCCCTGACCAAGGCTCTGGCTTTAGAAAGACATGCTCTATAGGAACACTCCTACCAGTGTCCCTGACCAAGGCCCTGGCTTTAGAAAGACATGCTCTATATGAACACTCCTACCAGTGTCCCTGACCAAGGCTCTGGCTTTAGAAAGACATGCTCTATAGGAACACTCCTGCCAGTGTCCCTGACCAAGGCTCTGGCTTTAGAAAGATATGCTCTATAGAAACTCCTACCAGTGTCCCCTGACCAAGGCCCTGGCTTTAGAAAGACATGCTCTATAGGAACACTCCTGCTAGTGTCCCTGACCAAGGCTCTGGCTTTAGAAAGATATGCTCTATAGGAACACTCCTACCAGTGTCCCTGACCAAGGCCCTGGCTTTAGAAAGACATGCACTATAGGAACACTCCTGCCAGTGTCCCTGACCAAGGCTCTGGCTTTAGAAAGACATGGTCTAAAGAAACACTCCTACCAGTGTCCCTGACCAAGGCTCTGGCTCTAGAAAGACATGCTCTATAGGAACACACCTACCAGTGTCCCTGACCAAGGCTCTGGTTTTAGAAAGACATGCTCTATAGGAACACTCCTACCAGTGTCCCTGACCAAGGCTCTGGCTTTAGAAAGACATGCTCTATAGAACACACTCCTACCAGTGTCCCTGACCAAGGCCCTGGCTTTAGAAAGACATCTCTAAAGCAACACTCCTACCATTGTCCCTGACCAAGGCTCTGGCTTTAGAAAGACATGCACTATAGGAACACTCCTGCCAGTGTCCCTGACCAAGGCTCTGGCTTTAGAAAGACATGCTCTATAGGAACACTCCTACCAGTGTCCCTGACCAAGGCCCCGGCTTTAGAAAGACATTCTCTAAAGCAACACTCCTACCAGTGTCCCTGACCAAGGCTCTGGCTTTGGAAAGACATGCACTATAGGAACACTCCTGCCAGAGTCCCTGACCAAGGCTCTGGCTTTAGAAAGAATGCTCTATAGGAACACTCCTACCAGTGTCCCTGACCAAGGCTCTGGCTTTAGAAAGACATGCTATATAGGAACACTCCCTACCAGTGTCCCTGACTAAGGCTCCTGGCTTTAGAAAGACATGCTCTATCGGAACACTCCTACCAGTGTCCCTGACCAAGGCTCTGGCTTTAGAAAGACATGCTCTATAGGAACACTCTTACCAGTGTCCCTGACCAAGGCCCCGGCTTTAGAAAGACATTCTCTAAAGCAACACTCCTACCAGTGTCCCTGACCAAGGCTCTGGCTTTAGAAAGACATGCTCTATAGGAACACTCCTACCAGTGTCCCTGACCAAGGCTCTGGCTTTAGAAAGACATGCTCTATAGGAACACTCCTGCCAGTGTCCCTGACCAAGGCTCTGGCTTTAGAAAGACATGCTCTATAGGAACACTCCTACCAGTGTCCCTGACTAAGGCTCTGGCTTTAGAAAGACATGCTCTATCGGAACACTCCTACCAGTGTCCCTGACCAAGGCTCTGGCTTTAGAATGACATGCTCTATAGGAACACTCCTACCAGTGTCCCTGACCAAGGCCCCGGCTTTCGAAAGACATGCTCTAAAGCAACACTCCTACCAGTGTCCCTGACCAAGACTCTGGCTTTAGAAACACATGCTCTATAGGAACAGTCCTACCAGTGTCCCGGAGCAAGGCTCTGGCTTTAGAAAGACATGTTCTATCGGAACAGTCCTACCAGTGTCCCTGACCAAGGCTCTGGCTTTAGAAAGACATGCTCTATAGGAACAGTCCTACCAGTGTCCCTGACCAAGGCACTGGCTTTAGAAAGACATGCTCAATAGGAACACTCCTACCAGTGTCCCTGACCAAGGCTCTGGCTTTAGAAAGACATGCTCTATAGGAACAGTCCTACCAGTGTCCCTGACCAAGGCTCTGGCTTTAGAAAGACATGCTCTATAGGAACAGTCCTACCAGTGTCCCTGACCAAGGCTCTGGCTTTAGAAAGACATGCTCAATAGGAACACTCCTACCAGTGTCCCTGACCAAGGCTCTGGCTGTAGAAAGACATGCTCTTTCGGAACACTCCTACCAGTGTCCCTGACCAAGGCTCTGGCTTTAGAAAGACATGCTCAATAGGAACACTCCCACCAGTGTCCCTGACCAAGGCTCTAGTTTTAGAACTGGAGTTAGTCCTTGGTGCTGCATTGTGGCTGCCCACTGCTGCTAAGTAACTAGGATGGGTCGCATAAAAAATGGTTCAATAAATTATGCCTTTTCTTATCATAAGTCTGTTTCGGATGGCATTCACCGCACCTGAGAAAATATGCTGCCTCTGTTAGCGACATCATTAATTTTGGCTACTGTATCTTAGTGCATGCACCATTGATGTCCATATATTATACTTATGGCAAGAAGTTAAATGAGCCCCTCTGGTTTGTTACCTCAGCAGCGCATACCGTTTTATTGCCTGGTTTCATTTTTATTTCATTGCCTGTTTACCTGTTTGCTGGCGTAAATAAATAAAAATAAATAATGAAATACTTCAGGACAATCTGCAAGGCTTGCAGGTTTTACCAGGTTTCTCTTCGCTGTCACAAACATACAGTGCCGAGCCAGCAGATAAAGTGAATTCGGATGAATTTCCCGAAAAAAGAAATAGTATTTTGTTGTTTTTTTTTTTCAAAGATAGTGTTTGCGGCTTAGTCTTCCGCATCTTGATTGCAAAGCTCGAGCAGTTTACACAAGCTATTTTCAGTCAGTTATATGAATCCTCATCGCGCTCTCCTCAAAACACGTAAACAAAACAATTCTCAAGCATTTCATGTTTGGCTGCGCTGTTTAAAGACAATTTTACCACAAAATGGTCGAGGGCGTACACCATTAGGCTATGTCTGTCTCGAAGATAAATAGGAGATCTTACTGGCAGATCAGCTGCTTTGCATGAGAGAGAGAAACGACATTGTGTGATCCAACCTACAGTAGCACAGATTCAGCTGAGTTCAACCGGCAGTGGGCATAGAACATTACGTGGCTGCCCAAATCTGGCCCTTAAATCCAAATCCATCCCTGCTTTTCTCTCCTTCCAGGCAGCTCTTTGAACGATTATTGGCACTGATTTGCCAGATTGCTGGCTCCCTATGTAAAGGGGGGTGGAAAACCAGCAGTTTTTTGCCCTCGAGGATTTCATGATTTGGGCAGCCCTGTTGCACAAGAGCATAGAGTTGAGTTGAGAATGGACCTTATAACCATATGTACATCGCTAGTTAAAGGTGCTGTGTCAAGATTACTGCGCGTGCTCAGAACTTACATCCTAAGGAAGTAAATCTTCTTGAAGGCAAGTCATAATCTGATTCCATCCTTGTTAATCATTTTGCCTTCATTTTGCCTTGTATTAATGTATTTTAGTGACTCTGGCATTATGCTTTTAATATTAAGGAGCATTCTCTGGAAATTTGAGAATTCAAAGCGCTATTTTAAGCTTTAGTTAAGGGATATGAAGAATGTAAGCTTGTTGCCATCACCAATAATCATAGAGGAAGAAAAATACCTTCTAGATTTTGACGTGTAGTTGAGAGGATTTACTTTGTTCAAAGTTGTGACCATGCACAGTAATCGTGATACGGCTCCTTTAACTCGTTGGAGCATTGTAAACTGTGGTCTTTTTAACTTTCACATTGATCGCCATTTTCATTAGATCGACACTGAATTTGAGTGAACGCTCAATTGGTATTGGAAAACTGTCTTGAGCAGGGCTGCCCAACCCAGTTCCAGGAGATCTACTGTCCTACTGTAAGTCTGAACTCCATGCTTTACAAGGCAAGCATCATTTAACAGGTTGAGATGTGCATTGAGTTGTTAATAAGTAGAGTCAGGTGTGCTAATTGAAAGAAGAACCTACAGGATAATCGATTGGGGGTAGGCTCGGAGAACCCCACGACTCTGACCAAGGGTAAAGCTTAGGTTTTTTTTGTTACTCTCATGAATTTTTTTCTCATCTGATAAGGCAGTTTTTTCTTGCCCCAGTTGCCTCTGGCACGGGGATCACTTGTTATTGTGTCTGAAATCTGTATTGCACTCTGTGATGAAGACTTTTGTTATAAGAGCTAAACAGATAAAATTGAATTGAATTGAAAATAATAAATGGATAGATTGACCCTGATTGGCCTCTCATTGTAGCGCACTCCTTAGCCTCCATGTTAATTTAGTTCATGTGGTTTCACAGATCTCTTTAGGCTTATTTCTTTTGGTCATAGAAAGTTGATACAATGTCTCTGGACCAATGATGTCTGCCCTGCTGCAATATTTAGCTTCTAATCAGTGTTGCCTGTTTTCAGTCATTTTCCTTGATTAACAGGTTTTTTGATGATAAAAATAATTCATCAGCAGTCAAATGCATGGCTGAATAACGCTGATTGAAATGCAATTTCATATCAAAATGCTGCATTATCTCTTGTCTTACCTTAACGAGGAGAACTAGCAACACCTGATTGTGTTGAGTGTTTTCTGAGTTCATGTAACGTTCATTGAAATAGACGATTAAAAACGGATCAAGACCAATCATTAATTTAAAGGTATATTCTTTTCCTGTCCAATTTTCAGCTCACCAGCCGCCACTGCTCACCACTTATTGATAAGCAACTGGAGCCAACAGAGACACAAAACGAGGTTTGGCCAGGGTCCGTACGATGCGTTCAGGCTTGCTTAGCATTTAGCCAACAGGCCCATGTGCTTCACTGGAACTCAGGTGGCTCAAACTCCAGTGCAGCTGCCATAAGATCCATGCAGCTGCTGGGCCCTTAAGCAAGGCCCTCAACACTAAATTGTACCTCAGGGAACTGGGCCCTGCTTTTCCTAATCAACTGTAAGCTGCTTTAGATAAAAATGTTGGTTAACTATCTTCGACCCTAAACCAATGCTAGCCTGAGATACCAAGGCCCTCAGTAGAAACTTATCCGCACCAGCACACAGGGTCATCATCAAGCAAATTTACTGACATCATCTTCTCCTTATTACTGCTGTCTATTTGCCTTCAAAATGCATAAAGACCCAAACTTTGCTGGAGGAAGTCTTCATTAAGCTAGAATACCGAGGCAAGCCATATGTCAACACCAGTCATGCTCATGTTAGCACCAGTTACCACATCGCTAATCCTCTGACAAATCCAAAGCAGGACTCACACTTTCAGTCTCAGGAAAAGTTGGAAACAGACTTAACATTAAAAATAAATAAATAAATATAATATAATCTGACTCGGCTCTCTGCTTTGTGACAGCGATGTCTCGCGGTGTCAGTAATGTGTAATTTGTGATGGCATTGCCTGGCTGTACGGCAGGAGTCGGGGAAAGCAGGGCCATGGTTTTGGGTAATAGCGGAGTTTAATTTACATGCCACAGCTGCGCACCATTGAATGTGTGAGAGGGAAGCCGCTAATTTAATCCAAGTTGTAAAAGGAGTTTCTCTGACCGTGTTGTAGCCATAGATGGAAAATTAGCAGTCACATGGGCAATGTTAGTCTTATCTTGATCCCCCCTGCCCCACCCTCCCCCACTTTTTGCTGCGAGAAGTTTCCAGATCTTCTGAGGAGTACAAAGTGAAGGGGGTGAACTCGGTCCGATCGCTCATTTTTCACCTCTTTACCGCCCTGTTTCTTGCCTGATCCGCCGATCGATGGAGATCTGCCAGCTCGAAGTACATTCTGATCTGTCAAACGCGCCTTCGAGGAGATAGGAAACAGGAGTCGGGTGTTTCCCAAAGATATCTTGAGCGAGGAGAGACGAGTCTCTTTACAGAGGTATTTATTTTCTCAGAATCAGAGACTTATAATCAATCAGCGCATGGGTTCATCTCTGCCTATCTGCCAAGTCTATGACTGACATCGCTTGGTACCGATGGATTGAAGGATGATGGATATTCAATTTCCCAAATACATGTTTCCTCCATCTCCCAGCCCTCTCTACCTTATTCCTGCTTCATATCTGAGCCACACAACTTGCTACAGAGCTACAGCTGTTTTCCCACACCTGTCCTCACTTTATTGGGTACAGGAGGCGTTGGATTGCATTTAAAGGCACACATTGATTTAAACACCTTGGCTCTAGTGCATGGAGTTCTGTGGAGGTCAGGACCCCAAAACGTTCAATCCACTGTCAAACCTGTAGGTCAGTTTCACCCAGTGGTGGGTTTACCGCAAGCCAAAGCTCTCCCACAAAGACAGACCAGGCACCTCTGAGGATACCACCCACAGAGCAATATCAAAACCAGCACTTTGTGAGCTTAACAATGCTGGTGTTAATGGTAGTGTGTTCGATGATTTGAGAAGCTCTGTACTGTATATCGATTGCGGCTGACTTGCATTTCAGACGTGTCTGTCTTTGTCATCCTTCATCCACAATAATAAAATGCAGTATCTCTTTTTTCTTTTAATTTGTGTTTCTGCACGTTTTTCTTCTGAATGCAAACAAATTAAGGCATCAGACTGCAACACGTTGCAAATTCAACATGCATTTTATCCTTCTCAAACTCAATGGTTAGATGAAGCGCTGTGTCAGCGCACACACGCGCCTATGTTGCATGCAGGTCAAATGGATTGTGAGACTGGCTTAGTGAGGACATTTTTTTTTTTTTTTTGATCATGATCATTTTTAACTCTGCGCTAAAGCGCATTAGATTTAAAATGAATAGAACGAATAAAAGGCTATATCGCCTTGATACATTAAAGTACTTATCGCAAAGACCTCACGGGACGAGGCAAAGACAATCTTGTGACAAATAGCGACGCAAGGACGAGCTGAAAGACATAACTAAACAGCGCTGTTTACTTCGGCGTGCCACCGATGCCAGGCAGCTGTCTCATAACTCCGCGATCGCGCCGTCGCTATGAAGCCGTAAAAGTCTGATAATGATCTGTCACAGGGATATTACACGCTGCGGGCCTCGCTGTTTATTCGGGTACACAATCGTTTCCATGCATCAGCTGGCTGTCACCGAGCCCGGCTGACGGAGGGTGGGGGAATCGATGAGGAGGAGACGGAAGAGGAGGACAGGTTAATTAACGGAGCTCCGCAAAAAATCCGGCACGTGGCCTGAATGAGATTTTCCATACGCTGAATAGGTAATGGCGATTCGGAGAATAATAACCAGCGAGAAGTGCTTTATCATCCTCGTGCATCTACAGCGTCCTTTCTGTGCTGGGTACCGGGCGAGAGTGGTCTGCATGGTAATAAGCTTTAGCTGACAACGGAAGGCCCTCAATACAGGAATCATCGATGGTCCCTTAGTTATATTTCTGTTGTTTTTTTTTTTTTTTTTTTTTTTTTTTTTTTTACTTAGTCCAGTGTTAAATGCCTCAAACATAAAATCCGTTTTCTATAACTGTGTCTCAGTGAATCACTTTATGGATTAGGACGCCTAGTTCTCCAGTACGCTTAAGCCCCTCTGGATTTTGAATTTATTGGAGGTCCATGGTCTGGTGTTTGGAGGACAGGAAGAGCAACGTCTCGGCGAGTGTGGAAATTTTTTCTGGGTTCTTTGTGATATTCCTTCAGGTGCAACGAGCCATTGGGAGACCTCTGCAATGGGATTGCTTTTGAGTTTGTCAGGTCTCCTCGAAGCGGATGTAGCATTGAACCGTAGCAGTGAACCGCGCCAGTGCAACACGAGCGCCAGTCTTCATCTCCCGGCTGCCAGATTCTGAATCGCTCCGTCCCAGAAAATGTGTATCTGATTATCTGATTGAGCAGTGGCAAAAGCCCATTCGCAAAAGGTCTTTTGGGAAATATAAAAGTGCAGAATGGGTGGAATATATGGTATCGCTTAGTATAGAACTGCGGTGCTGCACTTATGGCTTTTATTGGTTTACAAAATTCTATTAGATTGGTCCGTAGATACATCCAACTTTTACCAACGAAAGCACGTGAAATATGCATTCTTATTATACAGCCATGCAAATACAGAAATATCATCATACAAAAATAGCTGTAAAATTCACAGACCATAGTTAAAGATAACTAACTGTGGAGGTAGCAGTATTTAGGGCTATTTTGGGCAGGTGGTATTTTGGATGTAAGGCCCCGAGGCCTGAGGAGAACTTTCTCCCAAAACATTCTGTCTCCCAGGGCATCTGGCACATTCTCTAGCAGATGAAAAATCTGATGAAACTAATAATATATAATGCAGGTGTTTGTGAGCCTCATTCTATATGTGCCTAGTGCTCAGTGAATCCTGTTCCTGCTTGTGAGTGCGTGCGTGTGTGTGTGTGTGTGTGTGTGTGTGTGTGTGTGTGTGTGTGTGTGCGTGTGCGCGTGCGTGTGTGTACATTTCTTTCTGACTCCAGGACTTGGTATTTCGGAATATGGCATCCCATCCCATGAAGGTCAGGGAAGAGATGGCGAAAGGCCCGGTCCTTCCTGGAACCGCCCTGGAGTATTAAATAAGTATGTTATTGATGACCATTATTCTTGATTTACTCATAATGCAGGCTAGAGGTCATTGTGGACTAATTCAGCACTGTGTGATGTAACCAATAGCCAATCAGTGAACTGCCTGTGCACATGGTGCGATGTAGCCAATCAGTGTCCTTCCCGCTCACAAATGGCCCAACCAATCAAATATATCATCCTTGTGTGCCCTGTACAAGAACCAAATGTACGCTTTTGCATTCTGTCTGAACTGATATAAGGAGTGGACTTCCTCACCCTCTCGAGTTCAAGCTTATCCATTTTGGAATGTATAGGTGCTGAATCTTTTCTGCAGAAATCTCCTGTGATCTGGAAAAACCTAGTAAGTTTATCAGTGGCAAAGATCTCGCAATTGAACAAAAACTTTTAGGTTCTGGACTTTTTCTTACAGAAAAAAAATGATTGAAACTTGATTTTGAAAGTTCAAATGACAGTTATAGCTAGTGTTTTGAGATTTTTACCAATTTTAATTACTGCAAATGAAGGTTAAACTCAGTTTCTACCGAAAGTGACACACATACTAGGTTTTTCCAGATCACAGGAGAAATGAACCATGATTCCTTTGGATATACCTTGTCATGCCTGATTGTTTCAAGAGAGGAATTCCTCTGCTCAGCGTAATGATCCTGAAACAATAGTTGCCAATAACAGAGAATAATCTCCATCTGACTTTTGGGCTGCCATGATGTATATCTGTAAAACTTCTGCCCTGACTCTGGAACCAATAACTGCACCAGCCAGTTCAATGATTCAGTGATTCATCAATAATCTAACTCCTTTATTCCTGCAGTGGGTTACGGTAGGAGTAGGAGCCTATCCCAGCATGCACTGGGAGAGAGATGGGAATACAACCAGAGCAGCACACACATCATTCACTCAACATTCACATGTAGGAGCATTTTAGGCTCTCTAATTATCCCAACGTGTGTGCCTTTGGATTATGGAAACCAGGGTACCTCCAGGCAAACCCAAAGCAATGATCACGGGGAGAGAGAGTGTTTTTACAGAGAGAAAAAGCAGTAAGTTTTGCCATGGTGAAATGATTAATGCACTTTCACTAAATTCACTGAGTTAAATTGAATTTCTTCTAAAAGTAAATACTCGAATAAAATGTCAGACTGAATGAATAGAATAAGAAAGAGTTCAACATGAAGACCAATGACCTCATCCTTGGCTGTTCTACTCAAATGGTACAAGGTAATGAGTTTCCAAAACCAATTTGATTCAAATTAAATTGTTGGTTCTTCAGAGTACGAATATGATTGGTTATTGAAAATTGGAAGAAAACGGAACTATTAAAAACCAGGGAATGAATATGACTGTTCTGCACTGTCATCGCTAACATCGGCACGAGTCGTTCCTCAGAGCCCTTCTCTTCCTCGTGTTGAGTTTCTGTTTATATTTACCCTGCCATCAATCACACAGACACACCCGTTAAGGCTGAGAGAAGATTGTGATTAGTCCTGTGCACCACAGATGTGGATCTCTATCTTTGAAAACTAATCATGTCTATTGCCAGGAGCTGAGCCGTACGGCTGTGAGGTCCACATCGATCATGCCGGGCAACACATACGTGTTGTCAGAGGGGACTGTAGTTAGCGAAATCCTGAACTTTGAACGCATTACTCTCGACCTGTCCCTGTTTACTTTGTTTGCTTAGCAATCAAACAATTTGGTTGATGAATGATTGAAATTAGACAATTAAATGACTGGCCGATTTACGAATATGTTGTTAGCATTTACAGACAGGTCACAAATTAAAGGGAAAAAAACCTGAATAAATGAGTGGACCAACATAGCGAATGTAGATGCTTCTGTTCATTTTCCTGCCATGGTTTGGGTCCACTCGTCTCCTCAAAGCTGGACGGGTCACTGCAAATCAGAGCAGTTATTGTGTGTGATCACCTTTATATCCAATGATGAAGCATTCCTACCATGATGGGAGAGGTCTCTTCCAGGATGACAATGGTCCAAACCCCACAGGGCACAAGGGGTCACTGAATGGTTTTATGAGAATGAAAATGATTGTGAACAAACGCCACCACCTTCGCAGCCACCAGGTCTTAAACCAAAGGAACTCATATGGGAGATTTCGGAACAACGTGTTAGGCTGCACTCTCCATAACCATTAACAAAACAACAGATGAGGGAATATCTCTCGCAAAGAAGGTACTCCATGCCTTCAGTGAAGTTTTACATCTGCTCACTCCATGTCTAGGCATATTAAGCTGATCTGGCAGCTAGTGGTGGCTCAACATCGTACTAAAACTGTTTATATTGATTTTTCCATTAATTTGTCAACCATCTGTACAGTCCATCACAGGAAAAAAAAAATACAGATCTGTGTAAATTTGTTTGTTTAGCATGGAGTAAGTAAAGCTGCTTCACACCAATGTAAACATCTCTTCTATTTTGAATACGCTTAACATGATGTTTCCACTTTAAATTTATGCTTTTTAATAATTCAAATGAAATCAAGTGCCTGCTTAAAATAAATCACTCATAATTTTTTAATGAATCATTCATAATCCCTGATGCAAGACAATAAATAAATAAAATGCTGCAATGGGAAATGGAATTAGGTGAAAGATTGTGGTTCACATTACTGCCATTTTTGCAATCTCACATTGTAGCCTAGTTATCACTGTCATTATTATATTCTAAACACCATAGGTTACATATTGCCCTTGACTATTTAGTAGATTAATTGTCTGATTGATTATTAGGTGAAACAGGACTGCACAATGGAAAATAAGAAGTCGATTCAGCTTCAAAAACTACAGTACCGTGAAAAAATATTTGCCCCCTTCCTGACTTCTTATTTTTTTGCATATTTGTCACACTTAAATGTTTCAGATCATCAAACAAATTTTAATATTAGACAAAGATAATCCAAGCAAATACAAAATGCAGTATTTAAATGATGATTTCATTCATTGAGGGAAAAAAGCTATCCAAACCTGTCTGGCCCTATGTGAAAAAGTAATCCCCCCCCATTAAATTATGAATTAACTGTGATTAACCACATTTTTTGAGTTCAATTTCACCTGCCACACCCAGGCCTGATTACTGCCAGACCTGTTGAATCAAGAAATCACTTAAATGTAAAACTCTGTGAATTGTTTATAATCCCCGACTGTGACCATTTCTTATATACAAATGAGTACGGGTTTCAAGCTGGAAGAGGCACTGATTTTTGCACTTTTCTTATGAATGACGTCTACAGGTACTGTAAGGACAAAGGTAGTCCACTGTATGTATGCAGCCTGGACGCGGAAAAATGTTTTGACCACATATGGCACGGGGGGTTATTTTATAAGGTTATGGACAAACTTCCAGTGGCTCACTGGCTGTTTTTGTACGTGCTATATGGTAAACTGAATGCATATGTTAGATGGAATGATAACCGCAGTAAAAGTTTTTCTATCACCCGTGGTACTAGGCAGGGCAGCTGTCTCTCGCCAATTTTATTTAACATCTTTATCAATGATCTTTTGGTTGAACTGGACGAATCTAACTCAACGGGTGTGAGAATTGGAAATTATTTTTATAAATATTTTGCCTATGTAGATGATATTACTTTGTTATCTACAACTGTTATAGGGTTTCAGATGCTCATTGATATCTGCGATGCATACGCTAAGGTTTGACATTTTAATTTTGGGATTAAAAAGTCGAAATGTATGGTTATGGGTAAGAATGTCTTTTGTACAGAGCCCAAGTGGACCCTTGGAGGTAATTCTCTGAATAATGCCGACTCCCTGGAATTGTTAGGTGTTGTGTTTTCTAAATCAGGTACAGCCACTGAGCATATTGAGAGCCGGTCCAGTGGCTGTAGGAAGGCTTTCTGTTGTCTGTCCCAGTGTGGGTTGAGTTATCCTGGGCTCTGTTCAGAGGCTTATGCGAAATGAAACTGCTATGCATACCTACAAGTAGAGAGGTGCGTAAGTGAAGAGTACAAACAAATGAAAAAACGAAAGTCACCCGCGCACTGTCGGAACTTACCAAAAAGTGATTTATTTAAACAACGTTTCGGTCACCACGGACCTTCATCAGGTTGAAGGTCTGTGGTGACCGAAACATTGTTTAAACAAATCACTTTTTGGTAAGTTCTGGCAGTGTGCCAGTGACTCGTTTTTTCCTCGTTCAGAGGCTAAAATCCAGTTGTGGAGGGCTGTCTGTGCTCCCTTTCTGCTGTATGGCATTGGTTCCATCCATGTGAGTAAGGGTAATTGTAGTAAGTTGGATTCTTTGCAGGGGCTCTTGCTGAAGAAAGCGTTTGGTTTCAGCAAGTATGATAGGCATTCTACGTTGATACGAGCCCTGGGGCTGGAGTTTGTGTCTGATGTTAGGAGGGACCGGACAGTCTCCCTTTATCAAAGGCTGATGAAAGTTGACTGTCTGGTTAGAGACCTGGAGGCTGGCCTGCTCAATCACCGCGTCCCGGGTACTATAACAGAGAGGTTACAAAGCTTTGGTCTCTCCCCGGTGACGGCAGCTTTGGGTGGTCACAAATTTTCACATCTTCTCAGGTGTACATTCTTCCCCATGATACTTTTGGCAAAAATCTGAATTAGTCTTTTCTGAGATGTGTTAAATCCATTTACTACTTTAAAAAATGAAGGAGAATTAAAAGATGAAAGAGGATGCCCTCAGTCCAAGAGCAAAAGGTTACTTCTCACCATTCCAACATCAAGTGCCACCGTGACAGCAGGAAGTAAATTTGCTCATATGAAAAATTGCAAATTCGCTTGTGCGTGTCACTGAGTAATTGACTAGAGGGACACGGCACCTCCCACTTTGAGCCGGCAGACTTAAAAAACGGAGAAAGGTGTAGGTATCACATCATACTAGCACTGGAGCAAAATGAGAAATATGTCTCTTTTGAATATTAACACGGCTGAGATTAATATTTCATGACGGACTGTAATGCGGGAACGTCTGGGCGAGTTAATGTGAAGCGAACGCTTTAATCAGTGAGAAGCTCTGCGGAGCGAATTTTCCACAGTAAATGCTCGCACGTATAAGCTCTTGCCACACATAAAACTAGGAGAGTATGACATTTCATTTTAGCAAAGATTAAAAACTTCAAAATAGTGCCTTTCAGACTACTTCCCTGTCACACCTGGACTGCTGAATGTGGCGTACCAGAGCACAGATGCTGCTCCATTACCCTACAATGGCCACACAGTGCTACAGCACAGTTACCGAATTGGCAAACCTTAAGATGGCAAACGAAGGTCCCGCCTTGACCATGGCCTGCACAAATTTCACCTTCTACAACTCTGGATGTATTATGCCCTAACCCCAGCCCTAACCCCCAAGGAAGCAGAAGAAGAAGAAGGTGTTCGGACAACCAATGAAATTTGTTTGAGGCGTGGTCAAGGCGGGACCTTCCTTTGCCGTCTGAAGCTGCTTTCACACCGGACGCGAAACGAACTTTTCGCAGGACAGATTACATTCAAAGTCAATGCAAAGACGCTAATACACGCGAAACGCGTGTATTCGCGTCTTTGCATTAACTTTTAAAGTAATCTGTTGCGCGAAAAGTTCGTTTCGCGTCCAGTGTGAAAGCGGCTTTATGCTGGGTTCACACATAACGACGACCAGTCACGAATGCCATGAATCTAAATTCGTGACCAAGGATCGCGAATTTGAATTTAATTTGATGATTCGGGGCAGAGGCGTCACGCGTCATTCAGTTCAGTTCTTGACAGCTTTTATGTCGATTCGTAATGACGCGTGACAGTGTGGGCTCAAAGAATGGCAAGAATACACTACGAATGCTGTCACGCTCTATTACGAATCACCACCAATCACCACGAATCGACACGCTCAGTTGCGAACACCATGAATCAAGGGTGATTCGTGACATTCATGGAAGATTTTTTGGCAGCCAAAAACATGCTCCACGAATATCACGAATGTCACGAACCGACACGCGCTGTTAAGAACCCCATTCAGATGCGTTAAGTCACGTTACGAATGTCACGAATGATGGGAAAATGATATTCGTAATGCATCGTGCCTATGTGTAAACCCTGCTTAAAGGTTCGCAAATCAGCGCACAGTAAGTACTATTCGCTGAGGCTAAAACTTAAACTAAAACTGAGTGCGTAACCGTGGCTTAAGAGTGTAGTGGTGTTCGAGTCAGGTTTCCATGGCCGAAAATTCAGAGGCCAGCGGTCAAAAACACTTCCCCCATTTGCTGAATAGTTCTTAGGGGGGACACTGTACTCGTCAATGTCAATTTGATACCTAATTGTGGAAAATTCAGTGGCCAGCTTTAATACTGTCAAACCCCAACTGGGCACCTATGAATGCCCTTTGAGGAGTACATTTTTTTTTTAACGGCATACTCCTTCTATATCAAAATTATAATGTGCTTATATTTCTTAAAAATACATTTTCAAAAGAATTTCATTTTATATTTCCCATTAGGTTGAATTGTACAGTATATGTTCCAGCAGAATTATGCCATAACCATCAATGCTCCACATAGCCGGATTTATCCTCAAACACAAATGAGCCAGTGCAGTAATAACATCAGGGACTGCATCAAATCTGAAAACAGCATCATAAATTACTTATTGATTTTAAAGACTTCACTCACCCTGTTAGTTAATGTTTTTATTTGTCTCTCACCCTTTTTTTGGAAGCGGCACAAAATTTATGAACAAAAAGATGGCTCACTGGAGGATTATTAGAGTATATCATAGGTTATTCAATATTGCACAGTGCCTGGCATGCTTATAGTCATTATGATAACATTCTGAAATATCAGGATATGAGGGAGAGGGGGAGAGTTTTATGGCCAGTGATATCTGAAGAGACGCTTGTTTTTGGCAGCCAGAAAATGCTCTGATTGCCAGCAGATCATTAAAGGGTCTACTTTCCACGCCATCAATCCTCATAAATACCAGGCTATGTTTCCATAACAGCAGATTAATTTCATCATGATGTTTTATCAAATGGTTTACGCCAACTTCAGTGTGCATCAAATTCATTAACTGTAAATGCCATACTGCCAGCTACGTTTGTCATAAGTACGAAAATTAAACTCTTAAGTAAATACTGCAAGTCCAGCTTTAATTCTGTATGGTAGACTCACACTGAAAGGTTTTTTTTTATTGTTGATTAGATGGGAAAACGACCTTCATAAGTGACCCATCCATCCATCCATACATACATCTATAATCTAACCTGCTTATTTTGGGTCAGGGATGCAGGAGTGTCAGTCTATCCCACCATGCAGTGGGAAACGGGCACCTTGAAGACCTTGTCAATCCCTTAGCGGGCACCGAACATTTACTCTCACATCATAACTGTGGCCAATGGAGGGTCCTTCTGCTTAGTCTAACATGCATGACTTTCAAATGTCGGAGAAAAAAGACATAGTCACAGCCAGAATTCATCACTGACTGTAAGGGAATGTCTGAAATATTCAGTTGTCATTCAGAGTTTGTTGTGTAGACAGTGTCTTGTTACCACAGTGGAATGGCGTCCGATAGCGACAGCACCTTGTGAAAAATATGATCAAATAATGGAGAATTCATAAACAAAGGATCATTGCTTCTGTAGTTTTTTTTTTTAATTTTGTTTTGAATTGAACATTTTTCTTTTGAATGTATTGTAGCCTCACTGAAGGGTGATTGGTTGGGCCAATCAAAAGCTTTCACAGGGTTCGGCCCTCTCCATAATTCTCCCTGGACACTGAGCTGTAGTTGGTTTTTGGCCCCTTTGGATTAAAATCCAGAGCTTTGTGTCGACGGTGGAACGCAGCCTGAATGAATGATGAAGCACGTGCCCACACACACACACACACACACACACACACACACGCATAACTCTGGGTTCACCTTCAAATAGACCCCCCGCGCTCCCTCCCATAAGGCAGGGTCTGCACATTCTAATGGCCTTCATTAGTAATTAAGGCCCATCATAAGTGTCAGGGACGTTCCCCGGAGAACCATCGCGGACTTCAAAGGAGGCGAGCGGAGATTATCCCATTATTCCGAGGCTGGGAGGCTGATGAGGTCAGACCTCAAACACAACGCCAGATGCACGCGCCGCTAGGTGTGCCTTAACAGCCGACAGGAAGGACAGACTGGCGGGGTGGGAGCGAAAACGATGACCAGATATCTTTACGTCAGTCTGTCTGTGATTCTGAGCCCCCTTCAGAAGGCCCTGTGTTATATCAGCTGCAGATACAGCTGAGGAAGATTCGCCCCGATTTGCATTCCGCTGTCGCACTCTCGGGATTTTGATACGGGATTGCTTGCACAGGAAATGCTGGTTATTTGATTAGGCTCCCCGGCTCGCTCGAATGCTTTTCGCATTTTGCAGTGCATCAAAATTCATGTTAATTTCGCAATTAGCAAACACTTCTCCATGATCTGTTAGTCTATCATTATTCCGGATAAGGTTTACTTACTGTCTTCCATTCGTAATATAATGCTATTTTTCTCCATATATTGTCCCATGCAGATTAGTTGACCATGACAGAACTCAAAATCGGTTGTTCGCTGAAAAAGCATCTTATTTTAGTATGATTTTCAGGGTAAACGATGACATTCTGTCAAAGTCAAATATAGCTTCTCTTGAGAAAACCATGCTATTGCCCATCTGGTCAACATAATAGTTTGGTATTTTTATGGTAGTTTGCGATAATGTGCTAATTCTTGTTTTCTCAAGAAGGGCGAATATGTCCAAGTCAGTGCACCATTATTAGCTCCAAATACAGATAATGATGACTGTAAAATCAAGAGAGGCCTATCCTGATTCAAAAGACGATAAATTCACCGCAAGCTTAAATGCACCCTTAGCAATTTTGTTCCGGAGTGGATGGACTAGGAGCTTAACCATAAGGCTGAGGCCAATTAACCTTTCACCTGATCAAAGCTGTCAGGCGCCATCCATCTTATTGAGTGACAGTGATGAAGAGACCAATCGATCACCAGCAAATGGCTGAGGCGGGGCCGGGGAATAGGACTGGGCGGAGTCAGATAACCGTCAGCATTCTGTGCTCATCACAAATTCACACTGTAAGGGATTCTGTGGAGCATCTTGGCAGCCACTCTCAACCAAAAAAAAAAAAAGAACAGTGTGAGCTGTTAACAGTTTGAGCCGGCCATTGACAGCAATGGCTTAATGAGGCTTCTAGAAGTCTCTCAAGTGGCCATGTTATCACATGCTGTCAATGCCTCATTGATGTAAAGGAAACACAAACTGCTGTAGCTGAGTCTTTTTTGTTGATTCATACAAGAAAGTAGAAAATTCGACAGTAAACAGCATCTCCCACAAACCTCCTTTTAACTAGCCAACCGACTTGATATCTAATTTTGTTCCCACTGCTATTTTTACATTGTGTTAAGTGGAGGAGAAATGTACAATGATAACAATATTTCAGTTAACCTGGATATGCACATATTCAGATATAAATTTCACATAAGTTGACAAAGATTTTTGATTTTCTCGACATATTTTTGCAGGCTCTCCAAATCAAGATGATGTGATGGATGGCAGGGCACCATATATTTCTGGTAATTGAAACACTCTAGGGTGATTTCCTTCTTATTTATTCATAAGCCAACCAAACAGCATGTAGCATCTGTCAGCCAAGCCAGTTGCGATGCCCAGCATGTGAATTACCTCAAAGCTTTTGGGGGTGCCCACTCACCCACTCACGCTGATAGGTGCCAATGTTTCCTAGAAATATGTGATAAATAGGCAGCCCCATTAGTATTTTATCCCTGACACTAGCATAATTAGATTCCTGGCAATACGTACTGATGTAATGAATAGAGTGGAACCCTCTTTACTGGAGTACAGAAAATTTGGAAAGTTTGACGGTATGAAAATGTAAAAAAGAGAGAGAGAGAAAGAGAGAATTCTGCAGTTTCTCATTTGGTTTCTCCGTACATGAAATTAATGCAAAGTATCATTTGAGCTGATCTTTATGATTCGCAGAAAAATGATTAATATGGAAGGTTTTGCACCAAGTGGCAGTTAATCTCTGAGTTGAAACTTCAGAAGAGAAGCGATCCTCTGATCAGCGATAAAAGCACGCAGGGACGGAACCTGTAATTAGGTTACCTGATTTCTACCGCCGCTACGAATCAGAGTTTCAAGTTCGGCGGCAGAGCACAACAGAAGCATTTTATGGTACAGAAACTTTTAAGGCGCGAGGAATAGTACTCAATGCATAACTCTGTAATTCCAGACTTGGGATCTGTCATCGAACGTTATCCAGGAATGTAACATTAAATCAACTATTCAAATTGCTCTTCCTCCCAAAAAAATCCACAATAAATGGAGCAGCCTTGCGAAAATGGCCTCATTGACATTCAGTTTGTTTGTTCTTGTTTACTTCCATGCTTTTCAGTTTAACTACTAAAAGAAAATGCTAAACGTTCCACTTATCTGTTACTTATTCACAAAATTTCTTATTAATTTACCTTTTCATTTAGTGTCACTTCACCCCTGTTTTCCCCTCACACTGTAAAGTATTTCAGCCATTATATTGGCAGATCAAAGAACAGGGTCACAAAATGGCTTCCAGAGAAAATAAATCACAACACAACGAGAGAGCGTATTTCATTGGTCATGCTGCCCCATAAAAACACAACAGACTTTAGTTTTTTTTCCTCCGCTCACGTACTCCGAGTTTATCACAAAATTGCATATTGTAAATTAATCAATGTAAGATTAAATAGAATATGATTTTGATTGCCTTGTCCAGGGGGGCTTAATGAATGTTCAGTCGAATGTTAAAGGGAAAAAAAAAAAAAAAAACTCATTTAACAGTCAAATCAACCTTTGCTCCATTAAAGTATTCATTATACAGGGAGCCTTCCATGTCGAGAAATTTAATTACAGGCCCCATTAAGCTAAGAAAAGCCACTGAAAAAACTGCATTTATTTTTCCCTCTCAAGTTTGCACAAATACATGATTCAGGTGGTTATTCGTAAAATCCTGGCGGGCCATTCCCAGACGAATGATATGATATGCAGTAATGCAAGTATGAAAACAGTCTATCCAGTATATTACACACATTAATGAATTCAGTATGAATTTTACCCTGCTATTTAGTAGCACACAAAAGCATGGATTCTATTGCCTAACTTAAGTTTAAAAGAGAGCGGTAACTTTTTTCTCAACAAAGCACAATTTGAGTTCAGTAATCTTGGCACCAATCTGAAGCCAGATTTGATAACAGTAATTACATCACAGTTTTTAAACACACAATTCATATAAGTCCACCAGAGATGAGCTGTACTGATAGTTTTCAACATTGTGCTATTGTTTGACATACAATTTTTCAACCTTCCTCGATGCCCATTTGTGTAGACTATGTCATTCATCAGCGCAAAGGGAAAACATCCTGTCTGTCTCCTAATATCATTCAAAATCCTGCGAAAATAACATAGTAAAGAGCATGAACTTGATTTACAGCATTAAATGTCTCCAATGTGAACATCTTACGCATTTCCTTCAAATAAATGATGAAGGATATTGAAGCCATTAGTAAGCTCTTACTCTTAATCCAGGCCAGTAATTATTATCATTTTCTTTTAGCTTTCTTAAAAAAAATCTCTCTCATATCCAATTCCTGGCCTAATGATAAAACAGTCAGCTTCCACAAATCATTTGGGTCGATGAGACTCCGGATTTAAGATTCAGAGGAGGTCTTTGTGCAATCACAATGAATTTGGAGGGAAAATCATTCCCATTTATTAACAAGAAAATCATGGGAACCACTTTTGATGAACCCATCCTGATATGAAAGACTCAGAGGACTGTTTCTACTTTCTGGTTCCATAATGAAAGCTACTCAGTAGTGGAGGTCACCTATCGAAGGAAACCGCCATGTTGATAATTCTGGCATTGCACTGGGCACCAAAACTCTGAAGGATCACGGACACAAAACAGACAGCTTAACACATGTTCTGTCGACCTCTGTCTGCGGTTGTCCAGGACTAAGGAACAATTACGGATCAAGAGGCTCTTCTGAGCTCTCAATTAAACTTCTTCCAGTCTCCAGTGATTGCAGTAGGTCCAGTAACCCCCAAAATAAAGTATTTTTGTGTGAGATCCAAACATTTGGTTGATAATTCCCAAGCTAAAGGAATGAAAGGTGAAAACTCCAGCGAACACAGTCTGCTGGCACTATCTGGTGGTTTCAGTGGTGTTTTTCGACACCTTTAGCTGATTTGAAGCAGGTTTGTTCGAGTAAGCAGGGGGCCATTCAGGAGAACCAGCCACTCCCCGTGAAAAGTGTCAAAAAAAAAAACAAAAACCCTCAAACCTCAGACTGGCTTAATATGGAATTATAGGTCTTCCGTCTTTTTTCAGTAGCCTACTTCTTCTTTTCTTGGAAAACTGAATTATATCACAAAGCCTGTCCATACTTCGCCATTCTGGAAGGGCAACACGCTGTTGTGCCGATGGACCCGTAGTAAACCGGCGGCAGGCTGAGCGCGGGCCGCGCGTTACCGGAGGGCGTCTTCATTTCAGAGCAGAAGTCCCCGATCAAACGAGCTGCTTTTCAATTATGCATAATCAGTTCCCCAGGGAAACGAGCGACTAACTATGTGCTCGCAGCCCCTTCATTACCTACCGAAAGTATGAGTAAGAACTATTTTTGATCTCTTCGCGGTGACATCTATGAGTAGATTGATTGTGTGTGAATATACGTTTGTAATTCATATTTGAATAGAAAACAGCCCATTCGATCAGCCAATGTATAAGGTCTTTTCACCCTTTTGATGTCGTTTCCATGTACTAGAAATATCGGCATATACGTCAGTATGCTTCAACAGCTGCCGGCTGTGGGAATAGCAATATTAGTATTTCACGCGTGTGGCATAGTGTCACTCCAGCTAACGTCATTCGTGGGTTTTAATCCAGCTCACCTCCCTCCGGCGATGGAGGAGGAATATCCCGAAATAAATTCATTGACAAATTCTGCTGCTTTTTTAGCGCTAAGCTCTAAACCTGCATAATTAATTGCTTGGTGTTAATTGTCTGCGAGATTAAAGGTTTTAATGCCTGTTTCGTGGCCGTCATTACGAGACGCGTGTGCTACAGTGCTTTTATTCAGATTGATTGAAAAGTTGAGCGCTAATATTTTCATTGAACCTCTGTTTTAACCGTCATTATTCCAAGGATAAAGGAGCTGAATTCATAAATGTCATACCAATGAGTTAAGTAGCATGTGAACAGCTTCGCCTTTTTCTCCCCCAAATCTCAACCCAGCTTTGAAATGACCCCCACCCCATACACACACACAGTGTTTACTATGCAGTTCACCAAACAGAACTGTTGTTGAGTCAAAGGTTTGAGAAACTGAGCAGTTAGCCACAGTATCAGTGACATGATGTGCTATTTTACAACGTAGCGGGGAATGCCCGAATTTCTATTACCCTCCCTCCGTGGGTAATGCTATACGGCCATCTCAGAAGGCACTGGCCCACGGTCCTCCCAATGTTGAGATAGACTGTGGTTCCCTTCATTGCATTCAGAATAAAATATGAAATGCATAGTTTCCTATAGGTTAAAATTGGTTTTTCCACTGTCTTTTAAAACCATCAAATACAGTAAACATATAAACTCTAGTTCGCTATCATATGGCTAAAGACAGTGCCTAACTGCTTTAAATGGAACGAAAGCTTAAGCGAACCTTGCACTGTAAGACCAAATGTTTAAGTTCTGAACATATGCTTAACACTTTTTGTAACACTTTTTAAACATGTCACAGTGTTTCGATTCAGTTTTAAAGTGTACTCAACAAATCTGAGAAAACCTCGATCACAATAACCAGTAAACATCAGTGTTTTGAATGAGAACACCTATTTACAAAAATAACCACCAAAAGCATTTAGCTTTTACGCACTGGTGTGTAGTAGATTATAAACATGTCACGTGTTCCACAGTTTTACAGCGTGGAAGTAGGGAAAATGGCATGGGGATCTTCCAAGGCTGGACTTAGAAGCAATATTTTTTTCCCCAATCATGCTCGATAATCGATCAATAATACTGTGACTGGTGACTACTGTGACAGCTGTGGGACAAACACATATTTGGATTGCATATTGATTGAGGTGGTTTGGAATCCAAGGTTGAATACCAAAGTTGGTATTAGTGCTAATGACTCATCATTTTCCCTATGGATCAATCGCACTAACTGACTTCAAAATGGACACAGTCCCCACATCCATAAACCAATCTATAAATGTGACCCCTGAGGTTGAACCCTCACAGGGGAAATCTCCCTAAATCAAATGAGTTCTCATGGGGGTTCAGTGGAACTTAATTCACTCAAGGACAAAGGTTTCGTAGCTTCCAGTTATGCATTTGCTTCTCGTGAAGTTAAAAATGGCAGCCATCTTGTTTTGTTTCTTCCCACAAGACCCCTCACGTAGAGCACAACAGGCAAACCACGGGCATCGGATTAACCAAGAGGGAGCTGCCTGATGTGGATGAAACAACACAGAAAAACATGATAGTCCCATTAAGTTGTGGGAACTTATTTCTTCTCTTTAGCTCCACTTGTCATGATAAGTTTTAGATTTTTAACTCAAGTTCATAAGTATTCAAAAGCTACATTTAAAGGTATCCATTGTCTTGACTAATTGTGAGTGGAAACAAAGCTCATCCTCAAGGTGACTTAACTCACATTAAGTTGAGTCAACACGCATTTTTAAAGCAGCCGGTGAACTTTCGTTTCTAAGTTTAACTAGCCTGAAATGTACTAAAATGCACTGGCCGACTGAATCGCTCCCTAACTGGGCAACTCTAGTGCCAGTTAGGCGCAGTTTCACAGTACTGTTAGCCCACGATAGAAATAGCATGGTCCGAACTGGATATCAGATCATGGGGTCAATCCGTTTTCCTGTGCAGCGTCATAACTGTATGCTCAACCCAGCAGCTATCTATTGATTGTACTCTGAAGGAATTCTGCACAGTTTTGAATGTAAGAACAAGTATATACATATTTTTTAAATATAAAGAATGTTTGTTTATACCAGAGTGTTTAACTCACAAAATGTGTAAAAACAGCTAAATTCATAAAAATTTGTTATTCAAATATAAATAACCCGGTGGAATAAGACAGCTGTATTGATTTAGAGGCCATTTGCTGCGTGCGGGAGTTGTTTGTACGTACTCACTACCGTGGAAACTCATCAACGGCGTAAATAATGTTGTAATTCCAGGGCTATTTATCTAAATCATCCCTGTCTTTGAACACTTCGAACAGGGGGCGAGCTGATGAGCCAGGCAAACAAACATGATCCATTTCTTGCACAGCTATCTTTTCTGACACTGTGGGTGTAATGATGGTGCTAATTAACAGACGCACGCTAATTAAATGCGCATCTAGTATTTAATGTATACCTTATCTGAGAAGAGTTCAAGCATCTGCCTAATTCGAATTTTCAAACGCAAAAGAACTCAATTGGATTTTACATACGCCTGTCATGAATGCAGAATTTTGGCTATTAATTTAAAGATTAGTTTAGAGGGTGGACACTTCAGAATATGTCTCGCTGCGTCCCACTCTTTGCAAGCACGCAAAAACACGCAAACACACACACACCCACACGCACACACACAGGCACACGCACACAGGCACACGCGCGCGCGCGCACACACACACACACTCACATGCACACACACAGGCACACTGTGATGGAATTTGCCTATTGCTTGAATGCCTTAACTATATCACACAGATTAGTATTAAGAGCTTTACAGAAAATAAAGAAGTATTGTTTTGTTCTACGTGGTAAACAGGGAAAGAGGAACTGATTAATCGCAGAAAGTCCCAAGCAATAAATAAAAGTTCAACTGGATCAGGAGACATCTGCGAGCAACGCAAGACAAGCTAGACCACAGGCATCCTGTTCAGCATAGTGCTGAAGAAGTGAGAAAACTGTCCTTTCTCTGACCTGAGGTCATAAGATGTTATCTGTTCAGAAATTGATCTCTGGGGGGAAAAAAGTCACCCTATTGGGCTTAGCATAGCGTATAAGCTGCTTGGCCGCTTGCCATAGAATGTTCTAGAAGTCTCTGCCTAAAATGTATAGATGTGCTGTGATGATCATTCCTCTTTGGAGAAAACACCCGATTCCCAACTCATGAAGGTGTGCACTCTATGGTCACCCGCCATAGACATAAAAGGTCAATAATCCTGTTCGGTTTGTTCGATAGAAATGTATATAGAGACGCCATTGGTGTTCCACGTGGCATGCCAAATGAATTCAAGGCGCGAAACCAAATTACTGCTGGGTTATAGTCTCTTCCTCTCTGATGGTCCACTATCAACAAAAACATCGATTGGCTTAATTACTGATATTATAACCAACAAAGATTTGTCAATTTCACCAGAGACGCGGCGCACGGTATTCACGAGCAAATTAGATGCGACCAGCTTTATGGCCTGGCAAAATCGAATGGCACTTAGATATGATGCTCGCAGAAAAAGGAGGCGTGTGTAAGATGTTTGGCTCGACGTGCTTTACGTTTGTTCCTAACAACACAGCCCTGGATGGATCAATTACCAGGGCCTTTTGCATTGTCAGAAGAATTAGGAGAAAACTTAGGGATACATAACCCTTTTTCTGACCTGCTGGAATTGTGGTTTGGGAGTTGGAAAGACCTCGCACTATCTCTATTCTCCTCTCTCGCTGTCACAGTCGTTGTTTTGATAGTTACTGTGTATTCCCTTGTTGCCGTGGGTTCGTCAACCGGCTCGTGGCAGCCTCCCTATCGATACAAATGTTGCAGTATTTACCGTTAACACTGTTTAGAACAGAAGACGTGCCTGAGGAGCATGTCTCAGACTATGACTCGGACTTAGGTGACTTGTACTCCAATGCCTTATAAGCTGCCATGACGTCTCATCTCAGCCTACGTATGCAAACTTACCGACTCTGCCTATTGCTGACTGTTCAGATACAGGCAGGCACCCACTTCAGCCAGACCCCACACCGAGGCGGCATCTTGAATATCTTGTACAGCAATTTGATTTTATATCATGAAGTCTTAGCACCCTGTATTTGCACTGATCCCGAATTCGACTGTGTTTTTGCCCCTCAGCAAAGAGCCTGGGTTCCCTTTGTCCCAAGACATGATATAGATAGACTCCTTTGAATGATGTCTTATTTTTAAACCTATGTTCAGGGGTAATCAGACTGATGTGATTGATCAAATGATGATCAAAAGGGGGGAATTGTGATGGAATTTGCCTATTGCTTGGATGGCTTAACTATATCACAGTATTAAGAGCTTTACAGAAAATAAAGAGGTGTTGTTTTGTTCTATATGGTAGACAAAGAGGAACTGTTTAATGCAGAAAGTCCCAAACAATAAATAAAAGTGCAACTGGATCAGGAGACATCTGCGAGCAACGCAAGACAAGCTAGACCACAGGCATCCTGTTCAGCAGTGTTGAAGAAGTGAGAAAACTGTCCTTCCTCTGACCTGAGGTCATGAGATGTTGTCTGTTCAGAAATAAATACAACCCCAATTCCGAAATAGTTGGGACAAAGTGTAAATTGTGAATAAAATCGAAAAGCAATGACTTTCAAATCACACCGGCCAGAATTTTATTCACAATAGAACAGAGATGACATAGCAAATGTTGAAAATGAGAAATTTTGCAATTTTATCCACAAAAAGAGCTCATTTCAAATTTGATGGCTGCTACAGGTAAAAAAAAAAAAAAAGTTGGGACAGGGGCCTGTTTACCATGGTGTAGCATCCATTCTTCTTTTTAACACAGAGTGGAGGCGTCTGGGCATTGAGGAGACAAGTTTCTTGAGTTAAACCATTGGAATTTGATCCCCCTCTTGTTTAATACAGGTTTCCAGCTGCTGGAGAGTTTTGGGTCTCCTTTGACGGACTTTTAGTTTAATTATGCGCCAAATGTTCTCAATCGGTGAAAGATCAGGACTGCAGGCCAGTTCAGCACACGGACTCTTCTACTATGAAGCCATGCTGTTGTAATAGCTGCAGTATGTGGTTTTGCATTGTCCTGCTGAAATACACAAGGACTTCCCTGGAATAGATGTTGTCTGGAGGGGAGCATATGTTGCTCTAAAACCTTTATATACCTTTCAGCATTCATGGTGCTTTTTAAAACATGCAAGTGTCCCACGCCATATGCACTAATGCATCCCCATACCATCAGAGATGCTGGCTTTTGAACTGAATGCTGATAACAGGAGGGGTGGTCTTTCTCCTCTTTAGCCCGGAGGACACAACGCCCATGATTTCCAACAAGAATGTCAAATTTGGACTCGTCTGACCACAAGACACTTTGCCACTTTGCTACAGTCCATTTTAAATGAGCCTTGGCCCGCAGAACACGGTGGCGCTTCTGGATCATGCTCAACAATGGCTTCCTTTTTGCATGATAGAGTTTTAGGTGGCATCTGTGGATGGTATAGCAGACTGTGTTTATAGACAGTGGTTTCTTGATTTATTCCTGGGCCCATTTAATAATGTCAAAGATAGAATCATGCCAGTGAGTGATGCAGTGGCGTCTGAGGGCCCGAAGATAACGGGCATCCAGTAAAGGTCTTCGGCCTTGTCCCTGACGCACAGGGATTTTTCCAGTTTCTCTGAATCTTTTGATGATGTTATGCACTGTCGATGATGAGACCTTCAAAGCCTTTGCAATTTGACGTTGAGGAACATTGTTTTTAAAGTAATCCACAATTTTTTTATGCAAGCCATCACAGGTTGGAGAGCCTCTGGCCATCTTAACTTCTGAGAGACCCAGCCTGTCTAAGACATCCCTTTTATAACCAATCATGTTACAGTTAACTTAATTACTTGCTAAATGTTCTTTCAGCTGATTCTCTTATATATTAATTGCTTTTTCAGCCCTTTTATGCCTGTGTCCCAACTTTTTTGAGACCTGTTGCAACCAGCAAATTTGAAATGAGCTCATTTTGTGGATGAAAATGTTTAATGTCTCAGTTTCAACATTTGAAATGTTATCTATGTTCTATTGTAAATAACATATTGGCTCGTGATCTGAAAGTCATTGCATTTTGATTTTATTCACAATTTACACTTCGTCCCAACTATTTGGGAATTGGGGTTGTAGGTCTCGGGTTGGAAAAAAAGTCACCCAATTGTGCTTAGCATAGCTGATAAGCTGCTTGCCATAGAATGTTCTAGAAGTCTCCGCCTAAAATGTATGAATGTGCTGTGATGATGATTCCTTTTCCTGCATTACTGGGAGCTGGTCATACTGTTTTGCCTTCTTGCAAGACTAAAGGACCATTGCATTTGCAACTCGGAGAAACACCTTGTTTCCATTCCTCACCATATATGCAACAAATTTGAATTTCCACAACAACACGTACACAGGCACACGCGCGCACACACACACACACACACACACACACACACACTTTGTAATTGCGGGTCTGTTATTTCTTATGGATATTTTCCTTGGGAGTGTTATATCACCAGTAAAGTTATTAGCTTTTCTGTTTATTTATAAAGTGTTTCACCCTTTGGTTTCAGGTAAGGGAACTTTTAAGGTAAGCATCTGCCATATCCCAGCAAGCGATAATAGGACCGTAGCTCTTGTGCGTAGCTTATGATGCTATCTTTCACAAAAATCGAGGCCAGCAATTATTAAAAAATATTGCTGAGTTGTGCAGATATGTTTTTTCAAGTTTGTTCTTTTGAATGGGGCAATATTTCCACATCGGTGACAAATAATCTCATTCCTTCGGAGCACTGCCGGGGCATGCATTTAAGCACTTGGAAAATAATCCCCTCCTTACAGTGCCTCAGATATTGATTTTTCTTTAATTGACTTTCAGGTAGTTGGAAAGTAGGCTATGTGGCTTTCCCTTCCCGACTCGAAGGAGCGCTATTAAGTTAGCGTCACGGGGGCAATGCATCACTGTCCGGCAGTTTATAGCTCCGGCTTGTCCTGAGAACAATCTCCGAAGCAGCGTTGGTGAGAGCCAGGGATGGTTTCTCCTGTAAGAACGCTAATAGATTTCGGGGGGCTAAAATCAGTAATTGCATCACTCCGTCAGAGGGTTCGCGAGCCCTTAAGAGTGGACAGGGGCGAGAGTCTTCCCTCACTGAGGGATTGATATGAACCGGTCTCCAATTCCTGAAAACAATTCAGCTGTTGACAGCCACATTCATTAGGGCTGCCGATATGGATAATTATTAATGTGGCTGTCTAACACTGGGGATAGGGGGGAACAGACACTATCAGAATGCATTGTTTGCTCTGTCTTTGATTGCTTCTGTCTTATCCCTCTCCATTCCTGATGTCCGCTATAAAAACAGAACATCCTGCAAAAAACTGAATGTAAAATCGCTAATAATCAGGAATAGGTGCATGTTTTGCCTTCAAAGCAGTTTCCATCCTCCCAGAAATGCAGTCATACAATTTTTGAACCGTGTTTTGAGTTATTTGCTCATTCTACACAAAGGACAGTCACAAATCATTTCAAGGACAAAGAGGGTGTCAATTTTGCTTAGTAGTTTGTTATATCTGGTGATGGTGATTATGCAGGCCATTA
Source organism: Gymnothorax javanicus (assembly GCA_029692085.1). NCBI lineage: Eukaryota > Metazoa > Chordata > Actinopteri > Anguilliformes > Muraenidae > Gymnothorax > Gymnothorax javanicus. The sequence goes on along the minus strand of CM056198.1, from coordinate 7,650,022 downwards.
AAGGAATTTGTGTTTGTCTTCATGGAACCATTCTTTGTTTTCGTGGTTTTAACAGTGTATACGGAGGTATTATCAGGCTGGAATATTGAGTTGTCGCAAGGGAAAAGTATTTGCAAATATGCACAAACCTGGTCTTGTGAAATAAAAGCTAGAGACTCATATATGGGCTTGGCAAATGCTGCTGCTGTATTAAAACCTGTGGAACTCCTGGCCTATTTTAAATTCTAGTGGAGATCCCAAGGTTTTCAAAGATCACAAAAATGTCCTGCTGAATTACAGGGAAATGTGTGTAAAATGATGCTCAAGATCTAAATATTTTCCATTCGATGTAATGCTGCAGCCATAAAAACATGGTGTTCTGCTCAACATAAATGTGATGTAGGCTCAGTGAAGCGTAGCAACCAGCAGATACTGAATATGTATGTCATTTTTCTACAATATGGAAAAAAAAATGGCTTTCTTTAACTTTGAACCTGCTTAAGGGGAAATCCAAGGGAAAATCGGAAGAGCAGTCATTGGACCCAATGAGTCCCAGGACATAGCTTACAAAACCAGCACCATACATAACAGTTGGCAACAGACACTGTGGATCATATGCCACCTTTGGCTGTACATAAACCTGTCTAGATATATTAAAATGACGAAAAAAGTGTAAAAGACTCAAAACATATTACTCTTTTCCTTCTCTCAGCGGCCTATGATTTGCGTTCATCACACCATGTGATGCATCTCTTGTGCCTTAACCTTGGATACAAATGGTTCCCGAATGGCGGCCGTGCCGTAAATATTAGCCCACTGAAGCAGACAGTATACTGCTTTTGCTGAGTCTGTTGCTTCCACATGACTGAGTGGGGGTTCAGCAGGCATAAAATGGCCGCCTCTTCTCCCAAGGGTGAGATTGTCACTCCGTACCATCACACGTCTGCAGTGGATATTTCAGTGGTAAGAAAACAAGTCCAAAAATAAGACTAGATCCAAAGCTAGTATATGGCCGGACCGTTTATGGTCTATGCGCAAAACTGTGGGAAATTTGTTATGTAGATAGTCGTATGGTCTATAATGTTCATGCCTGGACTTTGAATGTTCACTGAATTTTCTGTGTTGGTCTTCGCAATAATTGTTGTTAAAGTGTACTGAAGTTGCATATCACATGACATGGCATAGCTTTGTTTGAGTTAATGCGCCATACGAGTTTAAAAGAGCAACGGCCAAAGGGGAAAGAACACTCAGCTGGCCAACCAATGGCGTAGCTTCATCACTCACTCACTCACCCACTCACTCACTCACTCACTCACTCACTCACCCACTCACTCACTCACTCACTCACTCACTCAGCCAATGACACCTGATGTGGGGCTGGACTGTGCCAGTGCGGCCAAAAAATTAGAAGGGAAACTGGTTTTAAATAATGGCATGTCTTCACCACGGTGGCAGTTTAATTATAAAGACGATACAGCAGGTTTAGCAGAAGCGCTCCAGAGACTATTATTATTGATATATTGCGTACGCTGAGCTCTTTTGCTGATATTCTTCATCAAAAAGTGATGTAGCTAAAGGATTTAACTGACTTATTTTTTACTCATTTAGAGTGATTTACCACATCAAATCGAGCCACTGACCCACTCGGTACAGTATGTTTGAGACTACATGGGTGTCATTAGAATGGAAACCATCTCTTTAGGGGCCATAGACGGTTCATAGCTGACCACTCGCTAAACTCCAAAGTAAAAGTTTTGCTCAATTTTCTTGTCCATTGATGACCTGGAACTATAAGGCAGATAGCAAATGTCCATAATTTCAGAGCCAGTCACCTTTGGGAATGGTAGGCGGGTCTGCTAAACGAGCGACCCAATGACCCAGTCAGTACGCTGCCTCTCAGTTTACTGGTCCAAAGCGAGCACAACTGTCATTAGTGGTGAGGATTTCTGCAGAGTTCTCCCACCCAAACTGGTCACCAGCAGGAGGCCATCCTAGATTGGAGAAAAGTCCCGCCCTTTACCTCTGATTGGCACAAACAGATGGAAAGGGGAGGTAGGGGGGTGGGCGACTGAACTCCTTATTGCTCTCGACTCAGATTTTTGCCTATTAATCTCATTTTAACCCTTTGACTGCCCCTCAACCTTTTGGTAGAGCACATTTTGAGTCAACTTTTCTTCTTGAAAGACATGTTCAACTTAACTCAACCTGGTTGAGCCATCTCGAACATTCGGTTGAGGTATGCTGCCATGAAAAAAATCCAGTCAGTTCTATTCAGCGCATCTTTCAATTTGATACATTAACTCAAAATGTGCTCTGGCAAAAGATTGAGCGAGAAGTTTAAGGGTTTGAGGTTCTTTTCATAAAATGAACCACTAGATGTGCCAATTCAAATAAAATCAAAACAATTTGGCTTTTTGGATGACTTTGCCTACAGGAGATTTTGAGGTCGGCCATCAAGCAACAGCGATCCAAATTCTGACCATGTCCATACCTGACCGTTCCAGTGCCAGCTTAGTTTGGGCTATCCAGCAGTTAAACGAACAGTATTCAGCCATACTGTGCTTGGCTAGCTCAGAATGCAAGCTGCGTAGAATGTAGGTAAGGTGATGCATTGCCCCGTTCCCCAGAACGCTCGTCCCATCTCACTTTCAATTACTGGTACCTTCCATGCACGTAATGCTGTCTGCATGACCCCGCTGGCCTTTCAGGATGATGTACGGTTCGCTCATACTCGAAACCTGCACCCCAATAACGTGCCAAGACCAGGGACAAGACTGAGTAGCATTGCCATTAAAGCGAAACTGATAACGTCTAAAAGCTTAGTGGAGAAATAATGTACACACAGAAGGAACACATTAGAAGGTTGTGTTTTAAGCGCCATTTTGCGATGAGTTTGTTCTGCGTTTGACAAACCGTCGATGGTGCCATCGATGTGGTGATTACATCAGACGCAAAGTGACCGTGCCTTGAGCTAAGTGAAGCCTTTCGTGATTTTGATGAGTTTTGTGCCGTTTGCCTTCCTGGGTACATCACGAAATACAAGATTGCTTTTCAAAAAATAGAACCAAGCCAAAACTTAGTATGAGAAGGCCACGTATGGTTTATGTGCGCAATTGTGGGTGGTGATTGACAGCGAATGGGGGAAGAACATATCGGCCAGCCGACCAATAGTGTAACTTCATCGCTCACTCACTCATTCACTTGCTCACTCCCTCACTCACTCACTCATTCACTAAGCCACAAACATCTGCTGTTGTAGGGCCTAATCGTGCCATCCAGCCAAAAAACAAGTCTTCTATCATACGTCTGTCCATTTCCATCTGAAATTTGCCCGAATTTACTCTCCAATCACCAAGCTTTTTGTAGATTTAGTAGAACTGCAATGGGAGTTTCTGTTAGCTTTGCAATGTTTGTAAAGCAATTTAGGTTTGTAATGATGGTAAAGTTTGCACTGCAGGTAACTGTGCAGTGGATTCTGGTGTCAGGCTGGAACTTTAAAGGTTGTTGGTTGGTTTGAGTCCACTGGAGGACTTTAAGCAAAACCGCTTGAATAAAAACAAGGTCCAGGTGGGACTGACCCCTGTGAAGTCCAATCAACAGTCAGTCACTTTGGACAAAAGTTATTCACTCAACCAAAGAAAATGGTGCAATATGTATTGCATTTGCACTTGATTACATATTAATGACTGCCAGCAATGTAATATTCCTGCATCGGCAAAGCATATTGACTGAACCCAGTTCTCAGTCTGTCATCTTTTTTTTTTTTTTTAGTCTCACCAGTCTTGAGTGAAAGATGTTTATTTCATTGAAAAAAAGCTCTGTAAATTGGAGAGACAAAAATACATAAATGGTGATAAATTTGTGGAAAAAAATAGACGAGGCCGCAATCTACTGCAGGCAGCAAGTTCTCAGTTGACAAATTGGGTTATTTCTCTCTGTCCCTGCTGACAAAATTATCTCCTGAGAGACATGAAGATGGGCGAGGAGGCTAAACCACAGTTGACACTGGAAGGAAAATAAAAATGCAAACTCACTTCCCTGTTCAAGTTCGAGGCAAATAGCCTGATTTTCACTGGCTTTAATAAATTGGTAAGTAAAATTGGTAATTACCCATGATTGCCCTCTTCGGCTAATTTGAGAACTCTGCTGAAAGATCTATGATTATCCAATTGTTTAATAATTAGACTTGGATTGAAGATTCTTAAAAGGACAGACAGCAACTAGAACTAATAGGCTATTTCCTAAAAGGCTTTAATGTGCATGGAGTGAATTTTTTTATGGTTTTATTGAACTGGCCAATTTAATAAAGATTTTTCAATCGCATTCTTCTCTCAGCGCCCCAGAAAGAGCACCTTGAGCTTTTGGGAAGGGAGCCCAGTTTAAGTTTGTTTTGTTCTCTGAAACATCAGGTCTGCTCAGTGAATCTTATTATTTAAATATCTAAAGCAGGTAGCCAATACTCAAACAAACAAGGAAGTGTGTCCAAAAGAATAAAAAAGACATCTAAAAACAATAGCGCTATATATTTTTTATCAAACTCACACTGGAACTGGAAAGTAGTTTGACATGTTTACAAAATTTCCAGAAATATGATGTGTTTAGTGGATGATTTTGGCTGCACAAGCAGTTCAACAGCCACTCAGACCCGGTAGCTAAAGCAGAAGTAGGACTTCTACAGCATTATTTTGAGTGCCATTCATTTAATTACGGTAATCATTTGAAAACATTTCATATTCTCATGGTGCATTCACACGGCGCGCTCGGGCTCTTGAATATTGAAATGCGGCTGCATAATGCGTTTGGGGCTTTGCAGTTGTAAATAACCAGGAAATCAGGGACTGTGCTTTTTCAACAGCGGAGAAGACTGATGATACATAATAGTAACAAGATAAATACGCAATTATTCATGCATTTTTGGTCTGCGAAAAAAAAGATTCACAGCTTTCTGTCAAAGGAAAGTGCGTGCATAGTGATTAAATGCTTCACTCTTTTAGAATGTTCTTTTGTTCCCTGCTCTCATTTTGACCCCTTTCCCAGAATAGCAATGGCAAATGTTAACATAATGTTGAACTTATGGGACTTGGAACAATACAACACCCTTTTCACTGATGGAAGAAGCCTATTGGTTCTTACAGCCAGATAAATTATTTACACCTGGGCATGAGCCCTTCTACGGTCATATATAATGGTATAATGACGTCCAATGTGAAAATAAATGGGGCGCAGTTTCCAGAGCTAGGTCTGGTAGACAAATCAAAACATGTCCACATGATCATTGACATTCCAATGCATCTCAGACGATGCTCCGCCCCTCTGGTAGGTGGGCGTTATAAGCTGCTCTCCTGCTCTGCCTGAGCAGCAAAACATGCCTCCGCCTGCTGCTGCACTGCACCACCCTCTGCTGCTGCTAGTTAACCTCCCACCTCCACCCCAGTGTCCACCTGCAGGCTCTTGGGGGGTGGGGTAGGCTCTGTAGACTGCATGGTGTGTAAGGGTTAGAGTCTAGTTGCTAGATTATCATTGTATCTATTTTCTAAACAATACTGCAATTTATGCATGACTTATGAATGAGTTAGCAGACAGAAATACTGTTATATATTCTTGCACTGGCTCCCTCTGTCTTGAGCTCATCACCAGGCCTGAAAAGTACAAGTACAGGAGAGTTTTTGAGAACAATGACGCCAGTCTAAACATGATTTCCACTGGGCCAAAGAGAGGATATATGAGATGTTTAAGCAAGGAACATCTTCATTTCCTCTCATGAATGAGGCTTGCGAGACAGAGAAAAGAATAATGTATTTCTCTTAAACTCAAGGCTGAGGCTTATTCCGCGATAATCTAAAGCAGCATTCATAAAAATGCCATTGTGTCAGTGTGACAGACAAGCAGAGATGCGCTGAATGATGGCAGTATTGAGAAATGAGGGGGAAAAAGAATTTCATCTTCAGGGAAATTTTCCTCATTCATTTTCTGTGTTATCACATCAACCCACCACAGTTATATTTTAAGTGCAAAACTAGACTGGATTTATAAAGATATCCTTTAACAAAAATAACATGAATCTGATGACTGAGGCAGGATCAATAGTTTTTCATGAGTCTATACAGTTTATAAAGGCTTGGAAAATTAAATGAAAACCCAGTCAACTTTTCAACAAAACCATAGTATAAAGCTATTGTTTTCTGCAATTAAGCGATGTTCACCCCTTACCCTGTACGTCCTTGTTTGTTTTTGCAAGATTGTACAAATAACAAAAAACAAAAAACAAATGACATCTATTTACATTATATTCCTCAACAGGCTTTGGCGTACAGCAGCAATCATCAGTCACATTAACATATACAGAGTGGTGAGTCACGAATAATAGTTAGGCTGAACAATGCATGAAAAGTGGAAAATTATAGTATTTATCCCTCTATGTGGGATGAGCAGAGACAAGTGTGGCTTTTTTTTTTTTTTTTTTTTACTGTATTGCAATCGCTTATCAGCCAACGACAAAATGGCTGTGAAGAGTAGATGCAAGTAAGACGGCCGCAGATTCCAGCCAGCAGTGCGTAGAACTGCGATGGTAACGAAAGTGCGGCCTCGTGTAAATATGCTTCCTGTCAGCTTAGACCGGCACAGCTAATAGAGATGAACTCCACTATCATCAAACGACAGCTGGTAGAAAAGCAGTTAGTCAGCGCTTACCCGTCTGAGGACCTCATGAAATTTACACCGCATAATCCAGGTAAATTATACTGTCATTTTCTTCGCATTTTTTGATGTTTCTCCCATTTCCTCTTTCAGACACAAATACCGTGGATTTATTTTTTTTTGCGACTGCAATGCGTGATGTCATTAGCATCAAATGTGCCATTCTGGCTCTAAAATGTGTCTGCAGAGATTTTGATAATTTACAGCAGCTTTTCATTTGCATTATTCCAGGTTAATTCAAGGTACATGCAAGATGGATGTAGAGAGGAAATTCAGATTCTAAAAGAAAGTTTTCTCCACTACTTTGTTCCAATAACTTGTATTTGCTAATCAATCAGAGGGTGGGATTAATGCGATCCAGAAACTGTCTTTATGGGTGTAGGCAGAGGTGTAGCACAGGGTATATGCAGGTAAATGGAGTGTAACCACCTCTTTTTCTGTCAATTTACAGTAAAATCACCTATTAGCCATAAAGCCATTGAAAGACATAAGAGAGTAGGGGAGACTGCGGTCCAATAAGCCATGGGGGCCAGTGAGTCATGTCACCATTTTGTAATCAATAGATGTCAGAGCTGCTTAAAATAGGCAAAATATTGATTCAGCTCGCTGGTCCCCATGGCTCATTGGATCCCAGTCTCCCCAATACCCACTTTCTCCATCGTTATTTACCCCTATCTACCTAATAAAACATACCCACTTTTCCAGATTCCACGATACCACTGGGTGATGGGAGCAGTTGGTAGGATTTTAACTGTCTGACCAGCTAGACTGTTTAACTCTGGCAGGAGGATCAGTGATCAGAGGGCAACACAGCAAAGGGGTACAGGACTCACAGGCACTGGGACCCCACACACGGGACCTCACACACGGACATGGAATGATTCACACTATCCATGGGTTGTTTCAAGCAGGTATAAACCCACAACAGCCACTACTATTACTGCTACTGCTACTAACAGTACTACTACTAACTTACTACCAGTGCCTCTTACATACATATTACAGAACCTACTACCACTACTAACCTACTACAGCACCTACTACAACCACTACTACTACTACGATTAACCTACTACAACACCAATTACTCATACTACTACCACTACTACTACTATCAGCACTGACCTAATAAAGCACTTACTACCACTACTACTACTACCAGCACTGACCTAATACAGCACTTACTACCACTACTACTAACCTACTACAGAACCTACTGCTGCTACTACTACTACTACGATTAATCTATTACAACACCAATTACTCATACTACTTCTACTACTAACCTACTACAGCACCTACTGTTACTACCAATAATCTACAACCGCAGTAGATCACCATCTGTTCTTAGTTGACATTAGATCTGCACTGTCACCAAAATCTATTTTAAATGAATTCTTTTGGCTTCATGGACAGTACACATTTGGGATGTTATTCGTTTCATAATCTCAAGGGAATTTACAGTTGAAGCGGGAATGCAGAGAGTCGGCACGAGCGGCAACCCCCTTGAGTTTTGTGAAGCGGCCATTTTGTGGTAAGATTTTTGCCACACGTCAGCTAAAATGGAATCACACATCAGCACCCAATTGTAATTGGGTCATCTTTAGTCAGCCAAACTGACAGGTCAAAATTATTATGTTGTCAGGCACAACATTAAGAATAATTGGTAACCCTTCACAATCCAGGTTCATTGATGAATATTAACGAATGCAGTGACAATCATTAACTAACGGCTAATTAACAGTGAAGAAATGTGTGTGGTAATCGTTTACTAATGGCGTTAACTAAGGAACTAATTTTTCATATCATAGAATAGTTTCATAGTTTGAAGCGTAACTTAAGGGATGTTTTCAACTTCACACTAAAAAATTAATAAATGCTAAAATTATGGTTACATAATACTTATTCAGAACTCTGATCAATGTGTTAAATGCTAATTTACTTGTAGTTAATGTCTATTACTGCATGAACTGATGACAATTAATGTTTCCTTCTTGTGAAGTCTTACCGAAAAAGCTTCACAGGAATTATTTTGTCAACCACTGCGAGTGATCATTGCTTCTGTAGCTAAAAAAAAGATGCTGCTGGGAGACAGGCCAAAGAAAAAAAAAAAAGCATTTGCAGGAATGAAAAAGATGAATATACTGTATTTTTAATCTTGCCCTGTCAGAGCGTATGCATTAGAGGGTTAATTTACTTACAGTACCAGGACAGAGAAGACGAGCCAGCGTTTTACAAAGAGAGCCTGCATACCTCTGAGTGTCCTGGCCATGAATATTGCAGAGACAGAAGCAGTTTTTACAATGTTCTCTCTGGACTTGAGGCACATAACTGCAATGCCAGCATTGGACACTTTAATTGCATTCCTCTGAGCAGAGAAAAAAAATAATTTATTTAGATAATGAAGAATGAGGCTTTAGTAGCAGCACTTTGGAACACAAACACACCCAGCGAAGCCCCCTCATCTGGAAAGACCGTATATGAAGGCCATTTCATACACTTTACATAATACATGCAGAGAATATTAATATTCATAAATGTCAGCCTATTAAAGCAGATAGAGGATGTCATGTAGAATTGAGCAGTATGATGGGCGGAGTCACAAAAAACGAAGAAAAAAACAGCAGGACAATTTAAATATGTATCAGAAAGTAAGAGGGGGAGTGTTGTGCTGCTACTCTGGATGTGGCATTAACTTTGCTCTCCTGGGCAGTCAGAATTTAACAGTATCCTAGTCATTAAAAAGCAAAAACAATTTTAATACACAAAATGGTGAATTCTTCCTGTGAGAGCATTTTGTGGTGGATGTAAAAATCCTATTGCCCTATAATTGCAATTGGTTTCTGTCCAGACGAAAACTAGTGATATTATTTCAGGTACAACATTTATATTTAATAGCACTGAGACACATAATCTTTAAATAAAACCCCAACTCAGAAAAAGTCAGGACATTCTCGGAAAAAAATATGTAAAATGCTCAGAAAGCAATAATTCATAATTTAAATTAAATACAGACTTTATGAAAACAAGATATTTAATGTTTTGTCTGGTCAACTTCATTTTATTTGTAAATATACATCCATTCCTGCCATTCAGGTCTGCAACGCATTCCAAGAAAAGTTGGAACAGGGTCAATTTAGGGGCAGTAATGAGGACATAAATTTGAAAAATGACATCTTTTGAATCAGCTGATTTTCACTGGTGATCGTAATCATGATTTGGTACAAGAGTAGCATCCAGGAAAACCCTAGTCTTTGAGGAGCAAAGACGGGCCGAAGTTCGCCTACTTGCCCGCAAATACGTGAGAAAATCATTGAAAGATTGAAAAACAATGTTTCTCAAAGAAAGAAAGAGAGAAAATTTAGACATTTTACCCTCTATGGTGCATGACATAATTAAAAAATTCAAGGAATCTGGAAGAATTTCTGTGCGTATAGGACAAGGCTGCAAGCCCAAGCTGAACACTCGTGATCTCAGATGACACTGCATCAAGAACCGCCATTTATCTGTAAGTGATATAGTCATATGAGCTCAGTATTACTTTCGCAAACCTTTGTCAAGTTCCTCAATATGTGGTTACATTCATAAATGCCAGTAAAAAAAAATGTACAGTGCAAAAAGGAAATTAACAATGTTAACAATGACCAGAAGCACCATCGACTTCTCCAGGTTTGACAACATCTGACCATCACATAGTGGAAACATCTATTGTGGTCAGGCAAATCAATATTTCAGGTCTTTTGCAGACAAGATGGATGCTGTGTACTTTGAAACAAACAAGAAAAGGACCAACTATATTTCCTCTGCTATCAGCAACAAGTCCAAAAGCTATGCTCTATCAGGGTATGGAGTTATGTCAGTGCCCCTGGCAAGAGCAATTTGCACTCATGTGAAGTCTTCGTTAATGCTGAAATTTTAAGCAACATATGTTGCCTGCAAGATGACATCTTTTCCTTGATACTCATGCATATTCCAACAAAACAATGCAAAACTGCATTCTGCACACATACAAAGGCATGGCTGCGCAAGAAGAGGGTGCGGGTGCTGGACTGGTCCGCTTGCAGTCCTGACTTGTACGCAATAGACAATGTTTGTGCATCTCGAAATGCGAAATTTGACTGCGAGAACCCATACTGTTGCACTCTTGATTGCAGAGTGAATAGGACAAAATTACACAAGAAATATTTGACGTCTTTAGTCCTGAAATATTTATTAAAAGCTGTGAAAAGAAATGACTACATTACAGTGATAAATACTTTACTGTCCTAACTTAGTTTAAATATATTGTAAGGATCAAAATTAATTTTTGGGGGGGAAAAATCTATAAAATCCATGTGGTGAAACATTGAGTAATGTTCTCTACATAATATAGTTCAAAGATAATTTACTCTTCACTGTTTTCAGTTTTAATTTCAATTTAACATGCCGTCCCAACTTTCAAGAGCTGCTGTGTTTACAGAATGCTGTATGTAATACACGGCCAATGCCATCAACTGCATTCTCGAACTGAAGATAGCAACCATAGATTATGTCAATTGCAATATGCCTGACGAGACAACTGAATCATTTGAGGTTTCAACTGGTTACAAGCTGCTGAACATTGAAGTTGATTGTTAGCCAATTTACAAATTGTTACGCCAATATTTTAAACGGGAACAAAAGCCATGAAGCATTCAAAATAATGAAATTATCAACTGACATGAGAATAGCTTTGTAGTTCACAGTATACAGGTTCAACCACAAGTGGGGACAAGGGTTACTGTGCTAATCAGTAAATCAACTCAACTTATGTGTTCCAAATGAAGGCTATCCATTACTTTGCCCACTTACTCAGTCTGACAGCTAAACATTCATACCACAATCTTCACTGATCAAAAACACTATTGCACCACGTCCTTTTTGTGACTCCTACATTTACAGGTATATGCACTCTAAAAATGCAATTATAGTCAGATTAACCCTTAAAGCGCCAAAGGCAGCATCTGCCGCTCGCTGATACAATGAAATAAAATCAAAGCTTCCCGCAGGGGAGCTCTTTTCAGCAAGTCGCCACATGATAGGATTTAAAAAAGCTCAAGATATTTAAATTTTGTAAGCGTTTGAAAATTGATTTCGGCGCCCTAAGGGTTAAATCAAAACTTCTTCTTAAAGGTCACATAAAAGCATTTTAGTCTGACTTGAATCTTTGTTTTTATGATGATCAAAATAACAGACCTTGATTTATGTTATTAGCGGGTCAATGTATTATTGCATGCGAGCGCTGCATTCGAGCATTTGGCTTGTGCATTTTGCGCGGCTTCTGAAAGTCAGAATTTTTACCTCAGCATGGATCTCGAAATTGAGATCAAACACTGACCTTACATGGCAAAACCAATGGACATTCAAAGAGCGATGTAAAATCGTGCATTTTTGGATTTTTTTTTTTTTTTTGGTTTTTTGTTTAGTACAGTGTGACGTAGAAAGTCAACCAAAAAAGGGTGTCAGACCCTGGCTTTCATACTTCGCCAGGAAACGGATTCTTGAACATACAGGGGTGACCGAAGTCTTTATAGGCCACTGGAGTAACTGATAATGACCATGAAATCTTATTATTTGGCTTAATCGAATTGGAGACCATTGTCCAATTACAGCGGTCATGTCAACTCACTGATTGTTTCAGCTTGTCCTTGGTTTTTATAGCTGATTAAATATGGGGAAAAAAATGCGGGCTCTCTCTGTGACAAATCCGCTAAACTCGGCCGATCTAAAACGCTCACTTGCCGTGACCCCTCTCGACGCGGCCCTATCCCTGCTTCGAAGACGTTTCTGTCAGGGCACATCAGCGTGATCGAGACGACGCCGCAGCCGTGACGCGCTACGCCGAAGGACCTGTCAGTCTTTCATGCTAAGCCGCTCTGTATGTGCCGAAACGCATCAAAGAGCCATCCAAGGAACAGCCTCTGTCAGGGCGCAACATGAACTGGGATGGACATTTATCCCTCTCCCCTCTGTCTGACTGTGACACCATGTATTATATTTATATTTTTATGTAGGCCTTTGCTATATTCCTGCATGGATATTGCCGTCATTTTAGTTATCATATTTACATGCGATTAAAGATTCTTGCTGCTGCCCACATTTGACACAGAGTGATGATTTAACCCTTTGAACCCCATAGGCCGGTTCTGTGGCCGCATACAGAATGACCAATAACTCGAAATGCCGGAAAACCAGCCTCTAGACATCTCACTTTGATCACATGACTTTCGGTTGTCATGTGACCTTGTTTACTATCAGATGGTTTCCCCAACTCGGTAAGCTAAGGCTGTGTCTGAAATCCCACACTACTCACTATATTGCCATTTTGTAGTGCTGTCCGAATTGTTAGTAAGAATTACTATTCCCTAGTGAACTCATTACATCCCACAATTCATAGCGATATGGAGTGAACATCTGATGGTCACTAACCCAGCAATACGTCGCATCATGCAATGCACACAAACCGAGGAGCTCCAAAAGATATAAGCTGCGTTTAGTCAACGGAGAGCGAGGGAGACCCGTTTGTTTACATAGGATATTTCAATAAGGGCAGTCAAAGAGCTCGTGACGTAAAGATGCGAGAGAGATATCAAACGGACATTCAGGCACAATTAAAATGAATAATGATCAGAGTGAGCAGACAAAAAAATAGAATTTTATTATTTAAACGATAATGGTAAACGCAAACACGGTGGAAAATATACTTTGTTCTTTTATTACAAAAATACGTCCAAATCCTTCAGCTGAGATTGAACGGGTACATTTTAATTTTGCGACAGCAATGACGCTATTAACAGCCGCCACAAAATGAGCTGGGTAGTGTCCGAAAGCGTTTCTTCCCTCTGCCTATGAGCTCACTATAGAGTCACCTACATAGTGAGTCCTTTTATAGTGAGTAGGGAATAGTGAATGAGTGAGTGATTTCGGACACAGTCTGTGTTTCAGCGTAGGTGGGGGGTCACGACCCCTTTATATAATACAGGGTTAAAAGGGTCAAAAGAAGTGAGGAAGGCAAGCAAATGGATCACAGAAAAGGAGAAGCGAAAAAAGAGAAAAAGGGAGGCGAAGAAAAAGAATAGTATCCAAGCGACAACGAAAATAGGGGAAGCTGGGAGTGTATGGCTTTGAATCAATTATGTGTTAGTGTGTTTGTCTGTGCGTGTGTGTGTGTTTGTAGGATGGGTGAGGGTGGTGTTATCACTCTGTAGATATTTCTGCCAGAATCGTTTGTTCCAGGCTGTTATGAGGTAGCTGATAAAAGTGAGGAATGCTGTAGGAAAAAAAAAACGAAGATTCACCGCTGGTGCTGTACGATGTACAATACGCTAGAATGAGTTTTTAACGATGGCTGTGCACAATCGCGGGAGGCCCCGCCCCCAAGCCATTCAAATGACTAAAATCTTGGAGAGGCCGTTTGACGTAATTCACAACTCAAGACATTCATTTTGATGCCGTGCGAAACCGCACACAACGTGGCAAGTTAATGCCCTGCACGGCAGATGAGATCGAAGGGCGCGAAACTTCAGGTCAAGCACCCGGCTTTCCATTCCCGCGGCAAGTTCTTATACCCGACTCACCCGCTTTTGACCCATACATCCTGACGCCAGGTTGTGATTCACGGACCCAGCCGAGCCAACTGTCGCGTTCCCGCCCCTGTCCGACAGCCGAGCAATGCGGAGAGACAGCGCATCTGCCGCCAACAGCTTGGAGGTGGAGATCGAGGAGTCGGAACTAAGTGGCCAGACTCCAGCTTCGTTTTCCAGGCTTATTCTTGGTCTTATGAGACTTTTTTCACGAGCAGCACTGCGACTGTCTCCAGTACCGGCCAAAAATGTTTGCCAACTAGACAATGTAGGGCTAAAAAAAGATTTTTTTTTTGAGAACAAATCCAGGAGCATGTTACATCATTGCATCTGATGCGCCTCAACGCGGAAAACTTCAGCACCAAAACGTACAGCATGAAGATGACAGAAAAAACTGCACTTCTGTGTCCCGTGAGCTGTTGATTGAGCCCAAGGATATTCAGTGGGTGATGTGATGTCAGCAGAGCTGCAGTCCATATTTTTTCTACAGTCCATAGACATGGCTAATTAACGAGGAAAGACATACTGCTCCTGTCCCGCAGCAAACCACCCTGCTACAGCCAATTAGGCACCACCCAGTCTTTACGACGGCCTCTGGCCCAGCCCAGATGTACGATGTGTCACTGCAATAATAATGAGAGCCAATACTTAACCGAAGAGTCAAACATCTTCAGGCTCTTGTACTAATGTCGCCGATGATGGCTAATGCTGACGCCAGACATTTAGCAATCCAGACATGATGCGTAATGACAGCACCAGACACTGTGGCTTCGAGCACAAATCCAGACACTGAAAGTCCCATATTACGGAAATAAAAACTTCGCAGTTTCTACATGGTGGTCTCTGCTGTGCCAAACATTCGAGAGAAGGTTATTATTAACCCCCCAGTTAAGCTGTCAGGCCCCCCTTGTCCATTTAAGGGCTACATGCTGATTGGTTGAAAAAGATCTACCTGAACAGGGTGTGCATGAAGGTGCATTGGGCCTTAAATGGATAAGGTGTGCAAAAGTAAAGCTGCAGCAAGAACCTGCAGGACAGGGGGTCCTTGAGAACTGGGTTTGGGAACCACTGCCATAAAGCACTGGAAATGGGGCTTGAATGCAACATCCCTGTATTTTTTTGTATTGGCGATAGCTCGATTTGGGGTGCAGGGTTGGTCGAACAAGGTTGTGGGCTAGAGCAGGGTGCACAGGCAGGGGTTGCTGGCTAGAGCAGGGTGCACAGGCAGGGGTTGCTGGCTAGAGCAGGGCGCACAGGCAGGTGTTGCGGGCTGGATCAGGGCACAACACAGGCAGAGGTGGTAGGTGTGAACTCAGCAAAGCAGGTTGGTTTGTGATGTCAAAAACAGCAGGGTTTTCAAACAACTTGTTTCAAATGCTGAAGTGGATCAGGTGTGAAAGAGTAGAGCTGGAGCAAAAACCAGCAGGGCAGGGGTCCTTGAGGACTGGGTTGGGAACCACTGCTTTATGGGATAGTTTGGTGGCCAAGTTGCTTCCGGTCTCGCGCAGCTGCGGGGGAAACGCTGTGTTATCACGCGTGGTTACGGATATTTGGCCATACGATACCGAGAGTAGAAGCCGTATTAATTCTTCACGCATCCAGTACTTTTTCTTGCCTTGATTTTAGCATTTCTATTTTTTGCAGTTTCTCAAGTCGAGCTGAATTGTTGTTGTCATGCTGCAACGCAAGCTGCGCACCAAAAGTGTGGCAGCCCCGAAAGTATAAGATATTTTGGCGAAAAAGCCACATCTGGATATATTTTTTTTGTACTGGCGATAGCTGGAATTCCAATGCTGTTCCACAACAAATGGTAAATTAACTGATTTGGACTCTGAGTCACACCTCCTCTCCCTTGCAGCACATTCTCTCTCTCCCCTTCGCTCCCACTCAGAACTCGCTCATTGTTTAATTTGTGTCCGGTAATGATGTCCAGGCAAGGCTACAGTAAAATACATCAAGTGTGCAGCACAAGGCCATCTTTTCTCACCCGACTGCGGAAGACGCAGAGACACGCCGGCTGGATTTTATTTTTATTAGTTCATACAGAGAGCAGCTGTGCGGGAGGACTTGATGAGCAGATAGTTTGACTGAATTTTAAAGAGCGGAGAGCCTGACTGCAGTAAAAAGTTATTGCTGAAGCATGGCTCCGTTCCAAGAGCCTGTGTGGAAACCGCAAACATGCGGTCTGCAGGTAGCTAAGTATTTCCTGTTTCTGTTAATATTTAAACTGAATTGCAAGTGTAGATAAACTTTATGGCAACAGTATATCATGCTTGGTTAGCTGACATAAATTAACATCATCTACAAAGCAGCTGAACCTGCACAGATCAACTCTCCAAACTCATTCAGTGGTTCACCACAAAAATCACTTCAAGTGAATTTGGATCTGATCCAAAACCTCTGCAAGCGATATGCATGGAATTTAGAGAAATAAAGTCCCATCAAAACTAATGCAACTCTTAAAATTCATCAGGGTTTGCATGATCGATGCAAGTCGGGATACCTCTGCAGTATAACCAAAAATAATCGATGAGGCTGTGGATAATGAGTCTGAATATGCAAATTAGGCATGTGTTATGGACGGAATCAGAAATATTATCAATTCCCAGCGACCTCCTTAGTGGTTTACTGCTATAATTAAGCAGTGCATATTAATGAAGAAACATATGAATTATTTTATTATTATTATTTTTATTATTATTTTGCTTAAAAAGCCCTATTGAAGAGTTTGTTTCCCAAACGCAACATATCCATTCTGCTCATTTTGAGTAAATCAGCTTTTTCTATGCATTTTATAGAAAAACACAAACTTTGACTGTGAAAAAGTGCACCCTATAGTATGAATTTCTAAAAACTGTTTTTTGCACCATGTGTAAGAAGAACTTTGCTATCGATCGATGGTATTATCTCAATTTTTGTAATTTTGGCACTTACTGCATTTTGGAAACAAACTCCTCTATTGTTATTCTTTTGGACAAGACTAAAAATATGATCATCTAAATTAAATCCTGGAGGTTGACAGTTTTTGGATCTTAAACATTTAGAGACTGTTGCTTGTTCAGCCCATGGAATTGTATTCATTAGTTGATACCCTTTGACGCACTGTAAGGAACCGGTATCTCTGTTCTCCAGCCAATCAGAGTAGAGCTCATGATTAAAGGGAAGATGTCTGCTCATACAGCTTACAGTACTCTTCAGAGGGGAGTGAATGATAGGCAGCAAATGACTGAGACATTACCGATTCTTCAGAGATTTTTCGCAAGGAAGTTTAAAAACCTTCCTTTTGTACATCCAAGGACATGAATGCGTTGAAATAAGATGGGATATTCAAGCACTTTTCGTCAAGTGAGTTTAAATCACTTGTCCTCATAGAAGCATTACCTCTGAATCACTCCAAACATACACACATGCGAAATTCTCTGTGCTGTAAGTGGCATTTCCGCCGAGCACACCGATCTCAGCCAACCAAACTCCAAAGTGGCGGTAGAAAAAAAGGCATTACCTTTTGCTGTAGTAATCTGCCAGGGCACATTGCTCTCGCGGTATCACCACGGTCTGGAACCTTCTTTAAAGCAAGTTGTACTGATGACATGTTCCATTATCGGTCCCGGCTGAGTGTCACAGTTTTCCGCCGCTTAATGACTTTCTCGGAAAACAGAAACCTCCCGGTAAATGGCTGCTTTCCCTCAGCTGTGATATATTTTTCACTGTAACCGTTCCAAACACATTTTCAATTATTTTTTTTCTCTTTTTCCTATACTTTCAATCTACCCACATCATCCCAGCCTTCCAAAGATTTGTTAAGCTGCCATGTCGCAAAGTGAAGGTCTTTATATACGCACTGTAAATTCCGGGGCATTTTCCCGTCAGTATTTTAATCAAGTTTGATTGACATTGCTCTGAATTTGGAAAGGAAAATTTGAATTTGGCAGATGTTCCTCCTTATTCAGTGTATTATTTGGCAGATGGCTTCAGATGACAGAAATAGTGAAGGCATGTCTCTTGAGGGAGGTCACTTGCGCGACTTTAAATTTAAGGAAGCCAAGTCACGTAAGCACTCTGTGGCCAATAATGCGACACTTCTCACTCTCTGTCATGGGTTGAAAGCAGCGCACCGCATTATAATTGGCGGTAAAAAGAAGGCTCATCATCCTGCTGCAACTTGTACAACCAAGTACTCAGAATTACCAGTTCCTTCCTAATTAATATGATGTCACCTGCCCTTCATTACCTTGTTAAGGGGACAATTTGCTCAACTAAGATCTATGACAAAACAACAAGTCAGAGCCAACGCACTTCATGACCTAATCATTAGGGCCTAAGGTATGTGGGCACTTTCTCAGTTAAGTATTTATTTTAGGAGTGCATATCAATAAAGTTAGACTGTGATGGCTGATTAGGCCTGGTTGAAACTCTTTCCAGAAGATTCCAAGGGTTGGTTGATGGAGTTGAGATCAGGTTTCCAAAGTAGGCCAGTAAGGTTGTTCTACGCTGATATCAACAATCTACATAGGGACCTCACTCTCAGCATGCCGGCAATGGCGTCTTAACCAGGAAAGGTCAGTCCGCAAACTTACAGCGGTACATCGGAAATGTCATTCTATGCTGTGGATCAGAGCAGTTACATGTCAGAAAAACTGTCTTCTTCCTGACCGTGTCCACTTTTGAGAGAAAGCAAAGAGTGAAGCTGACTAAAGGCTGTGTTCAAAACAGTCTTTTTTTGTTCGAGACAGTTTCTGACTCCTAAGAAATGACTCAGAAGTATTAACGTGGCTGCCATGATAAGTGTAGTTCGAATTTCCTAAATGCAGAGGCAAAGTACTCCAGTGCTTCCTTACTTATCTCATTCTGCATAGGGTACACTGGGCGATCCTGACGCCGCCCCCCAGCAATATTTAAAGCGGTGCACCATGCACCCGATCAATCACGGAAATAAATGATTATGACGTACAAGGGACGCACGAAGATCTCACCTAATTAGACGGCAACATGTTTTTTTTTTTTACTATGCGACCATAGCCTAAGAGTAACATCTATTCATCTTCTGTAAACTCAAGTGGTTCTGGACATTGATGGCACATGGCTGGCATTACATAACAGCTTGATTTGTGTCTCTGTATTAAAGTCTTATGTAGCAACATTACATAATTGTAAAAATGCTGGCAGATACAGAAGACCCTTTTACTCCTGCAACACTCACTGTTGAAGGCCCATCGACTTTTCCTTTGCGCAGCCTGTCCAATCTGACAGTGTGTGGAGTTTGTACTTACAAAAGCCGTAACTATTCTTAAGAGCCGTAGCAACAGGTTTTATTGACTGTTTTAATGAGTTGTGAAATACTGTCAAAATGCTGTCGAAATACTGTCTGGGTGCTTCACTCAAGCAATGGCCAGCTACAAAAGCAAACACTAGCTAGCTGACAACCAAACATTAGAATGAAACCCAATTATTAGCTGGCGCCACAGATAGAAAGTCTAACACGATTGAATGTTATACTATATAGCTGACAGCCACGCTACCCTGAGATTCAATTTAGTCGTTGTGTTCGTCAGGATATGAAATCTCTGGCCTCAGAGTGCGATCTTTCCTCCATTCGCAAGCTGAGAGACTAAAAGAAGTTGCCTCAAGACTTGCTTCCTCATAGATTCTGTTTTCTTCTTCTATTCTTATGTTTTTTCTATACTTTTGACTTATTCCTGAAGCCGCCCGGCAGTAGCTTGAGTGGCATCTTAGATCGGCAGAGTCCGAATTGCAAACAACAATCTGAATAGACAATGATTCACCTTCCAAGTTTTTTATTTTTCAAAAAAATACAATTCCCAAATGATCTGATTAAACTGGAAAATACTGCCTCCCATTCAAGGCAAGAGATGACCTTCATTCATGTATAATTAATATCTGCCCTTAATACTGTATATGCGTGTACATGCATTTTTTATGCATACACGTTTTTATGTGTATGGGGTGATGAAGTTCGAGGGGATAGTTGCTGCACTACTGAAATGAATTGTGTCCATTTTTGAATGAAAGATTAATGGTTAGGATTTCTTGATTTCAAAAAGCCTGGGATTCAAGTTTATGCCTCACCTAGACTCACAATAAAAAAGTAAGATTACTTTTCTTTAGAAAAACAGTGAGTCAGTCCCACAAACTCTAATAATAACTCTCCTTACTGAGACTGTAAAGCAGACAAGTGCAAATATTACTTTTTCTTCTAAGTAAAATTTAGAGGCACTCCGTGTAGAATTCTGACCTTGACAATATTATAAAACAGGGATGTTTTTCCATGTTTACTGGCCAATTTCTTTGCCTACTTGTTCTTGCGATTATTTAAAAAGAAAATATCTGCCTAATACCATCAGCAGCTTTTCTATCTTTTTTAATTCTAAAAAAGTATGAAGGATATTTCTAGGCTTGACCCGCTTAAATGTAAATATTCTACCTGAAGAGCATGTGGCCAATAGAAGGAGGAACACAGAAGGGAAAGACCCTGTAGAGGCACCGGCAACTGCGTCTGCAGGGTTTGCAAGGGATAGCCTAGCATTTGTGAGCGAAGAAATCCTGCTAAATGTGCCTTTATGGACAAGAGTAACTCAAATAAAGGCCAGCAATGATGTGCCCTCTCTGTTTTTCATATTGTCAATTTACTACATAGTGACTTTGAACCTTGTGTTATATAAAAGGGTCATGATCCCCACCTATTCTGAAACACAGCGTACTGTGACCAAGGATGACTGTGACGAGGAAACCGCCTAATCGTAAACAAGGTCACATGACAACCAAAAGTCATGTGATCAAAGTCACAAGTTTTGGAGGCCGGGATTTCCGGCATTTTGGGTTATTGCCCATTCTATATGCGGCCACAAAACTGGCCTGTACTACTATACTACTACTACTACTACTACTAATAATAATAATAATGTGCTTTTTAATCCATAACTTCGATCGACTTTTCAATTTATTTTATTTTTTCTTAGTCTGTAAATAATTATTTATATGTGCATTAATTATTTGTGAACAAATCTATTAATGGACGAAAGTAATTTTCATGCTTCAGGTGCCTTTGCATCATTGACCCATCATTAAGAAGCAATTTAGTTAATGCCAGTTGATGCGGCCCCATTGTACGCTGTTACTGAACTCTGCTGTCACTCTGGGAGTATCAGGCCCTCCCCAGTTGAGCTCGTTTCTGTACAGCCAGCAATACGGGGGAATTTACAATTGAAATGTTCAGCTCCTTAGCTATATTTCCGCGAATCGTGTCACCTCCCGTCTCCTCCAGTCAATCAACAATTCTGAAAACACAAGCTTCCCGTAGATGCCTTTTCCCGACGCTGTCGCGCTTCAATTTTCAACGCTATCTATTCTCAGCCATTTTAATGAAGATCGAGGTTGGGACGCGCACATCGACGTGAAACTGCAAGGTCAGCGCCGCTTGTCAGTTTGCAGTTGGAAACTCATGACATCCAATGAAAATGGTCCTTACATTCAGTATCGAGTGCGCATTTTCTGCTACAGTAAGCTAAAGTTTAGTATCTTTTTGCACGGTCTCAGTTAGAGAGTGTACTGTGATGTTGACAGACGTCTGTCAGTCATTTTCATTCTTTGGCTTGGAATACGAGTGCTTCTTTTTACAGGCAGTACTTACAGTGGCGGTGAGAATCGCATCAAATTGGCTGAGAGATGGGAGTTTTGTAGTCTTCCGGCACATGGAACTCAGATCCTTTGGGTGATGTGAACAGTTATTGTCGCTGATTCATAATATCTTGCGCGTTGTTTCTTTCATTGTCAGAACAGCAGCCAGATTTATCTGCATTTTGATGAGTCGCATTTTGACGGGGCGTTGCGACCGGTCAGTTAAAAAAAAATCCTCTCAAATAGCTTTTGTGAAACTAGGCCCAGAATTCAATTTGTGTCTCTCTCTAGCTGCATCATAATTGTGATTGGATTGTTTGTTATTTACATGAAAAGAAATTCCCTTGTGAGCAAACTACAATGGTAGAAAATTCATACATTTTATAAGCTGCATTTTGAATGAGAATTATTTGGGGATGTATAACTCAAGCAGGACTCCTTGAAAGGAGCAAGCGTCTAGCTCAAAAAGTCCTGTCACTCTGAAAGTGATTTGAGCCAAAACCCCAATATTTTCCACATAACATTCCCACAGATCTCCATTAAAACTCATTTGGATTTCAGTAACCCAGGATAGATGCTAAAAAAGAGTAGGTTACTGCAGTGATCGTAAACCCTGTCCCAGGAAATCTACCCTCCTGTAGGCCTTCACTGCGGCCCTACAAGCGCACACCTCACTTGAGAGCTAAAGTGGCGATCTCAAACTGGTCCTAAAAAGGGCCGAGGGGCCGCAGGTTTTCATTCCAACTGAGCAGAAGCTCACTGGATACAACTAATCAACTGTGCAGGCTGAGATTAGCTTATTAAATTAGTTGTATCAGGTGTGCTTTGGCTCGGTTGGATTGAAAACCTGCGGCCCCTCGGCCCTTTTGCGGACCAGTTTTGGACCCCTGAGCAAAAGATTTGAGGGGGGCTGCCAGTTAGATGAATCAGGTGAGCAAATGGGTCAAGGTGACGACCGACAGGATGGTAGATCTCCAGTAACAGTGTTGGTGACCACTGAAGTAACCTATTTTTCCCTTAGAGTGTATCCCATCCTGTGAGGTAAATAATTGCATGCGTAGGTCATCGCATACTCTATTGCCTTTGTGAGATGCAGGATTGCACCGTACGTCAGCCCAAGGAGGTCACACAAAACCTGGAGGTATAATTGCTTTTTAACGACGTGTTCGCATAGACAACCAGCTGAGTCATGAACTAAATTGTTCACATACCTTCCTATATACTCTGTGTGTTAGCGGAGAATTTCATCAAAGGGCACACCGGAGTACAGATAGATCAGACCGTGTAGAACTTCTGGATTATCACGATGTAAAGCCCTGACTCTGTCACATCCCCAAACTGCCTCTACACTGCCCCCACTGTTCTGTTCATGTGCGAATTGCAACTTTATTTTATTTATTTTTTATTTATTTAACCCTTACTTAACCAGGGAAACCCCATTGAGATTGAAATCTCTTTTTCAAGGGAGCCCTGGGGGTTGAGGAGAGGAGGGACAATTTGCACAGCCAATTAGATCAGGGGATGATTAGGTGGCAGATTGAAAGAGCCAGGTTGGGAATTTAGCCATGACACCGGGGAGCCCCCTACTCTTATCGAAGAGTGTCACAGGATCTTTAGTGACCACAGTGAGTCAGGACCTCGGTTTAACGTCTCATCCAAAAGATAGCGTCTCCTTCAGTACAATGTCCCCATCACTGCACTGGGGCATTGGGGATTATTCCACCAGAGGGAAGATCGCCGCCCACTGGCCCACCAACACCTCTTCCAACTTGCGGATTCATAGTGTTAATTTCTGACGACGTGCCCAACAGGACGTTCTAAGTGAACTTAGGATACACGAGGCACCCATCATGGCCACGTGAACGGACGTCACTTAATTCCATCTGCTAAACTGACATGACGTCATTTCATCTCAGTTTAACAGCTTTGGTTTAAGCGAGTTGTCACTGGTTTCCCTAACCATAACCTTAACTCTAGCCCCTAAACCTCAACCTAGCCCCATACTTAACCTCAACCCGAAATTTAACCCTGTCTCTTACCCAAAATGTTAGTTTGGCGGATGAAAATAATTGACAACCCACGTGAACGCGTAGTTAAAAGCAGGTAAATCTCCAACCTAATGTACCAAACTACTGAACTGCACCAATTTGCGGAAAAAGCGCCGTAAATTCACGTTAAGCTTTATCAAGAATGATTCGTCAAAACACATTTCCTGCAGAACTTTTTTTTTCATTGGAAGAATCCACTCAGGTTTTTCACCGTCAATGACATTGTCGGTCTGTTGCCGGCTAAGCTGCGGAGAGAAAGCCTATTCATTCAAAAGCCAATAGGAGAAATTCAGACAGACAAATTAAATCACATTTGTCTGTCTGCACAAAACTCTAACGCTGATTACATTCGCAAGGACGTAAGTTTTTTTCACCCCACGTTGCGAATGCCCTGACGTCAATCTAAATGAAATAAATGGAAAATGAGAACCGGTGAGTGAATCGTGTCACCAGACCCTGAAGGGTATCTTGAAAAGAGAAATGGACTCGAGATGTATGGAATGCAGGGTGACTGTGAGACAGGAAGTAAAAACCTGAATTTTTATTTATGTATTGTGAATGACCTCCAGACTCGAGAGACCTTTATCTTCCAGGGACAAGTGAAACCGCTCGAGAATGAACTATTAGAATGCCCTCAAATTCAGACCAGATTTCCTAACCACACTGGGGTGATGTACGTTCACTGAGGAAAACAAAGAAATTCTCTTTTTTTTGAATAACAAAGCAGGCCTAAATACATTTGTAGCACCTCTATATATGTAACAATATCTCACAAATGTGATGAGTGTGAATGTGTGAGTGTGTGTGTGTGTGTGTGTGTGTGTGTGTGTGTGTGTGGGACTTGTATGGCCACACCTGTGAGAACTAACTCTTGAGAAGCCAGAAATGTTGTGAGGACATTTAGAGTTGTGAGAACATTTTGGGCGGTCACAGAGGATTACGGCCAATTGGTTAAAGTTACGGTTAGGGTTAAGGTTAGACACAATTTGTTTATGGTTAAAGTTCAGGAAAGGCTGTACATTATGAGAGTAAGTCAATACAGTGTCCTCACTTGTATAGCTATAATAAAATTGAAAACTGGCTTTATTGGCTTGATAAAAATGTATATTTCACGTTGCCAAAGCAGAAGCATTTATAACAAGACACCAAAGAACATGCAAATCTACTATAACTGAAAACCATAATATAGCTATATACAATGTGTTAATTTGTGTGCACGTTTGAGTGTGAATTTATTAGGAGCGACCGAGCATTTCCAACCCCCATAGGACAATGGGGAACATGCATAGATCAGATCATTGAAAATATTAAAAGGAAAAAAAGGCATGAGCCAATTTTCATGCTGTTCAGACACTGGAAACGCTAAAACCAGGACACTCTTCAGGAAGACACCCCCCCACGTGAGAGTTTTGTGAACAGACTAAAATTTTCTGACCTGTTATCATTTCAGAAGTTGCGGTAATTTTAATTAGTAAATGATAAATTAATGGCTGCAGAGTGTTTTCAGCCCCCTAAACTGTTCTAAAAAGCCGTTGGGCTTCCGAGAAGGCATGTTTCAAATTTTAACTGACAAAATGCATGTTTAATCAGTTGAACAGAGCCTAATGGAGAGGCTCTTAAAAAAACTGCTCTGTTATGATGCGTTTGCCATATCTAATGCACTCTATTCTTCATCACACAAAAGACTTACTCACCGCTGACTTCTTTTAGCAGGGTTGCGAGTATGTGCCTGATTTTCACAGGCATGTGCTGCAGTGTTTAACTGCTGTTTAGAATAGTGATTGCAGCTGCGATTGGGATAAAAACCAACATTCTTGGGGGGGGGGGGTCCCCGAGACTGGCGTTGAGAACTGAAGCGCCAAGGGAGTGATGTGCTGCGACAATTTGCAGGAAATGCTCCAAGTCTCTATCTGGAATCGGCGCGAGGAGAGCTCCATAATTTGCGACCCATTCTATGTTAGAATTTAAAAGCTAAGCACAGCGCACAGAAATTACTTTTTACTTAGAAGTTAAGACCGAAAAGGAATAACTGTTAAATGAATTCTGGGCCAAATTTATCCAGTTTTACTCTGTAAATGTATTTTGCCGACACTTCATGTCTGATTTCCCAGTTTTGTTCAGCACAATTTTTAATCACCAATTCCACCTATAAGCCCATCTTTCAACAGCTAAACAAGACACCAGTAGAGGTGTCTTTACAATTCATCATCTAACTCTCTCATTCCTGTTTGGGGCTACAAGGGGTCAGAGCATTACCCAGAATGCATTTGGCAGAACATAGGTTTCCCTTGAGTGAATGTGCTTCTTTTCAATCCGATATGACCGCTGTCATTGTGCCAAGCCATCCTGCCGACCAAAACCCCGCCTCCTTGGGGCATGTCATTGCTAATCAGCCACATGGTCTCACTGTGGGCCTTCATTACAGCGTAGGCAGAGACTGTCATGCAACTATTTACCTTCACCTGAATATCTTTTTCCTTGATCAGCATGTTAGAGGTATTTGCTTTCATTCAGTGATTGAAAAAGCAATTAACCCCTATAAACTCAGCTTATTCACTTCAATTTTTCCTCAAGTAGGTTCAAAGTTTGAAAAAGCCTTTTCTCCATATTGTAGGACAATATCACGTACAGAATATTATTCTGTCTGCTGGTTGCAGCGCGTCCTTGAAGCTACATCACGCTTATACCCAGAGAAATACTCAAACCCGGGAAACCAGGTTTTTATGGCCTCAGCATGACATCAAATGGAAAATATTTATATCTTGTGCATCATTTTATAGACATTTCCCTGTGATTCAGCTGGACATATTGGGGATCGTTGGATATCTTGGGATCTCCCACTAGAATTTAAAATAGGCCTGAAGTTCCACAGGTTTGAATACAACAGCTGCACTTTACAAACCCATACATGGGTCCGTAGGTTTTATGGGGTTAATTTATCTCTCATTTCTTTGATTTACGCCCCATCACAACACTATCGATGTTCCTGCAACTAACAGTCTGTTGAGTGCAGTCAGTATTGAGTGCCCTACGATGATGAGCGTGGTGATTAAAGCGGGAAAACCGTTTCCTGGGTCGTTGCGTATCCTGGGCTTTAGTCCCCTCGGTTGTGCAGCTTTTCGGATCCGCCGTTCGATGTGCTTTCTTCCGAGGAGAAAAGAGCAGTAAAAAAAGGTTCAAGAAATGGCCGCTCAGCAATCAAAGAGCCCTCGAGACCTCGTAAACCAGCACCTCGCGTTTCATCTCAAAGCGCATGCCCAACATCGCCAAACGTCTCAGTCAAACGGAAAAGGCCAGGATTCCACCGGCGGAGCAAAAGGATTCGACGGAGTGATTGAGAGGGCGAGGTAATTGCACGGTGGGGGAAACAGAAAGTCCATATATGGGGTTAGCTTAGCCAAGACACTACATCACTGCTTATCTCCATTTAGCAGCATACGCCAGTCACGTTGCTATGAGGATAGGTGAACATTAGCAGTATTGGCACATTCGCCATACACAGGATCGGAATGCGTGTGTTTGAATAACAGATTTGTATGATAAAACCAAAAAGGCTGCTCTGTTTGCCAAACCATCAAGGTTAATGAGTTTCTGACAGAGCATGACGGATTCCTCCATTTTGGGATTCCGTAAGCCTTTTTGGGGTTCTGAAACCACACTTCTAGAGCCCTTATGTGGTTCCAGCGCCCCAGTTTGGCTTAAAAACATTTAGCTACTTTGCAGAAAAAAAAAGAAGAGAGGATTCTGGCCTGGATTTTGGGGATTTCTGGATTCTGAAGCTCTGTGCACAGGGAATTTCATAGTGCATGACTAATGCGTGATGGTCGTTGTCTGATACCGTTAATTTCCTTCGCAGCCTGTTTTTTGTTCGTAATGACGTTCGACGTGCGACAAACACACGTTACGCTATTCCAAAGTCGTGTCCAACTGAAGTGCCGGAGCATAATTTCTACACAGGCTTGTTGAATTTTAATTTGACCTTTTGTTGAGCAAAAAAAGTAGCTGTGTGTAGTCACCTCATTTAGCCTCAGTAACAGACCGCAGCCATATGCGAGCACTAATTTGCAGATGAAGCTGACGTTTCGTGAGGTTGTGTCACAGTATTTGAACTTGGTTGACTCTGCGTCGCACTAACAGGGCTGTATCACACAGAGGCAATATTTTTTTTTGCCCACGGCTGCTGCTTGCACAGTGTTAGAGGAATTTCCTGATAGACAGTGCGATTGTCTTCAAGTCTAGTCAAGTCAACTTTATTCCTATAGCACATTTAAACACGACAAAGTTGATCCAAAGTGCTGCACAATACAAACCACATACAATAAGTAGAAGTAAAAAGAAATAAGGCCATTAAAAGAGACTAAAAAAAGCACATTTCTCAGATGAGGGGAAAAAAAGTTTATTCAAGTTGCCTGAAAAGCTAAGGCATAAAAATGGTATTTTAAACAAGATTTAAAAGTGGAACTAGTAGGACATGACCAAATGCGGAGAGGGAGGCTGTTCCAAAGCCTAGGGGCAGCGACAGAAAAGGCTCGATCACCCTTGAGCTTCAGCCATGATTGCGGAACTGAAAATAATAGCTGGTTGGATGATCTTGATGGTCTTGATTACCATTACAAACATAAATGCCAATTTCAACTTATTATAATATGCTCTGTATAACGCATGGATTCAGAATCAATTTAGGCCTGTTCCCTCTTCTCATGAGAGACAGCCTGTGGGATGAATGTTTTCTTTTTTTTAATTCTGCAATGGGCCAGAAACTCCTTGCCCTGGCGGTGCCATTTTCGAGCCAAAACGAGAATTAATAACAACATAGCAAGGTTACTGGGCTGGATGTCTTTCCGAAGGGGGAGGGAGAGCTTCTGGATGAGTCTATGCGATCTTAAAGTTGGAGTTTTCTGGTAAGAAATCTCTAATTCAGTTTTCAAACAAATAAAGTTCTTATTTGGTGGTTTTGCAGTGGATTTGTGTTTGAAGTGGACAATGATCTGCCGGGCTTGGTGTGAGATGGGGTTTGTCCTTTAACAATAGCTAAGGTAAACTGGGAACATTTTGACACCATCAGGGCCACCGTTTACGGACTGTCTGGATTTTATCAATCCTTTTCCCCAAAGCCCAGTGGTCCTTAACTCTATCTGGGCCATTAGCCAGACCATCAGTCAGATCAAGTGTTTGAAACGGCTTACTTGCTTACTCTTTCTTGCGTGAGTTAAGTGCACTAGATCAGAGAGTTACTTTGTGTATACTTGAATACCAAAATTGCACAGGCATTTCAATGGATGTGGCCATACTCTAGCCCACTGTACATGCCGTGTATCTTCTGATCATCCGGCATGACGGTTATGCCGTAAGACGTCCACCTAATTAAAAAAAAAACATTTGGCTGTTAATTGATGACCTATCCGACTGTGATTGGACGGGAACATGGCCTTGCCTCTTTATCCCTGAGTTCAACTGACTTCTCGAAAATTGTGTTCCCAAAGTCACTTGCCAAGCCATTGAGATGTGTGCAAAAATCCAGGTTGATTAATCTAGAATACTTTCCATGCTTAACAACCTTTAAATTCAGTGCACTCAACTTGCTGTGGTTAGAAACATCTATGTTAAGATGTGTAGTGGTTTCAGTAAATACACTGTTAAAATCTTTTGTTCACTCATCTTGACTAAATCAAGTAATCGTGTTCCTTTGAGTGAGTTAATTTCTGAGAATGTAAAGACTTGACTCTTTACATTCCGCAAACTAAGCTCAGTTAACGCAACAAGATGACTGAATGAAGTCCGGTTGAGTGAACAAGTAATTTTTTTATGTGTTGGCAGTATGTTTGGTGGACAGTACTGAGGAGGTGTACGTTTCAAGGGCATGGCAGTTGGGAAGCTGTCTCGGACACGGCCTAACCTACACTGTAAACCCAGATATAGTGGTGCACTCAAATATTTTGTGAAAACTGATTACCTCAAAAAATATGAGCCAGCTAAATGATGTTGTCATGCCGCACCTCCAGTACTCCCAATCACCGGTCTATTAAGACCCGGCCTGCGTTCCACGTTCCACCCGGATCACCCGCATCTGTTTCTGATTGTCATTGTGTCAATAGTCTGTGTATATAAACGCGAGCTCCGCATTCTTACGGTTCGAAGTCTCGTAAGCCTGTTGTCAAGCTCTAGTCTTGTATGGACTCTATAACTGTGTAATTGCGCACCTTTAAAACCTTTACTGAAGCTCTGTTACTTTAGTTATAGTACAGCACATTATTGTAATTATATTTGGAACATCGTTTCCTGTTTCTTTTTGCCTTTTGCCTTTTCTGCCTTTGCTGTGCTTCAGAAAAGGCATAATAATTATAAAAACCTACTTCATCTTTGCATCTGAATCCAGTTCCACGTTTGCCGTTTTCAGTGCGCTCTACTCGGTGCACAGAAAAAGCCATAACAGATCTTGAGTTCACAGCACTTAAAAACATGGTAAAATAACTTTTTTAAACATGTAACATGTTTTTAAGTACCGTCCACACAAAACAATTAAGCTGGCTTACATAATTTTTTTGAGGTAGTCGGTTTCCACAAAACATTTGAATTCATCATACTATCTGGGTTTTCAGTGCATTTGTGGTGTCCTACCTAAAGCATAACTGATGTAGCTAAACTGTGAAACATAAAACTTAAAAAAGCAAGGCTACCAGCCTCAAAGCATTTTTGAGTTTGCTCAACTTGAGTTTTTGACTATGCACAAGCTAATTTTTGAAAGAAATCGGAACTTGAAGTTGAGCCAACTCAAAAGTGCGTTGCAGGTGGTTGTTTCACTTTTTTAGGTTGTGTCAACTTATTATTTATTACCGTGTAATCAAGCCCATTCTTACCTGCATATGGCGTGTTTAACATGGATCTAGCCAATGGTACCGAGCAGAGAGGGTTTTAAATCACTGCCCAAGCTCACAGCTCCTTAAATGTCTCACTGACTGTTCAATTTCATTGTGTCAAAGACTTCAAACGGGACTTACGTCTTGAGCTCTTAAACAAATTTGCCATCATTCAAGTGTCTTCACCAGTATATTATAGGCATATACTTTTAATCTACTACTTAAATAAGTTTATTCAAACACACTGGAGTCTATTATCCAGTGCTCGCATTACAATTCATGGGCAGGATGAAGCCAGGATGAAATGTCCTTGTACTCAGCAGATATGCAGATTGAATCTGCTCACTGAGAATAGGCCCTGATCAAGTTGGACGCTTCATAAACAATTCCTGGATCCATCTCTCGTGCAAACAGTACACATCCCTACCTATAGCGAGTGTATTCTTTGAAGTTATCTATAATTCATCCAGGCCTTATAAATCCTATTTATTTTAAAGTTGCTCAATCATAACATGCTATGTATGTTCTAGCTAATTATGTTGCTATAGATGTTTCATCAAATGAACAGAAGTAAACTTTCATAAAGTGAGGTTCAATAGCAGCATAAATTCCAGGTGTCAATTTTGCATTTCAAATTATAATTAAAATTGCATTCACAACAGTGGCTTTTAAAGTCGCTGATAAGTTGGGGAAAGGTAAAGTAAGGACAGGAAACAAACCGCAGTGCTCAGCATTGTAATGAACGGGAAGGCAAGTAAATTAAGTTAGCATCAATTATGTTTCTTCATAGCAGGCAGTAGTACAGAATTGCACGCTGCTGCCACTGAAAAGGCCCCACTGGCTGTCACAAACATTATAATACACAGTAAGTCCTTTATAAGTGCCGTAAAAGGTGCCTAATGGTACTGCCATGTCAGATGAGTGTCTTACCTGTGTAACACTGCCAGACTTGCGTTAGTGAGGTCAGACTGAAAAGTACCATCAGCGGGCTACCGTGGGCTGTTCCCGTAACGTGAACACACGTCATTATGATCTCCTGCCGCATAAATGCGTAATACGGAAAGTATAACCTGAATCGACCCGTGAAAGGCTGCGTGCGCGCCAAGTCAGATAAATGAATAATGAAGCGCGGCTCCGATAAGACACAGGAAATGTGATGTGTTAGCAAAGCGTTTGACTCACACGACGGCACTGCTCTGCGGACGAGAAAGAAAAACACAAATCTAATATTTATTCTACCTCGTTCTCTCCGGTCAAGCCGTAATGGAACGAATTCATGCAGAGGCGGCGCGGGGTGTTTTCGCCCATCGGTAGTCTACCTGCCTCAAATGCTCTCGGTCCAATTCTGTTCCAAAAAACTAATTACCAGAAGTGCTCCATGGTTACAATGGCAACAAATAGCATTCCCGCATTTAAATTTCTGAATTTCAGGTCTGTAGTGCCCATGCCAGCCTGTGCGGGGCTGCACATTTATGCGATCATACGATGGAGATAGACGCCTTTTGTATTTGTAATTATGAATTTGGCCACCCAGCATCTAACATTTTTGGCAATCAGGAGATGACCAGCAGTAAGGCAGGTCGTGAGACTCGAAAGAGCTCAATATGCTCAGCATAAATAACATGATATAGCCAACATTGTATCCTTATGGTTATATTTCAATTCAATGGGGAAAAAATGGCATTAGTAAGCCAACCAGCGGCACTAGTAGATGTAGTAGTACAGGCCACAGCAATGATCATCACAATCTTTGAAGTAATAATATCCTTATGTAAATATCCTATAGTTATTTTTAGTAATACTACAGTATTAATGGCTTAACTATAGTATTACTATAGTTTGCATAGAATCACTAGAGTAGTACTGTGACCATCACGCTATAACAATAGTATTACCACAGTCAACAGTAGCATGATATTACTATAGTCCACACAACTGTATTGCAGTAGTTTCAATAACTATAGTATCACTATAGTAATACTACTCTTTGGTGGCAAAAGTACCACCCAATAACTGTCAGATAACTATAGCTTGGTACTTTAGTAATTTTTCATAAGGGGAATTTTAATGCTAATAGTAGCCATAGTAGAATCAATTGTAACAGAATTATGCTAACTGGCTCTGATTTTATCAGCAGAAGTGTTTGTGGTAGGCTTTACTTCTCCTTAAAATGGAAGTTACAATCTAAAATAAATTTTACTCACGATAATGTACCCTACTAACATTGCGTCAGTAAACGTCCATGAGCACTGCAGATGCAACATGATAGAAATAAACATGAGCAATATAAGGTCATCTGCAAAGCACATGAATTTTAATGATTTGTATTTAAAAAAAAAAAAAGCCAGGCAACTGCACCTGAAAGCTGCATAAACTGTGAGGTTGGCACTGGGCCTAGTGTTCAAGAGAACTAATTTCACAGTCAGTCACATTAGACACAGCATACATCCTGCATCTGTTGCGGGGAGAAAGCAATTACAATCCAAATTAACTCGGCAGATTGAAACGCTTTAAAAAAAGAGAAAAGAGACATGAATCATCGAGATTCCATCTCCAGGTTTGACAATCGCCGAGAGGAAATGGAAAATCACCGGCAAAAGCCATGGAGGATTTCAGACATTGGGCATGAAATGTGCTGTAAAATAAAGGAATTACAATCCCATTTAGCCAATGTCGTCCCCAACGAGTACATCACAATACAAAAACACGGGACGGCTTTGGCCCTTATCTCTGTTTTGTATTGACCTGAATCAGTGGCCCAAAGCATTGTGGGAAGGTTTGGCTGATAGTTGTCGTCTTGCTAGAGAGCATGAAGGCAAAAAAAAATTTTATATCTGTGGTGTAGGCACTGGTGAGTGAGAGATGTTGCGTCACCGACAGCTGACACGTTGGATTTGTGTCGGTGGTTGCATTGCATTCTTAACCCTTTAAATTCTAGTGGAGACCCAAAGGTTTCTAACGATCACAAATATGTCCAGCTGATTTACAGGAAAATGTTTATAAAATGATCTACAAGATCTAGATATTTTCTTTTTGATGTAATGCTGTGCCCATAAAAACATGGCATCCAGGGTTTTAATATTTCTTTCAGTATAGGTGTGATTTAGCCTCAGTGAAACGCTGCAACCAGCAGATATAGAATATGTATGGGACATTATCTTACAATTTGAAAATTTAAAAAAAAAATTGTTGTTTCCGACTCTGAACCTACTTAAGGGGAAACTTAAGGGAAAAGTTAGGGTTTAAGAGATTCTTGGACTAAATTCACCACCGAAAATGAATACTAAGCAATTGTTTAAATATTGACCAAGTAAATAATTTAGCGACCTTATTACAAGCTGAACGGATGCGAAAGCTCGCTTGACCCCAAGTCAACAAAGCTCCGGAAAAGCAAGCGCATATGTCAAGCAATTATGCCAGAATTATGCAAAATTTAATAATCCACAGGAAACTGAAATGAACCGGGCCAAAGAGTGATGTCGACACTGACTGCAGTCCCTTGCTCTGTCATGCAAATGACTGTTGTTGCTAATATTCAAATTTAGTGAGAACATTGCTTTATAATTTACTGCATTATACCCATCTGCCTTAACGTCTGAGCTAAAATATGCACAACTTTTTCATTAAGTTAATTCTCTTTTGCCGTTAAGCATGCCATCATTGCTGGAACACTGGTGCTCAAATTTAAATATTTAGGTGTGTCTATATATATAGTGGTTACCGAAGAGACAGGTGAAGGTTCTGGAGTGGCCATCACTGTCTCCTGACCACAGTATCATCGAGCCGCTTTGGGGAGATTTCAAACATGCAGTTCATGCAAGACAACCAAAGAATTTGCAGAAGCTGGAGGCTTTTAGCAAGGAAGAATGGGCAGCTACACCACCTGAGAGAATTAGGGGTCTCATTGACAACTATCCCGAAAGACTGCATGCTGTTATTGATGCTAAAGGGGGCAATACACAGTATTAAGAACTAAGGGTATGCACGCTTCTGAAAAGGGTTCATTTCGTTTAATCTCTTATTGCCATGTTTTATTTGATGATTATGCCATTCTGCATGACCTACAGTTCGATATGAATCCAATAAGCAATAAAAGAAATGTGTTTCGCCTGGCCATTCATGTTTTCTTTCAAAAGAATGTTACCCATTTTATAAATTTAGCCAGCGTATGCAAACTTTTGTTATATATACACTGCTTAACAAATTTATTAGACCACCACCCAATGTAAGGTTTATGCCACAGCTCCCCTAAATTAACAGTATAGGTAATTACCAAAATCATTTTTTATGTTTCTCTAATGATTAATCCACCAGTATGCGCAAGCTCTTTAAGTGAAATTATATTTTTAATGCTAAAATATAATTACTGATGTTATCCATGAATTTTCAAATTTACTGCTTTAAGGTTTTTTTTTTTTGGTTTTCTGTATGAATAAGGACTATTAAGTTGTTTCAGTTTGTTATTAGCCAAAGAAATAACAATATATAATTTTTAGTTTTAACTGCCAGAATTTATAACGGTCAGGCGGATTTCTATTAGGGGTTGATATATGTGCGATAGTAAATGGCCTGAAATTTCTTTTGGTGTAAGATCTATTAGTAAATAGGAAAATTGCAGGTTTTCAGGTTCCAGAAGTCGACGGTTTGCTTTTTATGGTCTCGAGAAGGGTCACCCTCCAGAGGGCCAAAATTGAACTTTTAAGAAAAATAGGTTTTTGAGTTGAAATATCTCAGTGCGCCCTCAATAGCCCAGCTTCATTTTTACTGTTGTCAGTCTATATTCGGAGGAGTTTTGGAAAATTATGAAATTTTGGTGGGCTGTTGAGGGCGCCACCTATAGGGGGCGCTTGAAAACGCCATCTTGGACCAAAGTAGCAGTCACGTTTGAGGCATTCCTTGCTTGCGCCCTCATTAGCCCAAGCTTGTTTATGCATTATATGATTCTGTAACAGTGCCTTGTACTATTACACTTGAAATTGTAGTGGGATGGTGAGGGCGCGGAACTATAGGTGGAGCTCAATTCGGTGAAAATGCAAAAATAGGGGTATTTCACGGCTGTAGATCTCCATGCGCCCCCATAAGATTTGAATGAAATCTGTTTTATTTGATAGTGGACATGCTGAAGTCTCCCGAAACAAGCTCAAAAGTTCTCCACCAACAAGCGTCCTCCGCTAGGCTTGGGAATTAGGCCTTAATTGTGTTCTTCAGGAAGCAATGGACCACAGCTGAGGTGACTGCAAGTCTCCTTTGCGGTGGCCCTACCTGTCTGTAGGCTGGCTGGTGCCCTCTGGTGGACTGCACTCCAAACTGTTCCCTTCATACCACCATAATTCGAGTGATTGCCAAAAAAAAAAAAAAAAAAATACTAGGATGTTGCAATTAAGCCCCATTCCTAATGCTTTATGGGATAGTTTGGTGGCCAAGTCGCTTCCAGTCTCGTGCAGCTGCGGGACAAAAGTTGCGTTATTGTGCTTGGTTACGGATACTTGGCCATACGATACCGAGCATAGATGCCGTATTAATTCTTTATGCATCCGGTACTTTTTCTTGGCTTGATTTTAGCATTTATATTGTTTGCAGTTTCTCAAGTATGGCTGAATTGTTGTTGTCACGTCGCTGTGGAAGCTGCACACTGGAAGTGTGGCAGTCCCGGATGTGTGAGAAATTTCGGCGAAAAAGCCACATCCAGGTATTTATTTATTTTTTTTGTATTGGTGATAGCTAGAATTGATGGATAGATGGAGTTTCTGTCTCATTGTGAGACAGAATGTAGAGGGGATTTATAAGGTTTTCAGAGCTGTAGTTCTACAATTCTACCAAGTGCTCATCTGTTCATGTCAGACAGCTGACCTGCAGCTATGGTTCTTTTTCGCCATCGCTGTTTTGTACCCCCTCGAAAAAAAAAAAAAAATTAAAAAAAATCAGATGCGCTATTATCGTGTACATGTCTGTCCGTAACAAACTTACAAAACGCGCATGCAGGGTGCAATACCTGTTTGCACCACCAGGCACCTCAGTGTTGGAACAAATGTGTGGCAAGGGGGTCTTAAGTGCTGAGACACATTATGTTTGGTGTTTTACAAATAATGTCCTACTTTTTTTACATAATTCCCCTGCCCACCATGAATATTCATGTCATTTTTTGTCACTGACGTACGTGTGATTCGATTATCGACGATTTTGCCCATTAGGAACTGTTGAAGATGTTCCTCTCTTCATCTCGCTCAAGAGTCTTGCCTACCTTTGGAGATTTCAAAGGCAAAGAATTTTTAGGCTAGCTTCTGATATTTTGTTCACCCCCCTGTATGTACCTATCTGAAAAATCAATACAAGCTTCAGTCGGGTTATTCAATATAAATAAATGTCAGTAGCACAATCGGAGAGCACTGAAGAAAACAGTATTTGCAGTTTCAAAGCAAGAAAAAGTTTGCGGGAGCTCGCTGAAGACAATTTAAGACTAAGTCCTTAAAAGCGTGGAAAGCTTTCAAGGAAATGGTGAAGAGAAGCAGGAAAATAGGGAATTACTTAACGCAGTCCAATTGAGCTTTTCCGCAATGTGAAACCTCTTGTTTGCTCGTTTAAATCAGGTCTTTCGAGTCTCCCGGACTTATGCTGTACTCGTTAAGTTTCGACGAACCTGCAGGGAAATAAAGAGTAAGTTCATAAAACACGTTTTTTTTCATTTATAAATGATGTTTTCATTTATAAATGACAGGCTTTTAGGACTTTATTCTGCTACTGTGTCTTCTCATGACTCATTTACGGTTTAAGAGCCGAGTGTCACTGCGGAACTCATTTGCAGAAGCAGGGCGACATTTTCTGTGTCACGCTGACGAGTCGCACTGGCGATGAATACGTTTACTGACACGTGATCTGAGAGAGTCAGGTAAACACACATATTGCGACTCGGTGAATATACCTGAAGAGCTGACCCTTAACCCTACAAAGCCTACATACCTGTATATGGGTCCATTAAATGCAGCTGCTGTATTCAGACCTGTGGAACTTAAGGCCTGTTTCAAATTCTAGTGGAGATCCCAAGGTTTCCAATGACCCTAAACATGTCCTGCTGAATTACAGTAAAATGTGTATAAAATGATGTTCAAGATCAATATACTGTCATGGTTTGGTCCCGCTGGATGCAACCTGCAATCTGGCGGGCACTGGGACCATGTACCCAAAAGAAGAGAAAGGGACCCACTAGCACAGGCTGATATAAAAATAGCAAAGATTTAATAAACATACTTTAAAACAACCAAAAAACAACAGGGGAGCAGCAGCACCACACGGCAGGGATAAAACCAGAATGCAGCTGCAATACCAATTGGCAATGCAGCTTCTTAAATACTTATACTTCACCTCCACTTCAACGAGCCACACGTGTGGCTCGTTGAAGTGGAGGCGAAGACAGCCGAAGGGCGAGGGACTGCAATGAAACCATTACATATACTTTCCATCTGATGTTATGCTGTGGCCATAAAAATATGGCGTCCTGGATTTGAATATTTGACTATATCTGTGTGATGTAGCTTCAGTGAAGCGCTGAAACCGGCAGATTCAGAATATGTATGAGAAATTGTCCTACAATATGAACAAAATATGGTTTTCTCACTTTGAACCAACGTAGGCGAAAACTTAAGTAAAAAGCTACAGCTTAAAGGGTTAATTACTGTCATATCACATCCGGCTGAGCTGTAACAGAAAGGTTATTGTTCTGCATCAAAATGAATGGCATGCTGGGTAATTCTTAACTCTCATCTTTATTTGTTGAAGTGGAAAACTGTAGTCTTTAGAGTCAAAAAAGAACCACATCCTGTCCTTTGTTTTTGTATTAATTAAACTTTCAATCATCAGTGAAAGAGACACTCCATGTTACATGCTAGCATTGAGCTGACAATGAATGGAGGTCAATGGACAAGGCGCTAATTCGCTTTTTTATCCTTGGTCCATTGACATCTATTCATTGACATCACAAGATTTGCAATGTAGCAAGAGAGTGTCACTTTAAACCTGACTGAAAATGTCAAGAATGTTTTTTTTCTCAACAATAATTTTATTGTTTTCATGAAGGTCTCTTATTTTCTTAACCTCTTTTTTCCGAAACAGGTTTGAATTGGACACACTCCTGAAACTGAGGGCCTCGTGTCAGGATTAGCCTGATGCTTCACCGCTGACTGCTCAATGATTGGTGGAGGGAAGGGGCCGAGGACAAACTCCCAGGTGGGAGAGAAACAGAAAAATATTTGTTGATGGTTCAAGTTCCTCCCGTTATATGAATTGAAAAAAATTGTGATAGTGGAACAAAAAATGCTAAACATTTTTGTTAAACACTGTCTAAGCAGTGTAAGAACCTATCAGATAATTGTCAAATTCGTGCCTTATTGTTTAACTTTAAGGCTTACAGAACTGATTTTGTTCTCCCCGTGTTTGCGTGGGTTTCCTCTAGGTACTCCGGTTTCCTCCCACAGTCCAAAGACATGCATGTCAGGCTAACTGGAGACGCTAAATTGCCCATAGGTATGAGTGTGAGAGCGAAAGGTGTGTGAATGGTGTGTGCGCCCTGTGATGGTTTGGCAAGCTGTCCAGGGTGGGTCCCTGCCTTCCACCCAGAGTCAGCTGGGATAAGCTCCAGCTCTCCCACGGCCCTAGTGAGGAAGACATGGTGTAGATAATAGATAGATGGATGGATGGATAGATAAATAACGATGATTTACTAAAAGAGAATGGAGAAACAGTAAATTGAATCAACAGACTTTCTAAACACATCCAAGGTTTCATGTCATAAGATGACGGACACGTCACGAGGGGAATGCAGAAGCAATCACCTCATCTTTTGAAATGATCAATGAACCAAAGAGGACGATAGAATTTGCCCCTCCTGCATTTTCCATTTCAAGGCACTAATGTTATAAAATGTTAAGACTCGAGCTGTTGTCGCTATGATTATTCAATGGTACCAGTCAATACTGGCTTCTCAGCAGTTATTCAATGGCACTACAGTTGACTTCGTATTAAGCCAATGATTACAGAAAAAGACCCTGGTAAGATTATGTGAGTTCAGAAGATGGTGAGCCATTCCAGCTGATTAGAACAATTGATGCTGTGGGGTAGAACAAAATGGGAGAGGCTTTTAAAGATCTGTCACGGAAGATAATGCAACAACGGTTTTGCTACAAGGACATAATGACACTACAGTATGTAAGCCCTGAATGCATGCATACCATCTACTGATGTCTTGACCTCCAGAATGACCAATGAATAAGAGCAGAGGTATGCAACGAGGGCCATATCCTTCCCTGGTTTTCACTCCAACTTCTGGCCTTTAATTAGTTAATTATCTTAATTAACCAAACTATTTATGAAATCTGACTTTTCTGCTGCATTTCTTTAAATTATCATAAATGACCACCAAAGACTGTTCTTGTCTCCCTGCATAAAACATTTTTCTTGGAGCAAATCTACGCGGAAATCTGTTTTTTTTTTTTTTTTTTTCTGGTATACGACCAATTAGCTCAATTAGTCCGGGTAATTGATGGAATTAGAAACCTGCATACGTACCGAACCTCCAGGACCGGAATTGCCCACCTCTGAATAATAATGTCGTCGCTCTTTGGTACTTGCCTGTTTGCATTATACTTTGTAATTTTTCTCCACCAGAGGGCAGTAGGTATCACTGGGTGGCAGGTCAGGTGTGCACGTCAAGTCTTGAGGATATAGGTTGGTAGGAGGTGGTAATGCTTCGGTATGCAGTTCTTCCGGAAATGCGCAGGCATATCTTTGGAAACATTGTCATAAATACCGGCTTTGTGAAGCTCACAATGTAAGGATTTTTCTGATATATATTGATTCAATTCTGTAGTGATTTTTTTAATAACTGTAGTTCTGTGGCTATCAGCAAGTATCCAACCGTGTCCGTCTGTCCCTGTTGAAGAACTTTGACTTGTGGCTACAGCTCTTTCAAGCAGTTTTGTTTTTCGGTGTTTGGCTAATGCTGTCATACTTTTTGACAATGTTCCCCTTGGCGCCTTGAATAACTTGCCATTTTGGTGACTGGCGCACCTGCAATTTGGGAACCAATAATTTAGCCAATTTTGCACTCAAATTAATGGGAATGACCTATGTGGATGATTTTGTGCTTGTTGTTCAGAGACTTCAGAGTCGAAGCCATTTTCAGGGCTG
This sequence comes from Gymnothorax javanicus, assembly GCA_029692085.1. Taxonomy (NCBI): domain Eukaryota; kingdom Metazoa; phylum Chordata; class Actinopteri; order Anguilliformes; family Muraenidae; genus Gymnothorax; species Gymnothorax javanicus. The sequence goes on along the minus strand of CM056198.1, from coordinate 7,609,027 downwards.
CATGATCAAGTCTAATCCTAGAGTCTGAAAGACAGTAATGAAAAGGTCTCCTACTTCATTTCATCACCAGCACTCTAACTAATAGATCTGCATGTTTCATCACCAGTAAGAGACAATAAAATAAAACGCAAAGCTTTAATTCAACACATTCAACACAGTGTTTGAGGCTAATATGGGCCAAACTTCTCTGTAAGAGTTGATTTAACTCTTTATACATTATTTCTTGCCTTTTAAATGCCACCCCAAATCAGAGAGAAAGTTGGGACGGTATGTTCAGATTAAAACTGGAAGCTGAGATTTGTAAACTATCTTTTAGCTAACGTACATTGAAAACAAAATCACCACATTAATTTGATTGATGTTTAAAAATGTGCACATTTCAAGTTTGATGATTCTTACAATGTATTTCAAAAGTTTTCACCACATTGTAATGCTGCCATGTCTTTGCACAACATTTCAAAAAAACATTTAGGTACTGAAAATGCCAAGTAAATAAGTGCTTCAGGAATAATTTTATGCCATTCTTCCTGTCAACAAGTCTGAAGGTGTGCAACAGTACAGTAACATTCTCCGTTTTCATATTTTGCAAATCAAATGCACCATGTTTTCTGTTCGGGACAAGTCAGGCCTGTTGTCAGGCCAGTCCAGCACCCACACCCTCTTCAGCCGTCCCTTTTTAATGCTTTCAGAATGCAATCTAATATGCATGGGCATTTTGGGAGAAAAATGTCATCTTGAAGGCAGCATAATTGTTCCAAAATCTCCAAGTACCAATCAGGAGTAATGGTGCCTTCACAGAAGTGTACGTTACCCTAGCCAAGGGCAAAGACACAGCCTCATACCATGACGCATCAGGCTTCCATTTTGCTCAGTAAGGTTTTACCTGTAATATGTGGAGGCAACTATATATTGCAATGCTTGACAAAGGTTTGCCATAGTAATCCTGGGACTATCGCCTACAGATAAATGACAGTTCTTGAAGCAGTGCTGTCTGTAGTGATCAGAGGTCACGGGCATTCAGCTTAAGCTTCCGCTCTTACCGTTTACGTACAGAAATTGATCAGGATTCCTTGAATTTTTCAATTATGTCATGCTCTACAGAGGGTGAAACATCCAGATGCCCTCTTATCTTTCTTTGAGGAACATTTTTTTAAACCTTTCAATAATTTTCTCATGCATATGTGGAAAAATTGGAGATCTCAGCCTATCTCTGTCCTTGATGTATAAGGCTTTTCCTGGATGCCACTTCCGTACCAAATCATGATTACAATCACCTGCTGACATCAGCCGTTTCAAATCATGCCTTTATTCCAATTTCTTTCCTCATTTCGATTCCTAAATTGCCTTTGTACAGACCTTTTTTCGAATGCACTGCAGGCTTGAAAGGCATGAAAGGATGTAAATGTACGAATAAAATTCAGTTGACCAAGCAAAACATAAAATGTCACGTCTTCATCCCGTCTGCAATGAAGTAGTCTCAGTCAAAGTTAAAATAGAGATCACTGCTTACTATTCGTAAGTGCATTTTCCATTCCATCCTAACTTTTTCTGAGCTGGGGTGGTAATATTTCTAAATGCTATGCACAAGTTGTCTGTGAATGATGAAGAATGAGTCCACATATACTGCAGCACTCCTGGCAGCAGTGGAAAAACTATTGGGTTTCACAACTGAGCAGTCGCGCCCAAAATTATTCATACCCCTACCAATTTTTGTTTTTTTTCGTGATATTTTTTGACTACTCAAATTTATTCTTGCACAAATGACACAGTAAGTTGACATAAGGCTGTAAGAAGCACAGTAAACAATTTTGCAAGAAATACCATACTTTTTTGGTATTTTATTTGACAGATTTACAAAAATGCCATGTCAGAATTATTCATACCCTTTTCTCAGTAATTGATGGCAAAGCCTTTATTCACGATTACAGCCTCTAAACGCTTCCTGTGGTTGATCCCAAGGTTTCTACATGTTTCCATGGGGATTTTGGCCCACTCCTCTTTGGCAAACTTCTCCAGATCCTTAAGGTTGAAGGGTTTCCTTGACATGACCTTGGTCTTCAGTTCCCTCCACAGATTCTCGATAGGATTGAGGTCGGTGCTCTGGCTTGGCCGCTCCAAAACGTTCACTTTGTTGTCCGCTAACCATTTCTTGACAGATTTGGCTGAGTGTTTAGGTTCATGATCCTGTTGGAAGATCCATTCCTGCCCAAGACCAAGTTTTTCGGCGGATTGCTTAATGTTTTCACTGAGGATCTGGATATACTGGTCCTGTTTCATGATGCCATTAACTTTTACAAGGTTTCTGGGCCCATTCGCTGAAAAGCAACCCAAGAGCATTATACTCCCGCCACCGTGTTTGACCGTTGGGACCATGTTTTTCAGGTTGAACACTTCACCTTTCTCACGCCACTTACACTTCTCCAACCCAGAGACGCAAGAGCTCGTTTAGCCTGCAAAAGCTCACCTGGATGAAGAAACAAGCTTCTGGCTGTGAATGTTATGGACAGATGAAACAAAGATGGAGCTGTTTAGGCACAGAGATGGAGCTTTTGTTTGGCGTAGGAAAGGTGAAGCGTTCAACCTGAAAAACATGGTCCCAACGGTCAAACAAGGTGACGGGAGTATCATTCTCTGGGGTTGCTGTTCAGCTTATGGGCCCGGACACCTTGTTGAAGTTAATGGCATCATGAAATAGGACCAGTATATCCAGATCCTCAGTGAAAACATTAAGCAATCTGCCGAAGAACTTGGTCTTGAGAAGGAATGGATCTTCCAACAGGATCATGATCCTAAACACATGGCCAAATCTGTCAAGAAATGGTTAGTGGACAACAAAGTGAACACTTTGGAGTGGCCAAGCCAGAGCACCGACCTCAATCCTATCAAAAATCTGTGGAGGGAACTGAAGACCAAGGTCATGGCAAGGAAACCCTCAAACCTTAAGGACCTGGAGAAGTTCACCAAAGAGGAGGCCAAAATCCCGTGCAGACTTGTAGAAACCACAGGAGCGTTTGGAGGCTGTAGTCGTGAAAAAAGGCTTTGCCATCAATTACTGAGAAAAGGGTATGAATAATTCTGGACATGGCATTTTTTGTAAATCTGTCAAATAAAATACCAAAAAGTATTGTATTTCTTGAAAAATTGTTTACTGTACTTCTTACAGCCTTATGTCAACTTACTGTGTCATTTGTGCAAGAATAAATTTGATTTGTCAAAAAATATCTCGAAAAAAAACAAAATTTAGTAGGGGTATGAATAATTTTGGGCGCGACTGTATATATATATATATATATATATAAAAGCCCTTTAATATCAAAAGTGATAAGGATGAACCTAACATACAGTGGACCTAATGATCCGCGTACATTGTTGTCATTTCAAGCAGCCATTCTGGATGACATTACTATCAGAATCATAATGATTATGAGCTGACAGCCTTTGAGACTCAGCAGGTGTTCCCACCCAACGAGCTTGTCTGTCAGTAGGACACCGACACACAGCTACGTACTCTGCTGCCTAGGAGACTCTTGGCTATCCGAGTGAGTTCCCAGCAGACTCAAAAAACACATCTTTCCAAGTTTGAAATCCTGCCAGAGCTGCCTAGACAAGCGCCTCTTTCAGGAACATGAAAGCGCATCGCAAAGTCTTCCAAATCTGGGTAGTATCTCGACATATTTAAATAGCATTAATTCCTAGCCTTCATACACCAGTGAGTGATTGTGTTAATTAAGTTAATGGCGCAACAGAATGTGAGCAGAGTCTGGGAAAGCAACATACAGGCTTGACCAATTCGCCAGGGAAAGTCATCGGAACCGAATGCCGATTAATGACACTCCGGTTAGGAATGCGCAAAATACCGAACTAACCCACTGGTGACATGGATACATATGCCTCAAGTCAGAGGAAGTAGAGATGAAAACCGCACTCATGTTGAGCATCACTGTCGAAAGATTTCCTCAATTCCTAAAAAAAAAAAAAAAATCTAAATTAGCCCCTTGACTTACATTTCCCTCCACCTCGAGCCACCCCATGATTGCATGATTCCACACGCCCCTTTGACGCCGTTAATGGTTCCCCATACAGATGAGATCTCTGAACCACGCGCTATTTGACGTCGTCTGGCTACAGGCTGCAGTTCCGCGCACTAGCCGCACAGCACGTATTGCGCAACGTGACTTTCAGTTGTCGGCCAATCTCCCTGGACAAGACTGGAGAAAAAGGAAAGATCGTACAGTAATTACGTTGCGCAACATTCGCGTTCGTCTTTACCTTTTTTAAAGAGGAAGATAAGGCGACTTGCTATTGGGCGCATGCTCGGCTCTGGAACAGTCTCAGCATTCGTCCGGCCGGAGGTGACTCGTTCATGGTCCCTGGATGTAGTCGTGATGTGGTAGCGAGCACAGCAAGCCTATTCGCCCCTGCGTAAGCTCATGTCTCTCGTTTTCCCGGCGTCTCTGAATGACAGAATAATGAGTTAAAAGGCAAGCTGTCTTTTGAAAGCGTCGGATCCTCAGACAGATAGCGGGTAGAAGGATTACTCTTGTTTTTTTCCTAATTTTTTTCGCCCAACCATGGTTTTCTCGGATTCGTGAAGTCTTATCGGTGGGTATTGCTGGACTGCGATCATACGTGTTGGTTCATGATTTTTTTTTTTTCCGAAGAGGAGTTTAACGTATCTGGACAGAAGCTCTCCTGTTTTGGTGTATGTGCTCGATCCATCAGCCGCTCTCGTTTGATTTTGATTGCTACAGCTGCATCCTTATTCAGATCCAGATTTTTGAGAATATATTCACCGAAATGAAAAGCTGTTCCAGACCGTAAACTGTCGCACTTTGCCGTTTCGAAATTTTCATTTTTTATTACCCACACCACCTAGGCAGTGCGGGCACGGTGTGGTTTTTTCGCTGGATTTGAGTTCCCTCCGACAGCTAGTCTTGCCTCCGGCAAGGACTCGTCGCTATCGGGCTGGATATGGTGACATTAACGTGAAGATGGATTTAGTTTTCGGTCTCTCGTGGCTTCTTACGGTGTTTCTGGAGGGCATTCATTGTCAGGGAGTATATGGTAAGTGTGCAAACGCGAGGACATAATCAAACCTGGATCATTAATCACTGAATAAATAATGACATTTGCATTCAGAATTACACGCGTAATGCATGGTTATTGAGGAAATAAGTGTTATACTTGACGTGATTACCATGCCGCGAAATTTTCAGTTTTCAAGAGTACCGGCTTTCAATCAACCACAGGTGGCTTGTTCTTATTTTCTCACATGGTGCATGGCGAAATGGTTGAAATACGCGATGGGTTTGCTATTAATTTACTCGAGTGTGCATTTTATTTTGTTGCTATTCTGCTATTACATTTTGTTCATCAGTTCGCTTTGAATTTATCTCATTCAGCGGGAATCAGCTAAGCATGGCTGGATATGCTTTATTCGTTTCGTGCGTCTGCATCACAGACATATATTTTGAAATGAATCTAGCTTACCACAGAAATTTAAATTTCCTATTGGTCATTGTCATGCAGCGAGATCGTCTATAGTACATACATAATAGGCTCTTGTGTCCTAGTATCCATTAGAATAAGCGTGCGCAGTCATAGCTGGCATGCATTCACGCCAGTTACATGGAGTTCTTTTTAACGTTGCGGGACTACAATGACGGCGTTTTTTCCCCCAAATAAAATTACTTTTATATATTGAGCAGGTTGTCTTGTGAGGCTATTTAGGCCTTTATTTCTCAGGTGATTTCCTTCTGCATACATTTAACATAATAAAATGGATGCAATCTATCCTTGGACATCGTTTGGGCAGATTTTGGTTATGCCCTCCAGTGTTATTAAAAACGTCCAAGTTTGAACGGCGTTTAGCCTGTTATTACGTTTTTTTTTTTAAATCTGGTGTTCGGCGAAAGAGACGTCCCAGTGCGCGACAAAAACAATTAATCGTTATTCATTTAGTCGGGAGATGACTCATAAAGAAAACACTTGGGCTTTATTAAATCACGAGAGAGAATAGCCCTACGGAGGAACAATCGTGTTTGATTTGAATGGTATCCTGGACCGCTGAAGGGTTCCGTTTTGAGGCTGGTGCGTGGTCGCTTTATATGGCGGCACTGAAAGTGTTAAATCACGCGCAGGCACTGATTCACTTAAGGTTTGTTCTGCCTCAGTTTTCGGATTGACTTTGCCATCAGCCCTTGCAGGAGTGATATCCCAGTGGAGACACTAGTGTCCGGAGGCTCAGTGGCGAAAATAGCGGGCTGGGACTGCCTCCGTTGAAATGTGCAATAGAGTTTAAAACCCTATTTATATTGATATACCATTTAATAATTCAGTTGAGAACAGCTACCATGGGAATTTAGCTATAACTAGCATGTGAAGTAATGAATGAATTGCTCTAATGTTTCGCAAGTACAGAGCAAATGCAAGTGATGCCAAATGCGATGGGATGCCAAATTACGCTGGCAAAAGACGCTAGCTTTACCAAGGCCAATGCCATAAAAACATTTCTGATGTACAACATTTTTTTCCCCTGTATGATTGAAGTAGGAGTAAGCGATTTATCGAGTCATAAGCCGTGCAACCCGCCCTTTCTGAAGCTACAGAAGTGACATTTCAGAGCGGCAGTGTCGGTATTCATGGGAACTGTAGTTACAGCAAGTGGGTTGTGATGCAAGGTATGGGTAGGTGGGGAACAGTTGTAAAGATCAATGTTGTCTTCCCTTTGGGAGAGAGTAAACAAACCAAGACGCGGAAATTCCGCAGGAAGGAAATTGAAGTGAGTTTAGTGCATTCAGAAGTTTGTACTCATTACACAGCCAGTGGAGATATTTTCACTCCAAATGCAACGATGCACTTTACCATGCGCGAATGGAAACGATAAGAATGGATAATGGTAATGCAGTATATTCTTCGTGTCTTAAAATAGGGTGTCAATTATGGCCATGTTCAGTAGATGCAAAGCATTTGGAGTGGGGTAAGGGTTATTATGACATTCAGATAACGGCAGTGGGCATAACATAATACGAGTTTGGGGGTAACTGACTAATAATAATAATAATAATAGGTCTAAAAATAATAATTGTGTCACAAAACCAATAAAAAGAAACATCAGGTCGAGTGTGCACAAAAACTGTGCGGATTATTCATGGAAGAAGTCATGTATTCAATAGGCCGAAGAACATTAGCCGTCATTATATTTCATGGGGTCTGTAAACGGCTTAAATGATTATTTGCATTGTGAGAGTTACTGTTCGAAATACTGGGTGCACACTGCACGTATGTGGTCACAGATGACAAATGGTCTCGTTTTTAGAGCCTTTGAAGTTCTGCCGTGAATCATTGACCTCTGGGAGGAGCAATACCACCCTTATCAAACCCACGTGATCTGAGGAAGCCAAATATTGTCCAACAGTTCCTCTGCAAGACAGTTGTTCCAAAGTTTGACACTTTAAACTGCATTGAACATCCATTTCACACACTTGCATGAATGCTACTTTTTATAATTGAAGGAATACATGGTCATGTACATGATAGCTACATCGCTGCAATTCTTGGAAGACCCTTGACAAATTATTTTACAATAATATATGAGTAAATGTGCAGCTGTTCAAAATAGATATTCTGCATACGCTCAAGATCAAGGTTAATTGACTGTTCATTAAGTACTCATGTAGGCCCTTGTCTAATTAAGTGAACAACTAATCAGGAAGTCGTGATACCTTTTCACCTCTCTAATTTGTTTACGAGCCGCAAATTAATAGAAACAAATTCACTTCTGATAGTGTTATTAAGCCAAGCGCACCTTCACCGTCACTTACATTTTTTTTTCACAGACAAACAGCAGATTCTGTGCCAAATTTGATTCCAAGATGCAGGTTTGCATTCAATTGGAATGGACTATTTAAGCTTGTGTTTGGACCTAAAACGTAGTACCCTGCTCGGGAGTGGTTTAAAATCAGTTTATAAAGGCGGCACTTTATTTCAGACGTGTGCGTCATGCTGTATGGAACTGTTACAACTGGTAGGAATGTTGTCTCACGTATACGCTATCTAAACAGGGTCTGCACGAACTGAGATACTCAATTTTGCACTCCTCTAATTGCTGAATAATTAAATTACATCAAGGTAATTGTCCCTTATTGTCTTTTAATTGCCTTACACAGTAGCTGTTTTCTCGTGTCAGTACACGGTCAAGGACTCCGTGTCAGACTCTCATCCTAATCTTTGTGACTTCGGTAAAAAGACTTTAAAACTCAGGGCCCAAAACAGTTTTTAGCTTCACAATTTGTTCATATCTTGCAATCCACGCATTTTTCAGACGATGTGATTCATTTCTCAGTACTGGGATGCTGAAAGCATTCTTTTATCTTAATTACATGCTGGATATATGCTCTATTGGGTTGATAGCCTTTCTGAGTTGACGGCTAATATTTAAACAGCGCATCTTGAATACTGAATTCAGAAGCTAGTAATCTGAAACATTCCTAGCGTAAACATCTCGTGGTGAAAAACCACTTTATTTTATGAACAAACCTTCCCCCAAGATGGTGTCAACGTAAACATGCATTACATGGCTTTTTGAGAGATAATGCGCCTAACATGAATGGAAACATAATGAATAACAACATTGAGGAATGATGTTCACAAGTTCAGTGTACAAGTTTTGCATGGAAATGATGCTGTTGGACGATAGCGTGAGCTAGCTCCACATCTCGTCCTGATGCAGCTCTGGCGAGGACCCCGTTCGCGTGGCGTTTGATCTCTCTCAGCTATTGAAGCTGCTGTGGGGCCTGAAGGACCTTTTTCATGAGTGTTTCAGATGCTGGGCTTCTAAGCTATGCAAATGGTCTCTGCCGACGAACACTGAAGCCGGCTTTGTTGCTGCTCGAAACCTCCACCGAAGGGTCCCGGACCGCTTTCCTCGGATCATAGTTCTGGTGTGTCGGATTCAAGTCTGACTTCTACTCCTCTCAATGTGTCCTCCAGGGGTTGGACACTTAAGCCGAGCCAGATGTGGCCATGTGTCAATCTTGGCAACAACCGAACTGTATGGCGATATAAAGCCAGTCCAAAAGGGCAGGAAATTGGATACGCGGCGTAACTCTTCTGCTTACTTGACATGCCATGCTTTAAAAATTATCATTGCCCCATGGCCAATAGGGTGACTGACAAGCCACTCTTCCCGCATATAAGGGGCAGTACGTTTGCACATATCTCAAATGGGCGGCACCTGGCTGTCGACAGACTTTGCTGGTGTGGCACAGCCGAAAGGCGAAACCACTTTTGATTAGGTCGACTCAAATCTTTACATCATTTTATTTTTGTAAATGATATTGAGGCATTAGCTGGAACATGCCTGTAAATACTGGGATGATGATTTTCAGGGCCAAAAGGTTTGAGGGGGACACTGCTAGGGGGGAGGGGGGTTAAATTGTTATAACTTACAGGGAGGGAATATTCTTTCAGGGAGCGGGAAAATTCCAAGCTATGCTATTGGCCAGTGATAAGAGATGCCTCACCATGCTTTGATGTGATTGGGCTATCCACATTTGTTTGTGTCTTTCTGTGAGGAAATGGCTGAGTCTTTTCCTATCTTCACCACATTTTATGCTGTCATTTCAACTTAAAAATCATACACTTTTTTCTACAAAATCGACTGAAGTTGACTTAACGATATGTCAAAATTGCAAATGGCGCAACAATTTTGTAGCGCATGTGGTGCAGTGATCTCAACCTGGGCTCCCCAAATCACGATCCTCGAGGGCCAAGAACTGCTGGTTTTCCACCTTCCCTTTACCGAAGAGTCAAGTGTGAAGGCAGCCCGTCCAATCAGTTGCAGGAATTGTTCACAGAATTGCCAGGAAAGAAGGAAAACCAGGGCTGGATTTGGATTCAAGAGCCAGATTTGGGCAGCTCTGCCGGGAAGCCCCAGTCATGCACCATGTTCGGATATTCAGAATTTCAGTCCAGCATGGCATCGTTATTGGCACAGTGTAAGGCAAAATAGCGGTCTGAACACATTAGGGCCATTCGGTTCCTGCTAATAACTCCCAGGCTAGTGGATTACCTCATCTTCATGCAGAGCATGTCGATTTTATGGATGGAGACCAAAGATTTTAATGTAAGGCCATTTAAAATAAGATATTTCAGCCATCTTCTTATCAGGGATTTACTATCAGAGCTTACATCCTTGCATATTAATAATGCATGGGGAGGACTGTAGATGTCCACAGAGGAGGCCTCGGGCGTCTGTACCTCATATTCAATGGTACTGGACAATTACTGCCGCTCACCTCGGATTATTGTCTGCGACCTTCAGTGGTTTCCAAGTCCAATTCTGCCACTGCGGCGCATTTCTCGCTCCCATTCGCTTTCGCTTCCAGCTAAACGCTGTTCCAAGGACGTGACATCACCTATCAAAGCAGTTTGTCATTGCGGCATGGGGGGACTTGCAGTCATCTATTTATTTTTTTATTTGTAGCGTGTTTGCGCAGCAGCAGAATTGATGGCTCTAGACCGGCCATCTCCAAACGGTATTCCCTCTTGAGCTTTCTCGCGGTGGGGTGCGGTGTGTTCGTATCGCCGCAGGGCCGATTCAGTCACATGACCCCAGTCTTAAATCGCCCGCGGCAATAACGAACCCTCAGTGGCGGGAGAGCGCGGTCCCAATCATTGTCTTAATTAGCCCGCGCATTAAAGGTTCTGTCCGGTTGGCAATCGGGGTCGGCGGCTGACCAGGTGACCTTTCTGTCACTTCCAAAACTGTGATCACGGCGAATCAATTACGTCTGTGCTGTCGGAGGCCAAGGTGAGCCCTTTAGTATTGACATTAACTTCGGAAGTGGTGTCACCGTAATAAACCTGTCAGACCGTCTTGAGAGTTCTTGGTTTGAAGAAATCCTGTGACTCATCAGTGGTTTATGAGTTTAACTGAATGTGTGGTCTTTATGCAGCATGTAATTAAACAGCATTGCTACATCAATTCAAAAGAGCACCAGTGGCAGACTAGTTATTTCGCTATTATTACTGAATTAGGACAGTCCTCTCTATTTCCGTTGACATTTGCGTCCTGTTAGCCTGCTTGTAATGTCTTAAGCAGTGTGGAGGAATTTCAAAATTAATGACCAATAAAATAAAATTGCGAGAGCAAGGTCTTAGGCATAATTTTCTAATCTCTGTGAATCTCAGTGATTTAAAAAACACTTTGAAGGGAATTAATTAGTCTTAATGACGCATTCTGCCAGTCAGCTTTTAGAAATACAGATTCTGATTAATGAACTCAATTACTCTATCTGGCTGTAAACATTCCAAATACACATGCTTAATTTTTTTTCTTTTTTCAAAGGAATACTCAGCCGACTCAATCAGACTATATATGTGCGCGCGCGCGCGTGTCTCAAGAAGAAATTTCATGAATGCTGTATATAGCTTCACCATACAAGTACCTTTTCCCTAGATACCATCAGGTGCGTATGCTCTATACCCTACAACACAGTGTATCAAAATTTCTTACTGTGGCGGGTAATGTTATCACTCAGTTAGCAAGCACTGCAGGCTAATGTTTGCATTTTTAAGTGCTACCTAGTAATGTTACTCCATGTGGTGATGGCCCCATTTCCCCATCAGCCTGTGTGTCCCAGGGATGTTCAGGTTGTAAAAGGGATTCTGCAGTCGCTGACAGCGGTGCGCGCGGATGTGTCACGCCTACGTCTGTTCGCAGCGGAAGTGTCATCTGCTGTCAGCTCATGTCTCTTTTACCGGCTTATACCTTTGAGATCGCTCGCCGCGGAAGTTTCCGGAAACCAGTCCCAGCCTCTCTTATATTCCGAACTGGCATTCCAACAGCAAAGGCCGAGGAGCGCTAGAAATTGTCCCGCGCATTTCTGAAGCACTTTTAGAAGGAGTCTTATCTTTATATCGACGAGCAATGTCTATATGTAATTCTGTCGAGCAGAATCTGGTTCTGAGAATGTGTTCAGGAACCTGAAGAGTTTCTTATTTCCATGATCAATGGAGTAGGCAATTGCATCAAGAATTGCAACTTCTAACCAAGTGGACTTCTGTGATTCAGTGAGAGGAAGTGTGCTGTTCTGAAGTCTGAATTTGAAATCTGCTTTCTCTCTCCCAAATTCATTTTTCATTTCCCGGAAAGCCGGCATGATCTTAAATGTATCATTAATCATTGTGTACAAAGGCATATTTTCTTGCATTGAAACTTTTATAGTGGTATATTTTGCTTATCCATTCATTTTCCTCTATATTGGTAATGCTATTTGCTTTATTTTCTGGTAGTATGATGCCACAATGAGAAATGTTTTCGTAGGACTTCTTTTCACGCGAGTTGTTAAGACGGTTGTATTATCGGCTACGGTTTAGTGTAGCCAGCGTGTAGGAATGCATGTTCACATTCGCTGTGGTGTTCCACTTAGAATTAATGCGATCAATAATCCTGACGATCGATAGGCAACAACGAACAAATTACCTCTAGACATGCAAGAACGCCCACATACTGTAAAAGCCTGTTTATGGATTAAGGAATTATGAGTACCTGGAGCACAGTGGGCTGCAGAAATTATTTACATTTGGCTTGTAAAACCACAGAGTCAGTACCAACCGCCATTCAGCAGTAACTCTGCCTGATTTTACGCTTTCCAGCAAGTTCCACAGGAGCAAAACTAGAAGGGCACTCGGTCGAGCGCATACCTCAGCCACGCCATGTCAGTATTATTGGTTCTGGATCCACAAGAATATTACCCAGATCACCAACAACTATAATCAATTCTGCATCAGTGTAGATTCTATCTAACACTGAAATTTTATGAAAATCTGTTCATTACATAAGGGACAATCATTCTTTTCAGGTAGCTCTATTTTAACTTCTTCGGGATCTAGAATCCAGAATATATTCCGGATCACCTCCAGATTTTAATCATCTCATCCTTGAACTACCACCTACCATCCTACCAAATTTTGTGCCAACATGTTCCTAACTTTTTGAGTTATCCAGTTAACACACAGACAAACAGACAAACACGGGTGCCACATGACACTTCACTGAATCTGTCATCCACTGACGTTGCTCGCCAACGTTAATGGGCAGCTTTGATTGGACAGCCAGATCACGGAACACCCAAATTTACTGCCATGGAAACCATTTTGTTTTCAGAATTATTTTACCGTGCATTTTATCGAAAATTTAAATACTCATAAACGTTAATGCTCGTCGCGTTGCAGTAGAGAACACAGAAACCGAAGCGTTGACGTTCGCCGAGAAATGAATTCAAAGCGTCATTTGAAGGTTTGCATTATGATGTACATACCAAGTTACGCAATAACCGTAGGGCCTTACCACGATACGACATTCAAAATTGTCCCGTCAAAATCCCTTCCCCCAAGACCATGATTAAAATCAGCCTTGCCTGCGATCACAATCTCTCAATTCTGTATATTACCTGCCGCAGCCATATAGCGTCCATAAGTGCTTGTGGAGCTTTTAAACTCTGTAGCTCAGGGAGTCGTTAGCCTTCTCCTGCTGGTTTTCATTGTTACCTTCTTACTCAGTGAATCGGCAGTCTCAGTCACCTCTCCCGGTCCCCTGGGTCTAAATTGGCCGCGGCTTTTGTAGCGGGGGAGAAAAAAAGGCCCAGCCGATTGTATGGAGCGGAACTCTGGACTCCCGACGCGGTCGTTTGAAAGTCATTTTGCGGCAAAGAATATTTGATGACGGCAGAAAGCAGTGCACAGGTACACTTAACGCACTGTGGTCTACTCCCCGCCTGTGATCTCTGACCCACATATGTGGGGCTGGAAGTTTAAAAAGCCCCACCTAAAAGGTGGCCTCTATGCAATTATTATTATTTTTTTTTTTCCGGATGTTTCCCAAAGCAGGTCTTCCAGGGTGCCGGGATCTCAATCTGCATGGCTATCGGGAGCCTGGCCCACTGCCCGGACATGTCTTTGAAATCAGAACAATTTCTGTGGTTTGTTTTCACATTGTTGCGCCTCATTATTCACCCGATGCACCCCACGGTCTCTGGCCCAAATGGAAGTGCGGCATCGCTAACAGGAGAGTGTTCACTCTTTAAATGCTGTAACTCTTTTGGCATGCTCGTTATAGAAGAGCCACTGCCCAATAAACTGATTGGCGCTCGTGGGAAGGTGATCCATCTTCACCGAATGCTGGCCGTAGTCACGGTGGTGCAGCATTTCCTTACAGCAAGAGGGTCATGAGTTTGAATCCGGCTGGGGGCGTTTCTTTGTGGAATTTGCATGATCTTCTCGCGTTTGTGTGGGTCTCCTCCAGATTCTCTGGTTTTCTCCTGCAGTCTAAAAACATGCATGTAATGCTGACTGGAGATTGCAGGGTGCCCACAGGTATGAGCGTGTGTGAGTGAGTGATGTGTGAATGGTGTGTGCGCCCTGCGGTGGATTGGCAAGCTGTCCAGGGTGTGTCTCTGCCTTTCGCCCATAATTTGGATGGACTCAAGTTCTCCCACGATCCTAGTGAGGAATACACGGTATAGAGAATGGATAGATGGATGGATGGAGAGAGTCACCAACCCTTCCTGACGATAAGAAATTCGATTCGGTCATTTGAATAATTGAATCATCCACAGTATGATACCCTTTACGTTGTTTTTTTTCACGATGCCTGTTTTTGCATCTCGACCAGTCATGATTCTGTGGGTCTTCGATGTGCTGCATTTCTGTGGAAGAAATGGCATCTTTATGTCAGGCAATAAGAACTTTGGTTTGGTGTTTGAATAGTTGAATCATTGATAGCATGGTAGCCTTTACCGCAACATAGTTGCGTAGTTCGCAACGAATCTCAGCCGGTCATGAGTCCGTGGGCCATTGATGTGTTTTGTTTTTGGCACAGAAAATGTCTCTCAGCCTCAGCTGATGGCTACACGACCAACGCAGAAGTGCAGATGTAACCTGTAGTGGTGTCTAGCTAACACTGAGCAGAAAGAAACACTTCTGTTTTATATCCAGCAATAGGGTTGGTGACTAAGTTGTACAAACATGTTGTGCCTTTGATTATTTAAGTACCTTTCAATTTTTCACCTAAAATAGTGATTTTTTTTTTTTTTTGCCGTCATCTCAAAAGAATCGCTTTGGGGGCATTATGTCGAGGCACTGAATGAGTACTCAAGCACCAGTATGTGAACTTTTATTCATTTTCAAGGAGAAGGGCTGGTCTTATCAAATTAAAATTTGCTGTGCGCATTTACGGTGGGTAGAGGAAGGTTCAGCGTGAAAATGGCCGTGCTGTAATTTTCAATATGGCCGCCACAAAAGCCATCTTGAATTTGGTTTCCATTGATTTCACAGAGAAGAACTGATGTGATTAAATTCAAATTTGCTGTGCGCATTGGTGGTGGGTAGAGGATGGTACCTATTAAAAATTGGCTAGCTGCAATTTTCAACATGGCCGCCAGGAGCATATACCATGCTTTGTGTTGCTCCACTCGATCAAAAAAAAAAAAATATGATTTTGCGCTGAATCGACTTGGCTTTTCATTCACTAAAACGTGATGAACTCACAAAAAAAATAACCGTTTCTTGTAGCATATGTAATTATGTACATGGCTTCTCATTGCGGTCTCTCAAAATTAATTATTTGCAGTGTTCCCTGTTTATCATGTTTTCATCAAGTGGCATTTGTTATTTGGAGGTGTTTGGTATGTGTGTAATATGCCGCTCCAACCATACTTGCCTGTTCTTCACACGAGTGCTGCTTGATGCTGCGGGCTAAACGCTACCGTGTCGACGCACAGTCATTTTATTTGTCTTCTTAGATGACACATTTTTCTACCAGCCAAGGAGATGTTCGAAATAAATCTTTCTGTCAGCAAGTAGTGTTTGGTAAGGGCGTGAAACCCACTTTCTTAACTTGATTGTTGAGTCCTTGCGGGAGGGCTGTAATGAACAGCACATGCTAGCTACTGGCAATGACAAGATGGATCTCACTGCATTAAGAATTTTAGGTGTTCGAATGCTTCCAAAAACTAGAGGGCACTCTGAGAGCGCATACCTCCTCTGGGAGGTTTTGATCCACTAGCCTTTATAATCAGCTACAGAATCTGACTCTGTATCCTGATTGGTCCGGAAATTTAATAACCTCTTCCCATTAATACAGTCCAACGTCCTATAAATTTTTGTGGTGATCCGTTGAATAGTTTTTGAGAAATCCTGCTGACAAACACACACATAAATGTTAGTAATGTGGATATGATGACCAGTCAGGTACAGGCAGCGGCTAGAATACAGTGTTTAAAACAAGAAAATATTACACTTATGTCATATCACAATGCTACAGTATCTGAAATCGCAGATGATATCTTATCCTATATCTCTGTATTGCCCAACTCTTGCTGAATTGTGGATCTGCATACTGTAGTTTTACGATTTGGCTGCATGGATGCAAAACAAATGTAACATAATATAATGGATGCTTTAACAATCATGTGGTATTTTTATCTATAAATTTCAGTATTTTCGTATGTATGCTACTGCTTCGCAGTGTTGAATTCCATTTGTTCATGTGCGTTTAGTTCACTTTCACTACATTATCTTCGGTAACACAAGAGAAATTGGGTTATCAAAGGATTTTCGTTTCGTGTTACTCTCAGCCGAGGAAACACGAGGGTCTGTGATGAGCAATTCTCTGTGTAGACCACAGCTCTGATGTTCTGATGCAGAAGACAACACCACAGAGGAAGAGTGTATGATGACAGACTTCCTCCGCCCTCCTCAGAGAGCTCATAACACTGTATCACAGACATCAGCTGTCAGTGCTTCAGGCAGTGTCTGGTACTGCCGCAAACTTACACGCACCTTTTATCACGACTATTCGCGATTAACTCCAGTCTACTCGGCTCTGAGTATGACCCAGTATAACTGCCTGTGGCTTACTGGGGAGGTAGTTGGACTGATGCAACGTATTGCACTGAGCTGACATCAGGACTAGTTTTAACGCGACTGATTTAGCAGACGATCTAATGGGCGTGCTGACAGTCCGCCGTGTGTCTGTCGAGCAGAATTTTTGTTTTTTCTTTTTATTTTTGTGATCTTGTGCCCGACTCCTGCATATTTCTGTTCGGTTAAAAGTTCTGCATTTCACTCACAGCCTGAAAGTAGAGAGAGTCCGTACGGCCTTTATTTTATTATTAATGCTGATCTACTTGAAGAGCCTAGTGCTAATAGTACGTACGCCACATTTTCACACACTGTGAGGTAAGGATGGGAAAACAGCTTTTATCGTCACAAAAGTCGATCTTCTCAACAGGGATTTTTTTGTGACTTAAGTACTTTTAGCACTTTGGGTTTCAATCAGCTGATTTTATGGATCTATTGTATATTCAGACCATTTTTTTTCTTAAAAAGGCATTTTGTGACTTAAGTTCTTTTAGCACCAGAATGTTCAATTTTTAGTATGCACTTTGCCAATGCTAAAATAGTAATCGTATTGGTAGTATTATTGGCAATGAGGTTGAATTTATGGTAATTGCTGTTAAGTAGTGGTGCAACGGATCATCGTTGATCCGTGATCCGTACGGATCCCTCTTCACGGTTAGGTACGCACATGATCTGCGGATTGGTTGATGAAAAAAAAAGGTTGCGCTAAGGGTGTGACGTTATCGAATCGCAATGATCTTGGAGCGAAATGAGGCACCGCTATGGGGTGCGTGTACACAGTTGCGTCCCATTTCTTCTTGAAACATACAAGCAGTCTGAAATAAACGACAATCATTTGAAGTGCTTCCGGGAAGATAATTCAGTTTAGAACTCCTCTAATTGTCGGCGAGGTTGAGCAGCTTCCATCACCTTTTTAAGGCTCAACTGGCCAACCCTAAATCTGCTCCTGTATAATATGCCCCAAATGAAAATCAGGCAATTTAGCCGGTTGCCAATAATGATTATGAAGTGATAGAGAAGAGCTGACAGACGTAACTGCGCTACAATGTTAAATTGGAAGAATGCTAATAATCTAATGAATTACAAAAAAAAAAACCTTGTCCAAACTCCATTTCTCATCGTAGCGTTTTAGCTGATCTTTAAACTCTTGCACCCTGGTCGTGCCATCGGAGATTACCTAGCCTTGCTTTCACCATACCTTCTCCAAACCTGTTCCCATTTACGTTTCCCAATTAGCAACTTGGTGTTAATTCGTTTAGATGCGAGAATCAGTCGGTAGAATTACTGTCCCGCTCCCCTCATCTTGCATTGTTCATTGCAATTATCAAGCATTTCCCTATCCACGTTAATTGTGACATAAAACGGCAACGTCTTTAGAAGCTTCTGAATTCATGTAGCTCACAAAATAGCATATATATTTTTTCTGTCTGTGTCCTACTAGATACGCCTAAGAAAAATTTCTATTAAATGCAGTTTTGCCAACTGAGGTCCGAGTGTTAATTTTGCTTTCGTAAAAAAAAAAATCTGTCTACAGCCAGTGACATTACCATCGTGCAGGTTAACCCTCAACCTGTTTCTAATTTAAAATGGGACAGTTAGTTGGATTGAGTAACTAAGCACGTAGGCTACTGATAAGATACTTTACCAATTACCATTGATGATTAAGACATAAAGCTTGGCGTCAGTGGAGGGCTACAATGAGATTGCATAAACGGCAATTAACAGAATTTTCTTGAAATTCTACAGAGATGCCAAGTCTCACGCATTCGGTGTGGGTCTCACGCATTTTTTAGGCTTATTCACCGTGGTCTGCAATTATTCAATGAACGCTTATTAATGAGATTCTCACGTGGAGTTAAAATCCTTGTGCATTGAAGTTTCAGTTTCACTTGCGTAAAGGTGGACCTCACCACAAGTAACGTGGAAGCTGGAAATTGTGTAAATGAAATAAGTCCATTTGAAAATGTGTGTTTTATGCAATGTATAAATTGCTTAAGACCATTTCCCTTTAGTAAAGACAATCCCGTAGTAAAGACAAGCGTGAGAATTCCCAAGTCATAATCGATTCCGTGTCACTAGTGGGGAAATCCACCGTAATGCACGTGAAACTGATTAACTTAAAGGAGCAATATGTAAGTTTGTGGCCAAAACTGGTAGTGCAGTCACATTCAAAATGGCGCAGAGCGCAGTATGATCCTCTGCCCCAGGTGAGAGGTTGCCAGCTAGGTTCCCCGGATCCAGCATTTGTTTCTACAGCGGAGCTACCATGGCTGACGTTTCAATTTCACCAATGATTTGCTCCTGTGGGTTGTGTTCAGTTCAGTTCAGAAAAGATCGAGACTAATGAGTAACTAACTTAAGCAATGGTCATATTGGTCAACTTGCTCGTCACTCTTCTGTGTGGATAGCCCACTAAAGTCCATACTGTAAAATGCGTAAAGAATGAATGAGGACTCATTTGACCGATGTCCTGTCTCAATTACATTTCATATTGCCATAATGGCTGTGCTAATATTGGAACGGTTTGCACAGCGTCTCAGCATAAAGCCAGAGAAACGGACTAATAATGCATTGCTAATGTTAGCAGTGAAGAGCCACAGTTTTTATTTCTCAAACAAGTCAATTCGATGACCCACCTGCATACGCACTAACGTACCATGAACGAACATACATAACGTTTTTCGACTGTAGAGAATATTTGAAATGTCCATGCCTACATTAAATAGAATTAAACTGTTAGCCAAACTTAGCTGAATCTTACCTGCCCAGGAGAAAATTAGCAACTTGTTTTATCGGTCTTCAAACGCTTCTCTGCCCACCTGAGATTGTCTCCATCTTTCAAAGGCATGTCCTTTAACGGATCATTGTTTTCGTTTCTGACTTTGTCATGACATATTTTGAATCATAACGAGGCCTTTGAGGTTTAGTAACGTCAGACATTTGTGTTCAAACGCTGGTAGCTGCAGCTCAGTTGTAACTGGCAACCTGGATGTCGAAATGCTACTCCTTCAGTGATTGGGAGTTAGGTGGAGGGCAGCCCAACAGGCCAAAACACAAAATGACATCATCAACATTAGTTGTGGGCTGCAACTTCGTTTTTGTAATGAGAATATTCTGGCCGGGCTACTGTTGTCAGTGATATAAGTTTTTGAAATTAACATCATTCCTTAATGTCTGGTGATATATCCTGCCATTTCATGATTAATCAACATACATTTCTGGCATATTGCTCCTTTAATGCACAATGTTTTTAAATTGTAAGTGAATTTCTTCAGTCGTCTGATAGAATAATGACCTGATTCTTAACAGAAACGTGAATGCCTCTATGAGACAAGAGATGGCATCTCTGATTCTAGTAGAATATTAAGTAGCAAATGCTGCTGAAGATGTTGTTTAGATAAGGTTTAGATTTTGTTTTTGATTAACTGGATAATTGCTGTTCATACAATCTCATATTGTAGCCTCCATACAACTTTCCCAGAAGCCGGACTATAAAGACCACATAAATGATTTTGACAACATGAAAGTTTGATGCATAACTTGCATTTGAATTGATTTTAAATGCATGCCGTGAGGTGAACTTTCACAATGCACTAATAACCAATTTACTAAATTATCCAATTACCAACGCTTTGACGCAAGAGCGTTAGTAATTTAAAAGCCTACATTATTATCCCTTTGCGGCATAGTGTGCAGCTGCGCTTCCCCGCAAAAGTAGCCTATTCTTTTGGAAACATTTTGATGAAGTGCAATCTTAAAATAAATTAAGTTGCACTGCTGGAAAAAAAAAAAAAAAAAACGTTGAATCGAATTCATTCAAATATGTGCTGTTCAATGGCTATTTAAGTTTATAAATGCGGCATTCCAGTGGATGGTGATCCACTGACATGTGGAAAAGCAATGAGTGTAAATACCCCCACACTGCCAAGATGGCAAGATGCTATCTCGCTGTGCCTGGCACTTCAGTGCCTAGCGAGAGGGTATTCTCTACTGCAGGGGACATAGTGACTGCAAAGAGGTCTACACTCTCCCCAGACAATGAAGACATCCTTATCTTTTTGAGGAAGAATTTAAAATTATAAGCAGAGGTATGCTTTGCTTTCTTTCTTCTCTTCTTTTTTGATGATGTGGACATAGGCTAGTTTTTAAATCACTGCCCATGTTTAAAGAGAAGGTATCATGAAGTATCATGGCTTAGTGCACTTTTTGGTCCATGTTTGAAAGAAGAAGGTATCATGCCTTAAATTGCACTTTAATTTGTTTTCATATAATTTAAAGTTTTTATTTTTTATTTAATGGGCAGAAGTGTTGTACAAAATAAATGGAGGACAAAATTATATTTGTCTTGTCTTTTTTTTTTGTTGTTGATGTTGATCCAAAAAGTGATCCGATCCGTGACTCAAATCCGTGATACGATCCGAACCGTGAGTTTTTTGATCTGTTGCACCCCTACTGTTAAGAAATGCTCTTTCTACATTTAAAGGGTTTTTTTTTCCTCAAAATGTAGTTAAAATGACAAATCATGTTTTTTTTCTGCAGATGAGGACTGGGGTCATTAAACACCACGAAGCTTGGAAATTAGAGCAGTATGATCTTCCGCAGTATGATGATATGATGAAGCTGAGCGAAACAAATTGTCCGGTAGATTTTTCGATCTGTGAGGGGTTGATTTGATTGGCATTAAAGGTGCACTATGCAAGTTTGTTTACTTTCACTTCTGTTGACATTCAAACTGAAATAAAACAGACGTAGCCCGCCCCTCCCTCCCATAGTTCCCTCCTTCCCATAGTTCCCTCCTTCCCATGCTTCCATAACTGTCAATTCTTGTCAGTGAT
Source organism: Gymnothorax javanicus (assembly GCA_029692085.1). Classification (NCBI taxonomy): domain Eukaryota; kingdom Metazoa; phylum Chordata; class Actinopteri; order Anguilliformes; family Muraenidae; genus Gymnothorax; species Gymnothorax javanicus. The sequence continues at coordinate 7,587,266 of CM056198.1, read as the reverse complement.
TGGCCGGGACGGTTTGTTATAGTATGGGGCGCAGCCTGTGCCCCTTGTGTTTATTTGCAGTTTGTGACGCCTGTGCGGTCTCCAGAGCCCGGTTTTTTTTTTTTTACAGTGAATTTAGGGGCAGGCAGCTAGCGGATCATGGGGAGATGTCGGCGAATTGAGACAAAAATATAATTGCGCAGAAAGTAAACAAACTTGCATAGTGCACCTTTAAGTGCGGACATGCAATTCAAACGGTGATATATTTAGACATGAGCATTTAAGGACATTGATTGGAAGGAGCAGGTGATAGGCAGACTTTTCATTCCCGCCCACATGATGATGTCATATGTACAGTAAGATTATTTTCTAGAATGGAAACAATCCTCTGTGCGAAAATCCACTAGCTTTACAATTTTGTTTTAGGTGCACTTACTCTAATTTTTTTTCCCATGGTTATTCGGAATTGACCAAATTGATTGAAAAGTGAATTTTGATTTCAGCTGGCCTTTAAAATCCAGCTCATTCCAAAGCAACAGTTGCAGAAATATCCTGTTGCGGGGCGTGTTTGTGCGTGCAGGTATATACCTGGCCTTAATTTGGACTCAGTCATTGAACTTTCCCTTATTTTCCAAGCCTGTCTTTCATTCTGTATTTGACCTGGAAATCAATCAAGGTCTGCCATCTTTAATAAGATTTTAATGTGTTACATGGATTGGTTAATACAGAGCAAAGTTTTTACGGAGATAACTTTTGTTAAGAAACACCACGGCGATCTCATCCCAAAAATATTCTTTCTCCAAAAACATTCGATGTATGAATGATTGACCAGGCATCTGCAACGTCTGTAACTGCGTGAAAGTGATGTCACTTCTAAATGATGTTTGAAGGATCCAGAATGTTCCATTTTGCAAACTCCACCCCCCCATCCCTTCTCCAGACATTAGCAATTGAAATGAGCACATAGAGCAGGAGTTCATCCCAATCGCTTATTGTACCCCCGCTACGAAGTAACGAAGTAAGCGGGGTGTATAACGGTCATATCTCCCGTCCGTCCTTCCGTCCGGGTCATATCTCAAAAACCGTTGGAAATATTTCGACCAAACTTTGTACAATCGTGAACCATGTCACAAAGTACGCATCCAGTCATTTTCAGCTTTCTGGGATGTCAATTTTCTGACTTTTTCCATGGAAACGTCACATTTTGATACTTTATTCTATAGTGGACAATGGGGACAAGTTTTTCGGAAACTACTACACCTAGATGAATGAAATTTTGTTTGTAGGTACTCCTGACGATACTCTTGAACGAGTTCGAAAACCCAGTTCGAAACTTTATTTTTTACGGAGTTATTGCCCTTGAATCTTTGATTCGACTTAGTGTTCGGAAAAAAATCCGCCGGGATGCATCAATGGGGACAAAATTTTCGGAAACTATTACACCTAGATGAATGAAATTTTGTTTGTAGGTACTCCTGACGATACTCTTGAACGAGTTCGAAACCCAGTTCGAAACTTTATTTTTACGGAGTTATTGCCCTTGAATCTTTGATTCGACTTAGTGCAAAAATCCGCGGGATGCATCAATGGGGACAAATTTTCTCGGAAACTATTACACCTAGATGAATGAAATTTTAGGTACTCCTGACGATTCTTGAACGAGTTCGAAACCCAGTTCGAAACTTTATTTTTTACGGAGTTACTGCCCTTGAATCTTTGAGACTTAGTGCAAAAACTGGGATGCATCAATGGGGACAAATTTTTCGAAACTATTACACCTAGATGAATTTTTGTTTGTAGTTACTCCTGACGATACTCTTGAACGAGTTGAAACCCAGTTCGAAACTTTATTTTTAACGGAGTTATTGCCCTTGAATCTTTGATTGACTTAGTGCAAAAATCCGCTGGGATGCATCAATGGGGACAAATTTTCTCGAAACTATTACACCTAGATGAATGAAATTTTGTTTGTAGGTACTCCTGACGATACTTTGAACGAGTTCGAAACCCAGTTCGAAACTTTATTTTTTACGGAGTTATTGCCCTTGAATCTTTGATTCGACTTAGTGCTGGGAAAAATTGGCTGGTACGCGTCAATGGGAACAAGTTTACTCGAAATTACTACACCTACATCAATGACATTTTGCTTGTGGGGTACTCCTGACGATATTCATCAATGAATGAGTTTCGAAACCGAGTTACTTAAACTGTATTTTTTAACGGAGTTATTGCCCTTCAATCTTAATTCAACTTAGTACGAAAATCGACAGGGAGGCATCAATGGAGACAAGTTTGTACACTAAATGGACCTTTTTGGTACTTGATTTGAATATGACTGCATATTACATTTCCATAGAAGCGTTATTTGCTATTGACATTCATTGAGCGACAAATGGGGAGCGGGGGTACGTGAGCTTCGCTCGCTTTTTTCTTGTTATGTCTGTTTTTGACTCTTCCGTTCTTCCTGTCTGACCTGGAAGTAAATGGAAAGCCACCATCTTTAATGATGTTCCTGCCTCATCCTTGAAGGAGCTAAGAACTATGGGAAAGAAGGAGAGCTAAATGATTCTGTAAAAAAATATCTGATTGCAGTTATTATGATATTGGCATTGCAATGTGATTCATGATATTGATGTGAATTATCATTTTTGCGTCATTATTCTAATTCTCATTGAAGATTACACTATGTTAAAGTGACCATAGTGTCACTCTTTATGAGGAATCATACCAAAAATTATATATTATAATATTTATAATATATAGATTATAGATAATAGCAAGGAGGCTTGTGAAGTATGCTTAAGTGTGGATACTTGAGTGCATCCTTTATCAAAGTGTGCTTCCTGAATGAGTATTTATATTTTTGGTTTACCTCTGGATTGGTCTCTCTGAGTCTTGTGGCTTCGCCTTAAACTAAGGCTTGAAAGAGCACAGATGTCCTTTTGCCAGATATGCAGTTCCTCGAGCATGTATCCTTCAATTCCTTGTTAACTGGAGCTAAGGAAGCAAGGTAAGGGCACTAGGAAAGGATGCAAGGCAGCGAAATAAGCAATAGCCCCCTAGAATACTGTGTCTCAGTGCTGTTTGAAGCCAGTTGTTTTGTATAGCTAATTCTACACAGTGGATACAGGGATTCAAAGAGATTTTATCATTTTCTCCCAGAAAAAAATAAATGATGCGTGTTAAGGATAAGTCAATCTGATCGTTGAATCCAAGCCAAAGTCAATGCCCTGTGGAATGTGAATAGCATAGCCACGCCGCACAAGGTTACCTTTATTTCTGTCGTTCTCACCCACGAAAAAAATGAATGATGGGTGTTATGGTTGAGTCAATCTGTTCATTGAATCCCAGCCAGAATCGATGCTGTATTGAGCATGCAATGCATATCCGTGCAGCGCGCGGTCGCCTTTAAAGACGCGCGAAGCATACAACCAATCTCTCTCGCGAGCTGATCGTTGGAGTGATTCCGTATAAAAGCGCTTTGCGCGACTGTGGTGGGGGGACGGCGACGAATGGCGATATGCGGTTTATTAATATTCACTGAGCTGTGTGCGAGTCAGATATGATCCCGGGAGCCTTGTTATGGATCATAAACTCTGCCTTTCTTCTTCCCAGGTGCTCCGTGTGCTTCTGAAAGCTGCTTCAGCCTCTCCGTTATAAAGCTGAGCTGTGGAGATGTATGATGTATTGGGAAAACTTCTGCTTGCCAGTCGCAAGGATTCTTATGGGAGCTGCTCAGTAGAGCGTGAAGCTGATTCATGGCGGCGGCCATGTTTGATTGTGGGGTTCTCTTGCGCCAGAGTGCATTCTGGGTTTTTTTTTTTGGCTCCAAAGCCTGAGCACTGGGAGGAGATGAATAGAAATTAGAGCCGAATGTGAATCTTCTGATTAGCTCAGTAATTGAAGAGCCGAGTGCTAAAAGTAGGCTACTTAAGTCACATTTTCCCACACCGTGAGGTATGGATGAGAAAATGTGTTTTATAGTCACCCAAGTCGATTTTTTTTGATCAATTTTCTTGGAGTGGACATTTTATGACTTCAGAACTTTTAGCTCTGGGGTCTTCAATTAGCAGATTTTGTGGATCTATTATAAATTTAGACCCTTTTTTCCCCTCAGTTGGCATTTTTAAGTACTTTTAGCTCCAGGGTCTTCAATTATTTCAGTGCAAATAAATTTTTAGAAATGTCCTGTTCAGTAACAGCACTGCCCAAAATAGAGGCATTTTGCTTGTGTAAAGTTACAGTTTTGAATTGAGCTCAATGGGGAAATTGGCTTTTTGGCAGCTGAGGCTAACTATGCTGTAGCACCTGTGATAGCCAGTGGGGTTAGAGAGTGACTCCGGGAGCGTTAATCCCTGGTGTCGTGTGTTGAGCTGTACGGCCAAAGCTGACATTTTTCAGGACCGCATTAGTGCTGGCTGCCAGCGAGGTCATTGTACAAGAAAAGGATGATTCATCTCTGTACCTTGTCTGGTCCAGGTTACAGCTGTGTGAAACAGTCTTTCTATCTCTGTTTCTTTCTGATAGACCTTGATTTCTGCTGCAAGTAGGGCAACGGTTTGTCGGTAAAGGCGGCTGTGTCATTAATTGGGTAAAAGACGCTATATATTGAGTCTACGTACGGCTAAAACTATGTGTTCCTTCAGCTAACACTAATCTCGGGAAAACGGCCTTCAGATATTCTACCCCACTCGCCCAGAATAATTTACAGAATAGACTGGAACTTGGCACAGTGATATCGACAGGGAAATTAAAAGAATTAGGTTAGAGGTGTTATGATTTTAAGTGTAAATGTTTTACATCATATGCTTGCATTTTTATTGCTTTTAATATCTATGCCAAGGATATTTGATAATGCATCTAATTATAATTTGTCATGCAGATGTTTTTTAATCTTTGCTATGTTATTTTTATCTTGTTATATTGTGCGGTCACTGTTATTTATCATTGTTAATTATTTTTATTTTATTTGATGTTATCTATACTCTGTCTCAGGTCTCACTTACAAATGAGATCTCAATCGCATTGCGACTTCCTGTTGAAATGAAGTTTTTATAAGAGGCTCACCAGGCGTAGACAATCACTGCTCAGGCCGTCGCCTTCGGCTTGCTCCTGTGCGGAAATGTACGCAATGCGGCCGTCGATGACCAATACAGCGGACTCATGTGACAGCTGGGCGCTGCGATTGGGTACTTAAATTGGAAATTTGAAGTGGGAAAACACCAGCTGGTGGAAATTCACGTGAAGACTGTCTACCTTGACCTGCCTGCTCGATATTGTCAGCTGTGTCTTTGGGAGGTCGCTCTCGCATGTGAAACAATCGATGAAGCCAAGGAACTGTCAGATTACCTCTGAGTGCATCACACGGAAGCAATGCGAGGTGTAATGGATGGGAAAGTGATGAGAATTGAAAGCAACGATACGCTGCCAATACAGATTCCTGCCACTTGTGGAAGCCTGAGTGCCAGCAGGATCAGCAAAGGAATATTAAATATAGTTTATCGTCATCCTCATAACAAAAGTGCTTAAGTCATTTTTTTGTCATTTTGAGAAAAACACAAAAAACTGTTGCATTTTTATATCAATGAGAGTTAGGCATAAAATCTCAAAATGGGGGAAAAAATGACTTAGGCACTTTTGTTATGAGGGTGTCCATATTTCAAGCCATATCTCGCGCACTGCAATAGATTTATCATTTGGTCGTATGGCGGACAGGCAAGACAAACTCAAGTAAGAGCCCTGACCAACCACTGTGGAACACAGGACACAGCTAACAAAAACACACGCACACAACACACACACACACAATGCACAACAAAGAAAAACACATTCAGTAAGATGACAGCGCACATTGTGGTCAAACACCAAAAAGAAAAAAAAAATCTCTATCCTCTTGGGCCTGGAAGTGAAGCCTTTGTGTGGTCTGCTAATTAAGGCGAAAGGTTAAGAGCTGCCATAGCAAGGGCTGGCTTTCTGCCACAATCATGTTGTTAGTGGGACTATCGCTGTCCGTGGTCCTGCAGGGGCAGGTTGGAGTGCTGAATGGACAGCTTCTGAAACGCTAAAACATACTCTGCACCCACACAACACTGTCTGGTGACACGGTGCAAACAAATATCCAGGGATTAGTGCTTTATGTTAATAATACAACGAGGAATCATGTGTATTGCATGCTTTTAAGCTGACATAAAATAAAAAATAAAATAAAGAATTCAACGGTGAAGCTCTTGGGAAAATGTAAAAATGTTAGAGGTTATGGAACACGATATGCCCCGTTTCCTTAGCATTGCCTCGCTAGCTTATGAGCTTGTATTCAGTAGATTTCCTGTTGTTGAGGCTGCACATAGATTAGAACTGTCCCAGGTCTCTTGATTGATAGCCCTGTTTTTATATTTCACTGAGAATGCATTGCACCTTGTGTAGGCTCATTAATCATGAGACTTTGAAATATACCTTCCTAAAATTGGAACAAGGCACAAGAACAAGCTCAAACAATGTGGTACGAACATTTCAAAAAGTACATTTGTACCTGATTGGATGTTTCCCTTCCCTCTCATTGCCTGTGTCGTAACTCCAGAGTAGGACTGTCTCCATAGCTGAAGGGTTTAAGTGCAAACTGAGAGTATTCTCAGAACCTATACTACAGCTCCACCATCAACAGTGACCGAGCTGCATTCCTGGAGATTAAATAAACTAAAGGTTTCTCCCCAGCCACTGCTACAGCTCTTCAATGCGATGAACAAGAAATGGAAATACAGGCCATTTGGATTGTATCTTGCTTGGAAAATGCATAGTCACAACCATAATTAATTCCGCAGTCTATTCCAGTGGTGACAGCACTCTGATTCTGAATACTTATCACCCTGCAGGCTTTTACTCTTATCCTAACAAAGCACGCTCAGTCCACATGAAGACAACTCAGTGAGTTACTGATTAGGATTGAAAACAAATTAGAAATTTAGATTTGAAATCAAAACCTACTTGAATGCAGGTCTCAAGGGAGCAGGGCTGGTTCCCTCTGTTCTAGTCCAACAGTTCTATCTTTTAATGGTAGAGATGAAGTTTCTTAACATGTTTTCTCTTGTATTTCCTTGGAACACCTGGCATTGAGGTTCCTTTGAAGCAATAACTATGTACAGAGCAAAGCTGAATATATCTTTGTCGCCCATTTTCACTATGACACTAGCACAGGACAGTTTTGCTACTTCCTATGCAACACAGTTTTCACAATTGACAAATTTCTTACATTCGAAAACATGCTCCATCCATGTAATAATCTAAAGATTTAATGTATCTCGGAAGGCAAACCAAAAGAAAAACAAAATAGAGGCTATATCTTTGTATTTGTGTTCTGAGTGAGACAAAGAGATCAGTGATTCAAACACTAGGCATTTGTCTCACTATTATGCAAGAAGGCAATGCTGGCGATTACTGACAGTGGACATCACATGTTCGCGATTATTTTAAAGTAGGGATATTCTACCTTGTTTTTTTTTTATCATCAGAGTGAATCATACAGTGCCGGAAATCCTGATTAATCCAAAGTCAGCTGTCCTAAATCTCTCTGCTGAACACAAGGGTTGTTCCCAAAGCGGGGTCACTGCGATCGCTGGATAACTGTGTCAGAGAAAATCTGACACTACTCTCTTTAATTCGGGATACACCAATCAAACTTTTTCTATCCCGATACCGATATCGATACCTGGGCTTTGGGTATCAGCCGATACTGAGTATCGATCTGATACCAGTGTTTAATTAATATGCTGCGTGCCTCACTGTGTAGAAGAGACCGAGATCATCCTTTCATGTATAAGGCAGGTTTGTCTTAAACATTGCTTTCTTAACTTAGTAAAATAAAATATAACAAATAAGTTCATAGATATAAATGTACCGAATTGTTAGTTATTAAAATTATGGTATTTGCTCCCAGATTGGCCCATTGTCATTATACCCAATCCAGCATCGGACTGATATCTGATATCAGTATCGGTATTGATGCATCTCTACTATTCACTCGGTCTGTGTTTGTGGCCCAGGTATTAATCTGTGAATTGATCCAGCTAACCCTCTCATCCTTCTTCGTAAAACAGGGCCCACTTTCTCGCATTTTCCACTGGTGTCGCGCGTGTCGTTAGCAAATCTGTCAATGTTGGTTTGTTATTGTTAGAATGGGTGAATATGGCTGCTGTATAGGCAGGCGTCCCGCCTTTACACAAACTCTCCGCATGACTGCCCGGACTCCCCTCAGGCTGATTTCAGTGCCGAAGCTGTCAAAATGGCTGTTTGTTTACCAGACAAACTAACAGTTCTCATGACGCTTTGAGGATGTCATCTGTAAGATAAAAAGCAGTCCCACTAGAAAAAGAAAATAAAAAAAAACCTGACATCCTTATGTTTTATACATTTAAAGAAGATTCTGGTACGTCGACTGTCAGAAGAAAACTCACTGCGCAGTTCAATGCAGACATTGCAGTTGATTTGCAAAGCTAAAGGAGAATTTACCGTGACTTCCTCTAATCATATTGCAGTAAGTCTCTGCTGATGGCTTTGTAACCTGTGCCCTATGCAGAATAAATTAAGGCTAAATAGGTCGGCATAGTAACAACAGAATCCCTGTCCTGGCATACCATACTACCCGTAGTCTGATTGGCTACTCTTCACATGTGTTCTTATGCCGTTTTTCATTGGCTCAAGCTGAGAAGCTGTTCTCCAACAGTGTCAAGGGTGGCTCCTTTTGCAAGAAATTTTGATTTGAACTTCATTTCAGAGATACTTTGATGTTATTTTGTTCTCTCATTGGGAGAGAGTGGTTTGTCAGCTTGAAAGCGCATAAGAGCTAACATTTGGTGAAGCTGTCTGAGGAAATCTACACAGAAAGGACTAGGTTTATGTTGCTACTTCGCAGGCGGTTTTATCCCGGGTTAATCCCAGACGGGCGCCAGGCTGTCTGCTGTGTCGCTGAGAGCATAATTGATTCTCAGTTTCATGAGTGGCTGTGGAACCATAGACTGTATAAAAAGATGGACGAAGCTACCGTGACGTCACCCATTGGTTTCAGCATACCATGAAGGAAGCCTCGATTTTGGCGATTTGAATTGCGCCATGTTGTAATTTTGAAAACGGATGTGATTTCTTTTGGACGAGAGCGTGTATTGAAGATCCGGGGAGGACCGTGGCTCTGGATCTGACCGTATCGGACGAGGACCAGAGGATAGCCACGCCCCTAAAGCATATTCTGGTTTTATCCTTTATTCTAGTCTATATGGGACCATCATTTACAAAAATTAACATCATGATATATCGAAGGAGACTTGAAACTTACTATAGCTACCATAAAATAATGTGAAAAATCATTATTTAAATGAAAAATCAGTCTATGTGTGGAACACAGCCACATAGTTAAAAATATACTTTTTTTGTGCTCAAAATAAGGATCTTTGACCCCTTCAACTCCGATTTTCACTTGAATTTCCCCTTAATTTAAGTTTAGAGGATTTTTTTTTCACCTACTGTAGGATAATGCCACTTACATATTCTGCTGGTTGCAGTGCTTCGCTTATATCGAGTGAAATCGTCAAACCGGGACTCTATGTTTTATGGCCACAGCATTACATCAAACAGAAGATATGCAAGTCTTGTGCAACCCTTTCATTTGGGATCTTTTGAAACTTTGGGAGCTCCACTAGAATTTAGAGTAGGGCCAAAAATCCACATGTGAATAAAGCAGCTGCGTTTGCCTAACCCACTTACGGGTTCGTATGTTTTATGGGCTTAACCAATGAGAGGAATGGAATTTGATTCTACTTACAAAGTGTGCACTTCTCTCTAAAATGTACTGTATGTGTTGGTTACTTTTTTATTAGAAGGGTTCGCTGAACTCTTGCATCTTGAGCCACTAACTGTTGTACAAATGGCTGTGGGTTTACCACAGGAGCGACTGTGCGGTCAAAGAGAGAGAGAGACTGCTCATCTCCATTTAGATCAACTGTTTTCTTTACTGAGTCTCAGCGAAAACTCGTTCTGTCCGCAGGCGTGATCTTGACAGATGCAGTGGGTTTCCGTTTAGGGCTTCACTCGCTGGGTCCTTTTTGCGAAACTGTGGTCTTCATGTGTAGAAACTATAATAACTAATGGCTACTACATCAAACTACTTTAGACCTGATTATTGAGCAATTTATTGATTTTATGCACGTTGAAAGGTTTTGCCCATGCGAATTGTCTTACTCCTAGGATGTAACAGCTATAAAGAATTTTATATAGATATACTGTGTAGACAAGTGACTAATATAAGGGAAAACCTAAATAAATGCGCTGACAAACAGAAAAACTACAAATGCTGATTCTTCTGTTCCTTTTCTTTTTGGTTTACTTGTCTCTAAAAGGTTGAAGGGTCACTGCAAATCATTGCAGAGTTATTCTATGTGAATCACCTTCATATCCTATGATGAAGCATTCCCACCACGATGGGTGTGGTCTTTTCCAGGATGACAATGGCTCAAGCCCCTCAGCTCACAGGGGGTCACTGAATGGAGTATGAAAATAATCCTTATTGCATATAGCACTGGCTTCAGTCACCAAATCTCCAACTGAACTAAATCTCCAACTGAGCGCATGCAGGAGATTTACACAGCGCTCTCCGTCGCCATATATATATTTTGAAACTGCGTGAGAGAGGTTCTTCCTTGGTCCCCGGTGGATGCCCTCTTGAACTGGCTAACTAGCGCAGCGAAAGTGAGATGTGGTTAGTCCGAGAATGGGCCCTCCCAGGTGCGGTCAGGAGTCGGGCAGGTGGCCTTAAGCCGTCTGTTCCCCTGTCGAGCGACCTTAAGCAATTTCATGCCCAAAGAAGCGTTCTCCAGGGCTAGTGTCAGATAGCAAATAGCAATGCTATTTGCCAGCTTCGTTTGCTGCTGTAATTCGATGCAGGAGAGCCAATGCGGAAACAGGACGAACAGAAAAGGAATAAAAATGTAGGTTTTGGCGCATCGACTTTATTTGCATCAATTTGCATTAATACGCTCATTTGCATTCAGGGCAGAAACTCCTCGCGTGTGTCACGCAAGGATAAAATCTATTAAGCAACGAGGCTGCAGGTCCCTCTCTCGTCCTGCCCCCGTATCTGAGCCGGAGGCCTCGCGGTAAATCTGTGCTCCTCAAGGCTTAATCCACATCAATCCGGGTTAAAATATAGTCGAGTGTTGTCATTCTCGCATAACGCGTTATGTCAGCGTGTTTGATCGCCTCATTTCGGATGAGACGCGCGGGTTGTAAATATGACTTACTGCCCAAAATAATGATGTTTACGATCACTTATTATTTGATAAAGGACAGTGCCAGGCTTGTTTCTATGTCCTTGGGCGAGGAACTTATATTTTGTTCAACTTATTTGATGCACGATATCATCTGTGTTCCCTGGCACGAACAAGTGAAAAAGCCTATAAATTCTAAAACGGTATTTTCCGAAACGAGATGGAAGTACTTTTTTGGTGGTACATTTTCATAAAATGTGAGGCTGAGGTGTCGTTTCTTTTTGGAAGCCTAGTCTATTGCAGTGCTAATGCTTAGTAATTCCTCGAGCAGAACAACTTGCTTTCTGCTTTGTCCGACTAATTTTTTTTGAAAATATTTGTGTTCGTGATGCTGGCAGGACATTTTCACGTAATTTGTTTTCGGAAAAACTAGAGTAAAGGGAGTGAGGGTAACAAACCTTAAGAATTTACCCCTCAGGCAGATAGCCCCGAATTGTGATCGGAAATGCGCCCGAGTGACCACTGTTTCCGGCAGAAATGGGAACAGGATGCTGCATCACTTGAAGTGGCCAAGGTTACAGCTTTTGAATAAATAATAATAATAACAAAACAGAAAGTTCAAAAAGTTAAAATGAAGCCACTTTTAAAAAACACTGTGAGAGGCACTCCCAAGGTAGCAAAGTAGATAAAAAAAAACTTTCAAGGCTCCCTTCTTGGATAAAAAGCCTTTTAATATGAGATTTTTTTGTTTAACATTTAAAATACAGGATGTCTCAGCTCAAATGCCATGGCCCTAATGAAGGCTAGTGGGCCAAAACATGTTGTGTACTTTTAATGTTTAATATGAATCAGTACTGTATTAAAAACTTATCAATGAAAAGTGCTTTGGAAGTATCCTATATCTATTTAATAGCCTAGTTACGAGATGATGGTGCGTTCTTATAGTCTGCTGAGGTCTAATGGTAGTCCGATCATCATCCTTTATCATATGGTGGAAGTTTAGGACTTTGTAATGGCTGTGGGGTTGTATGATGTTTAGGAAAAAAGTAATGATTTTGCGGATGTGTTTGTACTAGCACGGTAAGGCCTGATAATTGATTCACGAGAAGCTAGTTTTGCGCAACATTAATGTCCCTCAGAAATTCTCTGCCCATCCTGACTAAAATGAACCTTGTGTCCAGTTCAATGCTCTGTCTCCTTAATGCAAAACAAACTGAATCCTCTCTCTCGCTGCGTGAGATTATTTGAGGAAGCAACAGAGTTTGCATTTTACGTATCAGTTCTGTCAGTGTGCTGAGAAAAAGCGAACCTCTGTCAGCTTAAATCTGAGCTCTTATAAAACGATGTAAGAGGGCTCTCTTAGATCATGAAGACTTAATACTGAATTATAAACAATAGCCAGTGCACCAAATAAGTATGCTTCATCTGAACAAGCTTAGCCTCAATTTACTTTATGCTTAGTTCCCAGTGTTGTGCGCTCCGTTACGAACGCCACGATTGGCCATTCGTAGCTGATCGTGGAACTTCTCTGTAGCTTCTTTCACACTGGACGCAAAACAAATTTTTCGCATGACAGTTTACATTCAAAGTCAATGCAAAGACGCGAATATTTGCGTCTTTGCATTGACTTTGAATGTAATCTGTCATGCGAAAAATTCATTTCGCGTCCAGTGTGAAAGCGGCTTAAAATTTCAGGTTTGGATACGAGGTGATGCTATGATCATGATTGACAATTAATCGTGTTGATTGTAGGAAATTTTTGAACCGTCCAAAACTTTTCTACGATCAACACGATTGCCACGACTGACCCCAAGATCTGATAAGATCTCCTCGATTACTCCACGATTAAGACCACGATTTCAATCGTGCCGCGAATCGTGATAGTGGGAACCTAGCATTAAAATTAATGATTGACTTTTTCTCACAACGGAAAATTCTTTGCAGTTTGGTCAGATGCCATTGTAAGCAGTCTGGACAGTTTAAGCAATTCCCAAAATGCAGTTTTAAACTTTTATTTAATAAGAAAATACTTTAAATGTATGAAATAATGCCTTTATTTAGCTGGTAAGTGGAAATGTTATTGTACAGGGGCATGCCATTAAATATTAATCGAAGACCTCACCCAACCTTGCTGGTCCAAATGTTGTTTGGCTTATTGTGTGTATCTTGTAGCCTACAGATAATTACCATCATTTTTCAAAAAAATACAATTTCCTGTCCTGGATAAAAGAATTTAATCTCCGTCATAATTTTGCTGGATCTAAGGCACAGCCCAAACTGACTCAATTTTTTGTTGTTGTGTTGTTGTGTTGGCTCAGTATCCCTCGCACAATGGATCTGAAATAAAACAATGGTTTAGTGAAAATACTCATTGGCAGCTTTGATTTGAAGTCATTTACATACACATTGGATGAGCTGGAAGTGGGAATTCCATCAATGTTATGTTTACTCCTTTGATTTTTTTTTTTTTTTTTTTTTGCGGACCACAAGTATTTGGACAAATTATCATGACCTTATGTAGCATCATCATCCATACTGTTGTGCTTGACCTGTCTGCCATGATGGCTGTACAATGACTCAATGGTATCTAGCACTAAATCAAGCCTGCTCTTGAAAACTCCCAAGGTTTCTGCCTCAACAATATGGCTAGGCAAGCTATTCCACACTGCTTACTCTCTGCATGAAAAGATATTTCCTAATATCAGTGCTAAGTTCTGCTAGCAGAACTTGGCCTACGTAATCCTGCATGGTCAACTTTGTTAATCCCTTTAACATATTCAAAGATCTCAATCAGATCGCCCAGAAGTCTCCTTTTCCTAAGACTGAAGAGATTATGGATCTTCAGCCTCTGCTCATACAGTAGCTTTCATCTTTTATTCCAGGAATTAACTTTGTGGCTCTTCTTTGCACTTTTTCTAGAGCCTCTATATCTTTCAAATCATGTATGGACTGCTCTGTATGCATGGGTGCACTGCCATAATGAAACAGGAAAGGGCATTCTGACCAAACGGTTGCAAGCACAGAATCATCCAGGATGGTACTGCATAGTATGGCATTGAGATTCCCTTCAGTAGAACTATATGACTATTCTGAACCATGATGTATTGATTGATTCTTTATTGTTTAGCCACACTTTCAGCAATTTTTCATCTCATTTCAGTATATTATGCATTCATACTTATTGGGAATTTAGAGTGACTAAATTAGCCCAAGTATGCATGTATTTGGATGGTGGGAGGACACCAGAGCACCCGGGAGGGAACCCACGCGGACACGGTTAGAACGTGTAAACTCCACACAGAGAAGTCTCAGGCCGGATTCACTCGGCAGTCTCCTCGGTGTGAGGCGGAAGTGCTGCCCACTGCGCCACAGTGCCGCCCTTCTAAACTACGAAACACAGATTCAGATCGAGGAGTGTCCACATACTTTTGACCGAGTGAAATCTCAGGTTGAATCTCCGCACGTCTGTAAGCCTTTCCCGAACACTTCAGCTTTACTCCTCACTCGCTCCTCACTTGGGGATTACCTCTGGTTTGCATCATGCAGTGAGCCCTCTGAGTTTATGGCGGCGTAGTCTTCTCGTCATGGAGGTCTTTATCACATCTATTCCTACATCCTGCCGAGCCTTCTTGATCTGTTCAGGCGTGAAACTGAGCGCTTTTCTTCACAACTGAAAGGATTCTTCCCGCATCTGCTACTGTGGTCTCACAGGTTGTTTTCTGTTGCAGAGCTTACTGCTGCACTCTATCCAGTTGCCTCTCAGTAACAAACCAAACTTCTTTTTTGACACTTATGATATTTTAATGACGTCTCTGATCGATTTATTATGATTAGTCTACTTCAGGCTGGTTTACTTGCATTGAAATTTCTTTGGTGTTATTGTTGACAGGTAAAGGCAATCGATGCGAATGCGATGCACTGAGGCGACTCCAGACAGTTTTGGTTGCTCTCTTGTGCATGAGCTAATGATGCAACAACACAAAGTTGGCCAATCAAGCTCAGCAGCCCGTCATCCAATTGGGTAGTGCTGTGATAATATCAGTTTGTCAGCTGACCCAGAATTTCCATCCACCATTGGCTCCCGCAGGAGATTTCTATTGTTGTACTCCAATAGGAATTTTGATTTCTGCTGAAACTAGGATCTGTCAGTAACATCAGCGTTCAGTGAGCTTCACATTTTAGTCTGCTGGCTTATCTATGTCCCTTAATCCCTCAAATGCGCATTTTAAAGCTGCTGTGTGCTTTTTGAAAAAGCAAGTTACTCACAAATTGCAATGTTGCAACCGCAGCGGTAATGTCACAGGCAGGCAGGCTGGTATTAAACTTGAGTGGTGGCTGGCAGTAATTGACTGTTATTTCAGATTCAGTGTAGCCTTTGATCAAGGGATGAAAACTATGTTCATGTGTGAAACAGCTGGGCTTTATTTTGAGTTTCCTGCCATTCCCAAACTCTGGTGTGACCCACCTGCTGAAATGCGGCTTGCTCAAACTGTCTCTTCTTTTAAATCTCTTCTTAAAACATTCTTTTTCAAAAAGGCTTTTATTAGCACTTTGTAACTTTAAGGGATGATCTGGGGTTAAATGGGCAAAATTTGATTATTTTTCCAAAAATTTTTTTTTGAATAAAAATATTCTATAATAACCCACCTTCAATAATCACTAATTGCTACAAGGATTAAAAACTGAATTTTGCCATAAAATCATGATTTAAAAGCAACTGTGATGAAATTTATGCTTTTCACTCCAGGAAAGTGATAAACATTTGAATAATCAGATAATACAGTCTGAAAAATGGGTGTAAGCCACAGACTAAGACTGAACTCAACTTTTCAATGCGGTCTAATGCATTTTCCATTGATTTCCTAAGGTATTACTTTTTCCACGTTTCTCATGTTTGTGGCAGCCATAACTTTTTTTATTTATCATTGAAAATCAATGAAATTTGGGCTGCAGGTACTTTACTTCATTAGAAATGCAATGGCATAGGGAAATTTTGCCTATCTGTTACATACTTTGAATATTTTGAGTATGCGTCAGATTCTGCGCAAAATAATTTCAAAATTTGAGTAAAATGCCCCAATATCACAAAACTGATAAATTGGGCGAGGAATGGCTATGTCATTGCATCTGGATAAGCAATGGCTTTTAAATGATGAAAGAAAAACTGAATTCTATCATAGAGTTAAAGAGGAATTGGTGCCAGAAGTTTTCTGCATATTTAATGAGCTCGCTTTGTTACTATGGCAACCGCATAAACAGAAAAATGCCAGCTTGTATCTTTTTTGGTGGTCATTACATATACCTCTTAAGATTAATTCTGAGTTGTTTCCTGGTGTCATTTTTCATTTAACCCCAGATCACCCCTTAAGAAAAATGCTGAATAAGTAAATAAATAAATAAATGTTGGGATTGTGTCACACTGACCAGAAAATTATGGGCAGCTGTGTATATGTCAGCCACAAAATATTTTGTGTGGGAAGCCCTTCTGTCCTGCATTTTTTGTGCTTTGGACTTGCGACATAGTTAAAGAATGGCACATGAGCTGTTCTTTCACTGAATGAGCGCGCTGTATCTCAGCTGTAGTTCTGCAATAGAGTAGCGTGGTGGTGCAGCGGTTAGCGCTGACTCCTCACAGATGGAACACTGTGCGTTTCAGTCTGTTCTGGGGCCTTGAGTTAGCCATTTCCCCCTCTGTTTGTCTGGGGTCAGAGTTCACGGACCCTAGGTGAGTGAATGCTTGTGTGATGCATCGCCGAACTGTCAGGGTGTGTTGCAGCCTCTTGCTCATTGGGTGCCGGGATCGGCTCCAGCGTCACTTGATCGATCACATGATGAATGGCCGTGTAATACTATAAATCCTCGACTCGGCAGCAAAAAAAGAACAACATACAGTCAGAATGTGCCTTACATTTCAGTGTCAAAGAGGTAGTGCTCAGGTCATAAGCATTTCTCTAACGGGGCACAAGGTTAAAAAGAGACAAAACTTGTACTTAAATATGTCCATACTTTTAACTTAAATGATTGCCAGCAGTATTATGTTTTCCTCTTCAGTACAGTTAGCTGAGTTCAGCACTCGCCAGCACATCAAGTGTGATAAATCTGCTTCTTACGGAAGACTGTTATGCTTCAGTTCCATTAAAGTCTAGCATAGAAGGCAAGTGTAGACTCAAATACTGATCAAGGTCTTAGCATGAAGCAGCGGCAGGTTGTCTGGCCTTCAGTAAACTCACCTGTCAATGCTTAATTACCTAAACCTGTCGCAGTTTACTTTGCCCAATTAGCAACAGTTGCTAAGACCAATTGGTAGAATGACTGACTAATTTATTTTTGATAGAATTGTTGTGCATCACAAAGTTAAGAGGCGTTTTCCTCGCGCATAAATGACGGCGGAAAAAGTTGACAAGTTTATGCGTTCTTTTGAATGCCTGTAACATTCTGATGAAACCAAGCGCAATCTTATGATTAATTACTCTGCTCAGCAATCACTTTGTCATTATCATTTCTTAATCATCATAGGCCATGTATTGGTCTTTATTATTCAGTAAATACATTTTTGATTGTTAATCAGGCAAGCGTAAACGAGAACAGCTTGAGGGTAATCATGTGTTAAAAGGTGAAGTTACTGAGGGCCTTCTAATCCACTGAAGGCACGCCACTGGCATGCAGGACTTACTCTAGCATGCAGTGTTTCGGTTGAGATTTGATTGGCTCTGAGTGGTCAGCAGTGGAGTTAACTGGAGCTTAAATGGCCATGAATCTCTGGCTGCCGTTTTAATGAAGTCCAATTAGTGGTTTAAATTGGTGTTCAAGGCAATGAAACATGCTAATTAATCAACTCACCATTACTCAGTTGATATTGAATACCAGTTTGTATTAGTTATGTGTTATGGGGGTATAAATGGGTTGGAATGGATTGAGAAAGCATGCATAATGTAAATACACCCTTACTGAAATCAAACACACCGCACTATCGGGGAAAAATGCGCAAAAAAGTTCCTAAATAATTATAGCCTTCCTAACTAGGATGATACGCTGTAGTTAGTCAAAATTACCTCCCATGTCATGGCTTTTATAACTGCTCGCTCATAGTCTTCCGGATCGGATGACTCACTCTGTGAAAGTTTAGATGAGTTCAGCCAATCAGTGAGGACTGTGGCCAGCAGCAGCACAATGGCACTTGTAATTTGCTACGCGCTGCTCAGGGACATGGGAGGGAGAGAGTCGGTTTGGGTTTGCAAAGTTTGTTGCTCAAGCCCCTTCTATTGGTCATCTGACGGACAGTGGTATGCTGTTTAAACAATAGTATGGTCAGATTTCCTCCACCCTCGATCTGTGCGTGTTTGGACTAAAATAGCAGTGTGAAAAGAAGAGGCCACACACCAGCATGTTTCAGAGGAGAACCGCAAAATATCTGTCCTCTCCAGAGACGGCAGCATGAGTTGCGTATGAGCATGCTTGTATGTAGTTCGCCAGTTGGACAGTCCAGATTCAGGTAGAATTGAAGATGCTAAATTATTGAATGATAAAAAATTAGAACGGTACACATTAGTGTTCAAAGATATTATTTTACCCTAAAGGGTACTAGTTTCAAACATTTTCATGGAAGAACAGAAATCTACCTCTTTGATACCTTTATCCTTGAGGATTTTCCAGCTGTTCTTGACTTTCTGATCACAGCAGTCTTTTTTATGCATATCAGATACCGACAGTCATGTTAAAATCATGCACAGTGCAGACCACAAGTATTAGACATCCTAGATGTTTCTAAGCATAAATTTTTTAAAAGCCTCAGTGTGCAAGTAGAAACAAGTTGGTTTGAGATTTTTCTGAGCAATAATTTTTCAAAAAAGAAATAAATTTGAGAGAGGATTTTTTTGTGGAAGGTAACAGATGGTACAGCCTTGACCGTGCCCCGATGTCCGCATCATCAATATAGAGACAGAACTGTGTGAGGCTGCCAGTTGGCACAGGAAGTCTTGCAAGTTCTCCAATTTTCCTGGAATGACCTGCCAACCATTTTTCTTATAGAACAACAGGACAGGTTGTGTAAGAGAATTGATGCCATTTTAAAAGAAAATGGTGGTCACGCCAAACATTAACTGTTTGTTGGTCTTTATAGTACATTTTTTTTTATATTTAAAAAAAATAATTTAATTCATTTTGAAAGTATATTCATTTTTTTACACTTTTGTACTTCATAGCCTCTGCAGTTAATAACCTAAATTTAAGTGGATAATGGCTCATTTGGAAGAGAAACTGCCTACAGAACAGAGTGCATGAGTATTTGTGGCATCATTATCGCGTGTTGATTTGGAAGTCCGTACTTTTTGTCACATTACGTTTGCCGTAGTGTCATCCCGCTATTACGTGCAGGCGTGTGATCTCTGATGAAGGGGATCAGACCATCAGACGGGCTAGAATTGAATCACAGCTGATTTCTATTCCCGAAAGGCAATGACCGTTAAATGGTAAAGGGTTTCCCCGCTGTTATCTCCTACTACTGTCCGTCGTCTTCTGCAGACAGCCCTCAATGCCTTGGTGCAGTAACTGTGTCAGTTACCATGGCAAGCGGATGGTTGCGCTTTGCAAGTATATAATTTTGAATATAAAGCTACAAGGAATATCAGGTTTTATGTTATATATTTATTTATTTTTGCTACAGTTTTATGGTGGATGTCTATGCAAAAATTGATTTGCATAAATTAAACAAATTCTGTTTGTAGCAGAAGAAAGATGAAATGAAGCAATTTTTAACCATGCTGGCATTTTTAATTTTTTTGTAATCTGGGGCATAGTTTCTAATGAAGAATTTTGTGTTTCTCTTAATAGGAGTTGTGAGAAGTAGGGATAGTTTCACAGACACAAATTAGGCCTAGTCCATGACTGCATTGAAGGTGACGTATTATACCCTATTACACAATTTAACTCGGTTCCCTGGGGTCTAATTCAATGTGACATGCTTTTGTTCTAAATACCGCTGGGATTAAGCCTCACAGCACCCTTCTTCGGTCCGCCGGCTTCAGTGCCTGTTTCTTTGAATCGTAATGAGCCAGCGCCCCTGAATCTGCACCCCCCCTCTTCCACAGGGTGCGCCAACATGAGTTGTATGACTTATTGCAACCATGGCAACTGTTGAGCGTGACCCTGGGAGAAACATGGCTGCCGGCAAAAACACAGCGATGCGGCAGTGTTTGTTTGAACCAGTGTCAGACCCTGAGCGAGAAGAGGCTCCTGAACAAGTTCAAGAATCAAGGACGCGTTCTAGCAGCGACACATACGCCGCTAACGTACAAAACAACTCACTGCAGAGCGATCCCGTTTGCCGTGTAAAGGACATTTTCCCCCTGGCACAACATGTAAACATTGCTAGCACTTGCTTACTAGAGTGGAGCACAAACTGTAACTTTGACTGCAGACCAGCTACATGCGGGACAAGGGAAGGGGATGAAGTGGCTTCCGTAATTCATGGCAAGTCATAAACTCCTTATGTATTTCAATATCTCGGCCAAAATAAACATTCTAGACACATGTACACTTTTTACTTGCCCCATATTTAAGAGTGAAGAGTAAGATGAAGTTGAAGAAATTTTGTGGGCATTCAACTTACAAGCTAGCGTAACATTATTGTGGATACAGCAGCGAGTAACGCGAATAAGTTTCCATAGGCTTCGATCTAAAATTAGCTGTTAGCTTTTGCTTTTGCTAAGCAGCAGATGATGCACATAAAATAAAAATTTAAAAAAATACTTACAAGTCCGTTGTCTGCAGTTTTGCCACAAACAGTAGATATTGATCCCTAAAAGTTTTGTCGCCGGTCTTTCACTGCGAGTTACTGACCTAGGTTGAAAAAGCAGTCAATCACAAAATGGTTAGCACACAAGTGCAGGTTTTTGCCGACTGTAGCAGGGACGTTGCAATAAAAAATAAACTTTATCTACTCAGCTCCTCTGTCCTCTGAGGCGGAGAGGTGATGTAGAGATTTGTGTTGGTCTTGTGCAGCCAACAACAGAGCAGCTTCAGTTCTTAGCTTTTAGCTTCAGCGTAATGGTAGCGGGTCCGGCGCTAGCTAGGAACAAATGGGGAATAATTGCGAAAGGTAGTTTTCAGTATAGATACTCAGATGGGGGCAGGTACAATTTTAATGAGCATGCACTTTATGTAGGAAGGGGAGCCAGATCTGAATGGCCTCTTGAATCCCATGTATTCTGACCTAGATAGCCAACAAAAACTGAATATGTTATCTCATTTCACAATTTTTGGGTTAGTAGGAACTCCAGATACCCAAATGTATGAGCATAATAAGCACTGAAAAAGTCATTTTTTAAAATAATATATCCCTTTTAAATTTTCAGTTGAGATTCCCCATAGCATAATTGTTCACTCCTGGAGTACAGTTGAATCTGTGCCAGTGTAATCAGCCCTCGGAAAAAATTGTAATGATTATTGAATATGATTAAACATGGATAATCCAGTCAGTTAGAAGCCCAACCTTTTTACCTCTGTTTGAATAAAAATACACTCAGAAGGCCATTTCTAAGCTATTTTACCTTAGTGAATCCACTGCACAGTTAAATTAGGCCGGATCAGCATTGGTTCTTATGTTAAGATTTTTCATACACACACTATGGAAGTTCATAGCTCCAATTTCCAAACTTCAGTCTCAAGGATACTCATCATGGACTTTTGCCACATAATTAATTGCATTTCGCCAAGCGTAAAGAGATGTTAATTGATGTCAAACGAGAATTAATAATTTACAGCGGTTGGTCTAACCCTACGGCGACGCTACTGCCGGAATAAGCTGTTATTTCCAATAAATGCATATTGATGCACTTCCTTATGTGGCTTATGTCACTCAACACAATTTTAAAAGAATTACACCGCAGTCCTCGCAAAAGATGCCTTTTACTTCGACTCTGTCTCAGCTCTTGATGGCAGTAATGCGCTTCTCTGAAAATGCAGTTTCCATCCATATTTTCATGCCGATAGCAAAAATTATATTTCAATTGAGATCTTGACCTAAATCACATGAATAATGAATTGGCTTTCTACAGCGAAGTCTGTAGACTGACTTCATAAGATGAAATTGTGTAATTGAACATGCTTGTTCTCTTGCTTGTTGATTGATTTGATTGATTGATTTTCTGCTTAATGGTAAAAACCCTGTCGGTTCAGTAGTTTGAATGCATATTTACCCCAGCCGGAGGCCGGTAGAGAATCCAGGGGTCTGAAAGTTGAAGTCCTGCCATGTTTTTGTTCCAAGTCTGAACTCAGCCAGCTGACATCTCTAATTTAGATGTTATTAGTTGCAGCGCGACATAGTATTACGTGCAAATCGGAGGATCTTGGGGATTGGAGCAAAATCCTGAGGAGGATTTTCACTTTCCGAATCAGGATTTTCCACCTCTGAAGGGAACCTCTGCTCTCTGTGTTTGAGGCAAGTCACATTGCCAAGCAGCCAAAACGAATTATATAAAACAATCCCGGAAGTGTTTGAAAGAATGTTTTCATTAATCCTTTAATGGATTAAAGTGTAGGAGCCTGAGAACTAGTAAGCAGAGTACGGACCCTTGCCTTCAGTCGTGAATACAAGCCATCACTCCAGCAAACTCACACCCCAATGCTGCGCTATAAAGGCTAAGTGCAGTAACTACAAAATAATTTATGCAGAAAAAAAATGGCTTCAGAGTTTGTTTGCTGTCCCGACAAATGAATAGTAAGCACATCTGTGATAGATAATGGTTAAGTGACTTGCCATGGTGTAATATCTATCTACATGAATCCTAACCTTGATACTTAATTACATCACAAGACTGCATGACTCACAATTTACCCAATATGTAGTTACTGCACTTCGGCTTTGTAGGGCAAAATGGGAGGCTGACTTTTGAAAAAACTGGGTTTTGTCCAGCCGCAAACGCGACCGCCGGGCACTACTTTCAAGGTGCATCACTGACATTTCCTGGTGATTTGTTTATGGTTTGTTGCTAAAGGTTTCCTCACTATATTTCTCTGTCAGTATTAACACTCAGATAATTTAGTATTTATGTTTTTCTAGCATATGTCCAAACATGCATAATTTATGTGGTATTAGTAGGAATAAAACTACAGATGCTGGAATGATTTTTTTCTCAGTTTGAATCGTTTGGTTTGCCTGTACATCTGTAATGCTCGATTTGATTGGAAGGGGAATATTCCGCTCATGGCGTCCCACCATTGAGGGTCAAGTCAATGTTGACAGTTACGGAAACACGGAAAGATGTTCCGATTACCCCAGACTTGTGTTTGGGGACAGGTGATGCGGACTGATCTTGAACTACCTTTCTTGAGAGACGTAAATACCGTGTTTTATTAATTGGTTATGTATGTTATTGCCCGCATATAGTAAAAACGGCCTGGCTATGTATCTTGTTTTGGCCGACCTGTATTGGCCGAGTTCAGCACGTGCACAAGTAACCATTGGCAACTGTGGCATTCGCTCTCTTCAGAGAAGCAGACGACAGTCGCGGACCTAGCATTTAGCTCTTTAATGAGTCTTGAAGTCGCGTACTTCCGAAGTCATAGTCATGATATTGTCATGATAGCACAACATACCTAACCAATTAATAAAAATATTATAAATTGCTTATTTTCGCATTGCCTAGGTATTGGCCTTTTGGTCGCGGTAACTGTGGCATTCGCTCTCTTCAAAGAAGCAGACGACAGTTGCGGACCTAGCATTTAGCTCTTTAATGAGTCTTGAAGTCACGTACTTCAGAAGTCATAGTCATGATATTGTCATGATAGCATGACAAGGCCTGCAGCCTCGGGACAATACGGCGACCCTCAGGCCAATACCAAGGCAATACGGAAATAAGCAATTAATAACAGATAGTATACATCCAATCATGCCAAACATGCGCTTTAAAACACGTCTGTGACACGGTTGTGTTCCCATGTAAGCGGCCCAATGCGCGCTAAGCTGCATGCGCTCAAAGCAATTGCTGGAAACTTTGATATATGCTCTCGCTCGGTGGGCTTTAAAAAGGTATAAAGGGAAGAAAGAAAAACACCGTCATCGATGTCGCAGGCGATCAGTGTCTCAGAGAAGGCGGTAGTGCCGCATCACAAGATGCGCTCTTATTCCTCAGTGAATTCTGCTCGTTCTCTCCTTAGGAATCCTGTCACAGCAGTAGCTCTTTTCTTCTCAGCTTGATTTGATCCAAGAGAGAATATCTTAGGTCAGTGTGTGCTGGTGTAGTTCTATTCCTTCTTATTTTGCCTGTCCTTATCCTCTGGTCCAGCAGATGTCAGGCTATGTGATGAATTTCGGCTTAGCCCCTTAAACTCAAATTTTTCGCTTACGTTTTCCCTTAGGAAGGTTCAAAGTCAGAAAAAGCATTTTTTCTCATGTTGTGATAGAATGTCACATACATATTTTGAACCTGCTGGTTGCAGTGCTTCACTTACACTGAGAGAAATATTCAAACCCAAGACGTCATGTCTTTAAGGGCTGATCTGGGGTTAAATGGGCAAAATTTGATTATTTTTCCAAGATTTTTTTTTTGAATAAAAATATTCTATAATAACCCACCTTTAATAATCACTAACTGCTACAAGGATTAAAAACTGAACTCAACTTTTCAATGCGGTCTAATGCATTTTCCATTGATTTCCTGAGGTATTACTTTTTCCACGTTTCTCATGTTTGTGGCAGCCATAACTTTTTTATTTATCATTGAAAATCAATGAAATTTGGGCTGCAGGTACTTTACTTCATTAGAAATGCAATGACACAGGAAATTTTGCCTATCTGTTACATACTTTTGAATAGTTTGAGTATTCGTCAGATTCTGTGCAAAAATAATTTCAAAATTTGAGTAAAATGCCCCAAAATCACAAAACTGATAAATTGGGCAAAGAATGGCTATGTCATTGCATTTGGATAAGCAATGGCTTTTAAATGATGAAAGAAAAACTGAATTCTATCATAGAGTTAAAGAGGAATTGGTGCCAGAAGTTTTCTGCATATTTAATGAGCTTGCTCGGTTATCATGGCAACCGCATAAACAGAAAAATGCCAACTTGTATCTTTTTTGGTGGTTATTACATATACCTCTTAAGATTAATTCTGAGTTGTTTCCTGGTGTCATTTTTCATTTAACCCCAGATCACCCCTTAAGGACACTGCATTTTAAGGACACTTGTACATCATTTTATGCACATTTCCCTGTAATTCAGCAAGACATATTTGGGATCGTTGGAAACTATGGGATCTGCGCTAGAATTTAAAATAGGCATGAAGTTCCAAAGGTTTGAACACAGCAGCTTTTATGATCCAGGCAAAGAATGAAATGCAGATTAAGGGTACAGTCCGAAGAGGAGTATTTATTAGTAGGAATACAGTAATAGATGAGGGGAAGGCCGAGGCCCAGACCAGTGAAGGAGCAGTCCAGCTCAGCTGTTATAAACTGGAGAGGGTTGGGGGCGTGTCCGTGCCCGGCCAGTGGCCATTTGGGGTCAGATGCCAGATGGTATAACCCTCGCTGAAACAGGACCGTTTGACAACAGGATCGAAGGGTTTAACAAGAAAGCAGTCCCAATCCTGGTGACCAATGAAGGCTAGGGACGTGCTCCTAATATACTGGCTTAGGGGAATTGACTGGCACAGATTTTTGACAGGAATGCGCTCCCAATCCTGGAGCCTAATATTAAGGAATGGGAATTTGATCTCAGTAAACAGACGCCGAAGAGTCACTTCGTTTTCACTAGCATAAAAGTGCAGCTTACACACGGAAGAAGATATTAGTTTTAACCCTTTGAGCACCAAATAAATTTTCAAGGAATTAAGAATGTAATTATCCTGAGCTGTTGAAAACCTATCATGTGTCAACAAGTTGCCACATGATAGGTTTTCAACAGCATCTGACTTTGATATCTTACACCATTGGGAAAACATAGTTGCCTATGGCGCTCAAAGGGTTAAACTAGAAGGTATAAACTGACTGATTGCTTAGACGGTCAAAGAGACACAATCCAGCCACCCTGCTGGACAGAAAGAAAGCTTATATGCACCAAATACACACACAGACACACACAAAAGGAACGGAGAACGTAATGGACCACACCTGGGCGTGGGGAAGCAGACAAGACAATAAATCAATTAAAGGAGACACAACCACACGACACGCGCAGGTAGTCGGAAAGGGGAAGGAGACAATTAAGGAGACGGGAGGGTTGTGACAGCAGCTGGATTTTACAGACGTATATGGGCATGTAAGTTCTGTGGGGTTAAAACACGTCTGCATCACACGCATCTTCCCATGTAAGCAGCCCGGCACACGGTTAGCTGCACGTGCTCAAAGCGATCACCGGCAACTTTGATATATGCTCTCGCTCGGTGGGCTTTAAAAAGGTATAAAGGGAAGAAAGAAAAACACCGTCATCGATGTCGCAGGCGATCAGTGTCTCAGAGAAGGCGGTAGTGCCGCATCACAAGATGCGCTCTTATTCCTCAGTAAATTCTGCTCGTTCTCTCCTTAGGAATCCTGTCACAGCAGTAGCTCTTTTCTTCTCAGCTTGATTTGATCCAAGAGAGTATATCTGAGGTCAGTGTGTGCTGGTGTAGCTCTGTTTCTTCTTATTTTGCCTGTCCTTATCCACTGGTCCAGCAGTTGTCAGGCTATGTGATGAATATCCGTTTAAATTTCCATGGGTGCGCTGCGTTGTATTCCTTTCAAATTCCCAGGTCATGGACGACCAATATCGACGGCAGAAAGTTGCAATAATAGAACACAGTGGATTCTGCGGTGAAGATTTCGATGTGACTTCAAATGCGACGCACTTTTTTATCTCCGAATGTGTGGAAATTCGACTGCGACTCATTGCGCCTTTCACATTTGAGCTGTTTCTGGTAACAGAATGAAAGAAACAGGTATTGAATCATGGTATGATTCGGTTAAATGGGAGGTGGAATATTAGTGTGGGTTTTTCACGGTGTGATGGCTTAGGCATTATTGTCCTTGAGCTCTGGTAAAGACAAAGTCTTTCATCTCCAGATCTATCTGAATGGATAACTTAGATTAGGCCTGTTATGTTTTCTTGCAGTGCTCAGAAGCTGTGTCATGCTATCTTAGTGGAACACTGTGTTTTCTGCTTCCGAAAGGCTTTTAAGTCCACAAAAAAGAAGCAAAGATCAAGGCTTATAGTTCAGTCAAAAATGTTTCCTCTAAAACAAAATCCTACACTCTGGTTTGTAATTCACAGGCCTCTAATACCGCCCCACCCCAGCTCTGATATCTTGGATCCAATTCTGAGGAGTTAAGGATTTGAACTCAGTTAAATCTGCTGCTTGACAGAGCCCTGTTGGACACTTTGATCGCGTCCCTCTGGCTTTTACACAGCTGTGTGACGGTCTTATTGCTTGATCTGTGAAATGATGGTGAGACTTGAGTTTCTGTTCGTAATAAACAGGGTATAAAGCAGAAAGGAACAAACAAACTCATCTGATCGGGTGGGTGTGATGCGGTGTAACACGGGGTGGGGGGGCGTTTATTTTTATCCCCTGTTCTATTATTCCTTATGAAGAGACAGCATCAAATACGAATCAAAACAGCAGGGAGGGAGTGCGAAAGGATTGAAGTGCTTTTTGCCCACTGAGATGTTCTGTGATTGAACATTACATTTCGGCCACGATGCAGGCTGTTTATATTTCCCCAGTTTGGGAAAAAACGGCCGCGTGATTTACAAAGAAGAACCGGATGGAGCGCCGGATGGGAAGCGGCAAATCAAAATACACGTTTCTAAAATGGCCCGAGACTTTATTGCTCCGAGACCTCGTTAGCCGTCCGTTATTGTCAGGAGATCAGCTGCTGTGGCTGAAACAGTCAAAATGAGGGAGAGCCAGTTGTATTTTGTGGGCTTTTAAAAATATGGTCTCTGAAAAACGGGCGTACTTACCCATTTGCTCTGTCTGGCTGGTAAATGTCATTGGAATAGTATATTCCGCTCCGTAAATTGCCGGGTTTATGAATGTCTTTTTCGTGCTGGACTTGTCCCAGACTTGTGCACTTATAGAGCCTTGGGGTCTGTTCAATTCTGAAAAAAAAGAAAATAAATAACTCGCGGGACCTGGCCAAATATCAAACATTCGTCACCATTTCACGACCGTTATTTTAATTTATCTCTTCGCATTCATCTGACAATTACAACCAGCACCACATCAGGGGCGGAGCTAGGCTCTCACCCCAGAGGGGGCGAAGCATTACAAGGGGCCCTTCAGATTGTCATTGCAGTCAACTGTAAAATAACAGATAGGTCTGCATCATATTCTATCCTAACCAACACAAATCGTCACTTATTGAGCCAAGCAAACTTATGTTTCAGATAAAATACAGTGAAGCCACTTTGTCAATCTAATTGTTCAGAGGGAGAAAAAAGAAGTTGCCAGTGCTTTGGCAGCAAAAGCATATAGGGTATGGTTGCCAGATGTCTGTTAAATGAGAATAGTCATTTTCATTTATTCCAAGCCTTTGGCGAGGGCAAAAGTAGTCATTTTCATTTATTCCAAGCCTTCGGCCAGGTAAAAGTGAGAATTACTACATGAGTTTCATTAATTTGATTTGTCGGCAAAGCTGGATCTTCCCATTTTTTTGCCACTAGCCGGTCGAACTTGTGAGAGAAAAAAGTCACTAGCCCTCAGAGGATTTAACAAGCCCGACTGAAAAAGACTGGAATATCATTAATTGCACAGGTACAAACGTGATTAAAACACTTTATACAAATCAAAAATAAATTTAAATAAATAAAAAATGCTAACAGTTTAAATGAAGCAAATTATTTCATGTCTTGAGTTCGTACACTGCCCGGCCAAAAAAGTCACCTCTTGGATTTAACTAAACAAAAAGATAAGAGCCTTCCATTGGATAATTACTGCAGTGATTAATATGTTCCAGCTGGTAACAAGTTATGTAACCCTAACTGATGCAGTTAGTAGCTTCTCATTTTTCAGCAACAATGTCAGATCATATCCTGTGGCCATGGAAATGGTGTTGTTGCACTGTTTCAGAAGGGTCAAATTATTGGCCTGCATGAGGTAAAGAAAACAACAGATTTCTGAAACTACTGAAATTAAGTTAAGAACTGCGATTAAGAGCTGTAAATTCAGATTTGGTTAAGATATGTAAATATCGAAGCTTACCCTGCCAAGACAACGACCACAAGCGTATACATGAGCGCAAAAAAAACGTTACATTACTGCAAAGAGTGAGATAATGACGTTGCTCTTCAGGCATGGGCACTCTGACAAAGAGGCCGTGAACCCATGGATTGGCTTTCGGGGAGCCCCATTTTCTGGTGCGCACCACAACAAAACCATGTCACCTGCACATACATAAATACAAGTGTGTGGCAGCGCGGTCAGTAACAGGGTTACTGAGAAAAACATTATACGAATACCACTGTTAGCAGTTAATACTGCCGGTAATATTTCATAGAGGCACAAGCGAATGTCAAATTTATGAGAAGAAAACTAAATTGGCAATTACCTTGGAAAGAATTCCTGTACAGCGATAATTGGGTCAGTTAAAACGTCCGAAAACTTGCATTTCTGTGCAATTACCTCACGAGTGCAATATCTGACATAAAGGTGACATAAAGACAGGACATAAGTGACTTGAAAACGCACGCGATGAGACGGACGAAAGCTGCAATATTTAACGATATTTAAATATAATACGTATAATATATATTTAAAACAATGCCACAATGTCCCCTAAATTGCCCGCCAAAACAGCGTCTGCATAAATCCCATAAAATGACCAATTAACTGCACACTAACTGCTTTATTTCTGCCATAGATCTCAAATATACAACAATCGACTCTGGGCTAAAAGAAAAGTCACTTGTAGGCCAACTCACCAATTTGAATGGCATTCGTCAAACTTTGCGCTGAGCAAAATCCTTGTCTTGAAATTAATACAATAGCCGTGGACTTTATCATTATTTATGTCAAACTTTAGCTTATCTTGATCTGTT
The DNA here is from genome assembly GCA_029692085.1 of Gymnothorax javanicus. NCBI lineage: Eukaryota > Metazoa > Chordata > Actinopteri > Anguilliformes > Muraenidae > Gymnothorax > Gymnothorax javanicus. Next base: position 7,557,024 of record CM056198.1, on the reverse strand, counting down.
ACCTGTTGGCTGCATTGCTGCTTGAGGAAGGGTCGTCCGTGGTGCGGCAACTGATTGAAGCCAAATGAACTTAGTGCTGGTAGCTTTGCTACCCTCTCCTCCAGTTCTTTCTTTTCTTTTTTGACTACTGCTTTTATGTTTGAATGGAATGACTGCTCCTAAGTTTGCAAATTTGATGATGTTCAGATTTTGCGCTTGAACTCAGACGTTACAGACATTAACGTGGTCAAATGATCAAATCAAATACAGACTTGACATTGGGCAACACATTACCCTGCAATCATCTTGACAATTTGCATATCAGTGTGAAAGAAAAATATCAAATAAAATAAGGAAATAGTTGATTTCAGTAATAGTCTTTAAAACGTGGGTATATTAAGCATGAAAACTTCATATAATAGTTATGAGTAATTAAAAAAAAAAAAAACAAAAAACCCACGATAGTGACTAGATTACCGTCATGGGGGTTTATATATAGAACAACACGCTTCATTAATTATTTTGTTAGGGGAGTACATGTAATAACAGCACGCCTTACGATTATTGTGGTGGTTCTTTCTGTTTGACGGTAATGAAAATGTAGCTCAGCGAGGCTGCAGCGGGGGCCCCCACTGGCCGTGGGCCCTGGGACGGCCGCCCCCTTGGCCCCCGCGGTAGCTCTGCTTATGCACCACATAATAACACTGCTTAGCAAGTTCGGCAATCTCTTAATTCAACTCCCATTTCTTTACGCGGGCTACGTGTTCGGTAGCTCGAATTAAGATCTATATATCTATTTATCTATCTCAAGAATTGGAAATTAAACAGAAGTGTCTGGTCACTGTGTCATGAAAATGAGGCTACACACAATGCTGTAAAATAATGCTGTAATGCTGTAAAAAAAGGCTTTTTTTGCTAACCAGGAAGGTGGCGTCTAAGTTAGATCTTGAGACCGCTCAAGATGTGTTTCTGATTCCCAAGAAGTTTACTTATTTATTTGTCACTTTTTTCTGAGGTGTGAATGTCTTTTTTTTCCCCGTTTTCGCCTTTTGTTATTGTTCTCTATAAAGAACATAAATGACACATAGTTGGCACCTGTAACTTGCTTCATTTCTGTGAAACTGGAAGTCATTGGATGCTAAAATGCTTTTCCTTTACTTTGCGGTGACCTTCAAAACTATGTAGTTAATGCAGATAAGTTTTTTTAGAGGGCGCTCATTACTTCTTTGCTCATCTTTATCAAAGGTATGAATAATGGAGTATACCATCAGTTATAAAACACAGTCCAAGCAAGTCAAACAATCAACAAATTTTGCTTAGCATACAGTGTTTTTGAAAAGCCCTTAATTTCCTTTTCAAAGTTAAGGACAGCTGTTGATTAAATGTCACATCAATAAGCATGCTACATGCTGTTCATATAGCTTTAATGCATGGCATATCAAATTCTTAACATGCCGCTTACTGTATGCTCAGCATATGGTGGCAGGTTGTGTTTATGTACTGAGCTACTGTGTTTCATGGTAAACAACACAACTTTTTTTTGACATTTTAGCTCCTCGCAAGTTCATGCCTTTGCTGTTCTGTGGACCTTAAACTGTAAAATTCTCGGATATTTCTGGGCAATGTCAGGCAAAGTTCTGGCAGCACGGTTTTGCTGCGAAATTTGCTGAAATTTTTTTTTCTGTGTGTTTTTTTTTTTTTTTTTTTTTTTTTTTACAGTGTAGTGCATTCCCATGCCTGGCTGTGCTACAATTAATAATGTGTTGATATGAAGTGGATTAACGGGGTGTGTAGTGCAGCGAGCCTTGGCCGCTAGTCGGACCTCCTGCACATGCCACCTCTACCGTGGGTTCCCGAACCGATGATCAGCGGTTATAGCCAACCACAGCCATTATCCTCCCCCTGCAGATCGCTGATTAGTGGGGATTAGGTTTGGAAACCACGCCATGACAGCACATTACGGCTGATTAGGGTCTCCCGGCACGAGACAGGGCGAGAGCGCTCTTAGCGGTCGGATTAGCGGGAACCACCTTCTTTTCCTCAGTCCTGGGTTTTTCGGGAGATGTAAATGCAATCATGGATGTGCATACCGTACTTGAGTCATAGTTAAGAGCAATCAGTGGCCATTCTTGCAGGATGATTTGCTGTTTGGTAAAACTGTGTAGTCTGCAATCTGTTTTCCTGTTGTACTGTAGTGATGTAAATCATTGCAGGTTGCATTTGATATGTGAATAAAATTCTGTGTTTTATTAGATGAGACGCACTTTTATCGATCCCAGTGAGGATCTGAGTCTGAAGCTGTGCAGCCTTAGAGAACCCGGAGGAAACCCAAGCAAACTCAGGGAGAACATGCAAACTCCACGGTGCCTGACACACCAGCACTAAAACCTGTAAACTCCCTGTTCTGAAAGAAAGGGGCACCACCATGCTGTTTAAGTCATAAATAATACGTCACTTTGTTGGGGTGTCTGACTGAGGTGAATTGCATAATGAGGGCTGCAGAAATAAGATATGCTATGTTAATGAATCCCGTGGGGTAACTTGTCTTCTGCATTTGACCCAGCCTAGTTACTTAAGAGCAGTGGGCAGCCATAGTGCAGCAGCCAGGGACCAACTCCAGTACTAAAGCCAGAGCCTTGGTCAGGGACACTGGTAGGAGTGTTCCTATAGAGCATGTCTTTCTAAAGCCAGAGCCTTGGTCAGGGACACTGGTAGGAGTGTTCCTATAGAGCATGTCTTTCTAAAGCCAGAGCCTTGGTCAGGGACACTGGTAGGAGTGTTCCTATAGAGCATGTCTTTCTAAAGCCAGAGCCTTGGTCAGGGACACTGGTAGGAGTGTTCCTATAGAGCATGTCTTTCTAAAGCCAGAGCCTTGGTCAGGGACACTGGTAGGAGTGATCCTGTTGAGCATGTCTTTCTAAAGCCAGAGCCTTGGTCAGGGACACTGGCAGGAGTGTTCCTATAGAGCATGTCTTTCTAAAGCCAGAGCCTTGGTCAGGGACACTGGTAGGAGAGTTCCTATAGAGCATGTCTTTCTAAAGCCAGAGCCTTGGTCAGGGACACTGGCAGGAGTGTTCCTATAGAGCATGTCTTTCTAAAGCCAGAGTCTTGGTCAGGGACACTGGTAGGAGTGTTCCTATAGAGCATGTCTTTCTAAAGCCAGAGCCTTAGTCAGGGACACTGGCAGGAGTGTTCCTATAGAGCATGTCTTTCTAAAGCCAGAGTCTTGGTCAGGGACACTGGTAGGAGTGTTCCTATAGAGCATGTCTTTCTAAAGCCAGAGCCTTGGTCAGGGACACTGGTAGGAGTGCTCCTATAGAGCATGTCTTTCTAAAGCCAGAGCCTTGGTCAGGGACACTGGTAGGAGTGTTCCTGTTGAGCATGTCTTTCTAAAGCCAGAGCCTTGGTCAGGGACACTGGCAGGAGTGTTCCTATAGAGCATGTCTTTCTAAAGCATGTCATTGCGCCGCCTTTTACTTATATTTTGCTTTACGTACAGTAGAGATGGAAAATGTTGGTTTAGGAAGTAAAAATACCTCCCAAATTTTGCTCCAGCAGCCTAGATTATTTGCTGTTTCGGTGGACAAGTAACTATTCTGTGAAATTTGCTTGATTACTTCATGGCTGGAAGAAAAACATGTTAGGATTTTTACTTTTTAACCCCTGGATTCTTGACCTCTGATATACAGCCATTCAGTTCATCAGCTGTTTCCTAAAGCATCCATGAATGTAAGCTCAGTTGATGTTCGAACAAATCTGCACCCTTTTACAGGAATTGCTCTCTGCTTATATTGAACTATTATGCGCACATTAGCACTCAGTTGTACACTTCCACAGGCTTGCTGCTTTGAGGTCCAATGCAGTTGAGTTGATTCATTCCCAGCAACACATACACATACCAGCAATTAACATTTTTCAGTCAGATAGCATTCAGTAGCTATCTCTTGAAAATCTTTCTTGCCTCGCCATCTTTGAAACTTCAGCAGGATAAATTGGCTGGCTTGGTCGATAGCTGAATCTCAAATTTGCATGTCCTGATGCTAGCAGTTTGGATGGCATTACGAATAAATTCAGGTTGCAGGTTCCAGGTGGAACTAAATTTGGGCATATACGGCGTTCTTAGAAATGTTGTTGTTTCATTCCTACTGACACTAAGTGTGCGATGCAAAGCCAAAGTACATGATTAATGCGCTAACACTGTCACTGTACGGTCCAGTCTTCAAGCCACAATCTGAGTGCTCACATTGTACGTCCTGTCAGCTCCTGTATACAGTTCTGGCTATTGGCAAATGTCGATAAAGATTCGTTTGAAAGCTCTGAGGCAGGTAGATGTTTGTTTGCTCGCCACTTCGCACAGGTGCCGTGAAAACAAAGACACTGACATTGGGGAATCGACTCGAGGCTCTGCTTCAACTGTGCGAGATCCTGAAGAGGGCTGGCTAAAATTTCTGACGTGAGAAATACGTCCTACCATCTGATGGCAGTTTGACGGCAGCCGATTGGTCCTCGCTACCCTGTTACACTCCTGGGCACGCAACGCTTTTTTGCAGCTGAAATTCAATCTGACTCTTAAATGAGTTGCGCTACTCAAAAAATCAGATAAAAAAGCGTAAACGTACAGGTTATGCCCAACTTCATTTTCTTAGGCGATTCATTAAGCTTTCTTTGCCGCAGAGGGTATGTCCTTTCTCTGACATCACATCTCAAGTCGAGCATCAAAGTCCGATTGCCTCACTCGACTGACTGCTTGAGTTAGATCACGGCTCTTCATTCAGCGATCGATAATGACACATCCAGGTCACAGCCTACAGGCTTTTCCTTTAGCCTTGTCAAAAGGAGTTGCAAAATACATTTTAATTTTGCCACCCTGTTCATTAACCAGTCTTAGTTTCTGCTAACCCAAGGGTTCCCCCCTTTCTGTCTTTCCATTTTCAAGACTGGTCGTGTTAATTTGATGCACGTTCTACGGCCCAACATGACCAAATAGAGTCGGAATAGCAACGAATAAATAAATAAAATGGGTCTTGTTTGAGACTCAGGTGCCTGTTTACGGCTCTGTTTATTTCCTATTTTTCTCCAAATGAGTGCCACTCAAATCGGCTCCGCACCACCTGCGGTACTAAAACAGAAACCTTGATAAACTGCTCCCCCGTGCAAGCATGTGACCATTTTAGCCCCAGTGTGTCACGCAGTGCTGCAGGATAGAGCTATCGCAAAATGGAGCGTGTGTAATTTTCTCATACATTACAAAGGTAAGCCTGTTATTCTCTGGAATCCTGTTGGGTGGATGTCTGACAGTAATAACCGACGCTGCACAGAAACACATGCCGTGGTGAGAAAGATGCCTATTGCACACGATCCGTGTAGACTTAAGGTCAGATTGCTCTATTGACGTAACCGAGTCTTAAACCTGCAAATAAGGAGCCTGACTTTTACCGACTGGGCCGCAAAAGGCAAACCATAGCGGCGGTTTAATGAAATATTGACACGTTACAAGGTCAGAGGCAAGGGAAAGAACACAGGAAAGTTCACGGAAAAGAGAAGCCCCCTGTAAAATCATTATCCTGGTAGAAAACCTGCTGTTCAGCCAGAGCTACACTTTTCTGTATTGACACAAAGCTAACAAGAGGGATTGTATTTGGGGTACGTAGGTGGGATCTGGGGAGGGGGGGGGGGGGGCTTGCAGTTGCAAATAAAATTTAAATTTAGCCCACAGTGATGTATATTCAATCCAATTTTACTTTTTTTTTTTTTTTTTTTACTGAAGGGCTGTCACAGGGATGATCCACTTAGTAGCGGAGGGGCAAAAACTCTTATTTCCTGAAATAGCAAATGAATAAAAAAATACCTGAAAAAAAACCTCTCAGTTGGAAGAAAGAACTGGAAAACTTTGAGACAAAAACTCCCCGATGGAAAGAAATCTCAAGAGGAACCATCTTTATTATGCGTGTTTGTCTACTGCAAGAAGTGCATTTAGCCTTGTACTTAACTGTCACACATTGGCTAAACAGGTCAGCGTGCTGCCTTGTTTATCACTTCCTGTCACTTTCTTTGTAGTAAATAGAAAGGATTTAACCTTCGGTGCTTGTACACGTCTGCAATAACTAGATTATTTAAAGCTTAATTACCGATGGGGAAGGAACTTGTTTGATCGAATGGGTATTCGCCTCTGTGTTTGGCACCGCTATTAGGAAGAGTGTGTCAGTGACTACACAGTCATTCTCTCCGATTGTGGCTTCAGGCGATGACAGAGTCGTAAGCTTATTGTTTTGCTGTAATTACAGTTTTTCTGTAACTCCTGTATTTAAATAATTGCAGAGTAAATGCTATCGATGGACCTGCGGTGATGCATGAACCACTAGCTTAAGTGATGGCTCTGTACTCAGTGTTTGCTGTAATTGTAGACAGGAGGGCATCGGTGAAACTGTACTAATGGAAGTTCTGTCACGGCAGTACAAGTGAATGGGAGACAGATGAACGGACGAGTGTGTTTTTATGGGTGTGTCTTTTTGGAGCAAGGGTATGTATGAGGTTTGTGTGTGTGTGTGTGTGTGTGTGTGTGTGTGGAGTTTTGGTTACCTATTGAGGACCTTATCTGGTATAAACACTGACCTTGTCAGGACCAGTCGTCCTTATTTGGACCAAAGTGCAGTCCTGTTGTAGCAGAACATAATTTCTGAGGTCATGGTTAAGGTTAGCGGTCAGGCGTGAGTTGAGGTCAGGTTAAGGTAAGGTTAGGCATGACTTGGCTAGGGTTGGGGTTAGGCTATCCACAAGGAATGGAAGTTAGCTCAATATCCTAATAAGGATAGCTATCCAAACTTGTGTGTGTGTGTGTGTTTGTGTGCGTGCGTGCGTGTGCGCGCTTGTGTTGTTGTTTGTCTGTCTGTGCATGCATGTATTTCATTCATGATTATGTATCCTTATTTCCCCAGCTGGTACAAACACATTCAGCATTTTACTCTCTGTGACGCCTGTCTGAGCCCGGAAAGGCCTTCCCAGCTAATCCTGCACTTCTTGTCTCTCAACAGCGCCCCCTACGGTCCGCATCGTGCACTCGGGCCACGCATGCAACGTGGAGGAGGAGCGCTACACGGAGCGCGTCTACACCATCCGCGAGGCCGAAACTCTGGAGCTGACCTGCCTGGTCACTGGGCATCCGCGGCCTCAGGTACGACGCCGGTGAAGCCCGTATACCAGCCGTCACCACCAGAGACGAACTGTCAGGATAAGCAGTGACTTCACCTCTAATCGCGGGATTACTCTCAACCTGTTCCCACGTACTGCGCCCGATTAACATTGAATAATTTTTTTCTTTTTTTACTGAGTAATTAAAACCTAGCCTGGCTGTAATTATCCAGAGGTGACGTGACAAAAAGTTTTATTAACGGTGTGCTTCGATGTGAGATTGTAAGGATGGAAATCTGAATAATTCATCTGAAAAAAAATCTCAACTTTCTCGGTAATTCCATGCACCGTTGTAGTTTTTTGTTCATCAGATTCTGAAAGAAAAATGTATATAAACTAGTCTGTGCAGTTTTTTAAAGGGTAGTAAAAAGTATGCATTTAAAGAGGAAAACATTATCTTAAACATATTGGTCAAGCATTAAACGCAGCGTGAAATAGGTTTTAATATTAGTTTGAAATGGCATGGCGTTGGTCTCCTGTAAGCAGCTGACTAATATAAGCAAATCTGCTGTCTTGCGAGCATTTCAAGTTCAGATGCAGTGAGCAGTAATGCTTTGCAAATTAAAATTGGCGAGTCATTCTGTCAATTAGTCTTAGTTAATGAAGTAATCAATTGTTTGATTGCCAGTCAAGCAATGTAATCGGGAGTAATCATATGTTTAATGACGAGGATTTTGCCTCACCTGGTTTACCCCTGACAGCACTGGTCACCATCCCTGATTCTGGAGACCTACCACTTTGTAGATTTCACTCCAGCCCAGGAAAAGCACAGCCCAGGATGGTACCCCAAGCTTCCGGAAATGTACCTCAAAAACGAGCTCTCCTTGTGGCCGCGCGGGCACTTACCCGCGAAACTGTGCTCGGCGGTGCGTTGAAGCCTCCGCCCTCGCGCCCGGCTTGCGGCGGGATTTTGGCCGCGAGGCTGTTCTCGTCAGCGATCCGCAAATTGACCCGAACCGCAGCGCACCTTCAGTTCAGCGCGGTTTGTCGTCTGAATGGTTTCTTCAATGGCGCGAATTCGCCGGTTTCTGTAGCTCCGCTGGACTTGGGGGATCGTGTCTGGTGAGAGCCTTGTAATGCGGTCAATGTGTTCTGCACAAATGCCGCACAACTTACGCAACTGCAATAGGTTTTTTAAATCTCATCTCCAAAAAAAAAAAAAAAAAAAAGGAGAAAAGTTGGGACGCTGTGTAAAATGTGAATAAAAACAGAATGCAATGATTTGCAAATCATTTTAATTCTATACTTAATTGAAAATGGTTCAAAGACAACATATTGAAGGTTTGGAGCACAATGGTATATGTCCAAATTTTGTGGTTTTTAGATTTTTACCCCCAGTCACAGCTTTCTATCAGCTAATCCTTGGAGCATAATAACTATATATCCATCTGCATTCATTTTTAATCAGAATTCACATTTTCATTTTGTGATATGTCCAACAAAATCTGCTTAAATGAATTAAACATTGACATTTTGATGAATAGGCCTAAACATGAATTTTAATACAGAATAGTCTGTCTTCCATTGCATACGAACTTACCTTCAACCAGTCACCATTGTGTTATGTCACATCATGTGCTAGAATTGTTGGAGCACTGAGGTGACATGTCCATTTTTTGCAATTTTGACCATGATGTTGCGGTTACACTCCTCTGAAAACTTAGATGTTCAATATACTTCTGAACCATGCAGCAAAAGAGTGACTGGTAAAAAAAAAAATGATATAAAATGATATAAAATACCTGATTTAATAGATTTAATTTTTCTCAAAACCTCTAAAATGGACATATAGCCATAGCGCTCAAACCCTTGATATCGAATGCTGAAACTGAGAAATTTTTTTGTTTTTTGAAAAATACCTGCTCATTTTTTGAATTTGATGCCCACAACATGTTTTGAACAAGTTATTACATGAGAATGGGGTTGGAAATGGGGTTGTAAGCAAGTAATCATTGTACCAGTCCAGCTGATGTACACTGTAGGGCAGTGTTTCCCGACCCTGGTCCTGTAGTACCCCAGTCCTGTGCGCTCACGCTCTCTTCCTGAGGCCGCACACCTGATTCTGCTCATTAGTGCAGGACTTCGAGCCGAATCAGGTGCGTCAGATCAGGGAGACCGTTAAAATGTGCACGGCAGGGATTGGTAAACACTGCTGGTGCATCCTGCACAGAATGGCTGGCCTGCGATCCTGGGGTCTTATTTATAAAAATTTGCGCGAATTTCAAGCCTAAATACTGCGTACTCTCAAAAAAAGAAAACCAGCTTGTAGTAAAAAATGTCAAAAATTTTTATTCCGTGGGTAAGCTAAACTGAATGCATTTTTATTAAATTTCTGAAATTTTCATATGTGCAATCTTAGTCTTAGCAATTTCACAAGTTTTTAATGCCAGTTGTGTTTGTAAATCCAAAATCTGCCGAAAAATTGGCGTGCGCACCATTTCCGTTACCACTTCCTGTTTACAAATGGAACCCCAGGTCTATGGGACTATTAATATTTTTCTGTAACATATAGCGCCGTTCCAAATGTGGTCTAGTAGGCTGTTGTATCATGTAGGATGATCTCAAACGCAGTTAGTCACATATAGGGTTATCCTGAATATGGTCTATAGGACCGCTAATATGCAGACTGTAACATATTAGTTATCAGAAACTTGGTCTATAGGACTGTAAACATGTACATTGTAACATAAAGAGGGATCTGAAGCATAGTTTATCGAAGTGTTAATATGCCAAGTGTTATAAACAGAGTAATCCTGAGCTGGTCTATTGGACTATTAATGTTCCGTTGGCCATGAATAGAGTAATCACAATCATGATCTGATGGACTGTTGATACATCAATTGTAATATTACTAGTAAGTTTAAACATAGCTTAACAAGCTGATATTATCCTGATTGTCACATACTTATTATTCAAATATGGTCCATATGACTGATAATATATTAATTGTAACATGTAGGGTGATCACAAATGCAGCCTGTAGGACTGTTACTATTCTGATTGTCCTGTGTTGGATAATCACAAACGTGTGAAATGCTGGCAGTTTCTGGTGACAGGAAATGAGTGACAGGCCTTTTGCTTCCCGACTCCAGCACTGAGCTCCTCTGGGTAATAAACAGGAAGTAATGAAGGAAGGAGCTAGGTGATAGATCACAGTGGTTTGGGAATCTCAGGGAGCTTGAGAGAGAGAGAGAGAATTTAACCCCATAGTGCTTCAACTGCATGCGTACATTGAGCTAAAGAGGGTGCCATTACTATCTGGTAATATCTTTCTCTAAAAATTTAGCGATTGGTTATGAATAACAGTTAATCAGTTCACAACCATGGGGTTCTGGGAAGTGGTTTGGGGGGGGGGGGGGGCGGTAGAAGTGGAGTAAGACCATAGTATTCTGTTTGTAATGTGAAAACAACACTGATATGATCACAAAAAACTGCCAGTGGCTAAAGGGCTTGGAAGCCTAAGGATTATACTTGTATAGTTCTTCAGTCACGTGTCCATTTCTTATTTCTTGACTGTATGAAGAAAGCAGACGTGAACTCAGAGACCCGGCGGTTGCTAGCGCCTGTAGGGGGCGGCAGTCTCTGGTCTTAATCTCTCAAACCGAAATTTCTATCATGCTGTACCCTGCAGCCCAACGAAAGTTCAGTGGAAATAAATAATGTTTTTGTCAGTGTTTTTCACCTCAGCATGGTCTTTTCATCCAAGAAACTTGCGTTCGTATATAAAAAATGAAATTATATATAAAAATGAAATCCTGAAGTTGTTTTTTTTTTTTTTTTTTTTTTTTTTCTTGGTCTCTGGAGGGTGAAATGAGAGCGCGAGCGTAAGACAGAAATCAACTTTAAATCTGGTGCCAGATGTCAACTTTATAACTTGCCTTTTGATATCAGTGTCACGCAGTCAATACTTTAAACTAATGATTTTACCCGTGTCGCTCAATAAAATTAATTTAGCTCAGCGGATAACATCGCCTGAATTTAATGAATTGATGAATTTATTTATAATTAATATGTTATGACCTATTGATCAATATACCTCCCGTCTGTACATGCGTAACGCCCACAGAAGATCATTAACTGTGTGTAGCCTATTGATTTTACTTTAATAGGGTAAATAAAGACATATATGTTTGATACATGTCAAGCTACACAAACTACTAAATTAAGCTCCAATCTTCCGTAAGAAAGACAATGCCCACGGGAATGCACTTTTGTTTTTCAGAACTGACTAACGAACTCTTAAGATTTAAAGCGAGATTTGAAATTTGCGACGAGGTGAAAAACACGGTTTGCTTGCCCGCACTGGAAGCGCGCGTGTAATACCAGGTCTAATGGGATGTGTGATTTACCGTCCTTTCCTATCCCTGCCGTCTATTCCATTTTAATTTATTTTTTCCATTCTTTGTTCTTCCTGCTTCACAATGTTTACTTTTAATGTTGATCTCTGTATTGGCTGATAAATATGTAGCTCTATCCAGTCATATCTTATCCAATTACGTGTAAAAATGTCGGTGTTTTTTTTTCCTATACCAACCAAACAGTTTTATTTTTAGAGAGCGTATAATTAAGATATTTTCTTTCTCAAACAGCATCGCTTCTCCCTGCTCTGCTGCTGTCTTTGAAAGCGGGATAATGGCCACAGAACCAGCGGTGTTGTGGCATCGCATTCCTATCGACAGGACAAGACACGGTTCGTTTTTTAATTAAATGCTGCCGCAGAATTTCATTATAAGCTGTTCAGGAATCCTCCCAGAAATCCTTTCATAAATTGTTCTAGTCTGGCGACTGGTGAATAATACTGTAAAAGGGATAAAAACTGTTTTAACAAAGGTTCACGTCTATTCGGTTTTTTATTATCCCGCTGGAGGAATACATATTGTTGGCATATCAAAAAATAGATTGAGTTTCCTACAGTATTCTCTTCCACTTTGAGCCGAAAATCTTGCAATTATCCTGTTGTCCCACATTCGGGCGGTTTAATAAAAGGTATCGCCACTCTTTTGATGCCAGCACTGTAGCCAGCGGGGCCCTGAAATCAGCACTGACCTAATTACGCACTGTGTCATATTAATTTTACATAACAATAACAAGCTGATTAATGTAAGAGCGCGCAACTAATACAAGGAAGTGCCGCAGATCCAATATTGCAGGCCAGATGCTATGTGGGTTATTCTGAGTGCAATCTCACCCAGCGGTAACATATGGATCGTACATTATACCAAGTGCCCGCGCGCCCTGTTCGCGCACCACTAAATTATTTACAGTGCAGTATTTCGCGTATGCTGAGGTTGTACAAGGGCGGTGAGCTGGTGTGAACATGTGGAAGCTAACCAGCCCTAGACTCATAAATCAGTTTAAACTTCGGTTTGGCTCTTTTTGTGGAGATTGCGGATGCATTGCGCTTGCTTGAGCGAGCTTTTTAGCTATTTTAATATGTAAATGTAGGCGCAGCATGCTGACAGATTGTATACGCCTCGCTTGCTTGCTTGTAAAAAGCCCCAAAAATGTGTTTCAGTGGCAGAAGATCTAATAATGTATTTGGAGATGAGTCGCGGGCTGTCGTTTCAGTTGCTGGTGGAGCACTCTGCAGAAATATTTACATTATAGGCTCATGTCTAATTGGAGCAATATTCATGTTATCTCCATGAAGTCTTGGTGATTAAATAGAACTCTTCCTCTCAAATTCTTGCATTTTAGATGTCGGCCTGTGTACCAGCATCTGTAGCCCCAGGCTAAACACACTACTGATGAGGTAGGCGCGCATTAGTGCGAGAGCGATTTGTACGCTATATCTTATAACATATTAATGCTAACCCATATGTAAATGGATTTGCGCTCAGTAAAGTATTCAAGTACAATAATTATTTTCTTGCCTGATGGTATCACACGAAAGAGCTTACTGTAATCACAGCAGATGATAGTAAGTACTAACCTGTGGTCGCCTCGTCTATATTTCACGAGGATGGAGCTGTAAGTGACAGATGTGAAAATCATCCAATCAGTGGCAGGGAAGAAGGAAATTGCATCCAATCAATGTGAAGTCCAGTTTCTAGTCACAATTTGACTTCGTGCTGGATTGAAATTGTGACCACTGAACCTAGAGTAGTTTGTGTACATTTCGTCGCTTATGCCATATTTAATTACAGGCTTTGTTTTTTTCCCCCACAAACTAATGTATTCATTGCTCCCTAAAAGCTCACTGTGGTAAGAGAGAGTGTTTTTCTGACCAGTACGAAGCCTTAGACAAACATAGACAGTACTTGCAGACGACGGTTACTTTTGTTGTTGTCTTTTTTTTTTTTTTTTTTTTTTGCATATAAATTCGGGTTTATGGTGTGAGATGCCTTTAATCCCGCCCACCAGCTCCGCGCGGCTGTTTTAATTAAATCTCGTGTCTTTTGAAGGCGGGTTAAAGATCAGCGGGGATGGAGGTCACCGATTCACCCCGGACAGGTTTAATTAGGAAGAAGTAATGAAGCGCATTACTTATCTGTGCGTAGGAATTGAATTCAGATCCTTTCACAACGCTCTGCGGCTAAATTTGCTCTCGCATGTCCATAACCCAATCAGGCTATTTCATTAATGAATTCGCCTCTCACTTCTTGGATGCTTACAGTCATCTCAGGTCAATAGGCATGTTGGAGAGCTGATGGGCCGAGCTTCAGGGCCTGCCCTGGGTGGAATGTTAGGTTGTACAAAATGTCCAATGGGCACGTCACCGACAAAGGTTCCTGAACCATGACCACCAATGAAGTGCGCTCTTCAAAGAAAGTGAAGCGAAACCGCACTGAGACAAGATTAACCACTAGATCCCAGAAAAAAAAAACTACTTTGCTAAATAACTACAGCTGTCTTGCTTGCCCACTGATTTTTGTCCAGTGAATGGACACTGCCCTTTGCTCCCAAAAAAGTTATTTATTTAATTATTTATTTATTTATTCTTTCATTCATTTATAATGGCTGTTGCAATAAGTTTCCCTACGTGGGTCATGGTTTTCCAATCTGTAAGTTTATTGAAGTAATCCCAGAGTTACTGATGCAAACAAATCATTACAAACCAAGCGTTGATTAACTTAACTGGGCCCATAGGGATCAGTATGGAAGCAGGGTTCAAATTCGGCCCCCTTTAGCAAAACAGAACCCCCCATAAGTGTTAAAAAAATAAACTGGGGGGAGGACTTCATCTTACGTTTTTAAATATTGGCACTACATTCACTGCCAGGTCAGCAATGATAGTTCTCCAGTTTTCATTTCCTTTAACATGTAGTTGGCATCAGACACTGGCAAATTCCAATGGATTTTGTGGTCTTTGGGGGTAAACTGTAATGGTCCAGAAAGCTCCAGAACGATTGGCCACACCGTGGTGGAGCACAGACCCTGCCTGGGAGGATGGTACCAGTCTCGTCTCTGTTCATGTCACGTGACCCTCACCCCCCCCCCCCCCCCCAACCCTTGCTTGCTCTCTGACACACTGCCAGCTACACAAATATTATCTTCTGTAAAATACACAACGCGCATGCTGTTGTAATTAGGCAAGGACAGACATCAATGATCACAGACAAATAGACAATCTGGCGAGCTGCCCTATCACGGTACGCACTGAATCTGATTGGATGTGTTGGGTATTGTTCGCTATAAGGTCATGGTACCGAGCCCTTTTCCTGGAGATCTACCGTCCTGTTACTTGTCACTCCAACCCTAACAAAGCATTCCTTGCTCAATTGCTAGAACACTTGTTCAGTCACTGATTCGTATAATTAGTTGCGCTAAATTACGGTTGCAATAAAAACCTGATTGGTCGGTTGACCTCCAGGAACAGGGTTGGGTTCCTGTGCTATATAAAACTGTGGTTATGTGTTTGCGTACCTTTAATAGGATTCCTTATGAAAGACTGTCTCCAGTATCTCGTATTCACTATGCCGAAACCCCTGGGGTTCGTCTGATTCTTTTATTAACATTGCTACTGTAATATGATAGGAGGAGTATTTTACAGTGCTGTGTACTGTAATATTAATACAGTAAATTCTCCCCTTTTTATCCCCCAGTATGAAATGAATGGGGATACAGGGATGAATTTTGTTCTTCCGCATGTCCATCCGTCCATCCGTCTGTCATGCTTCTTTTCTGGGCCAGGACTCCTAAACCGTTCAATATTTCTCTATTAAATTTCGTATGTGGATACATTTCATTTTGGAGGTATGCCTTTCCATACTTCCATCTGTCCTCCTGTCTGTCTGTTTGTCTGTCCGTCCGTCCGTCCACCGCATTTTGTTTCCAGGGCAGATATCAGCCATACCGTTCTTATCCGGGCCAGAACTCCTATACCGTTCAGTATTTCTCAACTAAATTTAATGTATTGCCACATCTTATCGTGTAGATGTGCCCCTTCCATACTTCCATCAGTCCTCCTGTCCGTCTGTCCGCATTTCGTTTTCAGGCCAGATATCAGCCATCCAGTGGCGGGGGATCTGAGTATTTCATGCTTGTTTTGAGATGGGGTTGATTCGAGGGCCACGGTAACCTGCAGTGTGGGATCTTTGGTGCTGCTAACACGCTCGCTTTTGTGTCGAGCGCCCGATGAAAGGCCCTCGTTTAGCCGCATACGAATGAGGGAACAAGCCGAGCAAACAGGCTTCTCGGCCTAATGAGACGCGCTGTGTGTTCTGCTGCATATTTTCAGGAGACGTTAGCCTTTTTCACGCTACATTTGACCTCCTAAAAAATCACCGAACTCGCTTTCGCCGCACAGTTTGATGCGTTATATATAATATGTTTTAGTTGGCATTTCAAAAAGGCACTTCACAGTAATGAGGAGGCTGGAAGACGAGAGTTTGGGTCAATAGGCTAAGACAGGCAATGGGACATTGAGAGGTAAACGGGTGCTTAAGGACTGGACTGTAACGACTGGAGAGTGATTGAAACTGGCATTGCCATTGGTTGGCGTATCCAGCGCTAGCTGTTGTGCGATAACGAGGCACCCTTGGTAGCAGTGCTGTATGTGTCAGTCAGTGAGGTGTTGCTACCAGGGACACCAGATGTGGGTGATGACATGTTATCTAAATCAGAAGCTTAACCCTTAGTGTGCTGAAATAAATTTTTAAAATATATAAATTTAATTACCTTGCGCTGTTGAAAACCTATCCTGCGGCAACTTGTTTAAAAGAACTCCCCTGCAGGAACTCTTTTAAACAAGTCCCCTTATGGTAGGTTTTCAACAGATTCAATTTTGATATCTTACATTATTGAGCAACAGTAGCTAGTAGAATAGTAGAATTTATGACAAGCAGAATTTGCTACAAAAAGTTATAGGTGAAGGATTTTAACTGAACGTTCCGTTCAGGATGCCATGTTTGTGTCTTTGATAAAAGCTGACGTGACTGCGATGGATGGTCTTTGCCTCTGCTTGTGCGATATTACCGAACCTCGTCGATGGCGGTCGGCATTACGCAATAGATTTTTTTTGAGCACTCGAGTGCTGTCATGAAATGCAGCGAATGAAACTGACCAAATGCTTGTTCTTACATTTTTCCGGTCGGCGGCCATGTTTTATTCGACTCGCACTACCTTCTCACTGGCTGATGTGTTCCATCTTGATCTCACATCAGTACGTCCGAGACACGCTCTGGCTGGGCTCTGTGTTTTTTAACACTCCCCTGCAGGAGATTCAGGGCCCCGCTGGTGAAACCAGGGCTCCTGAGGGCCTGAAACAAACACAGCCCAGCAGGACACACTCTTCTTGCACCATTACAGGACCCGAGCCTGACAGTGAGATTTTCCGGGGCTTTCCACAAACAATGTGCTCCATCCTCTCCTCTTCAGTTTCACCCCTCCTACAGCTCCGACCAACTTCGCTCGGATATGTCTGGGATACATATTATAGCCCAAGTCAATTTTACATGTATCGTGCTTTTCGCAGGAGGCCTATCACAATGAGGCATTACAGGGCAGCGCCCAGTGTAAACCATCAAAATAGCAAATGAGGTGAAAAAGAAAAAAAAAAGACAAACTCAGTCTTGGGAGAAGAATGCTCAAACAGTCGTAAGGAAAAAATTCCCCAGCGGACCGAAAGAAAAGAATTTCTAAAGTCCATGCATAATTCATTTCATGTTCCCCTTTGATGATATTAATATGTAGTAGTGCAACATGTTGTTGCGGGTATTAAAATATAAATACAGTAATGCATTTTTTACCGTGCATCGGTTTGAATGTTCGCACAGAAATGCATTGATTGACCGAAAACAATCTTAAGCAATCTTAAATGGTGTGACTTCACAATCCGGGGTATATAACTGCACGATGTCTGTGTAGTTGTTCTTGATTCATCAAAATCAATAAATCTCTCAATAAGTATCAATTTATGACTATGGTTTTTACAGTAGATAGCAATGCACACTGTTAATGTGGATATAGCGTGACAGTTATTGCCAATTTGTGAATTGAGACTGATATTTTGGGATAGTGGAGACTCTGCATGCCTTTTAAATGTCATATCTATTAATATGTATAACGCTGAATTAAAATTCAGCAATGTATATTTAAAGAACGTATAATGGAATTCTATATTCGGCATATGCAGCAGTGCCATGCTCTCATATTAATTAAAGTCACTGTGAACAGTATTTTATGATGTGTTCCTGAATGTAGAGGATTTTTAAGTTATTATTTGGAGTTTGAAACACTGAATACATTATATAATACCACTGACTTACTCTCTATTTTTATGCTCCATATTGTGACATTTGCTTTTGTGGTTAATAAAAGTCAGCAGGTTGACTCTACCTGCTAGGACAACTGTAGAGCAGTGCTGTCCATGGTGCTGAAATGGCTGGTGGCCCTGTGGAGTGCTGTCCATGGTGCTGAAATGGACAATGGCCTTGTGGAGTGCTGTGCATGGTGCTGAAATGGCTGGTGGCCCTGTGGAATGCTGTCCATGGTGCTGAAATGGCTGGTGGCCCTGTGGAGTGCTGTCCATGGTGCTGAAATGGACAATGGCCTTGTGGAGTGATGTGCATGGTGGTGAAATGGATGGTGGCCCTGTTGCCTGCTGTCCATGGCGCTGAAATGGATGGTGGTCCTGTGGACTGCTGTCCATGGTGCTGGAATTGTACTGACAGCCTGTGTGTGCTGCCACACACTGCTATGAATGGCCTTGAATGGCTGGGACATTGTGTTTTGCTGTCTGTTGCTCGGAGCTGGCCTGACTCTGAAAACTCAGATGGATACGAGGCAGAGCCAAAGGATCTGGAGGCGGTTATACAGTGATAGCGCACTCTATTGTTAGCACAGTCTGCTAGGTTGTCACTCGCCCTCAGCTGACTCCAGTCCCTGTGATGTTCGTGCCACCCTCTTGCTGGTTGATTGCATCAGGCTGACCCCTTTTTCACGGCGTCGTCTGATGGCTTAGCAGACGCCTCGAATCCGCCGATGGCAGGATAGTGTGGCGGGGGGTTGCTCGACTGTTAATGATGGCGGTTTTGATTTTGAGTCGTATGTGTGGAGGTGAAGTTGGGATGAACTCCTGAAACTGCTCCTCAGGTTTTGCTCCAGTTTCTCGAGCTCTTAGACTCCACTTGCTTAATCTGGTGTTTCTACTGCAGTAATCTTAAAAAAAGATGTTTGTAGTTGAGCTTAAAAAAGTATATAGAATCTTGTTACTAGCTGGGCAGATGGGGAGCCGACTGTAGGATCGACAATGAGCCACTAGGGCGTGTATGTAATGAGAAAGAGGAGGAGAAATGCAAGAATGCAAATGCTTGGAGGACCCACTGTACCTAATAATTTGCACACTAATAATCAACTTAAAAAAGTAAGGCAACCTACAAAAAAAAAAAATTTGTTGGCTTGACTTCAAGTTCCAGGTTTTTTTTTTTTTTTTTTTTTTTTTTTTTTCCCAAAAATGAGTTTATGCAACCACTGGGACTTGAAGCTGAGCCAACTCAAAATGTTGCAGCTGGATGCCATACTCTCTTAAGTCGAGTCAACTTTTAATTTCTTACAGTGGGATGCTGACCAATAATACTGCTTCAGAGGTGAGTGTATTTTCGGTGACCTGCTGTGCATATATGTACAGATGCTGTGGTCTTGTCTCTCCTCCATTTTCTCTCGTTGGTGCCGAGAGATCAGGATGCTGATGTCGGGTGGTGTCCTGCGTCGTGCGGACAGGACGGGCTCCATTGTGCTCCAGATGGTTCTGAGTCATCGAGCGCCGCGTGCGTCGGGGTAGATTAGTGTGTTGTGCTCGTGTTGGGGTTCGGTGGAAGTGGGGCCGTGCCTGACTGCAGATCTGGAGCAGCGCTCCCGCTGGGAGTCGGGCGATGTTTCTTCACAAGCCTGTGCTGCTCTTTTTTCATTTCTTAAGTTAAACCACCTAAGGCAAAAAAATCTTTTTTTTATATAACTGTGGATTCTCTCTCTCTCTCTCTCTCTCTCTCTCTCTCTCTCTCTCTCTCCCTCCCCCTCTCATACTGTTTTCCCCAACACCACCTCTCTCCTGTTTTAGTTCCTCTTGCTGCTGTCGAAGATGGACTCGGTTTATACTCAAAAAGATGCGTGAAGATTTTTGCTATTGTGCTGCAAATATACAATTTATGTTTAACAAAGTGGAACCTTGTAACCTTGGCTTTACTGACAGTGACTGAAAATGTGTCGCCCTTAGAGAGACACGGAGGAGTGTTAAAGATGAATCACTGCGTATTTGCACTAGCACATCTGTTTTGATGGCGTATGGTCTCCGATGATGTCATTTCAAAGTGTGATGCCGATTGGATGAAATAGAGTCTCTTGTCTGCTGTAATTAGTAATGGCCGCAGTTAGGGATGACAGGAATGGCAGTGACATCAGCCTCTGTTGAATATTATTCATCTGGGTTTGGGTGGGTCGTCCATATTGGTTCTGGGTTGAATTATGCTCATGCTATGCTTGGGTGAAATGGTCGGCTGGATTGACTGATCGAAGCGGTGGCAGGATAAGACGATAAAAAAACTGATATTTTTCATCTTAGAAAGTTATTGTCTGCGCTGCCTTAAAAATTTAAGTGATGTGCACTTCAGAAGAGAGGTGTTTTACACGAACCCTAAATGTCCTGTTACGCTCACTGAACTTAAAATATTAAGGCAGCCTGGACGCTAATCTTTTTTATTTGAAAGGTCACAGTTGTCTGTAACACTGCACGGACATCTCAGATCTGTGCTGGAAACGGATGGATGTTCAGATATACTGGTTACCCGGGCGACGGTCTGGTGAGTTTGGAGATTGGGCCTCGTCCTCCTCTTCTATACATCAGCCAGTCAAACACTGCCATCACCTCCACTGATTAACCTCTTCAGCTCTGCCAGTCCCGTGTGTGTTCGTCAAATGCAGCTGCTGTATTCAAACCTGTAGAATTTCAGGCCTATTTTGAATTCTGGTGGAGATCACAAGATTTCCAAAGATGTTTGTCCTGCTGAATTAAAGGGAAATTCGCATAAAATGATGCACAAGAATTAGGCATTTTTTTGAGTGATCTCATGCTGCAGTCATAAAAACATTGCATCCTGGGTTTGAATATTTCTCTCAATAAAAGTGTGATGTAGCTTCAATGAAGTCCGGCCACCAGCAAAGGCAGAATATGTATGTGATATTGTCCTACAGTATGGAAAAATATGGTCATTCTAACTTTGAACTTACTTAAGGGAAAACTGAAGTGAAAATCAGAGGCTAAGGGCTTAGAGTGCTCTTATCTGGAGCATGAAGGCGAAATAATTTGTTTACAGCAATTCTGAGTTACCTTTAGGATATTTTTCTGATATTATACATTTTGTCAGTGATGAATGTGGGTACTGTACAGTCTCAAAAATCATATGTAATGGTGGAAAGTTTAGCCATAACACCGGTCAGGTAAATAAGAGTGATGCGTCTCGCTGACATGACCTCTCGTGAACTTTCTCGCTCCGACAGAGAGCAGTAAACAAGCGTGGCTCGGCCGAGGAACAGAGCGCTCAGTCCTGCTCGCGGTCTGCTGGCGTCCGTCCGCGCGTATGCAGATGATTTATTCTAACCTTCCTCTCTGCTTTCTCACCTTGTCAGCACACGGACTTAATTAATCGCGTTCCTCTGGACGTCCTCCCAAATCCCCCAGGTGCGGTCCGAATCTTGCGGCCTCGCCTCGACTGGAATGAGAGGCAGGTTTGAGTGCGGGACACTGACTGATGAAGTCTAATCCAAGTCTTATACACTCTTAGAATTAAGGAAGTGAAATGAAAATGCCTAGAAAGATTCAGGGCTCATCTGTGTGGTGCAGAAAAATTGTGTCCTATGAGTTCAGTAATTAAAATCAAACTGATTATTCCCCCCCATGAAATGGAGTGGGGGACATTGCAATGGAGCTTGTCTGTCCATCCATCCGTCTGCCCGATAAGTAGGGACAAGTGTTTTCAGAGAGTAGTCTACCTAGATGAATGAAATGACTGTGTGTGGATGTTACCAGTCATGACCTTGATTGGATTTCACAGCAGGCTTTCACACTGGTATGGCACATTTATGACACGGTCATCTTGTTTGCTAGTGAAATACGCAGATAGAATTGTTGCACCTTTCTGGGCATGTTCTGGAACTGTCTTCCATAAAAATAAAATGTAAAAATGCCTCCTCTGTGAGTTCTTGTAACTGTGTGTGCTAATACATGAATCCTGTAATATCCAGCTTAACCCTTTGAGCACCGAATACATTTTCAAGGAATTAAAAATGTAGTTATCCTGAGCTGTTGAAAACCTATCATGTGGCAACTTGTTTAAAAGAGATCCCCTGCGGGAGCTCTTTTAAACAAGTTGCCACATGACATTTTTTCAACAGCATCTGACTTACGTCATATTTTACATCATTGGGCAACTATAGTTCCCCACGGCGCTGAAAGGGATAAAGTTCTGAGAGCATTTCTTTTCTCTGAGTCCTTTCGCATAGGATGTTCGAGTCACTCGTAAGTTTTCACTTTTCTGACATAAATATGAGGGAATGCTCAATTAATTTATATGGCATCTGGTAATACGACCACTCAAACCCACCAAAAACCAGTAGACCTTTCAGCATGCGCAAAAATTAGACAGGAAATGACATCATCTGCTCGACGGAGGATTGCAATAGCTACCGATGTAAGTGGAACAATTCCCTCTCCAACCCTATTCCTCTGTTCATAGCATTAGGAATTCATACGCTGAAGTGTGTCTAGGCATTAAACCAGCACATCGCATACATTTTACATGAACAGACTGATGTATACAGCAGGATGTGGGCTGAAGTTATAGGGAAGGCACTTTTATTGTAGGCAAGATGGAGGAAGCTCTCCTGAGACCTGTGCAGTTCTGTCAGCACTGGGCTGTGTGACCTATCCCATAATGCAGCAGTCTAGTCTATGGCTCAATATATGCAGCCTTTGGGACACCCTGTTCCTTAGTGTTGTGTGATGTCACTCTGGTGCTGCGGCCATAAACCGTTCCTTAAAGCACCGCCGCTAATGGCGTGTTCTGACTCTCTCTATCTCTCTCGCTCAATCTCTCTCTCTCTCTTTCCTTTCTCTGGATGTTATGGTTTGTGATTTTATGTAAATTCTGCTTTTGAAAAATGTCCCAATAAAGTAGGTTTGAAATCTCAATCTCTCTCCCTCTCTCCCCCTCTTTCTCGCCCTCCCATGCTCTCTCTCGTTCTCACTGTTTTTCCCTCTTTCTCTCGCTTTGTTCTCTATCTATCCTCACCTCAATCTCCTTCTTTTGCCTTCTCTTTTTCTCTCTATCTTTTCTACCCCTCCCTCTGTCCCCTCCCTCTCTCTCTCTAACCCCCTTTCTCACACCGTCCCTCAAACTATCTCTTTTTTACTCCTCCCTCTCTCCCATCTTTCTCCTTTTCTCTCTCTTTTATTCAGATACGATGGACCAAGACGGCAGGCAGCGCGTCGGACCGTTTCCAGGACTCTACCGTGTTTAACGAGACCCTGCGAATCGCCAACATCCAGCGCCACCAGGGGGGGCGCTATTACTGCAAGGCGGAGAACGGCCTTGGCTCCCCCGCCATCAAGTCCATTCGTGTGGACGTCTACTGTGAGTCCTCCACCTCTTCTTCTTCTTCTGTCTCTTCCTCGCGGGCAATGTCAGGCCCGTAAAATTTTATTCCCTTTTTACGACCCTGCCCGTGACGCTGCGCTCCCTCTGCGTCGACGGCCGTTGTTAAAATTCAGCGGCTCGAAGAGCGGGCGGGGCTCCCGCGCAGATCGCCGAAGGCTCCGTTTGTTTATTGTCTGTGGACGTTTGCGATTCTGTGCTTATATTTCACATCTTGCATTCCGGAGCTGTCCCAGCACAGCGCGCTATTCCCGCCACGGCGCGCCGCTTCCCATGATGCACCAGCTGCTGAATTTTTACCTGGAGGGACGGAGCTTTGGTTTAAAAGGCGCCCGTCGGCTGATTTCTGAAAACGCCATCAATAATTCACCTGGCATTGAGCGTCGATTGTATATTTATCTAATTGCGGGTATAAGCTGATTCGCTCAGAGATTTCCTCCTGAAAGGAATGGCCGTATGCTGTCGGGAATGGACGGCAGGGAAAAATATGGAGCTGTTATCCGTGAATCATGTGGCACATTAATACGCCGTAAAAGGTGGATTTTGATATTTCCTCTCCTGTACGTCGTGTGTTTTCCGGTGATAAAAGCGCTCCAGGAGCCTTTCAGTCGCCAGAGCTTCGCCGTCATAACTCCGGCTGCCCGTGTGCCATCAGAGCATTTTTATTGGTTTGTGCTCTGACTGATTGACGGCTCAACCAGCCCTTCGGGGTCACAGCACAGCCTTACTGTCTCAGTTCTCCGAACAGCAGAGCCAAACCCAGTTTCTGGTGACGTTGTTAGTGCGTGCGCAACTCGCCAACCTTGAGACTTCATTTTAAAACTCCATGCCTGAGTAGGGGGGGAGGTTGGGTTTTGGTTGTTTATTGGGGGCTTCACCACAAACATCAGCTTTTCAGAGAATTTGTTTCCTACTTTTTGGTGAGGTTTGAAAGATGAATATATGCTGTTATAAACTGGCATCTTCTTTACTCGGGCCAGTAGGCCACAAGTCTAAGTTTCGGCTCCGGATCTTCTTTTTTTTTTTTTTTTTTCGGGTCGCGATTGTCCTGCTCATGCGCGCGCGCGGTTTCGCGATTGGCCCAACACTACATTGCTGATAGGGTTCGCTCAAGTGAAGCATCTGTTCCAGGAGCGTATACACCGGGAAGTTAAATTCGCACGTACACTCCCATTCATTTTCGCCTACTGTCAAATTATATTTTCAAAAACACTTGCGTGCGAGTCGGGGTTGATTTTGGTATCGCTGTGCAGAGCAACATTTTCTCACCTTAAATATGTGCTTTTTTGGAGGACGGAAAGCGGCGCACTTTCTAAAGATCGAAATGTTACTCGGTGTCAACGTTCAAGTGCGAGCAGAAAAGTTCAGTTACGGTGACCGACGCTTTTAATCACCCTCTGATAAGACAATTGCTTCAAAGTTCTCGCCGTTATAAGCAACGTCGATGAATGTCCGTATACGTTATCAAATTACTCTCTGGTTACCTTTGAGCAAATATTGCCGTTTTATATATTGAGCATATTTGCCGTTGACCGAATTATTCATACTGAATCATATGGCTAATGCCAACATTGTTAAAAGGAAGCGCTAGTTAAATCTGGCTACTCCTTTACTAAGCGTCATCTTTACCCCTGTCCCATTATAACACTGCTGTCAAAAAATAATCACTGCGCAGCACGGATCAAGGGGATAGAGAGAGGTTTTTTTCTCCTGATTTCTAACAGCCAAGCCTTTCTCCCCCCCTTGTCTTTTGGAACTCAGTATAAACAGACAAAGCGACTTGTCCATTGTTTTAAACATTATGCAGGTAAGAAATATTGTCCTTTGATGTCAATTACAAGTAGCTAGCTAGTTAGCCACCTTGTTCATTTTATTGACTGCTTAGTCAATGCAGTCCCCGCGATGGTAAGGGTACCAAGGTAGCTCGCTGGAGACCGTTATCGATCGCTAGCGTTTGCTTTAGTCACCGGTCTATTTAAGTCAATGGGCGGCTAATTAGCTGGCTAGCAAGCGACCGCGATTTTTTCTATTAAAGTGACAAATTTGTGTTTCTACGTTAACTTACGCATGAAACATTTTATTAAAGCCCTTCAAATGACTATTGCTGCAAAAGGCAGCCGCACATCTCAGCATTTTAATGCTTATATCGACTTATTTGAAATTTGCCTCATAGGATACCATTCATTTTTATGAAGACGTTGGGTGTATCAATATGGCGGCTGGGTGCTTCACTTTGGATAATGTAAATATGACATCATCAGCAATCTAGTGTTCTAAATATATATATATGGATTGGCCCAGGCGTAGACCCGGCCCGAGTACAGGCTCTGAGGAGCCTCTTGTTGCCAGTTATTTTAACTGTATTTAACTGTAATTTTACTATCAGTTTACAACAGAGTGCAAATGGCAACTCAAATCCTTGCGCGCCTGCATATCACTTGGGTAACGTGAGAGGGGTCAAAACTGCATAAATACCTTGCGGGCCAGTCTGGTGCAGCCGTACTCCATCAACCTCTGCTGCGAGCAAAGCCTGGATCACGCAGTGGCACCTGCCAATCTTGTGGTTCCGTGTAAGTTCACTGTAAACCACAGCTAAATGTGCGCAGTACTCTACTTACAGTTAACATAACAAGGAAAAACTGTGATAATTTAACTGTTAAATTCAGTCAGTTTATAACAGGGAAGCAAAATAGTGAGTGAGTTGCAGCCGAAAGCGATGTTGCATCACTGTATTGGTGAAAGGCTCATAGCTCACACCAGCCTGCATGTTGCAATAACTGAATGAAAAATGGCGCCTGACATCGAGAGAAAAAGGGGAGATTTGTGGTCCCGTCAGGGGGGTCAGTGAAAGCTGGGAGTCTTCCAGGAAGGTCGGGGGGATTGGAGAGGTGAGGCTTGTTTGGAAAATACCGGCGCCGTCTAAATTCCCTCACCTGCTCACTGCCATGTCACCTTGTAACCACAGCATGACAACGTATCAAAAATACACTCAAATTTTTAGTCATTAAATGTACTTAATAGATTTGAAAAGTTTGTTTCCACAACACAGTGTATCCATTTTACTCATTTTGAGTAAATCAGCTTTTTCCGTGCTGGCGCTCATTGCATTTTATAGAAAAACACAAACTTTGACCGTGAGAAAATACACCTTATAGAATGAGTTTCTAAATATGAACTTTTGCAACAAGTGTAAAAAGCACAGTGTTATTGCTCTATGGTATTATCTCCATTTCTGACATTTTGGCACTTATTGCATTTTGGAAACAAACTCTTCAATTGCTCATTACTGTCACATGCAGTTCTATTCAGTATACGTGACTTGAAATGATTAAATACATCGTGGGCGGTGACTGGTTGTATGTGCAATCACTGCCAGTGCTTTTCTGAAGTAAATCCAATGACTCTGCTTTAGCGATGGCAGGCCTGGGCTTATTCAGCACTGCAGTGACACATGTCCTTGGGTGGGACTGTGATTACACTTTAAAAAGACGGACTTTTTTGGATCCAGATGGAAAATCATGACTCAATGAAGCCACAGGGACGCCGTAAGACTGTCTTTTGGACGAGATCTTAAACCCTTGAGGTTTTTGACTCGGTGGGACCCCCTTCTGTTCTGAGCAGATTTTGGCAAAAAAAAAAACCTTTATATATCAGGCTACCTTTTTATCCCGTACATCTGCTCGGCTAAACAATCCCTTATCCTCTTAAATTCTCTCCATCATCGTCGCAAATTGGAATGGATTTCTCTTCTGACCTACCTGCTTCTTTGAAGATAAAAATAAAATAAAATCCCTTGATCTCCCAGCTCATTATGCTTCAGGTCTCCTGTCTTCAATAGCCGAGGCGAAACGGCGAAATGGTTGCCGACAATAGACAAAGTGGTTTCAGTGAAGAAGGAGATCAGACGTGTCATTTGCAGACGTACTCGGCATCGTCGTACTCCGGCTAAATTTGTGTCATTTGTGACATTAAAAATGGAAGGGAAAGGGCAGGTGAATTATTTCCATCGCATGACTTTGACATTTTCTTGAATGTAGTGAAAGGTTATAATATCCTCAGAAAATATGACTGCTAAAATGTTGCTTTTGGAATGAATAAGTAATAAATGTCAATATATGATAAAATATTTACCTGTAATAATTTGGACTGCCAGAAGTATAGCTTTACATGGTGCCATGCTGTGTGTAAACTGCAAGTATACGAAAATGATTATGTGGTGTGCTGTTATAAACTGACTGAGTTTAACAGTTAAATTAATGCAATGGTAATAACCAATGTTTCCTGGTTATTTTAACTGTGAGCAGAGTTCTGCGCGCATTTAACTGTGGTTCACAGTTAACCTTCACAGAACTCTGTTGTAAACTTATTGTAAGATTACAGTTAAATTAACTAGCAAAAAAAGGTGCCAGTTTATAACATTGTGTGCAGTGTATATTTATGAAGCTAACGTTAAACATGCATTGTTTAACTGTGAGTAGAGTTCTGCGCGCATTTAACTGTGGTTCACAGTTAACATTCACAGAACTCTGTTGTAAACTTATTGTAAGATTACAGTTAAATTAACTAGCAAAAAAAGGTGCCAGTTTATAACATTGTGTGCAGTGTATATTTATGAAGCTAATGTTAAACATGCATTGTTTAACAGAGTAGAGTTCTGCGCGCATTTAACTGTGGTTCACAGTTAACATTCACAGAACTCTGTTGTAAACTTATTGTAAGATTACAGTTAAATTAACTAGCAAAAAAAGGTGCCAGTTTATAACTGTGTGTGCGGTGTATATTTATGAAGCCAATGTTAAACATGCATTGTGACTTCAGAGTACCTTTATAAATGATTAAGAAAAATAATTGCTGGAATTTAGGTAACTGGAGTTGCTGGTACGCATTTCCCTCTGTCGATGCCCACTGCATCCATTCTAGTGCTGGCATTTCTCTCAGGGCGTTCTGATGTTGTGGCATGTGTCAGAGGGGGTTTATGTGATGATTTATTTGCCATGGTCATGTGATTTGGATCGCTTTAAGATCACCTGATTCAAATCACACAAAAGTCACGTGATACAAATCACATTGACTGACATTCACATGATTTAAATTACACTGAGCTCAAATGATTAAATTTGCATTGCGTCCCAGTCACATAATTTAAACCGCAAGAAGTCACTAAATTCCAGTCACACTGAGTTACGAGCACACGATTCAAAGTGATATTTCACGACATTGGATTTATCGCTTAGCATGCAGTTGCCAGTGTGTTCAATACACCTTGCAACTGACTCACCAAGATTACATGGCTCTGGGACGAAGAAAAAGTGTTTGAATTTTACCTCCTCATTCACATGCATTACACCTTCATCTATGGCAGAATATACGATTTGTACACTTCAAAGAACCTAACTGATAACAAGCGTTTCTTATATGAATTTTTTCCTTGATGGCATCAGTCGTTTCCTTGATTGTGTTGTTCAAACTTTAAACAAAAAGTGTTTTATAAGTTTGTTCTATTCTCCTTTTGTGGAAGCATCACATGACACTGAGCTGGCTCTCAGATAACATCATAAATGGGCGCTGTGACGCGCTGCTCATCAACATAAACAAACAGGACCTCAGCGAGACGAGAGTGACTACACTATTGCATATTACAAAAGTTGGCCCGCCCCAACTAGGCGGTCAGACCAATGAGAGAATGTTGAGTGTTGCATTGATGACAAAAGCAGTGGCGGGCGGTGGACGGAAAACTGTGGGGCGGAAAACATCCCTTGAAACGGATGAGATTAGTGACCCGATTTCAACCATTGTTCTTGGTCAACACGTTAGTTTCCCTTACAATGAAATGTCTAGGCAAGTGAATAATTAATTCTATAAAATGTTTAATTCACATGCCTTAAAGGTGTCCTGTGTAAGAATTGAGGTCAAAATATCCAAAAAATGAGTTAGACACAACAAAAGAATGAGAAGAAATAAGGGCAATGATGTCATGAAAAAGATGACAAGGTATAGTGCCGCAGAGATATCAACCTGAATTAGCACGCTAAATCCAAAGACAGTAAAAGAATTGGACGGCGGGATGACGCTGTTCTCAACGGGAGAGCGGTGTAGCTCAATTGAACGAGTTTTCAGTTGAGCACCACGCCTACTGCGCAGGCTCAAAGTCAGCTCGCTGACGTAAACCAACGTACTGAGAAGCGGTAACTCGTCTGGTAGATGCACCCTACACATAATTCCCAGTGAGCAAGCGATTGCGTCTGTCAGTATAATCTGATTCCGTTCGATGTTATTATGTTTTGCGAATAATTACTTCATAGGTACTTCACTTCGTTAGCGATGTGGCTCAATCGTCTACTGTCTATGATTCGTCTATGGGCTTCTGGTCTAAACAGTACGGTTATTTACCTCCTGTGCGACAGAAAGTCGCCGGCATTTCATGTCACTTTTAGCCTAGCCTGGTGCCATCGGCTAAAAATGCTTATTTTTAGACCATAACGCTACAGACGAAGTAAAGACGTCTGCTACAAAATGTAGTTTCTCTGTAGAAAATACTGTCGCTGACATGAAGGCTCGTAATGTTTTTAGTGTAAAGTTATTTGATGTCAAAAGTCAGACAAAATGAATGGGGGTGAATAGAGAAGCTACCGCTAGGTGATCATCTGCTGTCTTCCAGAGCTTTCAATTGAGCGTCAACTTCCGGGTGTATTCCTACCCCCTTGGCTAAATCACTAGCTGCGCACCGTCCTGTGTCATAATACCAGTTTCTGCCATGGGTGGCGGTATGCGGGCAACATAACAGCCAGCCAAACTGCAGTGCACGAATAAATCGCACGGCTTGAGGGCGTACTTGAACCTGATGTCATTCGTGTGGAAAGTACATTAGCTAAGAAGCTTGAAATGGCTTCGATGATAATTAACCCTAAATGAACGCACAAAACGTAACGGAAAACTTTGCATAATGTAATGAAACATGACAATGTTTAGTTGTGACTAATGATACTTGATTGCTAGAAGAGGTCTTGCTAATGAAGACTGCATATCAGGCAAACTGGTTGCATACTGTGAAATTATCATCAGGCGGGCGGCATACGTAACGCTCTAAAATGATCTTGTCCCTAGTTTTACTTGTACATGTGCAGCTAAGATTACTTCATAATTTTGAACTCCGCTATAACTGTTTTGATGACGTACGGTAAAGTGATGGTCAACTAACAGTGGCGATCGACTGGCCAGGTGATTTTGGGATCAGAGACTGGTTACGGTGAAGTCCGGCATTAGATAGATTTATTCACGCAAATGTTGGTTCAGCATTTGCGCTTAACATTAGCTAACGCTACGTTGACGCTAGCTTGCTCAACAGCAGCGAATGTTATCTAGCTAATGAATTTATTTCGAATGAACAATGACGTGTAATTTGGACGTATTTACTGGATCGGGTGAAGGGGAGTAGCTTGAAGATGTCATAGTACAGAATCACTTGACATCAACTGACGTTCGTTAATGTGTTTATATCTCAGAGTTTTGGAGTCAGAGCGGCCCTGTTGGATTGTAGATAGTCGGCTATGGGGTCGTTGGGAAGGTGGGGGCGAATCATGGACAGAAGGCTTGATGGGAGGAGAGACTGTGCCATTTCTCGATTGTTACGCTATGGTATAGGCATGGGCAATACAAATGAATAAAATGACAACATTTCTTGAGTTGCTGAGAACAAAGTTTTTATTATTTTCTAATGATTTTTTGCTGGTAAGTACAGAAGACACAGACGAAGGGTTTGCCACAAGTCCAACGCCTTTACAGGAAAGGGTCTCTGAGCCACAGGGTCCCAAAAATGGCTGATTTCGGCATTTTTCAACAAAACCCATTGTAAAAATTGGGGGGTGAAGCCTGAGGGCATTTTCTAAAATACAGTCTATTCAGAAATAAACCAGGCCAAATTATCCATTAGGGTACCCTAACAGAAATAATTGATGCTAAAGTAATCTACCCCTTTTCTGAAGTACAGCAGCGCCCCCTAGGCCCTTATTAATGGAAAATGCATTGAATTTCACCCAGTTATGTTCAACATTAGGTTTTGCATTGATATTAAAAAATGGTATGAATGGGTTGCCTGTGAAGTTTTTTTTTTTTTTTTTTTTTGGGTCAATGGCCTGCAAAAATGTCAAAATTATCGGTGGGAGGGCAAACATTAACGCTACTCGCCCATTACTATATAAAATGCAGTGAAGTCGCTGATGCTGGCAGTTGTTTGCCCTCCCACTGCTACGAAACGTTCCCCCTTCAATAACCCGTGGTGATTTAAAAAAAACAAAAAAAACTTTGCACTGTTTTTACTATGTCCATATACCCTCCTCCCATGATAGTTTCAATGAGCTACTGTGAATAATTTATAGTAAAACACAGTGACGTGCAGTCGGAGGTTAGTTTGGCGAGGCAGAAACCCCTTTGCTTGATTAGCAATCAGACGATTAACTCGTTTAGTAAGACTATTCGGCAGAATGACGGGCCAGTTTAAATTTCCGCGGCGTTATTACTCAGTATATCGAACCTGAAATGCTCACTCGACAGCAGATTTGCGCGTACTTGCTTCCAGGAAGCCGAAGCAATGTCATCAACAAATAATAAAACAGTTCGACTTATGCAGAGTTCAATGCTTAATCAAAATACAATGTATTCTCCTTTAAATGCGCGCTTTTACACCCAAACAAAAAGCGGGCGCTTATTTTCAGTCTTCTTTCATAATCCGATTAACAAAATGTTTAAACGATATACAGAATTACCGAGAGCCGAGAATTTTTCCTAATTGATTATTCAGATTTTCATCCTCGCAGTCTCGAATTGAAGGGTATAAGTGAATGAATCTTGTGACCGGTGTTCGCGAGGTGGCATTGGTAGCAAAATTTGTCAGAACACTGGTAGGCTTTGAACGCCTAGCGCTGGTTTATTCCTTGGTATATTTTACTGAAACTTCACAAATAGGGTCACAGGATATTCTGTCAACTAACTATGTAGGTTGACAGTAAAAATACACTCACCTTTCTTGCTATTGTTGAGAGGAAGTCACGGCGAACTCGCGACGAACTTCAACAACTTCTGTCGAACTTATTTCACATCCCCTGGAGGTCTAGACTGGACGAACAGACTCGTAATTTCTCAAATTAGATGGCTGTAATTCAATCAGGGCCGTGGCTGGGATATCACGTAAGCGCGGGCTATTTGAAATCTACCTTCAAAATTGATATTTTTGCTACGCCGTGCACTTGAAAGTTTGTAAACACGGCGCAAATTGAGGTCACGCATTCATCCAACGGGCGAATAATAGCTCTGTTCAAATCGCGTTATTGGCCGTAATACGCAGAGTTCATGTATGAAATGCGGGTATCCTATTGGAAAGGTTGCTTTTAATCAAACCATGGTGTTCTTTTTGTATGAAAATGGCATTTACGTCATTTTTTTAAAAGTTTTCTGAGGCTTGTTTACCGCCCCAGTTCAGCTGTTACGCATTCCATTAGAGTTTATGCAAAGCGTTGCCCATGCCTATATGGTAGACAAACTCACTTTCTGCAGGTATACTGCCTCCCTTTTCTGTGGAGTGTGAAGAGTATGAATTTAATTTTTGGCTGTCCATTAGACAGGGCACCTTTGATAAGCAACTCTTCTCAAAAAAAACCACTGTGGATTTTCCGCGTTAAATTTTGTCACATCCTAAGCAAGTCGTCAAACCTATGCGTAATGATCGTTTAATTGAAAAAGATTGAAATGCGCTCTTTTTGCGTTCAACTGGTGCTTTTGATTTCTCGTCTTAACGAAGACAATTAGCTTCACCTGAGAGGGGGGAGTTCAAGTGTCTTTTATCAGGGAAATTGACTGAAAGCAGATCAAGACTAATAAGCAGTTTAAAGACATGTTTATCGCCCTCCTTGTTCTCTGTCCACCGCCCGCCGCTGGACAAAAGAATTCCTGTCCGAAAGATCGGGTCTACTTATGTTTAAAAATTATTATTACACAAAAACTAAGCACGCAAATAACTTACTGATACAGACCCTTTTGTTTCTAAATGTATACGTACCATTGTATGATGGAAACTTCAAATTTGAAATTCAATCTGTGTAAGTTTGTCGCTTATTCAATGAATGTGAATGAGGAAGTAGAATTCCGTCACCTCCTCTTCGTCACATAGGCACGGAATCTTAGTCAGTCAATTGCAATATGTGTTTGACACGTATGGTAACTGCGTACTAAGCCCTATATTCAATATTGTGAAAATATCGCTCACAAATCACACGGAAGTCAAGGGATTCAGTTAACAGTGAGTCAGAGTCTCATGATTCAAATCACGCTGACTCACCGTCACATGAGCCAAATCTGTGGCAGTGCGCAGTAATTGTAGAGAAGCTCCCCTGAAGATGGGAGCTCTGCGCCCCTAAAAACCGGGCTGGAGACGCGCGGGCCCTGGACCCGATCCAAATCTTATAAAAGAACATCCTTAATGAGAGCCGAAGCCTGCCTTTAAACTTAAGGGTTTAATTAAAACTTTACTCAAGACGAGCACTTCATAAGTTGTGCCGGCCACTGGATATTAAAATTGTCAGCAGGTTGTGTCATTTACGCTGCCAGTGAATATTACGTACAAGTCCTTTTCCTGAGGCCACAACAAAATGGCTGTTTGTGCTGCTCATTTGCATCTGACCTGGTGCTACACGCTGTGGCTCTTTTGGATTAGACGGGGTATTTTTATGGCTTTTTTTTGTGCCCAGGAAAAGTTTTATCACCTCCCCTGAGGGCGGCTGTAATTGATTTTCCTCTTGCGTCTTCGACTATTTTTAGAGGGCTACAGCCTGGATGCTTAATTAGCATTTCTGAGTCCTGCAACACTTTTTAATAAGCATCCCCGCGAATGACTGCGGCATGTCGAAGAGCTGCAGCATCTTTTTTTTATTTTCTTCTTTTTACTGCTAAAAAAATAGCCGACCTCGGCAGCCTGAATGCGAAAGGACACTGATGATGTCGCGCGTGATCGAGCCTCCTGCCTGAAAATGCAGTTTGAGGGAAAAACTGAGAGAGGAGAGGTGAACAGGGAGGGAGGGAGGGAGGGAGAGAGACTGGGGGACAGGAGAGAGAGAGAAAATCTGAATGGGGAAAAAGAGAAAAGATAAAGAGATAGGGGGAAGGAGTGATGAGATGAGTGACAGGGGGAGGGAGAGAAAGAGAGAGAGAGAGGGAAGGCAAAAGTGATGTGCTAATTCTGGCTGATGTGGCTGATGTCACTGATCAGATTTTCCTCCTGAAGGCAGAATTTTCTCAGTGGTGAATCCCAATAGTTGGGAAACAATACAGAGCCAGACTTTTATTTTGTGGTATATTTTATTAGTGCAACCCTTAATGCATACTTCATTAGCACAACACTCTAATGCTGATGCTGAAGGTCGCATTCTGCATGCTTTATCAGTGCTTTATTGGCGCAACCCTTTGTACTAACACTGAATACTTTATTAGTGCCGCACTAGTCAAAGCCCTCAATGGTAATGCTTATACTGTAAATTGCATACTGGGTACTTTATTAGTGCTTTACTTGTGTAACTATACTAACGCTGATGCTGAAGTTGCATACTGTATACTTTATTAGTGCTTTATTTGTGTAACTATTTACACTAATGCTGATGCTGAAGTTGCATACTGTATACTTTATTAGTGCCTTATTTGTGTAACTATACTAACGCTGATGCTGAAGTTGCATACTGTATACTTTATTAGTGCTTTATTTGTGTAACTATTTATACTAATGCTGATGCTGAAGTTGCATACTGTATACTTTATTAGTGCCTTATTTGTGTAACTATACTAATGCTGATGCTGAAGTTGCATACTGTATACTTTATTAGTGCTTTATTTGTGTAACTATTTATACTAACGCTAATGCTGAAGTTGCATACTGTATACTTTATTAGTGCTTTATTTGTGTAACTATTTACTCTAACGTTGATGCTGAAGTTGCATACTGTATACTTTATTAGTGCTTTATTTGTGTAACTATTTATACTAATGCTGATGCTGAAGTTGCATACTGTATACTTTATTAGTGCTTTATTTGTGTAACTATTTACACTAACGTTGATGCTGAAGTTGCATACTGTTTACTTAATTAGTGCCTTATTTGTGTAACTATACTAATGTGGATGCCGAAGTTGCATACTGTATACTTTATTAGTGCTTTATTTGTGTAACTATTTACACTAACGTTGGTGCTGAAGTTGCATACTGGATACTTTATTAGTGCCTTATTTGTTAAATTATACTAATGCTGATGCTGAGATTGCATACTGCATACTTTATTGGTACTTTATTAGTGTAACTATTTATACTAATGCTAATGCATAAGTTGCATACTTTATACTTTATTAATGCATTGTTTGTGAAACTATACTAATGCTGATGCTGAAGTTGCATACTGTATACTTTATTAGTGCTTTATTTGTGTAACTATTTATACTAATGCTGATGCTGAAGTTGCATACTGTATACTTTATTAGTGCTTTATTTGTGTAACTATACTAACGCTAATGCTGAAGTTGCATACTGTATACTTTATTAGTGCTTTATTTGTGTAACTATTTATACTAATGCTGATGCTGAAGTTGCATACTGTATACTTTATTAGTGCTTTATTTTTGTAACTATTTACACTAAAGTTGATGCTGAAGTTGCATACTGTTTACTTAATTAGTGCCTTATTTGTGTAACTATACTAATGCGGATGCCGAAGTTGCATACTGTATACTTCATTAGTGCCTTATTTGTGTAACTATACTAACACTGATGCTGAAGTTGCATACTGTATACTTTATTAGTGCTTTATTTGTGTAACTATTTACACTAAAGTTGGTGCTGAAGGTGCATACTGGATACTTTATTAGTGCCTTATTTGTTAAATTATACTAATGGTGATGCTGAGATTGCATACTGTATAATTTATTGGTGCTTTATTAGTGTAACTATTTATACTAACGCTAATGCTTAAGTTGCATACTTTATACTTTATTAATGCCTTGTTTGTGTAACTATACTAATGCTGATGCTGAAGTTGCATACTGTATACTTTATTAGTGCTTTATTTGTGTAACTATTTATTCTAATCCTGATGCTGAAGTTGTATACTGTATAATTTATTGGTGCTTTATTAGTGTAACTATTTATACTAACGCTAATGCATAAGTTGCATACTTTATACTTTATTAATGCCTTGTTTGTGTAACTATACTAATGCTGATGCTGAAGTTGCATACTGTATACTTTATTAGTGCTTTATTTGTGTAACTATTTATTCTAATCCTGATGCTGAAGTTGTATACTGTATACTTTATTGGTGCTTTATTAGTGTAACTATTTATATGAGTGCTGATGCTGAAGTTTGCGTACTGAATACTTAATTTGTCCAGCCCTTCGGGTTAATGCTCATGCTGAAGGTTGCATACTGAATACTTAATTTGTCCAGCCCTCTGTGTAAATGCTCATGCTGAAGGTGACACACTGTATACTTTATTAGTTTAGTCCTGAATGTTAATACTGATGCTGAAGTTTCATGCTGTATGAGCACCATGAGAGCTGAGTATACACACTCAGTAGGAGGCTAGTATAAAAACAATGATACAGACCTGACGTTCAGCACATTAGACTCCTCACCTCCTCACTATTAGAAAGACAAGAGTATTGTGTCACAGCCCTGAGGGTAGAGAAATCCCGCATCTCAGCGCTGATCTGTCCAAGACTGTAACCGTTCCGCACTTTATCACTCACGACCAAAATAGAGCAGCATTTCCCATGCCACGCAGGCTTCAGTGAACGAAAGCACTGTTTTCCCATTCATTTTTGTATCGAGACTTTTCCCCTGTGGTTCTGCTCCTGTTACATTAAGTGTTGCATATTTATTGGTTTATCTGACAGCTTTTTTTCCCGAGCAACATGCAAAACAGCCATTTTTACATTATAATTTTGCAGGCTATTTTGGAGGAATAATTGAGGTTAAGTACCACGCGCATAAATTCCATTGAGAAAGTGCAAATTGCTAAGTGCGATCGGGGTATATTTCACAAGGAATTCTCAGGTTGTGCAAAAAAGGATTTTGAATTTATGATGATACTATAGTTTTATAGCAACCCCCCCCCCCCCTTTGCTATACTCTGGAAGTAGAACTCATGGATGAAAGGACTGGAGAGGGAGTGTGATTAATGAATGGAGCCGGCTAGCAGTGGAAGGGAGAAGCCAATTCCCAGAATGCAATTCACCGGTGGATTTGAAACCTTTAATTGCACAGTTGACTCTCGGAGGTGGGCAGTGACGCCGGCAGCCCGTCTGTAATTAATGCTAATCACTTCTCACTCCTGCACTCCGCAGGGCAGCAGATAGGTACCCCTCGCATATTTGAATTCATTTAAAATCACTGTGGAAACTGCAGAAGTCTGCTCATCTTTTCTTTTTGTTTTCACTCAGGCGAGCCGGGTGACTATGACTCGGCCGTTGCGTAAACAGGATGAACATGATTTATGGAAAGAGCCGGAATATAGGAAACTAATATCTCTCTTTCATGTACATTGATTCTGGAGTCTCTAAGCGTGCTGCTTTTCAAGAGGGAATTGTTTGTGTGTGTGCGTGTGTTTTCATTTGTGAGCATCTGTGTGCAGCAGTGCATAACCCTGTGTGTGTCTGTGCCTGTGCATCTCTTCATAATAGCGATTGAGGGTGTGTTTGTGTGTACTCATGTGTATGTGTATCTGTGAGCATTTGTGTGTGTGCTTATGTGTACCCCCTTGTGTGCTGGTGCGCGCGCGCGTTTGTGTATGTGTGTGTGTGTGTGTGTGTGTTTTCATGTGAATGCGCATGTGTGTATATGTTTGTATACTTTGTGTGCACTCTTGTGTGTGTGTGTGTGTGTATTTATGAGCACCGCGTGTGTGTGTGTGTGTGTGTGTGTGTGCCCATACTTGTGCATTTATTTTAGTGATTGTGCTTGTGCGTGTGTGTGTGTGTGTGAGCCCTTACATGTGCGATTTTTGTAGTGTGTGTGTGTGTGTGTGTGTGCGTGCGTGCGTGCGTGTGTGTGCGTGCCCTTACATGTGCATTTGTTGTAGTGAGTGTGCCTGTGTGTGTGTGTGTGTGTGTGCGTGTGCGTGTGTGTGTGCGGGCCTGTCCATATGCGCACCACCACCTGAGTCTCGTTTATGTAATTATTGTCTCAGCTGGGCCGGATTGTGGGCCCTTCCCAGTTGTTGCCTTAACATTTCATGGACAGAAAACACAATCTGGACGCCTTCTGCCGATGCTAACTGTGTATCTGCGCTAAAAACAAAGCATTTCAGCCGAACATAACGGCCGCCGCAATCATGCATGTCTTAATCAGTCGTGGTGAGGGATTATAGGTGTGATTCACAGTATGAATCATATCCATGTACACGATCCGGAAAGATCCTCGAGATCCATCTGTCATGTGACCGCTGGCCATGCGTCACTTGCTCATAGAATCCATGTCAGAACATTCCGGTTGAATGTGCTGCATGTTTTCCCTACGCTGCACGTCATAGGTTTGAAAAATATATTAATTAATGAATACACTAGAATCGTAAGAGCTGTTTCATGCTAAGAATGGTGCATTTGAAAAATATGAGACTTTTTTTTTCTGAACAATTACACCACCTAGATATTTTACGTTGGATGAACTTTAGAAGAATTTTGCCGCTGGGTTCTGTTCAACAATGAAGTAACTTCGAAAATTATGAACCCAATTTATGACGCAAGTAGCGTTTTAAGTTGTGCGGAATCCGTTGACAAAGCATTTTGAAAGGTAAAGTCAACAAACCAGTGTTTTATCTAGTCAGTATTCAAATTTAAGTTCCATAAAAGGTATAACATGCTTTTCAGAAGGTTTCATGCAGAGAATGTGACCAATAGTAACAGGGTGAGGTGGAATACATAGCCTTGAACAAACAACTTCCTGTGTCTTATTGCGACATGGTCGCCACCCTCTGACAAATGAGAATTTGACTGAATCACTGAGTCAGTTTCTGATGAGCTCGCTTTGCCTCTGGATTCAACGCCCCCTCTCATTATATTAAACTTGAATTCAGTGAATCAGCACATTATTGATGCACTTTCTTATGTGAATGTTGGTCTTTCATGGCTACATCATGTCCTGTGAAGAGGGATAATTCCGGAACTTTCCAGATTCGAGTGCTTAGATCCTAAACAAAATGGCTGCCTACTAATTGTCTCGGTTTTGACTCATGCCAGGTTCACGTGTTTCTCATGGGTACTCCCATTCCCTTCCATAGTTCATAGACAAGTAGACTAACTGGAGACAAAATAGGGATGTATGAGTGTGTGATTGAACGGTGTGTGTACAGTACCCTCATATGTTTTTGGATTGGCAATTTGTCCGATGTGTATTCCTGTCATTGGTCCAATACTGGTGCAAGATCTGAAACCAAACAGCCCTGGTCAGAGGTAAACCACACACATTTGAAAGCCGCATGTGAAGTCTACATGTGACAAATACACAGTCGAATCGTAAAGATAACCCAGTCCTCTGATATGAGCAAGAAAAACTAGTTCTATTTCAAGTCAGACACTTCGCCTTCTGTTGAAAAAGAATGTGTTCTAAAAAAAGTCTGACAGGCGTGGAAATGTGAAATATCACACGCTAGTGCCACAAATTTAGTTCCTGCATCAGTAATTTCTCATGAATTTTTTTCCGTAAGGGAGATATTTGATGGATAGATGTCTGCTTTTCTGTTACTGACTTGTCGCCATCACTATAAGACGCTGAAGAACAGACAGCTGTCCGTATTGCCTTAATGTCGATTCTGTGTGTATTGTATGATCTCTATAGCGTGTGTCTCTCTGCTGTAAGAGATGAGTTTAGCTTCCTGACTCACATGAAGGGAACAGAGTGTGCTCTGAAGAATCCTCCATTGTGGAGATGTACTTTTCTGACGGGGGCGAGTTTGCACGAGGCTAACCTACTCTCCTGCACTTGAGTTTTTGAGTTGATACTTGAAAGAACTCAGAACTTGAAGTTGAGCCAGCTCAAAAGTGATTTGCAGCTGGTTGCCTAACTTTTTTGTGTTGAGTCAAGTTTTTATTTCTCACACTGAGTATGCAAAACTCCAAACCTAATGAATACTTCTAAAGCTGCTTTCACTCCAGACGTGAAACGAGTTTTTCGCACGACAGATTACATTCAAAGTCAATGCAAAGACGCGAATACACGCGAAACGCGTGTATTCGCGTCTCTGCATTGACTTTGAATGTAATCTGTCGTGTGAAAAATTCGTTTCGCGTCCGGTGTGAAAGTGGCTTAATGGAGTCGAGAAGTTGAGAGACCAGACTTCACGACTGCTGGAGATTCCTCTGCTCTTTTCATTTGGCCGTCACATTATTTTTTTGTTATATTTTTAGGTCCTGTTTGCACTGGATAAAAGAAATCTCCATGAACAATGTAATGCATTTCAAGCTGGTTAAACTTAGAAACAAAAGTTCACCGGCTTCTTTAAAAATGTGAGTTATCTCAACTAAGTGTGACTTATCAGAGCTTGAAGATGAGCTTTGTTTCAACACACAATTAGTCAAGACAAAGGATAACTTCTAAGCTGAACTTTTGAAACGAGAGTTTAATATCTAAAACTTGTCAAGACAAGTGGCGCTAAAGAGAGGAAGTAAGTTCTCATAACTTGTCATGTTTTACAGTGAAGAAAGATGGCTGAACGATAATGTCAGAAGCGGGTTGTAAATGTTTAGGTTTCAGAGTGAGCAGCATTTAACTTGCTATTTTAAGACTCCACTTCTCATACAACACGATGTATTCAGATTTGATGTTTTCAAATGTGGTTTTAATGATTGCTTTGAGTTATTTTTTCAATTAGCGAAACTCTTCACACTAAATTCCGCACCACCCTAAAGCCATACTGAGAGTGAAATTTAAATCACTGTGTCAGATGAAGTGGATACATCATGCATATTTCTCCATTGAAATGTAATCACTGCTGATTTTAAAACGATCATTATCATCTAATGCTACTGTGCACAAAATAGTTTTAATCAAAACAGAGCACGAATTTGCATTCGTTTCTATCTCTTTTATCCTGGCTGAAATTAGCAAGACAACTGCAACCTGCCCTGCAGCATTCTTGTCTACCTATCTTTCAGTTTAGCAATATTTACTATATCTGGTTTGATATGTCCGGTCCAAATAAACTTTACAGACTCCTGCTGAAATTTATGAAAAAACTTGAAACAGGAATGTCATTATGTGCCCAAGACAGGAAAATCTGCATTAAACTGGATGAAGCGCATATTCAGTCAATATTCTGTATAAGAAAAGTGTGCATTCTTGTTTCTGAATCGGGCGAATTTTATTTCGACACAAAGCCTGTCTGACCAATTGAGGAAATGACTTTTTCGCGCCATCCATTGTCGCATTGCCGCAATACGGAGAACCTCAGCTTTTGACGGAATGAAGCTGGCTCACTTTTTGGGTTGAGTATTGTGGAAAGTACTGAAACTCCGCTCTTGCGCTGCGAAACGGTAATTACAGTGGCGAGAACATCCCTGAGACTCTGGTTGTCATGCAAATCACACCCGGGCATTTCTGCCCCGACTTTCGGATCAGCGGGTAAATCCGCTCAACTGATAGAAGACGTCCGTTTAAATCCTTAAATGCGTTTTGGAAAGCCATTTTCGGTGAAAGCTGCCGCATATTACCACTCCGAGTCAGACAAGTCAGTGACTTTTCAATATGTATCCAATCCAATTTTGGCTATGCTGCGCTACACGATCAGCTCCAGCTATACATTCATTTCATTGCTCTGGCTGTACTGTGCGAGCCACATCTTGATATATTAATTTTGGGGGTAAAATGGTAATCCTATACAGAGTGCTCACTGTGAATGTATCACTGCAAGAGATGCTGCCGACACATCAACACATGAATTATACTATAAAAAAACCATATACGAACGCTTAATCGTTGAATGGTGCACCTGTGAAATGTGTATATGTATATGTATATATATATATATATATATATATATATATATATATTTTTTTTTTTTTAAATCTCAGTCATAAGTTGAGTGTGGGAAAAGGGAAACCTATACTTGTCACGCGTTTCGGTTTCACAAATGGGAATTGTTCACATTTTAAGTCAGTGGCTTGTGAAAATATGGAGATGCAAATGATGCAATTTGACCTATTTTCATCTCACATGTGGAAATCATCTTTCATGGGTAAAAATAGCAAATCCCTCTCAAAAAAGTCTCGCTCATCAGACCGTTTCATTTCACATGCAAAAATGATTTGCTTATTTTTTGTGTGAGATTGTAAGAGACTCCAGCGTACTGTGTCAATTGTTCTAATTGCTTAATTCTGTTGCATTCAAACATGGTTGTCAAACCCTGGTTGAAGATGTACCTCTCACCATCTTCCAGGTTTTCAATCCAACCCTGAGCAACTCTGC
Organism: Gymnothorax javanicus; assembly: GCA_029692085.1. Classification (NCBI taxonomy): domain Eukaryota; kingdom Metazoa; phylum Chordata; class Actinopteri; order Anguilliformes; family Muraenidae; genus Gymnothorax; species Gymnothorax javanicus. The sequence goes on along the minus strand of CM056198.1, from coordinate 7,514,283 downwards.
GTTCACCGAGAAGGGATTTCCGTCAGCTCTTAATGAGCAGAATCGGTTGTGCGAAAGTAGGGGTTGGGCACATGAAAACAAACGTGACGATCTCCAGGAATACGGTTGGGCGGCCCCACTTAACCGCAAGCAATAGACCCAAAACCCCACCCTCTCCCACAGTCTATGATAGCTGTAATACACCATCAGCCTTCGAGCTATCTCCGTGCTCTGTGCTCTCAGTTGAGGAAGGTAATTAGTAAGGATGAGACTGCAGATTTATGAGGAAAGTATTAATGTGTCTCTGAGGTGAAAAGGCTTTGAACGTTCTTTTGAAATGAGGCTGCTGTATCGAGAATAATCTGATGAGAGATCTGGGGTCTCTTACATTTGTATTTCACCATGGTTTTCCCTGACTGACCTCATATTCATATATTTGCCTTTTGGATTTCGTTCCATAGGTATCTTTTTGGATAACGCTATACAGGAAGCTGTGAAATGCTAGGTCGTTTACTTTACCCTCTCCTGCCTTGTGTTCTCACTACACTAATTGCTGTTCGTGAGGTTAATTTTGCACTTTTTGATTGAAAATGTGCCCCTTGTGCCGTCTTGTGCTTCTCAAAGAGTAATTATGATTTCTCGACTGTTGTTTGTCAGTTTGAATGAGTGCATCAATCAAATATTTGTAATGCAAGGTAGCGTTCGTTGCCTTCAAGTAAGAATCGTACGTGTCAGTTTGAATCATTGCACAAACCTTGCACTAAAAGCCCGCATTGTAACGGAGAGGAGTGTTTCTGTTGTTAAAGTGTGACTCGGATTGGATGAATGCCTTTCAAATAAACACAAACCTTATTAATTATGTCTGAAGCAGTGATGGAATTCCTAAAATGCTTCTGCGCTGTATCCAAGGATACGGGATCGACAGCTCGTAGTTCGCGAGAGAAGGAAAAGCTAACAGTGAACGGAATGAGAGAGTGTAATGGAGCAAATGAGCAAACAGGAAATGACAGTGAAGGATGGGAAAACGGGGAGTGAGATGGCACAAATAGATCCGAAAACAAACGAAAGCAAAAAACAAAAATGAGGGGACAAGATGCCGAGAGAATGCCAAAGACAAATAAAGGACGATACGGCGATGACAACCGGAGGAGAGTTTAGGGAGAGAGAAAATGAGATGGTTCAAACTGCACTCGTTTACTTAGCTAAGGATGAAAAAAGAATGAATGAGGTAAAAAAAAAAGTCAATGACAAACATGGAGTGAGGAAATGGGAGAAGTATTTGTGTGGGAAGCGAAGAAATAAGGGGAAAAGGATTAGAGGGAATGCAGGGAAAATTGAATTTTAAAATGCGGGCGACTGAGATGATAGATGGAATAAGGAGAATGAGAGAGGAATTTAGAGACAAGATCAAAGAACCGTCACTTTCATTAGACGCGGAGCTGTCCCGCCCGTCGTCTCGAAATGAGAGTGTTGCTTTTCTTCGCTGGGAGACGCTTACGGGGGGGGGGCGGGGCGCTCCTGCGGGTTTGTTTATCGGTGAGATAAATAGGACGGGAGATGGACTCTGGCAAAAACATTGTTCCTGGGAGACGAGCGGAGGGAGGGAGAGCGAGAGAGTCATTATCGCAGACTTCCGGACCGCGGCCTTGTTACTCGCTCGTTCGCTCGCTTACACGAGAGAAAAACCGCAAAGGAGCTTCTGTCATTGATCACCTCATGCCGCCGCTCGTGACGACGCGATTTAGAAACTTAAAATAAAAACAACACGCTGTTTTGTCGGAGAAGAGAAGACAGAGACTGGGGGATGTTTGGTATGGAGTATGCCTTCCTTAACCGCCTCATTTAACTGCAGTGAAACGATTGGCTAAAATAAATACAGACTCAACCTAGAAACCATGCTTTATTTTGGTTCAAAAAAAGGCTAAATTTTTTCAACTCTGCCAATCTCATTGTTGCGGGTTCGTCAAAAGCAGCTTTAATCAAACCAGCGGAACTTAAGGCCTATTTTAATTTTAGAGGCTATCCCATTGTTTCCAACGATACCAAATATGTCCTGCTGTATTACAGGGAGATGTGCATAAAGTGATGCATTTAACAAAAGATGTACAGTATATATTCTCTAATTACAAACTGGTGTGGTCGTTGAAACATGGTATCCTGGGTTTGAATATTTCTCTCTATATGTGTGATTTTGCTTCAGAGATGTGCTGCAACCAGCAGATACAGGATGTGTACGTAACATTGTCTTACAATGTGAAAAACATAGCTTTTTTCTGATTTTGATCCTACTTAAGGGGAAATTCGAGCAAAATTCAGAGCTTAAGGGGTTAAATGGACTGACTTCAACCTTCTGTGCAGGCATGCTGAACAGTGGATTATGGGTTGAGTCATGTGACAACAGCACATAAGTCAGAATTGGCCAACCAAACGTAACCAAAAATATCAATATAAATAACCATTCAAACTTCTTTTTTGAGTCTTCTATAAAATACCTTCAATGGCACGCAAGCCTTTCTTGCATCAAACCTTCGACATAGCATAAGGGAACGGTACCTGGTATCATTGTGTCGCCATATTATCAGAATATTCCCAGAGTAGGTTCTTTATCCATATCACCTGCTGAAGCATTATTGTATTCATGAACTGCTAGACAGTGCTGGGGCGTGTTATATCGAAATTTCTCTGCCATCTATGGTCTGTAGCTGGGGGCACAGCTCATAAATCTCACCCCCTAAATGAATTCAGTCCTGGACCACTTTTTCTGGATTTTTTTTGTGGGCCGTAGCTAGTCTGTGAGCACAAGAAATGAACTTGAGCCTGTATGTACCAGTCTCTGACAGTATGATGTAGACTTGAACACAGCTGCAGCTGGAGATACTCACAGGCAGGTCTGTTTCTAATTAAGACTTTACACTACTGACGCCACTTATGCATCGTCACTGCAAGTGCCGACGCTCTGCGACTGCGTGTGCCAGTGTGACGACGTCCTGTGCTAGAAATAGCCCCAAACAGTGGCTAAGCTCCTCAGAGTCGACTGCCAGACTGAGTATCTGTGCAGAATTGCCGTATTCGGCCGCATGCTGGGAGGCTTTATTGCGATACAAGCTACCGAAGTGTTCCTGAGGAGATTTCCTGTGGGAAACATGGGGGAAATGATTTGGTTCTTACCGTGAGGATGGCGTCGAGAGCTTTCCAATCAAGAGTAATGGCTCAGGCGCTATTTTCCAGGCCCTCTATGTACCTCTGTACCCCCAAAAAATGTTCTAACCACCCCATAACCCTCCCCTTTCTAAATTTAGCAGCTGCACTTTCCCTCCGGCTGTCGAGATTTTGAAATCAACTGCACCTGGGTCAATGGTACATGAGTGGTGGGTCGCTTGACTGTTGACTGTAGAGTCGCTGATTCGGGCCCCCAGTGGAGCTCAGTTCTTCTCAGTGTGGAAGTTGGAATGCTGTCGTTGGAACCTTGAGAAAGGCCCTTAACCGCAAAACCACTTCAGGGGCTTTACCCCATTTTCTCTGTCTCTGGCAGCTTTTAAGGCTGTTTTTTGCTTGTAAGACCTGTCTGTCGATAGTGTTTGACGACCAAAATAATGTCAGAGAAAGAAAAAAAATGTCCCCAACATTGTCTTGTACCTGTCGATTATTTTTAATGTCACAGACACTGTCGTTGGTTGTCTTTTCGTTGGCTGGGTGGACCGAGAGTTCGGTGGCTGTCACAGACAAAGAAAGGCGATACAGTTGCGTTCGCAAAAAGATCGGTTGGCTATAAAACAGTAAATATATGATTACCATGGAGATGACAGCTTACACTACAGCCGTCATCCGTCACTTCTTTTGAGCGTAAAAGCATCTGTGTCGTCCGACACTGTCCTTAAGACATCTGTTGTGAAGTCTTACAAGCACAAAACGACCTTTACTTGCAACTGTCATTTCTCCCAGGCCTTGCAAGCAGAAATGTGTCCCAAAGTGGCCTGTCAGGTTAAATGAAGGTTTATAAAACTTTAATGCGCAAAATTGTGATCAATTTTAACATCCAGTCATTGCCTTGAACCAGTAAATTGGAGGTATGTAAAAGCCTGACTGGAGCTTTGGGGAAAAATACCCTTCCCTTCTCTTTAACCACGTGGAAAAGGATGCCATTGAGACCCTTTGGCTGGCTTATCTAGAGTAAGTTCAGCTCTTATCCGCGAGTGACTACTCTGTGTGTCCACCGATATCATTTTGTGGCTTAAAATACCTCCTGATGCAGTGTAAGTCACAGAGGAGCGGCTTATGGTAGCTCTATTGTACAGTGTATGAGTGTGATTTCACGGAGAGCGCCGTATCTCTAACACACTGCTTCATGTGTGACCGGCGATAGCAGGGCAGCCTCGGTTAATATTTGTTTGGCTGGCAAACGCCGTAATCGAAGGGACTTGCACACAAGGCGCCGTGTCAGTTTGCACTATTCATGCTGGGTCATCGCTGACTTGTTAAAGCAACGTTTTACGCATCAAAATCACAATCAGTGCGGCGCATTAAGTACACGCAAGGAATTATTACAGACGACGCGTCGTTTTAGCTACAAGTCGAAGGGCTCATTGTTACGGAACACACAAAATTATTGAAATGTGTTCAGTTTGTGCTGTATATGCAGGGCACGCTTGGCTGAAATGAATTCGTCAAAATTGCAGTGAACAAAATATGAATGGAGCTTTATGTGCGTATCAAAAAAAAAAAAAAAAAAACTCTGAAGTAGTGCTACAGATCATTCATCACTCAACAAACCAGCCGGGAGCACGATCCGATCGGCTCTGAGCTCTTGATTTTCTCACTTCGATCTATTTGAGATCATTGCAGGATCGTCTGTAATAACACTATATACAGTGCAAATGATAATATTAGCTCTCTTCTTGTGCTAGCTGGACGCGGTATGGGTGCCGGACGGTGTTTGGGTTAAATATATTGAGCACTATTCCGAGCTCGGGCTTTTCCGATTGCTTTTCCAACCTCAAGTCTTCTTTTATTGCGATTGTTTTCTCTTCAAAATCTCTCACTCTCTCCAGGGCAGCCCGGGGTGTAATATCGAGATAGAAGCGTAGATGGGTATACCTTTTTTATTGCGTTTTCCCAACAGTAGGAGTCCATTGGGAGTTCCGCTATCTACGTACTGGAGAAACAAGAGACTTCAGCAGTTTTTTTTTTCTTAGCTGGCATAATTGACTGGAGCAAGTGACTCTGAGTAATTTTAATTTGCATTACCAATAAAACCCCTCGGGATGCTGTCATCATTTGATTGTGGCAATCACCTAATTATATCATAAGTGGTCAATTGCAAACCTCATAAAAAGCAATTATATTTAGATGTTGCGCACCGTGTAGAATAAGGAATGCTATGTGGATGGATTTTAAGCACATGCCGTTCTGAGTATTCAAGTACTGCATCGCTATCCTGGTACACTTCACAGTCGCTGAGTCTAGTTATTTTTTTCTACGTTTCAATTAATCAATGTTGGCGCAAATAATAGACTGGTATTCACTGGTGCAAAAATATAATTTACTGTCTGAAATAAACAATGAGTGGAAAAGTGAATCATGAGATTGTTTACAGGATTGACAAAAATAATTTTTGCGACACGCGCGGTAAATAATAAGGTTGTAGCAGGTTAATATTTACTGTCATCTTGATGTTAATAAGACCAAGCTGTCAGCCAGTTCAGGAAGTCAACTTGAATTGTGCTGGCGTCACATGACCTACATTGCTGAAGTCAGCCACAGCTATGCTCCACCCCAATAGGACGAAGCTGATTGCAACTCCTGATTCTCTCAGGTCGCTCAGGCATAAGCTCTCAGGGAATGATCGTATCAGAGCTTAGGCATCCCTAGTATAATCCTGTTTATACTTAATGGTGTCATTAAATATGTTTATGTGGGTTCGTTGACTGAAATGTCGTCTTCTCCTCATATCTTGTTTGCGAGACACTGAGGTGGTGTGAGTTTTGTAAACGGTATTGACACAGCTGACAGATTTAATTCAAGATTTTATGGACATTTGCGTATTTTGGCATTTTTGAGCGTGTTTGAAAATTGAACAGATTCTAAATGAGGTTAAATGTGCATGTGAAACATAGTGGTACCGCTTGTATATGGTCAGTAACAAATCACATCTGTCTCCGATAGCATCAAGGGAAGATTACTGAATTTTAAGGTTGTTTTTAGATTTAGAAAGTTAATTTTGACAGTGAAGCTGGATTGATATTGGTCAATACAAGATGCGTGTCGAAGGCGTACAGTAAACTCATGAAAAGCCAGGTTGTTGACGTCCATTAATTAACATTTGAGTCAGAGTATCGAACTGCCGTTTTCTATTTCACTCAAATCTGTATCACTCAGCCTATCAGTGAGCATTTCCTGTGTATCTCGGATCTTGCTTTGACATGTTGACAGCCTGATTACAAATCTTATTCTTGTAATCTCATCACTCACAGCTGCTCCGAAGTGTATTTTGAGTCACTGATCCAAAACCATCTGCAAATCTTAACCCTAATGCTCATTGAAAATTCAGCATGAACTCATTATGAGCTCCAAATCTTCACAAATGATTCATTATAACTTTAAAATGCTCCACTGCTCTACCCTTTCGTAAAATTCGTAAAAGTCAATTGTCCCATTTATCACGCTATTCTTGCTCATAACGATTTCTGACCTCGGCTGCGCGGTGTCGATTAGTTCCTGCAGTTGGGTTGTTGAGAGAATTTAACCGTAGTGCGTCTTCTGTGTGTGGTGTAGCAATTTAGGTACAAGAATCGACTGGGAGAGACCCCATCCATTTATCTATGGTTGAATCCGCTTATTTGCGATCAGGCTCAAAGAGGTGCAGGAGCTTTTCCCAGCATGCAATGGGTTCAAGACAGAAGGCACCCTGGAGAGTTTGCCAATCCATCACAGAGCACACATTCACTCACACACTCATAACTCTGTGATTTAGGCTCTCCTGTTAGCCCAGCTCGCATTTCGTTGCACTGCGGGAGGAAACCGGAGCACCCAGAGTAAGCCCACACAGATATTGGGACAGCGTGTAAATGCCACACTGAAAGGCCCCAGTTGAATCCCAAACCCACAGTCTTTTTAATGTAAGGGATAGAGGTGTAACGATACGATGGGGTCCCGATACGATACGCATCCCGATACACTACAAATTATTTTCTGCTGATTTTTTTTTTCTACTTACAAGTAAGCAGCAACACTGAAAGATCTCCCAAGACCAGGCTTTTGAAGTTTATTAAAACAAAAGAATACAGTTAGTTTACCTTTAGGTACCACTGTGTGTTTACTGTTCAGGTCATTGTCTTCAGCTTAAAAAATTGATAAAAGCTGAATAGGTCTCCACTACTATTCACTAGAAGAAACAGTCATATTGCAAACTACTTATCATTAGTAGTTAACTTGAAGTCTGGAAACTTAACCTTAAACAAGTTGAAACAGCACTTCAACAAATTGCAGTTGGAGCGATGCAACCACGTGGAATATGAGGCAGGTCACTTCGTTTTCATTTAAAGCGATAGAAAATGTTGCAATTTCTGGGTTTAAGAAAATATGTGGACTATTTTAAAAAGCCTTGTCTATCCCGATACACATCCGCTGAATCGATGTATCGTATCGGAGGCTTTGTATCGGGATACGATACTGTATCGCCGTATCATTGCACCACTAGTAAGGGAACAGCGAGAGAACTGCACATCTGTGCTGGGCCTGACGGAGAGCGCTCCCGGTGATTTGCAGCGTGTTGTATTGTTGGCCACGGCGCTGGAGGGGAAAAATAAAAGATCTCTTCTGGTGTGTTTCGGGTATTTTTGAGCTGACTCAGGTCTCTGCTGATTTTAATCTAACCTGGTGTTCCTTATATTTAACTTAGTGAACTGAGGCATTCAGGCATACAGCGCTCTTTCCTGTTCTCTACAAGTTGAGCATATAAAAAGCCTGTGTCTATTAATAAAAAATGTATTTAACATGCAGGACTACAGTGAGTGCCGTAATATTTGGGACGAACCTCAGAATTTTTTATGTCAACATATACTCTTCTTTTACTTAATAATATTTCTTATGAATTTTGCTTGTACTCTCTAGAAATGAAAGCACTGTTTTAACATTGTTTGCCTGTTTCAGTGTACTATACCTGCTCAGTGAACCATTACACCCTCACAACCACATTTTTGTGGTACATATTTTGGTAATTGTTACCAAACTGTGAGCTGGCCATCTTGTGTTGCAGTGAGCTTTGTGACCTACAGTTTTGTTCAGGAAGTCCCTTGCACACACTAGTCTATGACAAATCAATTACTGTCATTTAGAAGCTTTCCTTCCTTGTAGTGAGAAGTTTCCATATAGCAGCTGGAGAAGTCTTCCTTTGGCCTCCTCTTTTTGAATAACGAGCTCTTTAGCACTCTGTCTCATAATGGCTTTGTTAACTTTCATTCGCGCAAATATAGTTTGCATGATGTCAAATGCCAATACCAATCAAAGGCAATCAGAGGCCCAGGATAAATACTCAGTACCAAATGCTCTTTCATACCTGCACTAATGAAACAACTGAATATACTTGACTATTCAAAAGCACTTCTGAAACCAAAATTTATGTAAATGCAACCAAAACACATTTTTCAATTTTGAGTCTACGCACGAAATTGCTCACTACTAAAACAGAATCGTTGGTCCATCAGGGCCATAAAAAATATTATTATCGCGAACTTGCAATTAGGTTGCAGTTCAGAGAAGGATCAATCATTTGACTGCACAATTTACCTGTTTGGATGGGGGAGCTACTTAAATATGCCTTTACTTGCATTAGATCGTAATCCTATCCAGCCTGCCAAAAGTTCTGCGCATTGACACACTGGAGACCGGAGCAGTTATTTTTTAACACCTGGTTAAACAACACCGGGAAGAGTTGTGCTGAACGGCATTTACATGAGCTTTAATCTTCATCTTTCAGGGAATATGAGAGATGCATACTTTGAATGGGTTGATTAGCTTCAAATCTTTTTAATTATCCACTGCTGATTGCTGAAAAGCCAGGCCGTGACTAAGAAGGAGCAGAGTGTGTTATAAGGTAAAATTTCAAAATCATTATCATTTTTGCTCTTTGAACCACTGCCCCCAAAATCTTTTACAAAACGTTTTTCCATTAGTAAATGCTCTCAGTATCAGCCACTGCTAAAACTCATGCTACTTCTATAACTGTTGCTACCACTGCCGTACTGTAACTATGAGCACTATTACTACCAATACTGTTGGTAACACTACTACTACTGCTACTACTATTAGCAATAATACTACCACTGTTACTTCTAATACTACAACCACCACTACTATAAGCAATACTACCACTACTGTTACAATGAATACTACTACTACTATTAGCAATACTGTTACCACTGTTACTACTAATATTACTAATAGTACTGTTACTTATAATACCACTACTACTATTAGCAATACTACTACTAGTGTTACTATGAATACTACTACTACTATTCGCAGTACTACTACTTCTGTTACTACTAACACTACTAATACTGTTGTTACCTCTAATACTACAACTACTACTACTGCTGCTGCTGCTACTAATACTGCTACTGCTAGCATTACTAAGACTACTTCTACAACTTCCAAAAATAATAATAATAATAATAATAATAGTCTGGATTATTGTCTTGCTGCAGCATTACATTGAGAAATATCTGGTGTTCATTAAACAAAAGCGCTGGAGATACTGGATGAATCCAATTAGTACAATAAAATATTTGACTTAACACTGCTCATATTGTTTGCAGTCATTTTCAAATAAAATTACTAAATATAATTACTAAGGATATGCCTACAATGTTGTCTAAACTCCAAGAAGGGTACTTATCCCTATGGTTTTATGTTATGACTGTATATTCTCTGTCCTATAGCAGGGGTTGTAATATTGCGAGGAGAGTGTACCTCTGTATGTGGCACTGTTTGCAGGGCTTAGAATCAACATTCATGAGCGTGGCTTGTTGTGCAGTGACCTGGATGATAATGTTCTTGTTGCGGTGACCTTGACCTTTTGCCCTCCCCGAGGCTGTGGAAGCCATAGAATTATAAATAGTAGAACAAATGATGTCATGAGGCTGTGTTATCTGGAATGTGAAAATAATGGACGCCATCTTGGGTGCGACTGAAACACCACTGTGATCGTCATTGACATCAGAAAAGTAAGACCACAGAATTCTACACAGGCAGGCCAAGGGCAGTTGGCAGAAGTCTTGCCCAATATGGCCGACAGTTTGACGCATCCGTGGAATAGTCATGTCCCTTCTACCGTTTTAGAATTCTGTGGTAGAACTAAATTCCCAGAGACACGTGGCCTAAAAATGTGGCATAAAATTGTAAAAAAATATATCACAGTGTCATGTCAGCTCAACCGAAAAGTGCACTCTTCTCGACAAAATAGCAGATTTTATTCCGATGTTTTCACATCGCAGTGTAAACATTTTGGGGGGAAAAAGGACACAGTCATCGCACAGATTTATGCTCAGTTCCTCATTCATGGCGGGTCGCTGTGTTGAAATGATTCCCTGGTTGCTCTGTTTACATGTTTTTTTGTGCTATTTTGATTGTGCGGGAATCTGGCTTGATTAGAGCGATGTGGAGCTTGTCCCCTTTATTCGTAGTCATTATGCTATGCTAATTATGCCAACATCTGTTGTCAAGGCAACTGAAGAAACACGGACAAGTAATCCCCTGATTTACTTATTTATTTATTATAAAAATAATTATTGTTATTATTATATATTCTTTGTTGCGGTGTAATTCACCTTCTGAATCTCATTATACAAGTTTTCAATTCGACAGCAGGAAAGGTCTTTCGCTATTTTTTTCGCCCATTGTCAGGTTTATTTTCTTCCTTGGTGGTTACTAGCGCCAAATCAGCTATTACCTCTTCAGCGACTCTACCATCTGCATAGGTAATTTCAGCATATAGAGCCAGCTTGATAAACACAGAAGGGAGGCTGGATCTAGGGCATTAATCCTTCCTGAGGGGCTTCATAGCTGAGGATTATGTCTTTGGTTGCTGGCAGTCCCATCTTTATTTATTAAGGATTGTGTTCTTTATTGATTATAATTTGCTTTCTCGTGGAAACTGGTCGAGAGCTGGTCCGCTGGCAGTGTTTCTATTGATCAGGAGCTGCGTTCTCCTCGGCTGACAATGGCCTTCATTGTTTTCTTTCTCGTTAACCTCTGTTGCCTTTTCTCATTTGTCAGAAATAGACATCGGTCGACACCTGATTGGCTCGCGGTATCCACGGTTATAAGGATCTGTGCACTGTTTGGGGGATGAGGACGTCCTTTTGTCACATTCTTATTGACTTCTCTCTTCTCATTGGTCAGTAATATAAATGGGTTAAGACCTGGTTGGGTGGCAGTATTCTTGGTTATGAGGATCGGTATCTGGTTTAGCCAATGGCTGCCGTCCTCGTCTGCATTGTATTTAACCTCAAACTATTCTCTCCCCTTGTTTTTTCCCCAGATTTGGACGACCCTGTTGTGACGGTTCACCAGAGCATTGGCGAAGCCAAGGAGCAGTTCTATTACGAGAGGACAGTTTTCCTGCGTTGTATGGCGAACTCCAACCCTCCCGTCCGCTACAGCTGGAGACGAGGCAAGGAGGTGCTCTCCCAGGGTTCGGACAAGGGCGTGGAGATCTATGAGCCTTTCTTCACCCAGGTAGGGTGTCGACCTCCGCCGGCTTCACGCCGGCTCGTCGTAAAATACGGTTTTGCGTTGGGATATTTCCCAGAGCCAGGAGAAGGCTTTGCGCTTCCCTTGCGTGAGTTATGACATACAGTGCTTCTTGAGTCCTTGGGTGAAAGGAACAAGCAAATTTGATAAATTTCTAAATTTTGAGAATACTTGAGAATTAAAGTTTGAACTAAATACTCTCAGGGCTTGTATAATGAAGCAGAATTAATGAGCTACCTGGGTAACTGTACTGTTTATAAAACCTATTACAGCTCTTGTTACCTCAGTTCAGTTCAAATTTATTTTGGATATTGGACAAATAAAATAACAGAAATGCAATCAAAGAAAACAAAATAAAATGAGGTAAATAAAAGATAAGGAAAGTATTACGCAGTCTCGAAGTTCAGTTAACATAAATACAGTCAGAAAGTTACCTCTGTCCATGTACCAGATTCCGGAGTGTTCCGCGGTGCACTCAGTGCAGTTATCCAGCTCTGTAAACTCAATAAGTCCTACCGTGCGACGCAGGCCCCAGATGAAGCACTAGAAAATCAGTTGTCATACAGGGTTCCTTTCAGGTATTTTGAAGATTTACCCTTGAGACTCCCTGGTTGGTTGATTGTTCCCTCAGCCTATCAAAGGTGGCCTTTCTAATACACTTGACAAGATCAGTGAACTCTTGCCGGAGAGCTGTCATTTCGTACTTACAGAATGCCCTGAGACAACAGTCATGCTACGCTGATCAAGCCTCCATGGAACAATAGCGGGGCATCCCTGGGTGATGCGTGACTGATTAAAATGAGTTCGGACATTAATGCTGCAGTCCTGCTGTGCGGCCACAACTGTTCCGTTACGGCGAAGTCACGCTGTCATTTCCGCCAGCGGGGTCTTTGCAATGTGGTGCTCTGTTAGGTCATGCTACCAAGCTTTTCGTTGCGTCAACGTGATAGGACGCTGACAGAACCTGTCATTTCTCTCCATCGAAGGTCACCAGTAGTTTGTCCTAAGTAGCTGCCATGTATTTTCTGCCTTCACGCTAACGGGATGTGATGCTAATGTGTCTTGAAGGAGTTCAGTGAGAACAGTGGCAGAAATGGATTCACGAGTTTTAGCTCTGTCTGCGGTAGCGGCGAGTCCCGTATCACTGCAATTTTCGTATCTGTTTATACCGATTCCAGCTGAAGGGCCACCTACGGACTGATTACAATTGCACGTTGCGGCAGCAGGAGTAGCTTTCAGTCGCAGGCTTTGTGAGCGAGAATCCCACAGTTGCACATAAATCACTGGATGAAAATACATTTTCTCAGTGTACATGTTTGCAGTAAATTACCGTATGCTGGAATTTTCTGACATGATGCTGGTACCATCCGCGCTTATCTGGCTGCAAGCTCTGTATATTTTTCTATACTGCCTGAGGTCTACCTCACAGTACTCATATTCATACATTTTATTTACCTTATATTTAACCAGGGAGAGTTCCATTGAGAATCTGTGCTCGTTTTCAAGGACACCCAGGCGGAAATGTCAGATAGAACAGTTGCAACTGAGGAGGGATGGAGAGAAACAGGGGTAGAGCCCCTGGAGCAATTTTGCTTGGGGTTAAGGGCCTTGCTTAAGGGCCCAACAGCACAGTTTTTCCCAACATCATCCCTCCAGATCAAGTCAGAATCTCAAACCCCATCATCAATGGTTTATGTAGACCTGCCGAATGCTGTTAAATAATGAGCGCTTCCACACCTTATTGCTTATAGCTGTAGAAGATCCGAAGGTTATGATCGTCCATATTATCTTCACTAGCAGTGTAGTCATTATTATTGACACCATAACTGTTGCCGGTTGACTGCTATCTCTGATGGCAGTTTTTACCTGGGATTTGTATGTAGATAGCGATTGTGTTGCTGAATCTTGCATCTGCTAATGTACGTGATTATTGAGCTTTTCAAACTATTTTGGATGAAATAAAAACTTATTTGGTGATTGAAATTTTGGATGCAGTGTAGGATTATGAGTCTATGCAAGCCTGGTAGACTTATACAGTCGTGATAATGTCCAATGCTGGAGAGGTTACATGGTTTTTAACAGAAAAAAAGTGATTTTCCTAAAATGAAGGCTGCTGGCATAGATATTGCTGAGTGTGCCCTCATTGGTTGGCCTGACACACAGGGGGAGACCAAGATCTTAAAGCTGAAGAACCTTCGACCTCAGGACTACGCCAACTACAGCTGCATCGCCTCGGTTCGGAACGTCTGCGGAATCCCGGACAAAAACGTTCTCTTCAGACTCACGAACCGGACAGGTGACTTTCCGTCGGTGCGCGATTAACCTTTTAACTGCCTGCTCAACCCTTTTGAGGAGCACAGGTTGAGTGACTGCATCTAACTGACAGTCGCGTTCAACTTCACTGATTGGATTTTTGTGGCATAACACACCTCAACAGAGCATGAAAGATGGCTTAATCAGGTTAAGTTCCACACATCTATTAGATATCATGACTCAAAATGTGCTCTACCAAAAGGTTGAGGCAGTTAAAGGGTTTAGGAAAGGGGGGATTGTGAGAGCTGCCGGTTAGCTCACTCGGTTAAAGCACCGCATTGCGGAGCAGGAGTGACCATCATGGCGCGGGTTCGAGCCCCGGTTGTACCAACCGGCAGTGGTCGGAAGCTTTTTCAGAACAGCGCACAATTGGCTGAAGCGCTGTAGGGATGCAAATTGGGAAGGGACTGCCGGGAAGGGAAATTAAAATGATTGCCTTGTTCGTTGCTCAAGCGCCTCCTGTTGGCCAGCCGGGCGCTCGTCAGTAAGATTCTAAGCTTGCTCATGTTCGGGTATCCTCCGCCCTCGTTCTGAACTTGCGAGGATTCAACCAATGAGTGTAAAGAAGTAGCAGTTTACGGGCACGTGCTTCGGAGGAGAGCCGTGAGCCGTCCCTCTCTCCTGAATTGGCAACAAGGGGTCGTATATGAGCAAGGCTTGTACATAGTTCCCCAGTTGGGCATTCCAGATTCGGGTGGGATTGGAGATGCCAAATTTAAAAAATTAAAAAAAAAAAAAAAAGGAAAGGGGGGATTGTAACACAAGGGGTACATTGTTACATATGGATTGAAATATTCTTCCTGCGGCTTATGTCATTTATTTCCAAAAGCCTCATTAAAACTTGTCAATGTTGTTGAAATCACACTGTGCGCATTTACCATTTCACTTGTATCAACAGATTGCCGATAAATATCCAAACTGTTTGAGCAGAGTGTAGATTTTTCTGAACACAAGTGTATGCTGAATTCCTAAACCATATATGTGTAAAATATGATTATTTTATCACTGTGATGAAATCTGGAAGCAGAATTTTTTTATGGAACATTTTTTTTTTTTCCTGATGTCAAATAAGGTGTCTGGTATGAACTTTTTTGAAACGTTATACCTTTTCCCGGTGGGTAGTGCTTGGCTCTGAAGCACTGAACTGTGCTGGGAGGCTTGTTTGAACTGTGACAGTCGAATCCCAGAGTCTGTGATGCACAGAGCATTAGATTAATGTCCTCCAGCCTCCGCTGCTTTCTGAGCTGCTTTGAAGTAAATGTTGGCTCTACGTTTATTTATTTTTTTCAACATTCGTTCCATTCCCAGCATCGCCCACCATTAAGCTCCAGGTAGAGGACCCCATCGTGGTGAACCCAGGTCAGACCATCACTCTGGTGTGTGTCACGGTGGGCGGGGAGCCGACGCCGACTCTCACCTGGGTGTCCAACGCCGAGGCCCTGCCGGAGAAGTCCGTCCTGAACGGGGGCACTCTTACCCTCCCAGGGGTCATCCCAGAGGACGCGGGCGTCTACAGCTGCGTGGCCAACAACAACGTCGGGAACCCCGCCAAGAAGTCCGTCACCGTCATTGTCAGAGGTAGCTCTGAGTCATTTATGTCAGAGATAGCGCCGCAGTCATTGCTATGTCGGAGGTAGCTATAAGGTCATTGCTGTGTCGGTGATAGCACTGAGGCCATTGCTACATCAGAAGTAGCGCTGAGGCCATTGCTTTGCCAGAGGTACTGCTGTGGTCACTCTTATGTTAGAGGTAGTGCTGAGGCTATTGCTATGTCAGAGGTACTGCTGTGGTCACTCTTATGTTAGAGATAGTGCCGAGGCCATTGCTATGTCAGAGAAAGCACTTAAGTCATTGTTATGTCAGAGGTAACGCTGAGGTCACTGTTATGTTGGATATGGCACATAGGCCACTACTATGTAAGAGGTTACGTCGTGGCTGCTATTATGTCAGAGATAATGCCAAAGTCACTGCTATGTCAGAGGTACTGCCGAGGTCGCAGTTATGTTAGAGATAGTGCCGAGGCCAGTGCTATGTCAGAGGTAGTTCTGAAACCATTACTATGTCAGAGGAATCACTAAGGTCACTGTTATAACAGAGATGGCGCTGAGGCCATTGCTATGTCAAAGATTGCGCCACGGTCACCGTTACGTCAGAGGTAGCACCGAGAATATTGATATATCGCAGAGTTTGCATTGTGGCAGCTATTACATCAGACATAGTGCCGAGGTCATTGCTGAGTCAGAGGTAGTGCTGAGGCCATTGCTATGTCAGAGGTAGTTCTGAAACCATTACTATGTCAGAGGAATCACTAAGGTCACTGTTATGTCAGAGATAGCGCTGAGGCCATTGCTATGTCAAAGATTGCGCCACGGTCACCGTTACGTCAGAGGTAGCACCGAGAGTATTGATATATCGCAGAGTTTACACTGTGGCAGCTATTACGTCAGACATAGCCCCGAGGTCATTGCTGAGTCAGAGGTAGTGCTGAGGCCATTGCTATGCCAGAGGTTGCGCCAAGGTCACTGTTATGCCAGAGATAGCGTCGAGGCTATTGCTATGTCAGAGGTGATGCCGAGGTTGGTGTCATATCAGAGATAGAACCGAGGTCACTGTTATGTCCGAGCTTGCGCCGAGGTCACCGTTATGTCAGTGATGGCGCCGAGGTCACTGTTAAGTCAGAGATCGAGCCAAGGACATTGCAATGCCAGAGGTAACGCCGAGGTCACTGTTATATCAGAGATAGCGCAGAGGCCATTGCTACATCAGAGGTATTGCAAGGTCACTGTTATGTCAGAGGTAGTGCTGAGGTCACTATTATGTCAGAATTAACACTGAGGCTTCTGTCATGTTATAGGTCGTGCGAAGGCTGCTTTTCGAGGGCAGAAAAGGGGTAGCGATTCTATGATCCAACTGCAGGAGAAGGACAACCAGAATTCAGTCAGTTTTATTAAAAAAGAGGGGCGCAGAGCAGTATCCTTTTAGGGGAATAGAGTTCATATTTACGCTCCTGGCTAGCATCGCCTGCAATCCCTGGGGGAAACTGCTCAATGTTTCTAGAACATTTCACAATGCTTCAAAGCCGGTGAAAGGCTTTATTTCTACAGACCAGCCCAGTCCTATTGGATGGCTGTCGCAGAAGGCTTAGTGCAGTGAAAAATGAGATATTCACCAGTGTTCTGGGTTGCTAACTTCGCTGCCGATGCGTATTTTTGGTCGCCCGGTTTTCCGCCCCCGCAGCTCTCCTTGTGTGGGCACCAGAGCAGCAGGTAAACCGATTTTATACCGCCACTGATCTTATGAGTGTTTCTCTGGAGAAAGGAGAAAATACCCTCTGTTGCACGTATGGAAGGATTGCACAATGCTTGAGCCGTAATGGCTGTCCTGGAGTGCCTCACTCATTCAAGCTTGTGTTAATAATGTGCGGTAAAAAAATATTATAATTCTGCTCCCAGGCGTTCAAAAGCTCGGAGAGCACAAGGTTTTGAATGTTTATTGAATTCAACTGTTCATCTAAAGCAGTCGTACACAAAGATGTGCCCGGGGCTGTTTTCAAAGGCACGTGGACTGACTGACAAACGTGGCTCGAACACACGTAGCTCATGCCTCAATAGCATCTGGTGGTCTCAGAGACTGTCTTTGTATTCTATAGTCATCTCGTGAAAGGTAGAATGGCCCAACACGCATATAAAACATTTAATTAAGCGCATTGACGCACTATACTTCAAACAGAGTACGTATAGGCACCCTGCCATTGAAATTTATGATAATGTAAGGAACGAATGCTAGCCTGTGGTTGAGTTTCGCACTAAGGGCTATACATGTGTTAACAGTGAGATCGATAGCCTGTTGAAACAATAGAAGGTGGCAGCTCAGAATAAAGTCTGATTTAGAGGAGTGAGAAACGAACAACATTTTAAATACCTGCTGCCTAACCAACTGAAGGGGGGGAAAAAAAATTTGTTATGAATAAATTCATTTCTAAGTCAACAGGGGCATGACTGCTCTGAAAATGGTGAGCCTGGACTTGCCTCTTGATTAGCCTGCGAGCGCCGACGAAACAAATGTTCTAAGAAGAAGGAACACAAAAGAGTGTGGTCGGAATACAAATGTGCATCGACCCTGCGCCGTCCAACTAAATGTTTAATCAAATTCAGTTCCCTCCCCAGAATCACGCTTCTGTCTGTGGGACAACGGCCAGAAATTCAGCCCGCAGTTGATTGGTATGCTTTAAATACTGGTAATCAAACATTCTCTTCAAAACTTGTCATCTGTTGTCAATGGACTATTTTGGTTGCTGGTGTCAGAGTTTATTTTTGTTGTTCTTTTCTTGTGGGATTTTTTTTTCCCCTTTTCATTTGAATCAGTGAGAAGAGTTCATCTCAGTGCATCTGTTCCTGCGCGGACTGTGTTCTCGCAATATTACAATTCGGCTTTATTTAGTTTTTTTTTTTAATATATATATTTAATTCATGGATTCATTGCGGCAAGTAAACACTTTAATATATAATATTTTTTGACTGGCAAAGTATGTGTTGTCCAATGTGTTTTCAGATGTCACAAGTCATTAGTGACAGCTGAGTTGCATAATCATAATATTATCGGACGTGCATTTGAATTCTTGCCTAAATGTGTCCAATTTTCATGTTAATTTTACTCTGCCAAATGGCCTGAAAATAAAAGAAGTAATAAAAAAAACTGAATAGATGAAGTGGACTAATGCACAGCTGCGATCACTATTAGCGCGGCTGTGTAAACGTTAGCGTCTCAACTGTCTTTTTAGAATTTGTGTTTTTTTACATCTGCTGCTCTCTGAATAAGCACCAGATAAGAAAAACAATACATATATTTTGCGGGCTGTTGGTTTGATTCTGAATACAAGGTAAGTCATCATGACCGAAAGCTGTACACCTAAAGTTTGTGGACAGAATTCTTGGGACGAAATTTTCTTGTCAGTCTCAAGCAAGCTCAAAGATGGTTGGAGCTCATTGCTATCAGCTCCTGCTGTGCTAAACGTGTTCAACACCTTTGAAGCGTTTTCCTTTTTTAAATGTACCAGTCATGCTGATGGTATGCCGGCACTCTGCTGTAATTGATTGGCTGTTGAATTGGATTGTCGTGGAGAGCGACGGTTCACAAGAGGCACTCTCTCGGTCCCTGAGGGCACGTTAAACTCGAAGGCACTCAAAAATGGCGAAATCTCATCAGCTCAGCATTACCTTTATGCACTGTCTTTTAACATTCTTGTTTGTGTGAAAAGGAAACAGGAGCTTTCAGTGTTTCATCATAGTTAATTGGGCCTAACGATTTTATGTCCCTGTTTCCGTTTCGGTGTCAGTATTAAAACTTGCAATGAGAAAAAAAAAGTAAGATGGACTTCATGTAATACATATATATAATGTGGGCACATTCACTGGAAGCCTTTCATTCGGTGAAGCCCAATTCAAATACAAACAATAAAAAAACATGAAAACAAACTTCAAATGGCTTATTGCAGAATATTACATCACCCTTCTGATGTACTGTATCTACGTCTGACATGTATTAATGTTCCTGCCAAAATGCGGCTCCTAGTAGTAAATCGATCTTGTTATTTTTTTCTAGTTTTGGGGACTGCCAACACCTTAGGTTATAAGTTGCTTTTGTCATTATTCTATAATTATGTTATTATAATTATGTTATAACGCTATACATTATATTATAATGTTATATAGTGTAAGCATAGCCTATAATGGTATTATAAGAGGCACTGCAGTTTTGCAGTTTTTTCACAGCATTATTTACTTACAAATGATTAAAATCTAACACAAATAAAAAAAGGATGAAATTATTACGTTTTCCACACATTTAGGCATTTTGCATGCACTAGTTCTCAGAATAATCTGCACCTTGTGCAGTACAGAGAGTTTGTTTTCGATATTGAATTTATTGAAGCAGGGCAAATTCTGGCTCATTTATCTGGGTCAGAACTAAGACTGCAGCACCCTGGCCAGGAAAGCACATTCAGATAGGGAAATCGGTACACTGTCTGCTGACTTTATTACCCTACCACCGTATGCTAACATGCTAACATGTTTCGATGGCTTGTTGAGCTGTGGCACAATGCACAGTATCTACCTACCATCAACTCTTTAAAGCTTATGGGTTATGACTCCATCTTGATGATGGCTCAAGATTGGCTCGTAGGCGTGGAGTAGGAGTGGTGAGACTTTTGTCTTATGTGAACCGTCTGGCTCGATGGCTAAGCAAAGTTGTATGACCGCCAGCTAACAAGTGAACTCTGTAGCAGCAATGGCCCTCTGGTTTGTTTATTTTTTTTTTGTCTCCCTGAAACCCTTGTCTAAACTTGAGGTGCGCTTAAAATTTCCCATAATGAGTATTGGCGTCAAGTGTGGCTTGTCTTGTAGCTAAGGAAATCCTGAGCCTCCCTGACATTGCATTTTATGGTGCACTGACTGCATGGTTCATCACAAAAGCAAGGTTGGGGTATAATTTGCTTTTATCAGGAATGGATGTCAATCTGCAAAGCTTGGCACTAACTCACACATCGCAATAGGAGCCAAATGCCCTTTCATATAGGACTCAGTATTGTTCCAAGAAATTAATTCTGAGTGGCTTGGTGTGATTTGGAAGTCTCTTGCACAATCTGATTGGTCAGCTCGGCCAGTACTGGATGGAGTAAATTCAATAGCACATCCTGGTGGAATATATACCCCACTCTTGGGTGGGAGGAACCCTGGGGTTATATTACATAAGCGTGATAAAATGTGTCCACCATTTGCTAATGGCACCGATGCTAATTTTCTGTAGAAATTGGGGAGAGTCTAGTTCATAATTTTCGAAACGAGCTCTACATAGAATGTAAAATGTGTGCACTGCGTCAATCAAAAGGCTTTCATTTTCCTGTTAAAGGAAAAAAGAAAATGCATATTTTAAGAGAAGAGCGGCAGTAGCGGGTGGACTGAACTGTGAACGGGTGATGAGTCACTGCAACATATGAAGTTTGATGTTCTTATCTTAAAACCGCAGTGAACAGATTTAAATGCATCACCTTTGACTGAAGTTATGAATATTTATCAAGCGATAGAGGTTTTGTTAATGTAATATATTTTTTTTCTTTTATGGTTATTAAGCATCAATGTTCTGTACAATGTCTCACCATGGTAGCAGAATGGAAATACCAATATCTTTTATTCTGTTCAGTCACTCAGAGTAACTGCACTGCAAAAAAAAAAAAAAAAAAAAAAAAAAAGTCTATCTAAACAAGTATTTTGCTCATGTAATTAAATTTTAAATCTTATTTTGTTGCTCTGAAGTAGAACACATTAGTAACTGAAAATATTAAGTTACTGTCTGTTTCTTTGAGGAAAAGTTTTGTTCCCCACTGGCGAATCTTGAAATGATTCAAACTAACTCACATAATTAGCAGCGTTTTTCTCCTAATTAGCGAAACAAACAAAACAAAAAGTAATTGGAAAAGCGTTTAAGTATAAGCATATGACCAAGATACTCGTTGAGAGTTCAGACAGATTTGATATTTTACCATTTGTGCTATGTGGCACTGTGTGACCAGAGTCCCAAAAGAGTGGAACCAATCTTTAAGAAAATGGTAAGACCAAGGCACTCTTCTTATAATAAAAAGCTCTAATAAAAGGCTAGTTCATAATGGAACTTTTGAAAAACATTGCCAACATGTTTCGGCCTAACACACAGGCCTTCATCAGGACAGAAGTATCAAACCAATGTGGAACCAATGTTTATCATTCGAAAAGCACAAATACTCTGCACAACATGGCTGCTTCATAACATGAAATCAAGCCAACTTTGATATGCATTTCTTCACATGGACCACCTTTGCATTCTGTAAAATATCCGTAATCACACATACACTGAAAACACCATATCCATTTAGGTTGTTAATCTATCAAAAGACTTTAACTTCACAATGGGAAAATAAAAGGCAAATTGTAATGTTGTCCTGTACTGCTCTGTGTCAGGTTTTTGTGTCAAATCTCCTTGGTTTTTTAGGGAGTCATCCTCGAATACTGCATAAGACAAGAATGTTAGTTTCCCCGCTTCATTTAAGAATATGATGACGTTCCCCCTTCCTCTGTAATACACTGGGTCAGGGCCCTTCTAGCAGTGCTTTTGCTCTCTGTTATTTTAAAAACAAACAGACATAGTTGTCTAAACATTTTTATTTTTATTATAGGAACTGTCAGAAACATGCTTCTCTGTGCAGCAGAAGGGCAGCGCCTGACCCAAATTGAAAACCCTCAAACAGTGCACAAAAAAGAAAAAAAAAACTCCCTAGAGGGACTAAATGTTGGGAGTAATTTAGCTGTACTGGGGGAGCCCATCCTCGCCGGCAGATTGCTATAATAATTGGATATAACAGAGTGTGATAAGAGGTCTGTCCTCCTGACTTATTGTGAAGACAACTTCATGCTGAAGTCGAAGACCTTCTTGTATCCTATTTGCTTTCCTGTGAAAAGGACCGAGAAATTTATTTTTTCAGCTTTAAACGATTATGCACACATACATTGTGTATTGAACACAAAGCTGCGCAGAAGAAACCTCCACAACCATCATATGCTTAATAATAGATTTTTCAACTTTTGTTATGTAAAGTCATAGCTTTTATTGCAGCTTATGTTTTTTTTATGGGCTTGTTTAGTGTTTTTTTTCAGTAATCTGTGCAGGTATTTTTCCTTGCTTTTTTTCAACACCTCCAGAGCACAGTCAATTCTAAGAAATTTTGGGTTGTGTGTTTCCTTGAATCGAAGCAATCCCTGACACGTCGAGTGATGTTGAGGTCTGGAATCTTCGGTGATCAGTCCCTTTGTTTCAAGAACATTAGCAAATTATTTTCATATGAATTGCCCTTACTTCCATGTAATGCTTCTACTTTTCTCCTCTGATTTATAAAAAAACATATTATTGGAGGAAAGGTTTGGCATTACATTGTGCCGTATTGCATTTCTTTATGCTGATTGTGTCTTAAATGACAGAATCATTGCTGGTCCCAGCATTATGAATGATTGAATTTTATCGCGGGCGTCCTGCGGTTCGGAGATTTGGCCGTCGCCGCGCGCGTTGGCGTCATCGCCCCAGCCCGCGGAGTTATTTTGTCCCAGACACGGGTCTCTGTTTTGGGCCTCGTCTCAGCAGATGGCTGGGTGTCCTGGCTCCGATGCACCTGGCCCAAGGTCCCTCTCCACTCATCCTTCCTTCAAGGACATCGGCGAGCGCTTGGCACGGGCCCGGACTCAATCGCCATCGTTTTACGGATGAAAAGAGACGGTTAGCGCTACCGAATTCTGCGGTGTGGACCATTATTATCTTCTGCCACCTTTCTTAGATTCGGTGCGATGGTCCAAAACGCATCTGAGCCAAATTTTATTTAAAAAGTCGTCAGACCGTCCCACATCGTGCTCTGCCCCTGACTCCGAGCCATTTTCCTCATTAATTTGGCTCCCGCTGTACGCGGCCGTGCATATCCATTTCACAGCTTGATTTGGACCCTCTGATTTCCTGCAAGTGCAGCAGCGACATGTTCACGGCCAGCCTATGACTCGCCCTGGTTGGCCAAAAGTATGTGGACGCATGCTCATGCAAAGTCCATCCGCTCAGATGCTGTGGTGTAGAGATTTTCCTTTGGTGGTGTTAAGATGCCTTGCCCTCTCTATGAAGAACAGCCTCAGACTAAGCAATGTTCGTGTACTTTTCACTTTGTAGAGTATGTGGTGTCCCACATCTCTTTTCCACGCTACAGCCCTCAGTTAACCTCTTAAAGTAGGCTGATCTGATGTAAGCGTTCGTCAAATGCAGCTGCTGTATTCAAACCTGAGGAAGTTTAGACCGGTTTTAAATTCTAGCACACCATCTAAGATCCCAAATATGTCCTGCTGAATTACAGGGAAATGTGCGTAAAATGATGTACAAGATCTAGTTATTTTCCATTTGATGTAATGCTGTGGCCATAAAAACATGGCGTCCTGGGTTTGAATATTTCTCTCAATATAGGTGTGATGCAGATTCATTGAAGCACTGCAACCGGCAGATACAGAATATGTTCATGATATTGTTCCACAGTACAGAAAAAAAAATGCTTTTCTTACTTTGACTCAGCTGAAGAGGAAATTTAAGCAATTATCTGCATTTAAGGAGTTAATTTTACATAGTGTGGAGTCAGAGGAATATCATTAATAAGCCGTTAGGCATGTAGTCATCGCAGCCGACTGATTTGTAAAGGCCACCATATGGCGATGAAGCACCGTATGGTGCCGAACCCCTCTGTTCCCGGAGGACCAATTTGCACATTGTGCGCCTCCCAGTGGAGCTACACGGTATAATGTTCAGTGGTGAATCAAAACAATCTGACTGGAGTGTGTGCTCAAATGGACTCTGCGAGAGTTGATTTAACTCTGAAAAGTGTGTTTCGGTCACTTTGAGCACTGTGCAGTCCAGATTCATTGGGCTCATACATGCACCCCAGAATGGTGCCATAATCATGTGATTCACACATCGGTCTTCTCTGTTTAATTCCTAAAAGCAATTTTTTTTTTTTTTTTTCCTATACTTACAATTTAAACCTCATATTAGTGGCTACAAACTATTTTCTGTGTGATGCAATGAAATTGAGGGCAAAAAAAACCCTTGCAGGTTCAGTAATAAGAGCTTTACTCCTGCAAAATGGCGGAATGTGAACAACAGCCACCAGACTATATTCTGGTGTTTGATCCAAAGTGGCAACAGCCTATGCCTTTTTGGTTTAGCCTTGAAGGTTCTACTGCTATTCACTGTAAAAATGTTTTTCTTTCCTGAACTTGGCTATGAGTCGAGTTGTTTTGTTGCCCTCGCTGAAGTTTTGGGAATGTACAGAGAATGATTAACTTGACTCCTTACATTCGTGGAACTTTACTCAGTCAAATCAACAGGAGGACTTGAGTGAACAAGTTGAGTGAACATAAAATGTATTGCAATGTTGGTGCTCAGCCCTGCTAAAAAAAAGTAAAAAAATAAATAAATAAATAATCCCCTCTGCATGTGACTTGTAAACAGCTGGCTCTCAGTATGTAAATCAGAATATAAATTATCTAATTAAGTTTTTTTTTCTTTTTTCTTTTTAATAATTAATGGATTCAGCAGTGAATTGTGTTTCCTCTTATGAGAAGCGGCGGGGGGCTCTTGTTTTGGAAGGTGGGCTGTAGCTGTGGACGTAGTCAGGCTTTACGGAGCGAGGGAATGGCCCTGAAGGTCATTAAACTCTCAGAGAAGGGCAGCAGTCATCGGCTGAGGACAAAGACAGCCAGATTCCTTCACAGAGGGCTCAAACGATTCCTCCAAGCTAACTGCTATATCTGGATGGACAGTGAACTGACACATAGGGCTGTGCAGTCGCTTATGGGAAAGGTGTGAAGTGAAAAGAACTCTCAGATTGCGAGATTTATTGCTATTATTTTACTATACTTCATTATACGTTACGATAAGTTTATATCCATCACTGTAACTTTGCATGAGGTGTTTAACTTGATTTGAACACAAGAAAACGCTAAACATTAAGCTTTTTACACCATAAGGGTTGAAGTATACTAGTGAAGTCAAAGTAAATTGATCTTGCTGATAGAGACACCAGTTTATGTAAAGAGCCAAAAGGATTTGGAATCCTCATGGGAGATATTTCCCCTAAAACAACATGGCCAAGTGGTGGTACAGGGACTCCTATAAAGAGATGACTGTCCCAGCCAACTGAACAGACGGCACAGATTGTTATGTTTGCACACTGTATCTGCCCTGCGCTGCAAATATTTTCCATTCAGTTTTAATTATTACTGCTGAAACTGTGCATTGTGATTTCGCGAATCACGGCTCGGCCTCGAACAGCATCAGATTCAGCTCCCATTGTAAATTACTGGCTGATTCCAACAAACTGAATTTGTCTGGGATGATTGAAGTCACATGATGAATGTATACATGTATGCCCCCTCTCTTGGGTAATGATACCATATGCAGTTACTAAAACATGCATGTGAATAGTTGGTGTCTATTCATAGTTTCGGTGACTTTCTTACCTCAAGACATTAATAATGTTGGCGATCCGTAGAGTTTCCTTTGCCACCCGAACCATCCTCCTCATAATGTTGACATTCAGAATAAGCACATGTCCTCATTCAGGCAGATTTTTGACATTTCCTTATGCCTTACTCTCTGTAGTTACTTTCCTGATTGTCAAAACGGGCATTTTCAACATTTTAGCTGGTTTTTTGTAGTCATTTACACTATTGTGGAACTCAACAACTTCCGGTTGCACAATACAGCAGTGTGCTTTTGTCTTAACCATGGTGATGGATGACTAAGGGAAATTAGTCATCCATCACCATGTGTGTCACCTTATACTTACTCCCCAGGGAAACAGGGGGTTATGGTTGATCATTTACGTTTTCTTTGTTGTTATGGTTAATTAAAAGCAGTAAAACATGAATGGGAACAAACTTCACTCAGATTCTTCTTAAAAGGGTTTTCCAGAGGTGCCAATTAGTGTGACACATGCTTTTTGGGAAAAAAAAGTATGAATTTTAAGATTACAATGATTCTTGCTATAACGTCCTGTTGCCCAAAAAGGTGTTAAAAGGGTGCCGGGAGAGTAATAGCGAATGAGGACCCAGGTGCAGGAACGTAGAGGTTTATTAAATAAAGAAAGTGAAATAACAAAACACATAGAAAACTTCATGGATAACAGAAAAAAAGAGTGCATTGAACAAAAGAGTGTTACACGTTAAGGCTACCAGCCAGTGAGGGGGAGGACTAAGGCTTAAATAGACAAGGGGATCATACTCGACTAATGACGCAGGTGTGATAATTATGAGATAATTGAATAATTAAATGAAGGTAGGTTGCAATGGAACCAGAATGCCTAGGGGGAGGGGCATTACACTTGCCTTCACTAAATTCCTTTAGATTCAAGGTTATATTATTGTTAATATTTTCAATGAAACATTGGAAGTATAAGGTGCAACCACATTTTTTTTCATAGCCTCTTTAGCCAAGGGTGCCAATATTGGTGGAGGGCACTGTCAGTGTATATTTCTGTGTTCACATATTGCATACGGAAAGCAGGTGCTTTAAAATGTGTGCGTTTCCATGCCTTTTGAACAGCAGGCCTATCTGCTAGTGGGGGCCCATTACTGTCAGTGCCCCGCTGTGCCGCAGGGTTATGCAGAATTTGCTAGTAGCTGCCACTTCAGCTCGCAGTGAAGACTGCTGTGGTTGAAGGGGTGGTGCTCGTCTCTGAGCATCGACTGTACAGTCCTCTGCTACGGGAAGAAGTCATGTGCACGGGAGATGCGCTCGCTTGTAAAAAAGCGCAGAACACGACGCCACACAAACGTCTTTTAAAAGCGAGGAAAGGAGGAGATGCACTGAAACGTTGCTATGACAACAGGTGACAGCTCCGCTACCTGCGTCTAATATTCTGACATTTTTACTGTAACTGTTTTCGAATGTGGACCAACGGAAGTACAGATCTCGCTCTTTCTGTAGGGTGATCAATCACCAGCTGCGAGACTGACCACGGCTCTACTGACTGATTGTAGAGGATGAGGCCGCCTGTGTTTCAGGCACCGAGCGTGTTAGCGTGCTCCCTCCTAACGGTGAATGTATGGTGAATTGAGCCATTTTCCCATCTCCAGTTTACACATTTTTAAGAAAGGAGTGACTGTCAAATGCATGCCGAGTGTTCGACAGGAAGGTGTTATGTAACGTTACTTATGTCGGGTACCATTACTCGCCCGTCACTTTAGTCGTCTAGTTTCCCTGGGCAGCCATTTTGTCTAGCTGTTCTAAGTGCATCTACTACAATTATGTGTCAATAGCTGGTCTAACACTGTGGCGGGGACACTCCAAGGGGCTGCAACTTGAGCTTTAGACCTGTTCCACACTGACAATCGTGTTCCTGGAAACATACTTTTGATACCTGCTGGAGATAAAGCTTCAGAAATTCCTGCCGATGTTGATGTATCCTGTACTCTGTTATCGGTGCTCAGTCTGGAATACTCTACGCCGTCCAATTTTTTAAATCCAATTTGCATGTTGAAAAAAATTCTCTCCTTTCACCCAGCATGAATTTTTGTTGTTGCCGTCAGCTTCTCAAATCTGATAACTTGAATCAATTTAGTTTTCTCTTCTCTGTACTTTCAATATCCCGCTCAGTGTGTTGCTCAGAATGTGGAAATCTCTTGGTCTAACAAAACACATTTCATCATCCAGGGGTACATTAATATTGTGGGATGTCTTTGGTTGATTTGGAAGGACTTTGGTTTCGACTGTTGCAGGTTTTCAAACTCGGCAGGCCTACAGTGTTCCTCTGATCCGGCGAAGAGGTTGCTGTATTTCCCGACTGCCAAACTTTGCGTAATTGTGTGCAAATGTGCATTTATTTTTCTTCCATTGCTGGCAATGCAAATGCATCATTAATTCATAAATATCAACATCATGTGTGTAATAGAGCCAGCTATCACAATTTGATCATGTATATTTGGGCCCCCTGTGAATTAATATTGCAAAATCATAGAAAAATATTACAATATTTCTGCAATTTTTCCGCTGGCTTCTGAAATGGTCTCATATTCTTTCCTCTTTGATTTTACTTAGTTTCTAACTTTGACATCCTGCTGCGCTTCAGCTGCTACCTGATATTAATATTAGGATAGAGTTTGAGTGTCTTTCGGTCTCCGAGGTAATTATGTAGGAAATGCGTGTTCAGTGCATCCGCGCTTCTGATAACACCGTCCTCCGGCAGGAAAGGAAGGCAAAGATCTGAAATAAATGCGTTTTGCCCGAAGCGCCTCCTGAAAAATGTATCTGAGAATGTCCATGCTTCTCGATTTAGTCTGTCTGTAATTTAAAAATGCAAACAACACCCAACACAATAATAATAATAATAATAATAGATCTATACATGGTTTATAAATAAAATGCATTTCAAAAGACTTGTTTGTAGTAGGAATCTAATGGCCTTGGGATGCACTATTCAATGGTTTGGAGTTTTGTTTTTTTTTAAAGTTAGTCTCTTTGAAGCTGGACTGACAGAAGAATGGGCGTTCACAGTTCTTTTCAGATCCTCATATAATTGTTCCTTTTCCAGCCTTTTCTGTTCGGGTCACTGGCTTTGCATTCAGACGGTTCCCACAAATATGACTTTTAGATTTCCCATGAAAAAAGCTACATTTTTATTCAAATGGAGTTAACTAAATGCAGATTAGTGTACCAGACCACGCCCAAAACGCCACTCAATTTGTCCACATCCTGACCAACCAGCCTATTTAAACCGCCTTCATTCTATAATCCTGGTCTGTCTCGTTCAACGTCCCATCTTGTTACCCTTCTATTCATCTCTCACCTTGTCATTCGAAAGGAACCCCGGGGGACTCATAGGAGCCTTTATGACTCCAAGAGGAGAAGCTTCCCCCCCACCCTGAGTCTCGTTGCCTGGGGGTCCCCTTCATCCTGCACCGGTCTGCATCAGTCGAGTCCATCTCATCCTACATCAGCACGAATTCCCATGCCTATCCAATTTAATTAACATCGCTAACTACTACTTTTGGGGTAGTCTGGAATTTATTACAAGTAGTAATACATTTTGAAAGAATTATTAATAAGATATTTTTTTCTAAGTGACATCCCCACCACTGATTAAAATAAAGTACCTAATGAAGCATTTAAATGTGCGTATACTTGTAGTTCTTGCCTGCAATGAACCCACCGCTAGAGTTGAAGTCCCCATCCACATTGATTGTGAAAAAAAAAAATGCACTTTCAGCACTGGTAGCTGTGGAAGCTGGCTTTTAATCAAAGGTTACAGGTTTGAGTTTCTGGTAGTATATGGTTTTCTGGAAATTAGTGAATTTGCACTGTATCGATCAGTGTTTTATTTGCAGTGTTTGCAATGTTTTTGAGTGGTGCTATAATGCAGAGTTGGGTTCACTGTATTACAAATGACACGTTTAGCACATGGAAATAAGTGCTAAACTTAGAGCTATGTGCCTCTATAAATAAATAAAACATATAAATAAATGGGGTAACTCTGTAGCCTACCTATGTACCTGTGTACCATCCGCAAACCCATGTGATCACTTAACCCTGTGGTGCTAGCTTTTCACAGCAAGAAGAACAGGCTTAGACCGGCTGTCTACCAAATCGGCGAATCTGTTACAAGCATTTTTTTTTACCAGATATAAACATACTCCAACCTCCCTGCTGTCAAAGGTCTTCCGACCTCATACTCTGTTTACTCTGAGCTTGGCCCACAGTCTGGAATAGCTGGTGTTGCCCTGTGCTTTGGAGGATAGATGTGGTTGTCTGTGCATCACAAACTGCAGAAAAATCACAGACGAAGTGTCTGTAATGTAACCTATTTAGTGTCCGAGGGCTTGCGACAAAAAGTTGAGTTGCAGTTTTCCTATCGCCATTTTGAGCGTATAGTCTGGGTGATTGTTCCTTTCCATTTTTCAAATAGGCACCTGCAGTTGTTAAAAATATCATTCCACACCTTATCATGGGAGCATATTTCACAGCAGATCATTTACAGGACATAACCCTGGCTGGCGAGTAATGTATGGATTCCCTTATGGAAGCCGCCTTATTAAAATACATATGTGTTGCAGTCCTCGTTCAGGTCTTTAGGGGATACAGCGTCCTGGGTGTAAAATGGAAAGCAAATTTTTTTATCAGCACAGAATTGATGCCCGTTCTTCTGCGAGGCCATTTAACCAGCTCAGTGCTGCGGCATCTCCGAGGAGATGCAGCGTGTTGTGTTTCGGCTTTGAGAAGCACGGCTGGGGCTTTTTTTGGATCGCATTCCTAACGGTCCTGGGAGTTTTAGGAGGCCTCGAGATTAAGTGTTTGGAGAGTCTCTGACGCAGGCGGCTTGCCTGGGGGAACATCCACAGAAATGAATGGAATGTGATTGCTCGGGCAGAGAGAGCGTTTACGGGTTTGAGCGCAGCCCTCCACTTACTGAAGGATTGAGTTAGTAAATAATCATTTTCCCAGAGTGCAATTTGCCTTAGCTTATTCTCCAATTATCGGCTGGATCTTAATTATAAGGCTGCGCATTGATCTTTCTATCACAGTGGTTACTGCGTAATAATACAATGTTTGACTTTTTTTGGGTAAAAAAAAAAAAAGCTGCAGCTCTCAGCTCGTTTTGCTTCGCCGCTGTCTTTATAAATGCGTGACACTGCAGAATTCAAAGGAAACACACACACAAAAAAGAAGACTTTGTTTACAATACAGGTCACTTAGGAACAAATTTTACCTACAAGGACTGCCTGGGAGAAATGCCTGGTTGTTGCTACTAGGGAGAGCGAGGAAGGTATAGCCTCTGAATGACATGGTTTTGGGGTTAAGGGCCTTGCTCAAGGGCCCAATGGAAGAGTTCCCTGTCTCATACGCCCAGATGCTTTTCAGATTCCCAGTTCCCACTGGGGACTCAAACAAGCAGCTCTACCAGTCATGCAACCTTCCTTCAGGCTACCTGTAAAGGCTTGCTTTTTTATATTTTAGACAATTGAGATGGAAGGTCTCTGTGTGGGATGTAACAGTTCGGAAAATTGCTTTAACTGAAATTTCATGGCAAATGTAGAAGAAACACGTCTGAAGTGTGCGAGAAAAGCATTTCGCTTCACTAATTTGTCCTGTCAGAAATTGCCAGTATGTGACTCTTCTTCAGAATTTTAATTTCACCTTTGAGCTTTCCCATTTTCTCTGCATTATCACTGACTTCCTGGTTGTTAAGTAAAATTCTGTGAGGGTCAAATAGTTACAAAGAGATGGGGATATGAGAAATGGGTAAGTTTTTATGATGAGAACACATTTATCCACATAGAATATTAGAAACGCAGCAAAGCTGTATGTAGCTCTTAGTTTCATATGTTTTGAGATTAATTTAATATTTGGAACTAATTAAGGTTTTAGACTTTGAAACAATTAAAACATTTGAGTTCTACATCAAAAGATGCTGAATTACTTGTAATTCTGTACGAGGTCCTCATTTAGATGTGGGGATGTAGTTTTTTTTTTAATTCAAATTTTTTTAAATTTTTAAATACTTTGCTGTGCTTGTTTGATTTGAATCAAAAAGACAATTGCAGACCAGGAGCAATTCTGTCCAAAATGTAGGTTTTCCGAACATTACGGGTATTCTTACAATACGGTTTGGACTCCAACACCCAACATCCCTTGTTTTTTTTTTTTTTTTTTTTTTTTTTAAAATTCTCCCAGCGCTAAGGAAAGGACGGTTCTGGATCACTCCGGACCCTTACCACAACGACGACAACATCCAGATCGGCCGGGAGGTGAAGATCTCCTGCCAGGTGGAGGCCCTGCCCCCTGAGGAGCTGGTTTTTAATTGGCTGAAGAACGGACGGCCCCTCCGCAGCTCGGAGCGAATGGTCATCACCCAGACCGACCCGGAGGTGTCCGCCGGCACCACCAACCTGGACATCATCGACCTCAAGTTCACCGACTTCGGCACCTACACCTGCATCGCGTCTCTGAAAGGCGGAGGGATCCCGGAGATCAGCATTGACGTCAACATCTCCTCCACTACTGGTGAGCACCTACTCCGACTGTTCCCGCCCCTACCACTGGGGCGGGGGTCTTTACAGGAAATGGGCGAGGCTTTGGGAAGGGCATGCCAGGGCTAAGCTAAGGTTGACAGTTTTATCAAATCAACCCTTCGGTCAATTTCGTAATGCTGCTGTTTGTTGGGAATCAAAATCTGGGATCTATTGGTCTTGCCTGCTTTTAATGAGCCAATCAAGGAGGCCAGGAGGCGGGGTTTGCTCTTTTAGAGAGCATTTAATTGGTCCCAATGCGCAGTAGAAGCTCAGTGAAGCTTAGAAAAGTTTTTGACTGCAATGCAATAGCGTAATTAATTGAAAGACAACATGACAGGCATTTTACAGCGCATCTTTGTTCACAGAGCTGGTTCTTGTACCGCGGTTCAGTTATAGCACAGGAGAAGACAAGAGAAGGGACTAATATTAACACTGTGCTACAAATATAAAGATGCAAACGTGCGGTGACAAACAACTAATATGGTGGTGCTTTCCTAACACAGCTGCTTACAAACATTCCTACACTTCTGAGCCACGGATCGCTGGCATTTTTCATTGAAAGAATTGAGTCATTAACCAACTGCTTTTTTTTTTTTTTTCTTGGTCAAAGTTAATGTTTTATTCATTGCAAATAGACATATGCAAGCCAAGACTTGCTTTGCATTGCCAGCAAGATTAAAAAGCGGCGTAAAAGCAGAATTCAGAGTGGCACTGTTTCCACAGTCTATCACTGCGCACAATTCATCTTCATATTAGCCTGTGTTAAATGTGACAATAGAAAGGATTGGGACGAAAACTGCTGATTATGCAAAGCAAGGGTTGTCTTAGATAGAGGCGCTGGCATATATAGAGTCAAATTAATTTCTCGCCTGATGCAATTTATCAAAGGGAGGATGTGCGGATCGCATTTTTTCCCAAGGAAAGATATTTTATTCTTCATTTGTCTTCATGTAACTGGCAGGATGGGGTCCGTCGGCTGGCAGAGTAACTTTCCAGTGATTCTGATGTCTCGACATTTTAATCACGGTCAGACAGAGTTAGTAGAGGGACATCTTGTCATTATCCAAATGTTCAGGGTGATTTTCTTTATTTTCTGATGTCAAGAACGCCTTTGTCCTTAAACTGGAATATATGGCCCTAAAAATGCAGCATAATGCTTGTGCTTAAATAATTCAACAGAGTAAATGTCCCTATATAACACAACTTAACTGTGCAAACATGACTTTATCATACTCAGTGAAACCCATTGGACAAAAAAAAAAAAGTTTTAAAATGTACCTGACACAGATCTGCAACTGAATTTAACACTTTCCTCTATCAACCATCGAGCTGGCAGAGGTTTGTTTAGACTTGCAAATGTTTATAATGACATTATACCCATCTAAATCTGATTGTGTGAACTGCCTGGTGTGCGCTGCTGTGGTAATCGCAGTCCTTTGTGCGTCAAGGTTAATTGATGCAGAATAGCTAGCGGCTAAGGCATAGCGCTCATTAACTTGTCATGCTTCCGACACGTCTCATTCCAGTCCATATTGTGCTTTATCTGTTGCTTCTCTCAGCTTCATAGTTGACACGGTTAGTGTGCCATTTCATTATGGTGACCGTCGTTGATGCATCATTATCTCTCCTTTCTTTTTCACCTCTCCTCTCTCGCTTCATCCCTTCTTTTCTCTCTCGAGACATCTATACTCCGAGAAAAATGCGCCCCCAGTTTCCTTCACTTGCCTCCTATCTGGTAAGGTGAGGTAAGGGGGAAGAACGATACATTTTTAGCTCGCCTGAACCGATGGTCCCCTGGGCTTTTGTCATGGCCTGGTCATCCGTCGCAGTCGTTTGTCGTTGGTTGTCGTCAGTGTCGATAAAATCTCAGAAACTGCTAAGTCTGTGAAGCAGAGACTTGGGCGATAGCTTGCTACAAATGAGGACACCAAACAAAACATAAATCTTTCTGGTCAGGTTGCAAATATGGCTGCCCTTGTTGAAGAAGTCGAATGTTCAGGTGAGCTACAGAGCCCTTGACACTATTCTGTTAGCATTGAGATGCTCTCTTTACCTCTCTCTCTCTCTCTCTCTCTCTCTCTCTCTCTCTCTCTCTTCTCTCTCTCTGTTATTGGCTGTCAAAAGCTCGCCTGGTTTGTGTGTACCAGCGCTGGACTTATGGTGATGTGTGAGAAGTCTTTATGAGTGTGTGTGTGTGTGAGTGTGTGTGTGTGTGTGTGTGTTGGGGGGGGGGCTTGCATAGCTATACTTGTGAGAACCAACCCTTTAGCAACCACATGTTGTGAAGACATCTTTGAGGACCTCGCAGAGGACTACGGCTAATTTGTTAAAGGTGGGGTTACAGCTTCAGTTAGAGTTAGATTAAGGTTGGGGTTAGAGTTAGAGTTTGGATGATGATTTATTGGGTAACGGTAAGTGTTCGGGAATGGCTGTATAGAGTGAATGTAAGTCTGTGCTACTACTGGCAACTCAGGGCCCCCTGTCACTGCAGCTGCCCGTGCCCCCCTCTGCCCCCATGAGGACACAGCGATACCCCGCTAAATAAATTACTTCTGACAGCAGGAAAGGAGATCTGAAGAGCACAGAAACATCCGGAAGGCGTGCGGGGGGGAGGGGTGCAGGACTGCCAGGATAGAGCCCACCCATGCAGCTCTGGCTGAGGTGAAAATATGGCCGCCCCTGGACATCTGGCGGTCGCGCCACACGATTGGCCAAGGCAGCTGACACTTGCAGTTTGCTTTCCCTTTGGTGTGAAATGACTCTTCTAGTTTTGTTCATGTTCTTTCTGAAACATTATACGTATGTATTTATATATATGTATAGAGAGAGAGAGAGAACGCTTTTTGTTATGTCATCTTATATTTCATTGCCAAGTCAACTAAAGTCGCATTAAGTTAACTCCAAGTCATCTATTTCTGGGAAGAAAATTACAGTCTCATGTTGATTTGGCAGCTTAAACATGTTGTAATAATAAGAAGTCCAACCTCTGTTGACTTGCGGGCTCACAGTCTTGGTTCATCGCGGTGTTTCGTATTTTGTGTTCATGAGGTCTTTGGAGAGATGGAGATGGCGGCTAGCGTCACCAGGCCTAATTTACAGCTAAGGGCACACCTGCCTGCTAGCAAATCACCTCTGTGTCCGACAAACCTCCATCCATTTAGCAGCAGTTGTTTAGCGAGAGGCCCCTGTTCTGTTGGATCACATGATGAGGGCTTTTGGAGGGAAAGTGGTCAGATTTGTTGGGCTTAATGGCTCATTATCTCCACGCTGTTGTCACGTTTCAGAGGCAGATGTAGAGGTGCATTATTTCATGTGAAAATCTCAGTGCTGCTTTGTAAATTTCCAGCATTTACTCTCAATATGTAGTTAACATGCAGTGTTTACATTGCCAGTTAAGACCATCGTGATCATGTGGCCTTGCATAACAGAATGTGAGGTTAAGCGATCAAGACTTATCAGGCTAGTGTTTATAGTCATGTATTTATGGTCTCTGTTTGTTTAGTGTCATCTTAGACTTCTTTGAAGCATCAATCTATAGTTTTTTCCCAGATTTAAAATGACATGTTCTACCTCCCACGATTGCATTTTGCGGTAAAATGGATTTAATGTGTTTTTATCTGTACATTTGTAAATTTACTTTTGGTCCAGTTTTAGCGGTGCTGCTTTAGAGGTCTTCAATGATGTTCTCTTGACGGCTTTCAAACTAATCGAGCCAACCTTTCAACCCTAGATATTACTTTCACTCCCAGCTTTATAACCTGGAGTGCTTCAACCTTTTGAAGACTGGAGGTTTTTCTTCTTCTATGGTATTTTAGACCTCCGTTGCTTTCAATTACCCAATTGTGACTGTTGCTCTTGTGACCTTAAAAGGGTTAAATGGTTGTAGAGAGTGCCTGAAAGAAATATATGTAATCTGTGATATGTACAGGGTATTTATACCTCTATGTATGGTTTAGCAATTAGATGTGGTGAGTTACATTAGGAGAGGAGATGTGTTAGCGTGCTCTGATGCGTTTGTTCCGAATCCACCACAGTAAAACGAACTCTCTCAGTAAGGCTGCCATTTGCCATTTCCTTCCAAGAAGGAGAAACCTGTTTTAATTACAGGGGCGATTAATTTGCTAATTAGGAGCAGGGGTGCAGGGAATGGAAATTCGCATGCACCATGTGGAGCTGTTTCATACCGTCCACTAAATGCGTAAATGGGACTGATTCCAATTAGAAGCACCGAATTACGGCAGCCAGTCCTGCTGGTCTGTGACATCACTAGCTGTATGTTTCCACGGTGACGGAAGGAGTGGCTGGAATGTTAGCCTGAGTGACCTTCCAAATAGCAAGTTCGCAAACACCACAGAGCAAGACACTCAACTGAAATCCCCACAATAGACCCCTGGGAAGACTAGAGATGGTCTTTGGCAGTTCTGCCTGGCTAATGTGCAATAATTAAATATTTGTGGTGGAGATTGCAGACAGTGTTACAGATGGCAAATCACATTGTCGTGTTTTGCAAAGATGTTTTCTCGAGGTCATGTTTTCTCGAGCGTGACGGCAACAAATTTACCTCAAAGCGTAAAGTTCACTCAAACATGTGGACAGCCTTGCTCGATAAAATTGATTTTTGGTCTCACATTGCAATTTTTCAATAATAAAGCCCGGAAGTCAATGAATGGAATTCACTTTGACAGCTATGTGTGAAAAAGTACTGTTAAATGGCCATTACAGTCTTATCTTCAACGATTCCGTATCATCAACCATATCCTCCAATTCTTCAGTTTTTTTTACATTCATTTATCTTGCGATGGTTTAGTTTGTCATTCTCGCATTTCGACGCATTCTGCCGTTAATTACACCTGCATTTGAATTTCATCGATTTCTGAAGCTCTTGAACGCTAAGAACTGTTACGTGCTCAGCACAGAAGGCTTTTCCAGACGAAAATAGCAGTAAAGGAGAATACGCTTTATCATCCAAAACTGGAGGGTGAGGCCACAAACTGAGCATAGACACACGCCCATAGAGACAGGTCTCCATTGCAGACATCCATCTCATTCAGTTTTATTGCTGTAGCACTTTTCGCAAAACGACCATCGTAGAGACGCTTTAGCATGTAGGGCAGCTAGAGACTTCAAACTCAAATCCTGGAAGAGCCGCTGAATATGCTAGTTTTTGGTTTCTTCCTGGACTTAAGTTATTAATGTCAGTCGCTGATTGGCTGTGGAGTCCTCACACCTTGTTTACAAGCTGCTAATTGGACGAAAATCTTAACTCTCAGAATGCTGAATACAAATAGCGTTTCTCAATGATGTAAAATATAAAATTCAAAGCTGTTTAAAACCTATCACGTGGCGACTTGTTTAAAAGAGCTCCCTTGCGGGAGCTCTTTTAAACAAGTCGCCACGTGATAGGTTTTCTGCGGCACAAGATAATTTAATTTATAATTTTTTTTGAAAATGTATTTCAGCGCTCTAAGGGTTTAAGAACTCGTAAACACTGTGGCCCTGGAGGACTGGAGTTTGAGACCTCTGGTTGAGGAGAAGGATAGAAACCCGGCCCGCACCGCCAGGCTGGTTTAGGATGGCAGGAGGGTGGTGGGGGGGGCCATACATCCTGCTCACCCGGCCGTTTGACTTGCTAGAGCCCCATATCAGTTCCACCCCTGTTCTTCTCTTTCTTAGTGCCTCCGAACCTCACAGTCCCGAGGGGCAAGTCGCCCCTGGTGGCTCAGGAGGGCGATACGGTGGAGCTTCAGTGCCTCGTTTCAGGGAAACCAAAGCCCATCATCCTGTGGTCCCGGGCCGACCGTGAGGCACCCATGCCGGACGGGGGTATGCAGACCGAGAGCTACGATGGAGTCCTGCGCATCGTTAACGTCTCACGCGAGATGAGTGGCCACTACCGCTGCCAGACCAGCCAATACAACGGCTTCAACGTCAAACCCCGCGAGGCCATCGTGGAGCTGATCGTGCAGTGTGAGTACTGCCAGCGTGTGTGCATGTGCGTTTGTGTGCCTGTGCGTGTGTGTGTGCACGTGTGTATTTGTGCATGTGTGTGTGCGAGTGCGTGTATGCGCGTGTGTGTGCACGTCTGTGTGTTTGCGCATGTGTGTTTGTGTGTGTCTGTGTGCATGTGTGTCTTGGTGAATCTGTGTGTATGTGTGCGTGTTTTGTGTGTGCGCGCATGTTTGTGTGAATACGTGTGTGCATGTTTGCGTGTATATGCATGATTCTGTTTTTGTGTGTGTGTGTGTCTGTGCTTGTGACTGTGGGTGTTCTTGCGAGTGTGTGCTAGTATGTGCATGTGTGTTTGCATTTGTTCACCTGACTTTGAGTGTGTTTGCGTGTGTGTTTGTGTGTGCATGAATGTGAGTGTGTGTGTGCATTTCTGTGTCTGTGTGTGTGTATGTGTGTGTGAGCATACGTATGTGTGCCTCAGTGTGTGTGCATGTGACTGTGAGTGTTGCATGTGTGCGTGTGTGTTTCTGTGTGAGAGAGCGGGTGAGAGAGATTGAGAGAAACTGTGGATGCGTGGCATACCTGCATGTCTTGTGATAAGTATATTCTAAGACAAAGTTCTCCTTTAACATCTGGAGGAGCCGTGTTGGAGGAGTGATGCTTAAATGCATTTTATAAGAATCAGAGGGGGAGCTGGGGTTTTATTCACTGCTTCTCACGACACTTTTAATGTGTCTCCGGGCTGTCTTCTGCATTCATCCTGTTTACTAAGTGTCAGCCGCTAAGCACGGGCGCGTGACGCTCCAAAATGGAAACTCAAAAGGCGCATTTCGGCTTTATCTCAGAGGTGGCTCCTCAGTGATTGCTTTAGTGGGCTTCTGCTTAAATTATTTTTGACATTTCTCTTCATTCTTTTCTCCTCAAATTCTCAATATTCTTTTACTTTTGCCTTTTTTATCCTCCGCCGTGGAGTAGATGGGGATGAGCGATTGAGTGTTGTTCGTCCATATGTCCGTCTGTCCGTCACACTTCTTTTCCAGGCCAGAACTCTTAAACCAGAGGTGGTCAACCCTGGTCCTGGAGAGCCGCAGTATCTGCTGGTTTTTGATGTTACTCAGCACTTAATTGATAAATTAAAGCAGTAGATTACACACTTAACTTATCTCACCCAGTGTCTTAGGTTTAAGTAGGGTGGAGAAAACCAAACTCAGCACACCCTGTTACTCTCCAGGTCCAGGGCTGGCCAACCCTGTCCTAAACTGTTAAATATTTCCCAAAGGAATTTCATGTATGGATACATGTAATTGTTTAGATGTGCCTTTTATATACAACGTACTTCCGTTTGTCCTCCTGTTCGTCTGTCCGTCCCTCTATTGTGTTTCGTTTCCAGGCCGGATATCAGCCATCCGGTTCTTTTCTGGACCAGAACTCCTAAAACGTTCAATTTTCTCAATAATATTTAATACATGGATACGTCTTATTGTGTAGATGTGCCTTTTCATACATTCATCTGTCCTCCTGTCCGTCCGTCCATCTCTCAACCGCGTTTTGTTCTCAAGCCAGAGATATCAGCCATCCCGCGTGTGGGGGACGTGAGTATTTCGTGCTTGTTGCGCTCGGCATTACTCAGGCTGGGCTGTGTAGACGCTTGTGTTGACTCTGGGCGCCGAAATGGCCGGAGGTGTCGTTAAGACTCGATAGAGTCCCGCAGGATCTCCGCAGACGGCTGTTCTCACGCTTGTGTTTCAGTGTATTTAAACATCCTCTGGCCCAGGGGTGTGTGAATCATCTGAAACATAACTAAGCATAACTAATCACATTGGTCATATTCGCTCCGAGTGGAGCCGTTCTCACTTCGGTGTTAATTGCCTTTTTGTTTAAGCCTGCAAAAACACCATCTTTAGAATGTGATAGAAAAGTGCCTTTGCCTCTCAGCCGTTCATATCAGCTTAAATGGAAACAGGCATAACAAAACGCTGGTATTATAGTTCAGCACATTTTGTAATGGCTAAGCGCACATACTGTGTATTTACTGCTAATTTTTGACCATTTGTGCGGAGGAGGAACATTTGTTTGTCTTGTTCCTAGTTTATGCTCACATCCGCGGGGCATTTCAACATTATTTACGGACCAATGAATGCATATGTATTCACTTCATTGATTTCTGTATTTTTTCCTCTGGAAATGCTTGCTTTGAGAATGTATGTAATTTATACAAATAATACAGGCCAGGTGAGTTCTGTAATTGAGCATACGTACAGGCATTCATGACCTCTGCAGGCGAGGATTCTGATCGTGGTTTATATGTCTCATTAGCCATGACTAGGCCCCTCCAACTGCTGGACCAGATGTTTTGTTTACAGTGTAAGAATACTAATGAATTTAGCATGTACTGCTACAGGTATTGCCTAGAGCTAATGAGAAACCAATTCTTTAATGAAGTATGAACATCACCTACTAATTGTTGGTTAAAAAGTACACGTGTATGCATACAATTCACTCACGTATTAGCTAATGAGTGATTATATACATTAGCAAAGCGTAGAATAATCTTGTAATCTTACATCCAGTGCTTGCAGTTTTTTGTTACTCTTGTTAATGGCTACTCTTGCAGATTCATTTTGCCAACAATCTTGTTCTCACTATGACCAGGATAATAAAAAAGCAAGACGAATGGAAATATATTTATAAGAGCTTACTTTTGAACTGAGGAAAGCTACAGAATGCCACCTGCTCAGCTCGGCTAGGGGAATGAGCTTTTTTACTCGAGAGCCAGG
Organism: Gymnothorax javanicus; assembly: GCA_029692085.1. NCBI lineage: Eukaryota > Metazoa > Chordata > Actinopteri > Anguilliformes > Muraenidae > Gymnothorax > Gymnothorax javanicus. Next base: position 7,472,897 of record CM056198.1, on the reverse strand, counting down.
TCGACTCCTCTGGTGTCTTGAGTACAGGGCTAATGGGGCTAATTGAATTAGCCGCCTCAGTAGCTCCGGTGACACGCCGAAACACTCGGTTACGGGAAGGGTGACTCGGCAGAATCGAAGAAGCGCCTCCTTAGCCTCGGCGAGCAGAACTCCGAACGCGTCTGTGGGTTTTGTCAGAGCACGGCGGGCTAATTAGATGTGGCAGCTCCGGTGGGGGACGGCTAACAGCACTTTTTAAAAGGTCAAGTGCCGCGACTGTCAGTCTCACCTGCTCGATACGGCGCATGGCGGCGCGAGCGACGAGACGGGGGGGGGCTCGCGGACACTCGACCGATGTCACTTCCTGGAGCGGCTGTTGTATCCGGATGCACTCAGCCAAACAGAGGAGATATTGGACTTTATCGAGGTCTTCGAGAGGTCAGGTGGGGGATTATGAGGCTCTGATAATTAGCTTAACTGGTTTCCTAGGAAATGCTGGTTGATGATGAGCAAAGACGGACACGGCAGTGGAAATGTGATAAATGTGGACCTTGAAGAAGGTGATTGACCAGCACATATTGTGGTATGTCCTGTGTGCATCAGTCAGTATTGATATTTGCATATGCTAATAGCTGACAAATTAAAAGGAAAATCTGAAAATCCCAATGGAGAAACATAACAAACCCAGGTCCTTCCATACAGGTGTCCTGCACTGAATATCCTATCGTGCTTCGTGGCACATATAAAGTGCTGAGCTGGTGAAGTTGAACTTTGGGTCAAAATGGCAAGGGGAAAAGATCTAAGTGACTTTGAAAGAGGGTTCATCATGGGGCACAGAAGGCAAACGCTTCGGTCAAAGACTGCTCAAGTGTTTCGGGTTTCAGTTGGAAAACTAATTGAAGTGGCGTCTGCATACAGATCCGTGAGAAAGACAGTCAGTTATCAGGGTTGAAAAATGTGTTCAAAAGCACAGTCTCAGTGCCCGTGATGTTCGTGATGGAGTGCGGTATGTTAGGATGAATGGATGAGCAACTCTTTCTCCGCTGCCTGAGAAAATGGATGCAGGATGTGATCAAGCCTTCATGCGGTGGTCAGTGATGGGGTGTTTAATCGCTTTAAAAAAATTACATAGTTTAATTACTTGGATGTTGATTCACATCGGATTACAATTACCGGAGGACCTCAGAGTTTCCGGAAAAACATTAGGGGTTTCAGTCTGGAATTTTTACCCAGCACTCAAGTTATAATTACGGACTCGGCCGATTCTGACAGGAATAAAATCACAGGAGTCATAGGTAATAATTCCAATTACCAGAGGTCCTGGGGTCGTACTAATCTCATCAGAATCGGCCTTCAACGTATCAGAAATAATTCTCATATGAGAGAGGCCTCAGAACAAAAATGTGACAAAATGACAGTGGAGAAAATGGTCCCTGCTTGTGCAGTTCCAAAGGAAAACGAGTAAAGAAAGAAATGATGTTGCCTTCATCACGAAGCTTTATAAAATCTGCATTTACTGAAAGTGCCTCCGGCCATCTTCTAAGGGGGTGTCCCCATGCCAATTTATCCTCGCTCATTGAGCAGGGGCAGCCTGGAGTCTAATGGTCAGGGTGTCCAACGGGTGCCCATAGGGCTATTACTGCATGTGGTTCACACATTGAGCGAGGCCCATTAACCACACACCCCACAAATGAGTAATGCATTTACCCATAAGCCTTGATGTATTGTGGCTGTAAATGCGAGCTTAAAGTTTCTATCCACAATATTATAAAATATATGTATAAAATAAAAATTAAAAAACAAAAAAAAATAATAATAGTAACAAATGAAGCTACAGGAACCCATTTGCTTTCCTAGACCGAAGGTCATGGGCAGGTGTCCGTCGTCGGCGTCGTCCGTAAACATCTTCCTCTCCGAAATCACTGGATCGATAAAGCTGAAACTTGCCACATATGTTCCTACCCACGAGGACACCAAAGTTAATTCATGGCCTTCTGATTTGATTTCAAATATGGTTACCATGGCAGCCATATTGAAAAAGCCATTTGGAGCCACTGTGAAGCAGTTTTTGAGGCGATTAAGATGATATTTGGCGTATGGGTAGATGGAAGCAAGTCCTAAAACAGATTTGACAGGTTTCCTGAATTTTTCAAATTTGGCCTTGATTTGACTTCAGCACTTTGGCCACGCCCACTTTAAACATCTTCTGATCCAAAACCACTGGACCTATAAAACTGAAATTTGGCATGTATGTTCCTAACAATGTGGACACCAAAGTTTGCTCATGGCGTTTTTTAACAGCCTGTACAAGTATAAACAATCCAGGTGAGCTACAGAGCCCGTGGTGCAATTTTAATTTTTCTCAGATGAACCAGCAACATGATCAGTGACCTGGCAACATAGCGTTATATGCCTTTTGCAGTGGGCCTCCTCTAATTGTTTACAAGCTGTTCGCTATGCATTCTTCATTATCACTGATTTTCCCCTAACTTCAAATTTTAATGAAGTGAAATTAGTTCTTCTTGTCCTTCCTCTGAAGTGTTCATGGTTGTTGCTCTCTAACAATGTTCTCACTGTGCGTGCGCGCTTACGTGTGTGTGTGTGTGTGTGTGTGTGTGTGTGTGCGTGTCAGTGTGCCTGCATGTACAACCATTCAAGTGTATGTGTACTGTGCCCATGAATGTGAATGTAAGTGCATGTGTTCATTAGTGTGTGTTATGTATTTATTTATTTAATTTTTTTTTTGGGAGCGTTCGTGTATATGTGTGTTTCTGTGTGTGCGCTGTGTTTGTGTATGTGAGTGTATGTGCATACATATGTTTGTGTGCTCTGTGTTTATGTTTGTGAATGTACGTGCATGTGTGTTTGTGTGTCTCTGTGTTTGTGTATGTGAGTGTACGTGTATGCATTTGTGTGTGTCTGTGTTTGTGTATGTGTGTACAGTAGGTGTATATGTGTGTTTGTGCGTGTTTGTGTATGTTTTTGTGTATGTGTGTATATGCGTGTTTGTGCATGTCTGTGTTTGCGTATGTGTGTGTACATGCATGCATTTGCGTGTATCTCTGTTTATGTATGTGTATGTAAGTGCATATGCGTGTTTGTGCATTTATTTTTATTTATTTAACCTTTATTTAACCAGAGAAGTCCTGTTGAGATTGAAATCTCTTTCAAGGGAGCCTTGAGGGGTTGAGGCAGGGAGGGAGAGGACAAGCTGCACAGCCAATTAGATCAGGGGATGATTAGGTGGGAGGTCGAAAGAGCCAGGTTGGGACTTTAGCCATAACACCGGGGAACCCCTTACTCTTATCGAAGGATGGCATTGGATTTTTAATAACCACAGTGAGTCAGGACCTCGGTTTAACGTCTCATCCGAAAGACGACGACTCCTTCAGCACAGTGTCCCCATCTCTGCACTGGGGCATTGGGGATTATTACACCAGAGGGAAAATCGAAACCTACTGGCCACCAACACCTCTTCCAGCAGAAACCTGGTTTTCCCAGGTGGTCTCCCATCCAAGTACCAACCCAGACCACACCTGCTTAGCTTCAGCCACACGGCTGCAGCAGATTGAGTGGTGGTATGGCTGTGTTTGCATATGTGTGTGTAAGTGCGTGCGTTTGTCTGTCTCTGTTTGCGTGTGTGTGTGCACGTGTATAAGTGCATTTGTGTGTGCCTGTGTTTGTGTATGTGTGTTTTCATGTATATGTGCGTTTTTGTGTGTCTGTTTGTGTATGTGTGTGTACCTGTATATGTGCGTTTGAGTGTGTCCGTGTTTGTATGTACATATGTGCATTTGTGTGTGTCTGTGTTTGCGTATGTGAGTGTAGGTAGTATATATGTGTATTTGTGTGTGTCTGCTCTGTGTGTGGCACCATTGCTCGCACTTGACGTGTATCATATTGTTTCCGCTGGAGTTTCTGTTTTTCTAAAGGCTGTGCCTCTCTCCCAGTGCACAGATATATTTGTTATATATTTGTCAGCTCAGTCTGTGGGACTGCCGCATTCCTCTGTAAATTTAAACACTCTCTCCTCCACATTATATGCTTACGCAAACATAAACAGCATTTTAGCAGTACAGCGAGCGGCGTCAGATTCACAAAATACAGATGGCAAATGGCTTGTTTCCTCTGTCTCGGCTTTGGCAAAGACAGGAAGTCTGTTTCCAGCCAGAAGTGTTCACTTGTTCATTGAGATTAATGGAGTTATAATGCACTTTGAGAAATCACTCAGAGCAACCGAGCCTGCCGTGTTTCACTTGTATTAATTATGATAGATAGCTTAGCTTCGACCTCGTACTGTACTCCATCATTTGACGCGTTGTGTTCACGCAGGTAAAATGTCTAGTGTAAATGTCTGGAGTTAATTTAACTCCAGCAGAGAGTATACGATTCCAATTCGGACTACGTTTACTTCATAGAAGTAAGTCGAACACTCAAGTATGAAACTGTAGCAAACTGATGCCCAAACCTGATATGAAAAGGATCAATTTGCTCAGAATTCTTTTTTTTTTTCACAGTGCGCATAAAAAATGTTCGATTTTTAATGTATTCTCACCCACCGCAAGATGTTTCAAAGGTCTTTTTGGCACTGCTCTCCTGGTTGCTGTTGCGTCGAGTATCGAATGCGATGGCTGGGCCCGGCTCTCCCGTAGCGTGGTGTGTAATGGCTGCGGTCGAACGCAGTGATGCGGGGCTCCCGTCAGCAGGGTTTTTCCTCGACTCCGCGTGCGAGCGCGGTGGATTCGGCGCCAGCGGCCTGTCAGCAATCCGTCTGCACCGGCTGTGTGAAACTCAGGCAGAGCCGTCAGGTTTGACGGAGAATCTCAGCCGGGGTTCAGCCGGGTTTCACAAACCGAAGCTGGTTGAGTAAATTTCGTGGCACCACTAGTCTGCTCCAGTTGTGAAGCCAGAACTGAAAACTGGGTGTGTTCAGCACATTCCTTCACTACAGTTAATAGTCCTGACTTGTTTTCAATCATTTCACTTTATTAACACGATTTCCAATTATAGGAATAATCCATAATCCATTGCTGATGAAAGACACAGCTTCTTAATGCGATTTAAGCGTGACTAAATAACTGGCTAAATTCAGTCCAGAAAAATATTTACTCAGAAGTGGGCCTATGCTTTACGAAAGGTAAACTGCGCTGAAAAACCTCGGCCCAACCTTTTTGGCACATCAGACAATCTACCCAGGGCTCCGTGATTGTTTAATTTGTTTAAATGAAAAACAAAGATTAGAAATGCCTCTACACAATTTACGCCTTTTTTACGCCTTTACGAGGCTGATTGAAATGCACCGAATTGCCTGTCCAAATGAATGACTGCCGTCTTACCGTAACGAGGAGAACAAATAACACCTGATAGTGCGGGGTGTTTTCAGAGTGAATGTAATGTTAATTAGGAAAATGATCAAGAACAAGTCAGGACTGATAATTGTTTTAAAGAGATGGTCTGTCCCCCCCCCCCAGTTTCCAGTTCTGGCCACGCTGCTGGTCTGCACTTGCCTCAGTTGAATGATGAAGTTTTGGCAATAGAGCAGACCTTCAAATACAACTTAGTTCTCTAAAATTGAGAGGAAAAAAAGTAATAATCAGGGACGAAGATTAGATTTGCGGAGAAAATAAATTCAGTTATCAGTGTGGAAGTAATTATTGGCAGTGTATTGATCTCAGGCGCGGGAGGACTGTAATTAGTTGCTCATTGTTTTACAGAGGCTTCATGACAAAGTCATTGATTAGGAACAAATCTTTACCATGCAGCCATTTCATGTGTGTGAGTGTGTGAAGAACAAACCGCTAGGGTAACAGTGTTAGCATTGGCGCAAGTTAATGACAGTGAGACGCATGTGGCGCCCCTTCAGTTACGGATTAATTCTGTGTAAAGTGTGATAACTGAGCAGTTTTAGACTCAAATTACTCACATTTCCCCGGAGTACGCGGCTCATTTCGCTGAAACGGAGAGCAGAGTCACAATTATGCCGAGATGAAGTGCTATCGGGTCTGTGTACTGAAGCGCTGCTTAGCGCGGATATACGGATCTAATAAGATTTTCGCCGATGCAGTGGAGCTCAGCGAAGAGCCATGGAAATAGTACAAACCATCAGTGAATCTGGGCTGTGTTGATCCAAAATGGCGGCTGGCCCGTTGATGAAATTGCCTCCCGTATTTGGAAGTGCTCTGTGCACGTTTCTGTTCCCTGAGCTGACCTGACCACAGCCAAAGATCATCAGAGCTGCTGCAGCAGATGAAATGTCCCCATGGGATATTTTACCCACAATCCTTTGTGACCAAAACAAGTGTAAACAAGATGGGCACTCAGGAGAGGGCATACCTCTGCCTGCATTATCAATTTTGACCTCTGGGGCAATGTTGACCTTGACCTTTGTCCTTGACCTGTGATAATCGAATCACCTCTAATTCTTGTCACACATACCCTTCCCCCAAAGTTTCATTAACCCTTGGAGCGCTGAATGCGGCTATTGTTGCTCAATGATGTAAGATATCAAAATAAAAGCTGTTGAAAACCTATCATATAGAAACTTGTTCAAAAGAGCTCCTGCAGGGGAGCTCTTTTGAACAAGTTGCCAGATGATAGGTTTTCAACAGCACAAGATATTTAATTTTATAATTTAAAAAAAAATATTTTGGTGCTCTAAGGTTAATATTGGTCCAGAACTTTTTGCATAATACTGCTTGCAAATGGACAGACAGACTGACAGAAAGCAAAACGGGGGCAACAACTTATCCTCTGTCCCACTCATTTGCGAAGCTAATGACAGAATTTCGTAAACATAGCCACGGGCTTCTATTATGAAAATTGGCACGAATTGCAGCAGGAAGGAGAATTTTAGCCGCACCCTCGGCAGCGGATCGAAAAGGAGACCGAATAAAAAAGCGAAAAGGAGAGGAAAAATAATCGCGGTCTCATCTTTGCCCTGGAGCGCCCTGACTCAGAGCATCAGTCAGAGACGGTCGGCTCCGGCAGCGACTGTTCCCTCGATCTCACTCGGATGTGAGGCTGCGGTCCCGAACATCAGAGGGATTTTAGAAGTAAAGTGACGGAGGCTCAGATCAGCAGGGGCTAATTACCCATTTATGAGCCGGCCTCCATCAACAGGCAACGGCATGTGCCCCAGTGTTTGGATGGGGAAGCTCAGTGACTGTTGTCACTAGCTGTGTTTTTTTTTTTTGATGTGGGTTCCTTTTTTTTATATATATTTTCCCCTCTGAAGTATAATCAGCCAGTTTCTTGGTACTAGAGTATTTCCACTCAATGGTTTACCCCACCCCTCTTGAATAAATGACTGGTTGAAAGAAAAGTAGCTCTAATAAGAATATCGATGTTCTCTCCCGTATCTAAGCTATTACACAGCAAGTCTTGGGTAAATTGGCTATTTTCTGTTATTGACGCATTATTTGCCTCAGCTGTTGTGAGGTCATTTGACCCACTTTATACAAATAGAATGGGCAGATTTTCCCAGGACTATTATTGCCTGGCAAAAATGACATGTAGTTGAAATGGTTCTGTGCCCCTGCTTGTAAATCATAACCAGTTTTCAAAGTTCCGCACCCCATACGGAAATGAGGCTGCCATGCCTCTAAGTATCTACTCAATAAGTGCATAATTTGGTCCTAATTTGGGGGACACATAGTAAACCGCTGCAATATCTGAAAGACAGTCTTAAGGTCATAAGACGTGTTGACAGACATCTTAAGCAAAGTGTCGGACGATACAGATTTGTTTATGCTCAAACAAAGTGGAAGATGTCTGCGGAGCAAACGGTCATCTCTACGGTAGTCATATATTTGTTTTATAAACAACCATCGGCCCATCCGTCTAATAAGAGATGTTGGACAACCAACAATAGTGGCTGCGACGTTGAAGATATTCAACAGGTTACAAGACACTGTCGGACGGCATTTTTTTACGTCTCTCAGACATCATTCTGGTCGTCAAACACTGTCGACAGACACGTCTTACTTTTATAATGAGCCCGTTAGGGGTTTGAAAAGAATCCATGACATCACTGATGTGGGTCCCTGACAGAGCGGTGATGTCATGGCGTAATGATATAGTCATGTTTTGACTGTCGGGGGAAGATGTTGCGGGGCTGGAGTTCGTTTGAGGCTGCACCACCCCCGATGGAATTACATTTGTGTCAAGATTATCGAAGAAAACATAATTATGACACACATTTCCAAGCGGAAAAAGATGACAACTATCTGGGAAACATTGCTTGATTGAGATTAAGTCAGTTTTGCTGACAATTAAATGATCATTGGAGAAGGAAGTGATGAGTTTGGAGCAAAAAAGAAAAGTATTTCTGTAATTACTGGTCGCTCAAGTGTGCGCTCATGACAAAATTTTCCTCCCTCACCTGCTTATGCAGTCTGACGGGCTTCGATAGCGGCGGAGCGGCTCTAATTATAATTCGTCTGTAATTTCTCTCTTTGGATCACATGCTGGGAGCGTACAGTCTGCGGGTGGATTTGTGTCACTGCGTTTCGCGTTCAGGAAGTGGCAGTAATGCGATCCGTGAAGAGAGCATCGCTGATTCTTCCCTTTGAAAATAAACCATCAAATACGCTGCTAATTCAGGGGGAAAAATATATATATTATTACTGAAGACTGGAGTCCTTAGATGGGTTGTTCTGATATGTTATGTGTAACATCATTCTAGATGCTGTTTGAAATTCTGCTCAGAGATCAGAAGGCAGAAAGGAATTCTCTAATGTTCTGATAATTTTATTTATTTTATGATGAATTTTCCATTGCGAGTACATGCACCAACATTCCAATACAAAAACTGCATTCAAATCCATTTGTAGTATACTTAATTTCACGTTTTTGTTGCCATTATTCAGTGACAGCTCAAGTTGCTCTCAAAATGGAGGATTCTCGATCAGTGCTATGATCCCTAGGGCCTAGGGAGTGTTTGGTTTGGCTGTGGCACTTTTTGTGACAGTTTGTCTGGGTTTAATAGAATAGGATAAAAACCAAAGACAATAAAAAATCCAAAGTTGCCTGTATTTAACAAAAATGAGTGATTTTCAAAGGAAAATGTACCTTTCGAATTTGTAGCCATATACAGGTACAAGCTCAACAGTCTCTCAGGAAGTGCAATAATGAGACTGATGCACCTTACAGAGCATTCTCTGGACAATGACAGACTTTCAATTCATAGAATTGAGAATCAGTTAAAGCTAGATAGTCACAAGCCACCTCTGCATTTTAGCAGAGGTGTATCACCAATAATATATCAAACTATCCCATTCAAAGGGGGCGGAGATTTTGAAATGCATTACATAGCTAAAAGTATCTGGATTCTGTTTTTACTGGGGGTGAATTTCATCATTTCGTCTAGGCGTTTTTGTTCTAATGAAGGAAGATCATGATGCTGTAATACAAAATGACATTCCAGTTTCTCATGTACATCCAACACAGAAGCCTCATCCTGTTTCAGTCTGACAGTGTACTGAATGAGATCTCTACGTGGTTTATTGGCATTGGTTTAGCAAGACCAAAACCTAGCCCTGTCAGAAGACCTCAGGGATGAACTGGAGGGCTGATTTTAAACCAGGCCTGCTCTCCCAAACATCAGCGCCTGCCCTCACTAATTATTTTCTGGCTGGAATTGGAGACAAATCCATGCAGCAATGTTCTAACATCTAATGGAAGGCCTACTTAGAAGAGTGTAACCTCTAACAGCTGCTGAGGATGACAATCTCCAGTTTCATACCAAAAATTTTGGAAGGAGGTGCTAAATGAGCATGCAGTTACATTTTTTTTGACCGCGCAGTGACTTTACCATGTTTGGATTTTGATATCGTAGTAGTCAGATTTTCAACCCCATTCAGAAAGGCCTGTTTTTGATTTACGGAATAAAGTCTGTGACAGCATGGCTGGAATGAAAGCCTGCACCCACACAGGCCTGTTCTGGAGAAGCGTGAGAACCGCTGGTATTGTACAGGAAAAACCAGCATTATTGTAACTGAGGGCTTTTCTATCTTCTCCTTCTCTCTGATTTTCCCCTCTTTCCTGCCTCTAAATCCTCTCAGATGGCCCTTTGAGGAAATTCAGAGCAGATTCAGTCCTTAACTTTCGGAGAGGTGTGCGAAAGAGCATTAAGTTTCTCCTTAAAGGGCGAAGCTCCATCCGTCTGTGCAAAGCTCATTCAAAGTGAAAGTAAACGATAAAAATTGTTCATACAGTCAAAGTCATTTTTCCCTCCATAGTCCTGATGTGTTTGCACCTGCCGCTGTGGCTTTCTAATACTGAAGTGTAGTCAGGAAAGCACTTTAAGTTGTATGCACGACTTAAAGCATGAACTTAAAGCTTGTGTGGTATTGTTAAAACCTTAAAAATGTGATTGCGCGCAGACGACTGGCTTTTGTGGACTGCCTCGGGCCTTTGCTTCGGCTGGGGCATTTCTGAATTTGATCCATCTCATTTCCATAGGCTTTGATCAAGCTTTTCCTGTGCCTTTTTTCGCTCACTGTTTTAAGCAGAAATGTTAATTGAAGCCAGTTCACAAACAAAATGGCAACCTTTCTAATAGCTATTCTTCAAAACAAAGGATGTAATTCAGCTGTCACTGTTTTCGTATCACTGTGTCCTTTGCACGTCAACAAAACCGGGCAGGGGGCAATGTCCCTGAGGATAAAAGAGTGTTTTAGCGCTACCCCAACATGGCGCCATTTATCTCTTTTTTTATTTTCTTTTTCCAGCTGCTGCGTTAAACGTGGGCATAAATTTTAATAACTGGTTTTTGAGTACAACATTGTATTGAACAGCAGAGCGGAATGCTTTGCAAAAGGTCAACAACTACTGCCTGTGTAAACAAAAGCCTGCAGCAAATACCGACAGAGTAATTTATTTGCACGATACGTAAAATAAACCCCTTGAACCTCTGTTCTGTCTGGGGTTAACGCGTGCTTGCCGCTATCTCTCTTATGCTAATTCCGGAATTATCTTGAAAGGTCGTTTGCGGCGGTTGCGCTTGCGTGTTCTGCGACACTTGGTTACTCTTCCGGGACCGTCCTTAAGGCGAGGCTTAAGTTGAAGTGCAGGTGCGCGCGACGGCACGACTGCAGTTGACAACTGTTTGTCGTTCTGGTTATCATTTTGTTCTGTGTTTTGAGAATATTAAAAGGCTCCTACCTCGTCTGGAAAAAAATTACAGCTCGAAATCCCCCCGAGGCTTGTTGCCAAGTGCGTCTGTAATACTTGGAATTAATTCACCGTTCCTGAAGTTTTCAAGAGCTTAACGGCTTCCTCCAGAAAATGTATTATTAATTTTGAACCTGGGTTGTCTGGTCTTTACTGCGGGCTAGATTGATGATAATCTCAGAGAAGATGGCCAGAGGTGTCCGGCAATAAGTGAACAACAACAGAGCTGAAGACTGTTGTGTGTCTGTGTGTTTTTATTTTTTATTTTTTTTGTTCTGAATTGCTGTTCTTCGGTCTCATTAAATGAGGGTATTCATTGAGCACAATGGTCTGCTCATGAATGTATGGAGCCTTGGTGCTGTTTTTGTGTGGGCGAACTGGGGTCATAATCCAATCCATGTAAAATGATTTGTAATGTATGTTTCGTTATGCACAATTTTGGCTCTGATCTAATTCTCCGAATGTCTGCGTTTCACTGTTTAAACCAAAAGGCTGTTTCTGCGGCTTCTTAACACTGCTTTACAATGCAATATTACGTTGATTAACCTTTCGGCACAGACCATGAAATTAAAGAGATGGAATTGTGTGTGGCGTTACCTTTCATATGTGAATTGGAAAAAAGTCCAGAGGGAATAATATTTATTCGGGAGGTGGATGGCACTGTCAATTATTGTATCGTTAGCTTCAAAGTACTTGGCAGGCAATGCAATCAAGTACAACTTCTGAAGTCAGTATTTGATCAGATACGATGAAAAGTGATTTTAAATTGATTTTAGCTCTTTAGACCAGTTGGAAGCCGTGGTGCTTTTCTGGGCTGATACTATGGTCGATCAGTGAAGCTTGGTGTGATGTTATGAGAAATATGAAATAAATTTCAATTATCGATGGGAAGATTGGAGGAGGCACTCTCTTGTAAGAATTGTGTACATTTTTGTTAATACTTCATAATGACCATCGTTAATAAATGGTAAAATGACTAGTAAAAAACTTCAGTTAATAGTAACTTATCAACTATGATACGATATATACTGTATCATTTTATTGTTTGTTAAAACAAACTGTAAAATAACTATTTAGTATAGTTTTTACCATTTATTAACAATGGGTATTGTAAAGAGTGACCACATTTTCTGTCATATTGTAACATATTTACGTTTCAGTTTACCTTGTACCCAAGGTTTACGTGTGAAGCGCCGAATGGTTGGGGAGGAGCTAGCTAGCAATGCAGGAAAAGAATCAAGAGGCTCAAAATTAGCGGCTGAACTGAGTTATCAGCGAATCGGCGACTGACTCACGGAGAATCGTCTCACGCTGAGGTGTCCTCTCTCTCTCTGTCTCTCTCTCGTCCCGTACAGATCCTCCCACGGTTGAGCCGGTGTTCACCGAAATCCGGCAGGGCTTGACGCGCTCCTTCACCATGAACTGCCGCGTGCTACGAGCGCACCCCTCCCGGGTGCTCCGATACGAATGGCGACTGGGTTCCCGGCTGTTGAATGCCGGACAGTTCGACCTGCAGGACGAGACCGAGTTCAGCGTGCGCAGCCTGAGCCGCGAGGGCTACGGCGAGTACACCTGTGACATCATCAATGAGGCGGGGGCTGGTCGATGCACCTTCCTTGTCACAGGTGATGTCACTTCCTTTTCCTCCAATTTCCTGTTTTGACCCTGAATGGCTATTTTGTTGCCTATTGTATTTGTTACAAACAAAACAAAGAACATTCTCGCTCTGCGAAAGGAGGACAAAATTTTTACTATAATCTGGTCTATGTCTGCATGCGCTGCAAAAAATGAAAAATGAGTTGATTTTATCAAGCATTATAATCGTCTATTTATACTTAAATCACTTATTTCTGTTTGGTTTTTTTCTGATTAAGACAAATATTTTTCCAGCGAGGTGAGATAATTTTGACTTCTTTCTAGATTTGGCAATGGGATAAGAGAATTTCACCTGTCAAGCTAATGGTGACTTAAAATAAGCCAATATTTTCCCCTTGAGAGAGATAACAAAGGAACTTAAATGTCATAATAAGATTAAAGGACTTGCTGAGACACTTTTTTGCAGCGTTTTTGAGGAAGACTAAACTACTCTAGTTACATACAGGCATTAATTGCATTTAGTATTGACTTGATCGCCAGAAATCTATTTGAACGGGCGTTTGACTTTCGGAGAGTTGCTGATATACTGTATATTTAGCTATTCTCTATTATCACCCTTCCAGAGAGTGTAGCATGTGTGTTGCATATCAATATGCATTTTTTTGCAGCAGCAGCAGCAGGCAAATATATTTAAGCAAAATATATCATTTATGAAGCATTTTGAGATTACTGCGGATTGATGGTGCTGCTTTTTTTTGTTTCCGAATTCATCTTCGAGAGATTCCGAGTGAAGCCGACACTTACAGCGGGAGCGCATTTCATTTTGACAACGTTACAAAAGGGAGAAATCCCGCTTGCTTTAATCGTCCTATCCCGAGCTGGCCAGGAGGCGGTGTATGGATCATCCTAATGTTCCAGGTGTTGGCGGGAATTAGGCTCTCCGACACGCCATTTTGAGCAGTTTAGAGCGGCGACGGGCAGAGCTGTGGCTTGGTCTCTTTGATCCGCTGCCATCTCCGTCTCCCTCCTGAACGGATAAAATATGTCCGCCCCCCTCCTCTACCTCCTCAGCATTCGCACATCAGGGCCCGCAGATGGCCCATCGAGTGTTTATCGCTGCCGAAGGTGGGGTAGCGATAACCTCCCGGCAGTTTTCGTCATTTTTTCCCTCCTCAAACACAAATCAAACTCCCCCGTCAGTCTGCCTCGCGATCTGCCCCCCCCTCTGTCATAGCTAGCGCCAGTTAGCACGTTAGCTCTTATGGTCCTTTCTTCAAACGTCTCGAACTCCCGCCATCTGCGTGCGCTCCCTGCCAAAGGTTCGGTGATTTTTTTTCCCTCTTTTTCTTTGCTCTGTTGACATTCTTTAGTGAGCGAGGCAATACGCTCTCCTGGCAGCAATCAATCTGTGAAAATTGGCGTAATTCTTTTGTATTCATATTCTCTGAAGGGTCTCTAGTTGTGTTTTTCTCTCCACTGTATTCTTCCTCTTGGAATTTTTAAGATGAAGTCTATAACACTGTCATCTTCTGATACCGGAATCGGTCTATGCAGATCGTAAAAATAGCATTTTGGCAGTCATCTGAGTTTGTAACCCGTCAGATGACAGTAAATTTCCTTGGACTCCACTCCGGTGCAAATATCAAGTAATAATTTAACATTAGCGATGCTTGAAATTATTGGGCGCGATTTCGTGACAGCAGGGTGCTTCGTAACACTGACATTTGGCACCAGTGTGGTCTGTCAAGGATGTCTATGAAGGGAATGGACAACCTCGGCCCCCTTCCTTGGTATACTGGGCCGTGCAATAGAACTACAGCTTAAATACCTACAGAGCGTAAGGAGGGACGGCCTGTGAAGTACGAGAGCTGAAGTATGTAATGGTGTAAAACAGAGGTCTCACCTGTGATCATGTGGGGGTCACATGACGGTGATTGTTTCTCAGCACGTTTCATTAGTGAAAGCCGTCCCTCTCTCTGTCAGCTCCCCTTGCATGGTTTCTTGGGACTAAACTTAAGTTGAGACCGTAACCTTAACATCGAAGATCAAGACCCCGTGGACCAGCTTTCAGTGGCCCTTGTATACAACTTCTGATAAGTTGATCAGTATTGTTACGGGGCACGAAACTGTGGCGGAGGAGATATTCCGGTAAGCGTACATGAGCTGCCATTAACTAGTGTTATTAATTAATTTATTTTTTTACCTTTATTCGCATTTTACAGATATATTAACCCTTTAACTCAGATGCCCAGACACCGGCATCCCAAACAGTTGTAAATAATTTTGAGATCATGCATGATCAGTCAACAAGAACAGTCAATTAGGACTGTGTTCCTTGTTTTTGATTTTTGCTTGAGGGTGATATGCAGTAAGGTGCTTTATATGAGAGAAAGAGAGGAGAGAGAGAGAGAGAGAGACAGGGACAGATGGAGAGCGAGAGAGCGTGAGAGAGAGAGTGACAGTGAGAGTGTGAGAGAGAGAGAGAGACCATGACAGAGCGGAGAGAGAGAGACAGAAAGACAGAGAGGAGAGTGAGAGAGAAAGAGAGAGAGAGACTGCAGTAGTTTAGGATTTCCATGGCTTTGGACCTATGCCATCAGGGCTTACTCTTGAATACCAGGGTTGTGCTACATCTGGGATGTTTTGCATTCGCCCAACAGGAGTCGTCTCATCTCACTAAAATGTTGTCGCTCTGCTCAAATTACCTGCTGAATGAAAGAGGCGACGCTCAGCCAATTCTGTTCCTTCACTATGCGCCGAAACACCTGGCAGCCTCACTCCTGGCTCCTGTTTGAATTTCAAAAAAATCAAAATAACGGGGAAAAAAAAACGGAATACGTTGTCTTTTAGTGCTCTCATCGACTTCACGCCATCGCAGCTGTTACAGTGCCGTTGGCTCAATTTCAAACTTTGTTGGAATGAAATGCTGGTTGTTTAGAATTTACATAAAAATTTGAAGTCATACCTGCGCCGTTAAACCGCAACTAGTTTACCAACCAGACGCATTATTACTGAGTAAGTCCAACCTAGATGACATGGAACTGCTGTAGGCAGTATTTTTAATTACATATGGGAAGCTGGGCTTGACCCATTGTAACGCTCATGTGAAAATGAAATTATTCCCCATCAGGAAAGCTCTTGTGTGAAATGAATATGCAAGAATTCTTTGTTATGCACAGTCTCTTGAAGATATGGGAGTTAGAGATTAATAAAATATTGAAAACTATTCATGTGTAACCGCAAACATCATTTATGTCAGTTACACGGTAATAACCTCTTGTTACGAAAATAGTGACAGTTAATAAACAGGTATTGCTGCTATTGAATATGAAGCGTCACCTTAAATATATATACAGTGCCTGACAAAAGTCTTGTCACTTATCCAAGTTGTCGGAACAACAAATAATAACCTGACTTGTAGTTGATCAACTGGAATCAAAAATGGCTTATATGAAAGGCAAAGCCCTCTAGATTATACGAAATATACCAAAATAGAGTTTTTGTGTCATTCATTGAGTTTTATAATTTAATTTGTACAGAATGGTCAGATTTTGCTTGGACAAAAAGTCTTGTCGCATTGAAAAAAAAAATGTGGAAATTATACATACACTTTATTTTGAACACACAAATATGCCACTATAATATCAGAACATAAAGTCATGGTGCCTTGGAAAAAAGAATTAATATTGCATATGACTCCCATGAGCTTGGAGGACTGCATCCATACGTCTTGGCAATGACTGAAATAACTGGATGATGAAATCATCTGGAATGGCATAGAAAGCAGTCTTGCAGGACTCCCAGAGTTCATCAAGATTCTATGGTTTCATCTTCCAAGCCTCCTCCTTCATCTTACCCCTGAAATGCTCAATAATGTTCATGTCATGTGACTGGGTTGGCCAATCCTGGAGTACCGTCACCTTCTTCGCTTTCAGGAACTGTGACATGGAGGCAGAAGAATGAGAAGGAGCAGCAGTATAAGTAGGGCAGCAAGAACTTCTTGATATTTCAGGCTGTTGATGTTGCCATCCACTCTGCAGATCTTTCTCACACCCCCATGCTGGATGTAACAACAAACCATGATTTTTCCTCCACCAAACATGATTGTTCTCTGGGAGAATCTTGGGTCCATGAGGGTTCCAACAGGTCTTGTATGGCGACTGGGATGCAGTTCAATGGATGATTCACCAGAAAAATAAACTTTCAGCCACTTTTCCAGTATCAATCCTTTCTGCGAGCTGCGGGCCTTGGCAAATGCAATGCAGGTTTTATGTTTTCTGTTTAATGCAGGCTTCTGTGTACTAATTTGGCTATGAAAACCACTTTGAGAGAGAATTTGACAAACTCTTCTTGTAGATACCGGGATTTTTTGGTGACATTTCCTCATGTAGCTTTGCTGTAGTTGAAGAAGGGCTAGCCTTGTACAGTTGAAGCAACAAAGCGGTCCTTTCATACAGTTGTCATACGGGGTCTGTCTGACCTGCGCTTGCCATGAACGTCACCAGTTTCTTCAAATCTTTTTCTCATCCCTCCACTTGACATTTGGATACATTAAAGATGTCTGCCACCTCAGCAGCAGACTCAGTCTTCAGGCTCTTGATGATCAGCACTTTGGTCTGTGGTTGAATCTTTGGTATGTTGTCAGAGGTCTAGTCGCACCTCATATGAAAGTCTGGTGTGCTGGGGTTATTTCTATACACATCTGGGAATGTGTTAATTACAGTATTTGTCATAGGTTAAACTCTAATCTGCGATTTGTTGCATCATCTGAAGAGACGACAAGACTTTTGTCCCAGCAAAAACAGATGTTATGGGCTTAGCCAAGCTGTGAACATCAGAACATTTTTTGACGGTTTCATTTTGCACCAAATTATTAATGTGAAAGCCCTTGACATTAAAATGGACCATTTATTGTAACAATTGATTGGTTAGAAATAAAATTATATGCTATTTTTAGTTACTAGGTCCTTATGCGACAAGACTTTTGTCAGGCACTGTATATATACATAGAGAGAGAGAGAGCATTGATTTTATGTACGCAGCTAGCATATGTATGTACTAGTGTATGTACTAGTAAATGGGTGTTCAGACAACAAATGCAAATATAATGAAAATGAATTTAGATGGTTTAATTTGCCAATGAAACTGTAGTTTACATGTGGTACCAGATGTTTTCTATTTACCATATGTGTGTGTGATGCTTTCGTTGTTTTCTGAGGGCGTGGACACTGATGTGTCCGTTCGTGCTCATTGGTGGTAATGGAAGTAGGCGGGGCTTGCTGTGCCTTCCTTCATGTCCTCCGTCCTGACCTGGGCCTCAGCTAAGGGCCACCATTTCATGCCATGGTTGAATTGGTCTTCAAGGAGCTGAACTACCTGATTGGGTGTTTCCCACAAATATCCTAAGCAAGGAAACCCCGGAGCGTCCTTCAATACTGGAATGCATGACATATGGGTTACGGTGGTTCTGCTACTTTTGCTTTTCGCTACTGCTCTTTTGCTATTATGTCCAAGTCCTTTTGCTACTCTAGATAAATGCAAGTTAACTCATTCCCTACGGAATACTTTTATATAAAATTGTCGCGTTTGTACGGAATACTTTTCCCGAAAATTACACAATATAAAGTATTGAAGTACAGGTGGCCCATGACCGCGATCGTCAACTGATTTCGTGTTTTCATCGGACTGCGAATGGTCATCCACGCCACTGGCACCGGCTTACCGTAGGGAATGGTAGAATTCGCTGCGCCGTTGGCAGTGGCTTGCCGTAGGGAATGAGTTAAGGACATATATATTACTTAAGAATCAGAAGTATAACTTTATTTAAAAAAAAAAAAAAACATTTGCATTACAGCTGAGAATATCTTTTTGGGTTCTGACTCAATACGGGCAATCAAACAAAGAATCGGCAACAAACACTTTGTTTGATTATAGTAGTGAACGGACGTGGACATGGTAGCGAATGTACCGTGTGCATTAGCCAAAGTGCAATAGCGAAAAGCCAAAGTAGCGAAACAACCAGTTGCCGTGATACATGAATCATTGATTAAAACTGATGTCACTTCCAACTGAGCGAGGACATTGCATTTACCCTGAGGAACATTTCTTCTATTGCCCTGTCTTCCATTCCTTGTCTCAATTTTGTGTCCCAGATGAGTGGATTCGAAATCGATGAAAGGAGGCAAGAACAGGATGGAAGGATGTCAGAAATAGAGAGTTGGAATGAGCAGATATTGGTGTAGACTACGAGGTCACTGCTCCTGGAGGACGTGGCACGAGGGGCTTCCTGCTCAGCTCTTCCCAGAATGCATTTCAGTGGCCAATCTGTCCCTAATAAGGTTCATGGAACTGGATATTGCTGTGACCACATATGACTGCCTTCACTGGTTTCAGGGGTTTTTTTAAGCAGAAAGTTGGGTCTTTTCCTTGGATAACTGAGTGAGCCAGATAGCTCAGATGATTCAAACTCAGAACCCTCAAAAAACTGGAAAAAGAAAAATCCTTTCTTGGTTTCACTTGTTGCGTGGCGCAGTTAAGCAGCAGCTAGCTCGCTAGCTCTCCTTTGTTGAATGGGGCCACGGTTAGCGCTGAACAGGACGATAGCGATGCACTCCAGAGTCTGCTCTCACCATTACGCATTGATCTCTAAACCCCCCCCCCCCGTCGCCCTTTGAAAGGGTGGCGTGTGTTTTACACTGAGGAAGTGTCGATGCCCCTCCCCCACCTCTCTCAGCCTGCCTCCATTTTATAACCTCCCCGCATCGCTCTTTGAACCGTCAACGTAAGTTCGCGGGTTTTCCGCTAATTATTCTGGTCTCCGCGGCTGAATTCTCGCAGGGATCTGTTCCCTACACGACTGCACTCTGCCAGATAAGCCCCGTCCCGACATCGCCCATGTCTGCGACAGTGTATAACAGCCATGTCACAGAACATAAAGTGTGTCTCTGAGGCTGTAAGTGCTATCTTGCTACGTAGGGGTACATTTAAATCCACTTCCTCTGACGCTGGTGGATGAATCAGTTTCTTTCCCGCCAAAAGAGGAAGAGGATTTTGTAAGTGTATAATTTAGCTTATGCGTTGCTTATTATTATTATTATTATCGTTGTTTGTTCTTCACATGTCAGACTTAATTTGTCTGGTCTATTTCCACAAACCTCACTACAAAATGTTTCAAAACACTGCACTGTAAAATGAGTATTAATTCAATAAAAAGTATTTCATTGTGATATTGCATTGGGTAGTCAGCACTAGCTGCTATTGCTATTTATTTATTTATTTATTTATTTTATTTATTCAGGTATATTTCAGGGTAGTTCACTCGCTCAGGCTGTGCGGTTGAAAGTTATGCTCCTGTGGATCACACACTAACAATGTAAAGCTTGAAACTGGGTAAAAATGTTTTCTCAACGGATTTCATGTGTTAATATCAAGGATACTTCAGGATCCTGAGACTCATAACAAAATTAAACTGTTGTGTGGAGCGTGTTGACCCAACATTTTTAAGCTCGGTTTCAGAGTGCGTTGCATGTTGGTTCTGATAAAGCATTAATCCGGCTGTCGGCCCTCTCTCCATCACAGGCAAAGCGTATCCTCCGGAGTTCTTCTATGACACCTACAGTCCTCTCTGGCAGAACCGGCCGCGGGTCTACGGCTTCAGGCTGCAGTGGACCCAGATGAGCCCCGGGGCTGTGGATCGCATCGTGGCCTATCGCCTCGGCATTCGGCAGGTCCATATCCCCCCTAGTTCTTCTCTCTTCTTCTCCACTTTTTTTCTCTCTTCTTTTATTTTTATTAGCTCAGCTGGTCGTTTTATGCCTGAGTTATTAGGATGGTGTCGTCCTTTGACATCGTCTGTTGTCATCCGTCGTCCGCCGTCGATCAACTGTTCGACCTTTTACCTTTAGCGGTCATAAATATTGATCAAATTTGACAGAACTACCCATGCAACATCTTTAGCACTTAAACTACTTTTGGTTCGCATTTTAGCCCCACACCCCCAAAAGTAAGGGGGCAGGATGGTCATACTGAAAAAAATGGAATTGTCTGTTTTTCCTTTCTGATGTAGATAACGAGCTGAAACTTGGTATGTAAGTCATATGCAACGTCTTGACTTATAAATAACGAGTCATTATGATTTCTAAAAAATAGCCGTTTGGAGACCTCTGACATCGCTTTACCTATAGACACCTATTGGAATTGCCTGTAACCTCTAGCGGTCACAGATAATGTTCAAATTCGATGAAACTTTGCATACAACATCTATAGGACATAAACAACTTGGGTATTTTATTTCAGCCCCGGACCCCGCTCCCAGATGGGCGTGGCAGGGTGGTAGGCCAGCTGAGCTTCAGGTTCACTTGAACCTCCAGTTTCTTCAAGTCTTTTCGCGGTAACACTTTACCTGAACCCTCGACGTCAGGCTGACATAACGAGTGATGCGCGTGTCACACGAGCTGTCACCTAACGGCATGACAGATAAGGACGCTTCATGTCAAACAGCATAGCACTGCAATATTTTCGTCGGTAAATGTGTTATGACAGATGTCACTGTGGTGAGAATTACAGAAAAATATGATGGAAGTTTTGTGGCTCGATGGAAGACTTTATCCGCGATGACGTTTTGTGATGGTCTTATGTCATGACCGTGTTACGAAGGTGCCGTGCGATGAGAGAGTCTGGTAACATGTTAATCTCTCCTCCTCTGCCTGGGTGCTCAGTAGATTGTTCCTCGCCCAAAACCTCTCTCCGTCTGTGCGTGTTTTCCTAAGTTTGCAGTTTACCGGTTTGTGGGATAAAATTTGGCATCTCTCAAGTCAGTGCTAATTCATTACTTGATTTTTGCGAACCATCGCTTAGGATTATTTGGTCAGCTTCATGATATGTTGGTTTTGCATTTGCACAAGAAGCAGCTATAGCCACAGACAGTGAGTGTATCCTCAGGGTTTTTTTAGCTCAGCGGCAGGATTGCTTCTTGGTAGAGTGTAGAGCTTTTGGAAAACTGGTTGGAACGAAAACCAGGCCACGCATTGGCTGGCCCTCCAGGACTGGAGCTGGGCACCTTTACTCTGGTGTATCAGTGTAGTTCTTGTGTCTCCGCAATAGTCCGTCACCTGCCTCCATGCAGCACTACTTTAATAGACATTCAAGTATGAGTGTTATAAATCTGATTTCTGGGAAGGCAGCCATTATATCTGGGTATCTCTGGCATCCTGTTTCTGACCTGCTCACTCTTCTGAGTGCGTTTACAGCTGTTTTCATTAAGTCTCTCTATAATGTAGGCGCCCTGTTCCTCGTGTCATGCTCTTCGATGGCTGAGACCTCCTGGTTTTGCACCCCTCAAGATGTAAGACAAATTCGGCGAATTAGCTTCCCTAATTGTTCCGTTAATCATCTCAGGGGAGAGAAAACTGCTGCAGGATTTGAGTATCTCTGGGTTAGATGGTTGGCAGGGAGTCATTTTACATCACACGCACCTTCTTGATTCAAAGCGATCATTCTCGCACACGCCTCTTGTCTTCCAGCTGGTGTGCCGTCGACATCACACCTCCCCGGTGAGCACAACAGTGTTATTTTCCGCTCGTGAAAGACGGGGCCTATCACTGCTATTCATTCCCACTCATTTCCACTCGCTCCGAGCTGATTTCCTGGGATTGATACCGTTGGTTTCTCTTGTCTGAAAGCTGCTGACGAGAGCGCAAGCAAATGCTGTGATTTACAAGCGATACGCCGCTTTGTGTCTATTTAGCCGTTACAAACCTCACACGGCGTGATGTGCAGCACTTACTCGCTTAACAACCCCTCTATTAGGTACACCTGCACTGTAAAAAAAAAAAAAAAAAAAAACTGTTTGCCTAACTTGAAAAAGTTTGTGTCCGGGCTGCCTTACAATTTTAAGTTAACTGAACTTAAAATGTTGAGTTGAGGTCATTTTAAACTTATCTTAAATTCAGTTAACTTGAAATATTTAGGCAGCCCAGACTAACTTTTTAAAGTTAAAACAACTATCTTTGTGCTATGTGTCAAATACCGCACAAGACCTCTTTTAGCCTTCAGAGGCACCACTGACCGTTCACCCGTGGACACTTTGCTCTGACGCGCCATTCTTAGAAGCCTGGTTAGAAGGAGAGCTTAATGAAGCTGTGTGCAAATTGAGCCTTGTGGATGTTTGTGAACAACCTTGGCATAATATTTGGACTGAGAACTTGCAGTACATTCATTAAAATGCACATTTACTGCACACAAACGTATGCGCCTACGGAGGTCAGTTGCAGGAAGTTGAAGTGCGTCCAGAAATATAAGAGCTTGCTCGAGCGTGCACTCGACCTGAGAGCTGAGCAGCATGTAAACCAAGCTGACAGTCCCTGTACACCCTGCCATTAAGCTCACGGAGGCCTTATACTCAACAAAGATGCAGCAAATCCTTCCCATTCTTATTGCCAATATTGTAAGCGCTGCAGTTGTTTTGAGGT
This sequence comes from Gymnothorax javanicus, assembly GCA_029692085.1. Taxonomy (NCBI): domain Eukaryota; kingdom Metazoa; phylum Chordata; class Actinopteri; order Anguilliformes; family Muraenidae; genus Gymnothorax; species Gymnothorax javanicus. The sequence continues at coordinate 7,449,681 of CM056198.1, read as the reverse complement.
CAGATATACGGCAGTATTACATGTTTGTTTATTACCATGGGTTTTAATGATATCATTCTATGCTTTATTTTGTTTTTTATTACAGACTAGTTCGGAGTAATACTCCGAGGTCAGAATGGCGAAATGGCTTTCTGTAGGTTTTATGGGCGTATTGGAAAAAGCTGATTTGTTGTCTCTGAAGATACAAGGCCTATGGCAACAGCAGAAATATGCAATACCATAAATAAGTATATTTACTTCCCACTGGTTGGACAGAAATGCCTCTGCACTCTGACATCTTCGCAGCCCGCAGACGGTCTGAGTGGGCAGCTATTAAAGTAAGCTGTTTTGCGAATTATCCGGCTTTTCGCGGTTTACTCGTTACGCGGTCACCCTTGGCCCAGGTTCATTAGGCCTGTAGAATTGCTTCAGTGAGCATCCAGTGAGAGTATTTTTACCGTGTGCAAATGGAGGCCTTGAGTGAGCGGGAGGCCTTCTTTTGTTTGTTTTCTCTGTAAGCTTGTGTTCATGCTGATCAGTGACGACTGCTCGGCTGAAATTGGAGGAAGCGCAAAAAAATCCCTTAACTGATCATTCTCTATTCGTGACCAATTTTCAATCATTTCCCTCGATTACCAGAGTTTTGCGACGATTACAAAAATCTATCGGCTGTCAAACGCACAGCTTCCTTCTTCATGAAATGCGGTCGATTTAAACAGGAAAATCAATACAGAAAAATGTCTTATTCACTTAACAAAAGAAGTTTAACGACTCTGTTCGCTTCCATATTTGCTTTTAGCACATCCTTCAATGCGAGCTAACCTTTGCTTCTTGATTGTTTAAATTACAACAAAGAAAAACGTAAATTAGCTGCAAGCATCCACAACTGAATAGCATTGATTGAAATGCCATTGTGCATCTAAATGACCCATTTTATTCCTCATCGTAGCCCAATGAGGGGAACTGGCCGTACCTGGAGGTGTTCACCAGGGGTGTGACTAGTCCTATTTTAGGGGAGCTGTAGCCATCCTGATATGTTCCTCTCCCCCTAGATAATGTGCATTTGAACTGAAATCATCAATTCCTGGAGGAGAAAAGAACTGGCCAGCTGCCCCCGCCCCTCTCCCCCCACCCCTCCCCGAGTAAAGGTTTGGGCCCTGGATCTATTGATTCGTACGTCCCTGGTGTTGACTGTTTTCTTACTTCATGTAGTGTTAAGTTAATTTTTTAAATAGATGATCGAAAACTGGTCAAGACTAATCATTTGTTGAAAGGGATGTTCCGCCCTCCTTTACTTTCAGCTCTCCCGCTGCCGCTGTTGCGTATGTAGATGGGTTAGATGTCACGCGTACAGTGCTTAACAAATTTATTAGACCACCTGTCATATAAAGGAGAAAACGCAAATATTTTAGAAATTTGTCAAAAACTTGTTTAAACCTAAAAAATTATATTGTTATTTCTTTGGCAAATAACAATCTGAAACAACTAAATAGTCCCTATTCACACATAAAAACCAAAAAAAAACTATATTTTGTATGGCCTCCTTTGGCCTTGATAACAGCTTGCATTTCTTGCATTCAACCACTAAAACTAATGTTTTTGTTCAGGAATGCAAGTAAATAACCGTCATTTGGCATCTTTATCAAAAAAATAATCATGTGCTTAACTATTTTTTTCTGCTTTTTTGTAAAACAGTAAATTCGAAAATTCATGGATAACAACAATAATTATATTTTAGCATTAAAAATATCATTTCAGTAAAAGAGCTTGCGCATACTGGTGGATTAACCATTACAGAAACATAAAAAATGATTTTGGTAATTACCAATACTGTTCATTTAGGGCAGCTGTGGCATAAACCTTACATTGGGTGGTGGTCTAATAAATTTGTTAAGCGCTGTACATCTGATTTAAATGCAACATGCTCATGATGTCACCATGGGGTGCATTATCACGGGATAAATGTGTCTGCCAAATTAATGTGTAAAATATCATGTACAGACACAGGCCGTACATGTCCTGCAACTTCTATTCTATATGAGCCGACGTGGATCCATATTTAAAACTGTAAAATGTGTGGCCATTGAAGCTGCGGAATAAAAGCTAGCAATTGTCGCAGCAGAACCCAAACCGCTGCTCCTACATTATCACGATTCTTCTCCGTGGAAATTCTGAAGTGGTTCATACCAAGAAAACAATAGAAATAAGTATCAAACGTTCTCATAAACGGTAAACTTATCTGTGGCTTTCTAACTAACCCTATGTTTAAAAAGGTGTTTTGTTTCCACGCGGTGCTTTTCAGTTCGACTTTCATCCCATGCAGAATGCGCAAATATGGTAAGCGACATGAAAATTTATTCCCGCAACAAAGCCTTTGAAAATCGCCGCTATTGTGTTCCGTTCGCCTGGCCCTCTGCTGTGCTCTGCCACGGCTTTGCTCTCAAATCCCGTTAAATGAGGTAATTGGTTTATAACGTGCTTGTGTTTGCAGGAGGAGAGCGCGAGGCTGTTTCACTCATTAGTTCCAGCTTGCTCGCCTTTGTCTTCAGTCCCATTTGTGGCGTTTTCTTTGGAGATGCTAAATGGGGAAACACGTCAATAGGAGTCGATTCGTCCACTCCTACGTTCTTTTGCGTCCAGCAATTTAAGCTGCGGCCAATCAAATCTAGGAAATGTCCAGGGAAAGGCCAGGAGTGAAGGATTTGAGGATTTGTCTCCATCTGTATACTGTGTACATTTTTAAACCAACTCGTACAGTACAAGGATATATGATACAACTGATACTTGGAGGCTAATGTCAGAAATCACGCAACTTGAGTCAAGGGCTAACAGAAAATGGCGAGCTAATAGTTGGCAGATAATAGCGAGTCAGTCACCTGTTAATAGAGGGTTAAGTGTTAATATTTAATTGGCAGTTAGCTAGGGCATTGGTGGACATAGCACACTTTTTGAGGTGAATGTGTGGCACCACTGGAATTTCAACAGTTTGCAAAAGATCTTCTTTGCTAATTGGTGTCTGTATATTTTGTGTGTGTGTGTGTGTGTGTGGGGGAGAGACAGGGTTGGGGTGGAAATGAGATTTTTTTTTTTTGAAGGAGAAGTGCTTGGAACTGCAAGTATGACCGAGGAAGTGTGGATTGAGTAATTATCACTCCTCTCTCATAGCCTCTTTGAGATTCCCGTTTCCGTGCCGACAAAAAAGAGCTTCTAGAGGCAAAAAAAGGCGGGAAAATGAAGAGAGTCTTTCCAGCTGTGGTCATTTTGATGGCTCTTTGTTGGATAATCTCGCTGCCCGTCATCTTTTGAGGCCGTTCGGGTGTGCTCGCAGTCTTTATTAAAATTTGAATGCGGTTCAGTATCTCTTCATAGCGGAGCAGGCAGTGAGTTTATAGAAAGATGGAATGCTAATCAGTCGAACTGGCTAGATTGTTACCCGGGTAACAGTTTGCTAATCTCCATATTTCCCATTGAGTTCTGTAGAGTCTTTTTCCAAAACTCAAGAGCGGTTCTCCTTCAGTGTGCAAACAAGCCTGCGTGCGACAAGCCATTTATGCATTACTGTTTTTTTATTTTATTTTTTTGGCGAGGTTGCGATTCTGAGCCACTTGCGTAACGTTAAGGGGCCTGTAAACTGCGAGGAAAGGATATTCAAATAAAGACTGGAAGCTTGGATGCATTGTCTTGTGTGAAAATATTTTACAGTTAGATCCAGGGGTCAGAAGTGGTTGTATAAATCCTGCCATTTGTTTGTTCCGACCATAAACTCTGTCAACTGATTCCAGTTAGTTCCTCTCCCCTCTGGTTGAAGAATGAGCGAATCTTGTCGGTTGGAGGGAGACAACAGGGTGGAATTTTGCCTCTGAACCTGGATTTTTGCACCTTTGAATGAAAGTAGTAGAACAGACCTGAGAATCAGGAGATGTCTCTTTAGAGCCGATACTATCCATGGCTGAAGAGTATCTGCCAGCATGAGGTGACTTTTCATCATTTTAAAGAAATTACATGACAGGAACAGACAATGGGTATCCATTAATTCATGAATTAATGTGTGAATCCCCCAAAACGTTTACTGTGCACTAGTCGAAAATATGTGCGAGAAGTTTGTAGTATGTCCGAAACCTTTTTAAGCATACAACCGTGTGTGACCGATTCCCCAATAACCCATGGCATTAACCAGAATTCTGCCATATTCGACCACAGAGGAAAGGATAGATGAACCGCCACTGTTTTTCAAACATTTTGGCTATGTTGTGTATGCTATCTGTACTACAGCGAGCTTGCTACTCTCCTAGCAGAAAAAAGAGCGTGGAGTGCTATGTCTCTTTGATGGAATATTGACGCATGATGGACTGTGTAATATGCTGTGCTCCCGTACAGTCTGCTTACTCCTTATCTGAACCATTCAAACCGCGTCTGTTTGGAGACCGACGTTTATTCCTGTCTAGTATGACAGCTCTACCCATTATAACCCCTGAAATCTCTTTATTATTATTTCAGGTAAAATGTACACAGGGCTTAGAAATGTACAGGCACCCGCGATTACTTCCGTCTGCCAGTGTATCTCTGTGTAAGCTTGTGAGCGCTTGAATTGTACATCAAGCTGACATACGATGCACGTTGCACTTACATAACGCTTCTAAGGGTGAGAAACACTTCCCTCTTCCATGAAAAATGAAAAATCTGTTCCTCAGGGGTAAGTAGTAACACAGTGAAGGAGCAGTTTATGAGGTTCTCTATCTCAGATCAGATCACGCAAAACTTTGTGACGGTTAGAGGGAGATGAAATCTCTCTAACACGTTTTGCGGAGAAAAACGTTTAAAGCCTCGTTGCCGCATTCATGGTGCCTGATGATGGTGGGTTTAAAATCCCCTACGTGCAATGCTATTAGCAGACCTTCGCAAAAAAATTGATATAACAAACTGTGAGGTCAAAGGTTAGAATGTAGTATTCCCGTGTTTGCTTGCGAATTGCACGAGTTTGTACTAGCGACCGCGTGTATGTGCTGTATTGCTTTATCATTTCGCTGCCACAGCTGTTGTTGTAGCAACTGTTATAATTGCCTAAGTGTTTATGGCAGCGTTCATAGTGCATTATAAACGCATCATTAGCGACTATAAATCCAGCTGCACAGTGTGTTATGTTTTCTTGCCACTGGAAGTGTTACTCGAATCTCCATCAGCTGTGAGAGTGGAATGAGAGGACAGGAAATGCTGCGCCGCGGAGGATGCAGGCCGATGTCGATTGCCTCGCCTGTGGCTCCTGATGTGAACTAAGCGGACGTGAGAGGTTCGCTGAAATATCCGCTGTGTCTGGTTTAACCAGTCCCCACTCATTTTTCCCCGGGAGGAGGCGAGATGGGGGTCTGCGGCGTGTCCAGCTCCCGCCTGGATTTTCTCGCCGGCTCCGGCTCGCGGCCATCGTGCTGCTCTGGATTCATTCGCTGTCGGCGCTGGCGACAGCAACCGACTGCACAGGCCAAGAGCCGCACCTGCGTCATGCAGCCCGCGCTTTCGGGATTAGCGCAACGAGCTAATGCAATTAGCCAGAAGAGCAGCCGTTGATCAAAATGTGTGCCGTCGATGGATGGGGACCCTTTTGCATTTCGGAAAGTGTGCCAGATTCCCCCGGGACGAGGCGAGCCAGACAAATGTGCCGTCCTGCGTAATTTCCTGAGGCGGCTAATGCTGTTGTTTCCCCCCCCCTGAAAAATGAGCATGTGAGATCTAGATCAAGTCATTGATCATATCAGGCATTTCTCACAAATTTAGCTTTTCTGCGCTGTTTATGTCTATCTGATATAAAGAATCTTAAAAGATTCCAAAAATGTTCGGAGAACATTTATTCTTCAAACAAAAAGCTATGGCCTCTCACACATCTGCTATCTGACAAGCCATTTAGAAGCGTAAAGTTACGGCAGAGACGGTAATATACCACGTCTGATTACAGTAAAGCAGGACTGGTCTGCTCAAGCATCTGCTTGGGATCCTAGTTTATCTTTGTCTCTCTAAAATACGAGTCTATAATGCTAAATAATGTTGCCAAATAGTTTATCATGAGCATTGGTATTTGGCACATTTATGACCTTATGTGTAACTTTTAAAAAGCTAGCTATAACGTGATGTATGAATATACTTCAATAAACTCAACAATAAAACAATAATTTTCATGTACTGAATATATTAGGTGTTCCTTTATGGTACATATACATTGCTGAACACTGCTAAAATCCTCCCTCAGACACTCAACAAGACAAAATAATTTTTTTCACTATTGGCTCTTGGGTTTTTGGCTCTGGTAAGAAAGCTACATTCTGATTATTTGTCTAAGAAGTTTTGCAGTGATCAAAATTCAGGGAGCCACAAAATGTCTTGACGAGAGGATATTCAAGGACCCAAAACAGATCGTACTGACGAGCAGATTGCGTACCAAAACCAACTCCTGGACAGCGGAATTGTCCTTAGTTATGAGCAACGAGCTACATAAACTAGAGGCGCTACATTACGATTTCAATTTGCAAGTCTGGCCGCCATCTTGTGACGGGCGTCCATCACAGAAAGGTGCAACAAAGTGGATTCATGCCTTCCAGAAATTTTCATTTCCACTGAGTGCCATACAGTCATAACAAGCGAAAATACCGCCGTACTTTGAATCACTCCCGACTTGAGTTAAGCCGCTTTCATACTGGACTCGAAACGAATTTTTCACATGACAGATTACATTAAAAGTCAAAGCAAAGACGCGAATACACGGGTTTTGCCTGTATTCGCGTCTTTGCATTGACTTTGAATGTAATTTGTCATGCGAGAAATTCGTTTCGCGTCCGGTGTGAAAGCAGCATTAGGCATGTCCGAAAACCCGTTGAAATCAGCAGTCGCTGTCAGTAGACGCGAATAGGTTTAGTTGTTCCTCGTCCTGGAGTCGTCCATCGTAATGTCAGCGTTCAGGTCTTCAGCATGCAGCTTCAGTCAAACAAAAAAATAGTCATAGATAAGTGTCTAATCCAATTACAAACCAAATTTTTTTCTTTTTTTTAATTGGCTAGATAGGCCTATGTGTCAGTGCACCTCTAGTTTATATATCTTGTTGGTTATGAGGTATATAACTTCCTTCTTTCCCTGTGTCGGACCACAGCGTTGGCAATTATAGAGTTCTGGGATCATGAAGACGCGTCACCATCTGGACGGCGAAGAATATTTTCGCACTGCTGGCTCTGTGAGGTGCTCGACATCTCAGTGACATCCAATGACGTCTGATGGCCAATGAGAGCAGGGGGACTCTTGTTTGATCGTCTTAATTATCTGATAGAAGGTTCTGGAGGTTTGGAGGTCTTGAGTCCTTCCCAGCATACAATGGGCTAGAGGCAGTTAACGCACCCCGGACAGGTCACCCATCCATAGCACAGGTGAAACAATATTCAAACTCCCCGATCCTGCCAATCGGGGAAATAGAGTGTCCAATTAGGCTTACGTGCATGTCCTTGGACAATTAGAGGAAATCCGGATGTGCATTCACATTTCACAAAGAAAGGCCTCAGGCTGTATTCAAACCTGTGACCCTCTTGCTGTGAGGCATCAGTGCTACCCACTGCGCCACCCCAAGATCCCCAACAGGAGATGATTGTGTGGTTTAAATTCTGGGCCGAATATCTGGTATACTTGTTTGCTTGCAGTGACCTTAAAGCTTTTCCTGTTGTTGAAGTCCTGCTTATGCTGTTTAAATGGTGTTTTTTATGAATATATCCAGTGAAAATTCATGTAAATTTTGTGCTGCTGAACTTCTTGGAAACAAACATCCTGTTAAGTCCTCCCTCTCCGACTTCATATTAAGGATGCTCTCAATCTCCGCCTGGCGCAACGAGAATGTGCGTGAGTGTGTGTGTGCATGTGCTTGTGTTTCTTTCCTACAGTGTGGAGATATTGTTGGTAAGTGAGGACATTTCTGCCTGTCCTCACAACTACAAGGGCAAATTGTGACTTAAGGTTAAGGTAAGGTTAGATTTAGGGATAGGTTAAGGATATGGTAAGGGTTTGGGTTAAGGTTAGAATTAGGGATAGGTTAAGGATATGGTAAGGGTTTGGGTTAAGGTTAGAATTAGGGATAGGTTAAGGATATGGTAAGGGTTTGGGTTAAGGTTAGAATTAGGGATAGGTTAAGGATATGGTAAGGGTTTGGGTTAAGGTTAGAATTAGGGGCAGGTTAAGGATATAGTTAGGGTTTGGGATAAGGTTAGAATTAGGGATAGTTTACTGATATGGTAAGGGTTTGGGTTAAGGTTACAATTAGGGGCAGGTTAAGGATATGGTTAGGGTTTGGGTTAAGGTTAGAATTCGGGATAGGTTAAGGATATGGTAAGGGTTTGGGTTAAGGTTAGAATTAGGGATAGGTTAAGGATATGGTAAGGGTTTGGGTTAAGGTTAGAATTAGGGGTAGGTTAAGGATATGGTAAGGGTTTGGGTTAAGGTTAGAATTAGGGATAGGTTAAGGATATGGTAAGGGTTGGGGTTAAGGTTAGAATTAGGGGCAGGTTAAGGATATGGTTAGGGTTGGGTTAAGGTTAGAATTAGGGGCAGGTTAAGGATATGGTTAGGGTTTGGGATAAGGTTAGAATTAGGGATAGTTTACTGGTATGGTAAGGGTTTGGGTTAAGGTTAGAATTAGGGATAGGTTAAGGATATGGTAAGGGTTTGGGTTAAGGTTAGAATTAGGGATAGGTTAAGGATATGGTAAGGGTTTGGGTTAAGGTTAGAATTAGGGATAGGTTAAGGATATGGTAAGGGTTTGGGTTAAGGTTAGAATTAGGGATAGGTTAAGGATATGGTAAGGGTTTGGGTTAAAGTTAGAATTAGGGATAGGTTAAGGATATGGTAAGGGTTTGGGTTAAGGTTAGAATTAGGGATAGGTTAAGGATGTGGTAAGGGTTTGGGTTAAGGTTAGAATTAGGGATAGGTTAAGGATATGGTAAGGTTTGGGTTAAGGTTAGAATTCGGGATAGGTTAAGGATATGGTAAGGGTTTGAGTTAAAGTTAGAATTAGGGATAGGTTAATGATATGGTAAGGGTTTGGGTTAAGGTTAGAATTAGGGATAGGTTAAGTATATGGTAAGGTTTGGGTTAAGGTTAGAATTAGGGACAGGTTAAAGGGGTTAGAATTAGGGATAGGTTAAGGATATGGTAAGGGTTTGGGTTAAGGTTAGAATTAGGGATAGGTTAAGGATATGGTAAGGGTTTGGGTTAAGGTTAGAATTAGGGACAGGTTAATGATATGGTAAGGGTTTGGGTTAAGGTTAGAATTAGGGATAGGTTAAGGATATGGTAAGGGTTTGGGTTAAGGTTAGAATTAGGGATAGGTTAAGGATATGGTAAGGGTTTGGGTTAAGGTTAGAATTAGGGATAGGTTAAGGATATGGTAAGGGTTTGGGTTAAAGTTAGAATTAGGGACAGGTTAATGATATGGTAAGGGTTTGGGTTAAGGTTAGAATTAGGGACAGGTTAATGATATGGTAAGGGTTTGAGTAAAGGTTAGAATTAGGGGTAGGTTAAGGATATGGTAAGGGTTTGGGTTAAGGTTAGAATTAGGGACAGGTTAATGATATGGTAAGGGTTTGGGTTAAGGTTACAATTAGGGATAGGTTAAGGATATGGTAAGGGTTTGGGATAAGGTTAGAATTAGGGATAGGTTAAGGATATGGTAAGGGTTTGGGTTAAGGTTAGAATTGGGGATAGGTTAAGGATATGGTAAGGGTTTGGGTTAAGGTTAGAATTAGGGATAGGTTAAGGATATGGTAAGGGTTTGGGTTAAGGTTAGAATTGGGGATAGGTTAAGGATATGGTAAGGGTTTGGGTTAAGGTTAGAATTAGGGATAGGTTAAGGATATGGTAAGGGTTTGGGTTAACGTTAGAATTAGGGATAGGTTAAGGATATGGTAAGGGTTTGGGTTAAGGTTAGAATTAGGGACAGGTTAAGGATATGGTAAGGGTTTGGGTTAAGGTTAGAATTAGGGGTAGGTTAAGAATATGGTAAGGGTTTGGGTTAAGGTTAGAATTAGGGACAGGTTAATGATATGGTAAGGGTTTGGGTTAAGGTTAGAATTAGGGACAGGTTAAGAATATGGTAAGGGTTTGGGTTAAGGTTAGAATTAGGGACAGGTTAATGATATGGTAAGGGTTGGGGTTAAGGTTAGAATTAGGGACAGGTTAAGGATATGGTAAGGGTTTGGGTTAAGGTTAGAATTAGGGATAGGTTAAGGATATGGTAAGGGTTTGGGTTAAGGTTAGAATTAGGGATAGGTTAAGGATATGGTAGGGTTTGGGTTAAGGTTAGAATTAGGGATAGGTTAATGATATGGTAAGGGTTTGGGTTAAGGTTACAATTAGGGATAGGTTAAGGATATGGTAAGGGTTTGGGTTAAGGTTAGAATTCGGGATAGATTAAGGATGTGGTAAGGGGGAGTTAGGTTAATGATATGGTAAGGGTTTGGGTTTGAGTTAAAGTTAGAATTAGGGATAGGTTAAGGATATGGTAAGGGTTTGGGTTAAGGTTAGAATTAGGGATAGGTTAAGGATATGGTAAGGGTTTGGGTTAAGGTTAGAATTCGGGATAGGTTAAGGATGTGGTAAGGGTTTGAGTTAAAGTTAGAATTAGGGATAGGTTAAGGATATGGTAAGGGTTTGGGTTAAGGTTAGAATTAGGGATAGGTTAAGGATATGGTAAGGGTTTGGGTTAAGGTTAGAATTAGGGATAGGTTAAGGATGTGGTAAGGGTTTGAGTTAAAGTTAGAATTAGGGATAGGTTAAGGATATGGTAAGGGTTTCGGTTAAGGTTAGAATTAGGGATAGGTTAAGGATATGGTAAGGGTTTGGGTTAAGGTTAGAATTAGGGATAGGTTAAGGATATGGTCAGGGTTTAGCTTAGGCATATAATGCTTATTATAAAGATTAGGGACAGGGTCTACAGACACACAGAGAATGAATTGAAATCAATATAATGTCCTCATAAAGATGGAAGTACAGGAATGTGAGTGTGTATGCGTGTGTGCATGTGTTTGTGTGTGCGTGCGCGTTAGTGTGTGTGTTTGTGTGTGTGTGTCTCAATGCACCAAATAAAAGTGGTGTGTTGTGTGTTTCGATTTTCTATTTCCCTTGAAAAAATTGCAAGTAGAATAGAAAGCCGCGCAATGATTTTACTCAGATCTTTTTTTTTCAGTAAGTTTCAGGTTTTCTTTTGCCAAAAATGGTTTCTTATTGCAACGTTGGAAAAAAAAAAAGATCCGGTACATATTAATACTGAATCAGGGACTCTCGGCGCTTGTCTCACACCTTTACTGGTTTTTTCCCCACGTTCAGCGCAGTGATATATAATATTTTTCGTACATCTTGGGGTCGCTCTTATTTTAGTAATATACGGTTTCGCGGTCGGGGAACATTATTGTCTGCAGGTCAGCGTTAGCCGGTCCACGTGTTTCCTGGTACACATTTCAGGTCTTTTATTTACAGTAATTGGGTTCATTTTCCCCTTTTCGGAGCGTCGGAGGAGAGGAGAGGTTCTAGACGTCCCCCTCAGGAGGATAGAGCCCAGAGCATTCATAATAAAAAACCCGGAGTCTGGCTACCGCCGATGCCCGCTACGAGCACGGAGAGCAGAATACCAATGAAGAAGATGGAGACACTCTGGTGCGTGATAATATATATCAAAACTACTTTTCCCCCTTCAGAAATTCAATCTTCTGAGGACAGAACTCAAGGTAGTTCTCAATGGCGGAGGTGTCCGTGCCGGAGAGCCACGTGTGAATGCGCTACTGACGGGAGCTGAATTCAAGGCTGTTCGCTGTCACTTGTCCCTCTGTGCTTTGGTGTATTTCTATAGGAATGTATTGTATATAGTCAGGTTTAAGTGTGTGATGATGCCAATGCTGTCTTCTTACATTGTATGTAGCATAAGAAGCGGTACATTCTGTCTCTGGAAGCACACACACCGTTTGCCTCTCATTCACACGTTGGCGTCCACGTGGATAGCCGTGGATTTTAACCTTCTTGCCAATGTTCGTGTACGTCAAGGTCATTTATTCACTGCCTGTTCTTTGGTGAGATTACTGTAAATGTGCTGCTGTCAAGTGATGGTAATTATGCATGTACAGGAAGAACATTAGTAGGTGCATATGAAAGTGTTCACATAGGAGTATGAGCGAAATTGCTCACGTTTAAGCCTTGACCCCCATAGGCCAGTTCAGTGGCCTCATAGAAAATGTGCAATAAGGCAAAATGCTGGAAAACCGGCCTCCAAACATGTGACTTTGATCACAAGACTTTGGGTTGTCATCTGACCTTGTTTACAATCTGGTGATTTCCCCACCTCAGTACGTCAGGGTGGGGGTCTTGACTCAGAGAGTTAAGAGAATAAATAGGACTACAGTTTCACATACGGTCTTACATTCATGAGAGTATCATCCCTGTCAGTGTGGACCAATGGCGGCCATCTTTGATGGCTGGAATGTAAGTATCCCAATTACCTTCGGTGTTTCACTGCTACCACAAGGATCACTGTATACGGTAAACAATGGAAGAGAACCTGCACATCCATCTGAATTATGCTTGTGACATCATATGACATAGAGACGCAACATTTAGATGTGTATTGTGGGAATTTGCGGAATATTTTCCTGGGAGTGCAGATAAAAAGCTTTACCAAGTGCTGCATTTGTTTTCCTGTCCATGTTGAAAATGGCCTCTGCAGGAGAATCACTGGGTTGCATCACTGGAGCAGCATATTGGCTATTTTCCATCGTGTTTTTACCACCGTCCCAGAATTTCGGTAGTGCCATCTACCTCGTTTCATAAGAAGGCAGCATTAGTTCTTGTGTTTTGAGTGCGGGACATTATATACAGAGTGAGTTTCAGTTTAACAGAAAAAAAAGCTTTGTACAGACCCGCCCGACTGCGCGCACTACGGAAGATTCTAGATCCTCTGTCTGCTTTACAAGCAGATGTAATTTGCACCCCACACCCAGATGCTCTTCCCTATTTGAATACTCCCCGCTGCTCCAGTTCCTGTAAAAATCAGGTGAAGCCGCTCCGGAAGACAATCCATCAAAGGCTGGCACCTTTCGAAATGAATCTGAAGAAGAACTCTCCGCGGACGAGCTCTCCGGGAGGAGAAAATGCAATAAACTGTAAAAGCAAAATAAGCAGATGACTGGAAAGCTGTGAGATGAAAGGTGCAATGGAATATTGCGATGTTAACGGGAGGAGAGGAACGTGGGAAGCACTACGGTAGGAATGGCGGCCATCGTTTTAATTCTAGAAACTTCTTCGTTCGTCTTTCCATCCGTAATCTAACCCGCCTAGTCCTGGTGGGCAGAGGGCAGTAACACGCCCTGGACAGGTCACCAATCAGTCGCCGAATGCGCACACATCATTCACTCACACATTCACACCTACAGGCGATTTATAGCCTCCAGTTAGCCTAGCATGCTTGTGTGTGGACTGTGGGAGGAAACCGTTGAAGGTGTTGAATGATAATGGATGCCCATTCTCGAGTGAATGATTGCGGATGATTTTTTGCGTTTGTGGAAGCGGAGAGCCCAGAAGATTTAATTAGTGTGGATGGGTCCATATTGGATGCCATATGGCTGCTTGGTAAAGCTCTCTGTGGGTGTATGAGAGACTGACGCCTAGGCTGAAGCCGCGGGGGTTAGTGCGCAATGGAGAGTGCGCCATACGCTGGGCGCGCGTGTGTGTGTGTGTGTGTGTGCGTGCGTGCGTGCGTGCGTGCGTGCGTGCGCGCGTGCGTGCGTGCGTGCGTGCGTGCGTCTGCACGTGTGGGCTTGTATAGCCATACTTGTTAGAATCAACTCTTGAGAAACCAATTATTTTGTGAGGACCTCTGGGGTTGTGAGGACATTTTTGGTGGTCCTGCCTGAAGACTGCAGAGGATTACGGCTAACTGGCCAAAGTTCGGGTTACGGTTGCGGTAGCTTTAAATTAAGGTTCGGATGAGGTATAATTTGGTTGCGGTTAGGGTTCGGGAAAGGCTGTACTGAATGAATGCAAGTGAATACAATGTCCTCAGGAATATAGCTATAAAATTGTGTGTTTATGTGTGCATATTTGCATGAATATGCGTGTGTGTGTGTGTGTTGTGTGTGGGTTGTGTGGTTGTGTGTGGGTTGTGTGTGTGTGTGTGTGTGTGTGTGTGTGGGTTTTGTGTGTGTGTGTGTGTGTGTCTGTGTGGGTTGTGTGTGTGTTTGTGTGTGTGTGTGCGTGCGTGTGTGTGTGTGTGTGTGTATGTTTGTGGGTTGTGTGCGTGTGTGTGTGTGTGTGTGGGTTGTGTGTGTGTGTGTGTGTGTGTGTGTGGGTTGTGTGGGTGTGTGTTCTGTGTGTGTGCGTGTGTGTGTGTGTGTGGGTTTTGTGCACTTGTGTGTGTGTGTCTGTGTGGGTTGTGTATGTGTTTGTATATGTGCGTGTGTGTGTGTGTGTGTGTGTGTGGGTTTTGTGCGTGTGTGTGTGTGTCTGTGTGGGTTGTGTGTGTGTTTGTATGTGTGTGTGCGTGCGTGCGTGTGTGTGTGTGTGTATGTTTGTGGGTTGTGTGCGTGCGTGTGTGTGTGTGTGTGGGTTGTGTGTGTGTGTGTGTGGGTTGTGTGGGTGTGTGTTCTGTGTGTGTGCGTGTGTGTGTGTGTGTGTGGGTTTTGTGCACTTGTGTGTGTGTGTCTGTGTGGGTTGTGTATGTGTTTGTATATGTGTGTGTGTGTGTGTCTGTGTGGGTTGTGTGTGTGTTTTATGTGTGTGTGCGTATGTGTGTGTGTGTGTGTGTGTATATATGTGTGTGTGTGTGTGTGTGTGTGTGTGTGTTTAATGAGGAGACAGCACTGTTCAGGACAGCACCTGGGGGTCTGTGTGTTGGGGAGGGATTCACAGGAAAGATTGGCTTTGAACTTGACCAGCTGCTCTCCAAAGCTTTACAGTGGCAAATCATAACCAGACCAGAATCGTGCCAGTTCAACTTTAATTAAAATTAATCCAGGTCTCGCAGGAAGGATTTCAAAGCCAAATGTTTTATGGGGGGTGTGTTGGTATTATGAGTTGTCTTTGGTTATTACAAATTGTGAATTTTGGCGCAGTTCAGTGGATGTACAGGGCACTGTAAACATGCGTACGTATCCCCAAAGATGATTTTTTTCCCAGAATTGCACAGCGTTGAAATGTTACCAAAAATACCCTCTCATCCATAAATTATTATTCAAACGTTGGGCCTCATGCAAGAAGCGATATAAGAACAAATTTTCTCTTATTTTTGTTCGTATCCCCGATTTTTTCTTATTTTGTTCTTACCCATTGATTTCTGGGATGCACCAATGTTTTCTTATTTTTGCTCTTCTCTTCGGAAAGAGAAAATTTTACGAGTGGTCGAGAGCACTCTTACCGAGATAAGAGAACAGAAAACTGTTACCTCTGTCCACAAATTGCTTGTCCAATCCACAGAAACAAAAGTTTTAAAACCTAAACATTAAAAACGCATCATATAATCAAATTTTGATTATTTTATGTTTTTGAGAAATTATAATAATTTTATTATTTAATTCTTGCGCTAAAGAGTTTGGCCAGCTGATCCTAATTAGGACTAAGCTATAAAAACCTTTAGATACTTGCGTGCGTTCTGCTTCTGAATGGCTTATATTGCTTTTGGACGCTTTGGCCATCCAGGCCTTGCGCAGAGAGCGCGTTTTTGGAGTTCGCGCAGATCTGTTTGCTGAGACAGATGAATGGCTGCTGAGCCGATTGAGGGCGCTTTCACACTAGGTACGATTGTTCCGTACCGTGCCACAGTATGAATGTCCCACCTCCCCTCTCCCCCCGCTGGTCAGCTTTCACACTTGTAATATCGTACCATACCTGAGTACACTTGCATACATGTCAAAATTCCGATACAGCGCGTTGCAGTATGCACCTAGGTGGTTTTATAAGGGGAATGATTTTAAAAGGAGGCGCCAATATACTTTGGGGGGTTTTATTATTGAGAAGGG
Source organism: Gymnothorax javanicus (assembly GCA_029692085.1). Lineage (NCBI taxonomy): Eukaryota > Metazoa > Chordata > Actinopteri > Anguilliformes > Muraenidae > Gymnothorax > Gymnothorax javanicus. Next base: position 7,433,686 of record CM056198.1, on the reverse strand, counting down.
GGTTTAGAATATTAATATTGAATATTAATATCACGAATGCATATGCAGCGCATGCCCTAACAACCTGGTGTGTCATCTGTAACATGGATTACCATGTATAGCAGCACAAAAAATTAAACTCGAAATTTTTTTGACTGGATGCTTGATGTTTTTACCCATCCGAATCTTTCTCTGGGTACCCAAACATCAAGGTAATCCGAAAATGTACTGATTACATTCGATGTTGGTGGATGTTGCATACGGAATTCTTTCGCCCTTGCGTTTTTAGCCGATTATGCTGTCCACTGCATCATACCACGAAAATTTATCTATCTCATAACTTTAGCTGCCAGACTTTCGCACTGCGTCCCGCACTTTGAAATATCGCAGCCGCATTTTCTTTAGTTTGTCATGGCACTGGTCTATTATTCTTTGATAACCACGCGAATGTAACTACTCACTTATTATTCCATAGTTTTTGCATGTAATATCCAGTTGTGATTGTATGTTTTCATCCGCCTACATTTAGAGCAAGCATTGAATTTCTTCGTTTGAATGGAGATATGTTTTCGCCGCTGCATTTGTTAGAACAAGAGAGCCGTAACACACAACAGTAATCTTCCGTGCTCAAGTCGGCTCTCTGCACACGGCACGTCACCTGCCCTTATATGGTGTTTAGTGGGTGTCATATATGCTAATTTAAAACGATCGGACACCCGCTTCCAATTTACGATCAAGTGAGATTCAACATTCAGCACACCTGGGTAAGAGCAGATTTGGACGGTAAGAGCGTTTGGTGCATCTGGAGTTTATTTCTCTTATTTTTTCTCTTAGCAAAAAAATAAGAGAAAATATAAGAGAAATTTAAGAGAATTTTGCTGCATGAGGCCCATTAATAGTTGATTAGTGCAACATTTCATGAACAAAAAATATGTTGGCTGACCAAATGCACCATTTTATGTATTTATTTATTCAGTTAATCTCTCAGTGCATATTAATAATAAACATTACTGCATTCCGCCAAGTTGTGAATATTCTGAGGGGCAGTGCTACCCAGTATATACTATTTCTCCTCAGTGGCTGTATTTGCATTGTGGCTATGTTTGCAAACACCCCCAAAAGCGAGCACACTGATCTCAGACCCGTCTTGCCTGCCCTCCTCCTCACCACATCCAGAGTGAGCAAAAAAGAATGAACTGATCCTAGTTCAGCACTTTAGCACTGAGACGTTTTATGAATGGGGACCAATGTATTTGAAACGCAGCCAGAGCTGTTCTTTTCAACCGTGTTCCGAGCCATTAGAACATGCTGGTGTTTCATTGAAAAATGTTGATTCGCGTAAATGTCCGCGCAGAGACAAGCACACAAACAAATCTTAATCTAATCTTAATATATATACGCACACAATAACAATTAAAAGTTTGGACTCAATTCACTTGTGTATATACTCTGTTTCTAGAGAAAATTAAGTGGTATAGCTGTGGAAAATCAAGGTATTTTGGGATTTATTGTTCAGAAAGGTCAGGGGGAAGTCATCAAAAAGCACGGCACATTTTTACCTCCGCCAGGAGGTATTGTCATCACGTGTGTGTGTGTGTGTGTGTGTGTGTGTGTGTGTGTGTGTGTTTGTCAGCTGGATTACGCCAAGACAGATTTACCACAAAATTTTATAGGAAGTTGGACTGTATGAATGGGAAGAGGTGATTACATTTCCAGACCAATCAGGATACAGATCCAGATTCTGCATCTGATTATAAGGGCTAGTAGGTCATAACCTGCTGGTGGAGGTATGTGCTCTCTGAGTGCCCTCTTGTTAATTTAATATTATTTTTTTTTTTTTTGTCATAGTTAATACTTCTTAGTGTGCCAGACGTCCTTGTTGGTGCTCGCCGCGGCGACCGGCTGAGAGAGGCTGTGATTTGTTGACGGCGCTCACGGTCGGCAGGCGGATAATTAGACCTGCCGTGGGCGTGCGCCATATTGTGTGGAGCGCGCCGGTGCTTCTCGTCTCTGTCCCGCTGAGCTGGAACGCCAAACGCCGCCCTGGCAGCCGATCCGACCTCGCATCTGCCGAGAGAACCTTCCGGGCAGCCAGGGGTCACGCCGACCTGGAATAAAAAAACACACACGCACCGCCGTGCCAGAATTCAGGCTGCTTTTTCTCTCCAGGGACCGACTGCATCCGTCTGATTTAAAGGAATACTACGCCAGATTTCTTCTTTTTTTTTTTTTTTTTTTCTTGCTAATGCTAGGGTATCCAAGACACATCTCCTCTTGTGTGCGCTTTTCTATTGCCCACATGATTTTCAGAGAATTTATTTAAGAATACACTGACATGGAAGGGTCACTTCCAGAAACATCTGGGACATGATTTAGAATCCCAAATACAAGTGGACTAGCGAGGTGCTTGTTTTCGACTCCAGATGAGACGTAACGGTCTGTATGTGGTTTTGTTTCTGATTATTTGCGGTTTATCTCATTGCAATGCTGCGTGTGAATGATAGCTGTGGCCTGTACTTTCCTGTTTCCCTGTAGGGTTTGAGACGTGTTGTTGGCTTTGAATTAGCTCATCTGAGACTAGTTGGGTGTTCGGTAACCATATGAAATCCAATTTGAAAGTCATTTATCTAAAATAAAAACACCTTGATCCCTATATTCTAATTATTTTTGCAACGGATATCTATTACTATGCCTTTGTTAGTTAATGTTGTCTGCCAGAAAGTCCTAGTCAATTTATTTTGAATTCTAAATCGGTAATTTTATTTCAGTCATCCAGTTCATGCGTAAATATGCAGGTGCAGTCTTCACAAATAAATAAAATGCCGCATAGGCACCTAAACTCCATAAAACATCCTGGAGATACTCAGAGGCCACAGGTGAACTCTGGGCTGGAGGTGGAATGTTAACTAGCTGCAGGCAAGAATGATGCAGCTGCAGGCATTGTGAACTGGCAGCAGCAGAGAGAGACGCAGCACAGCAGCGGGCAAAGGCGGTTTACAGCTGAGGCAGAGAAGAAGAGCATATTAGCCTGCCTTAAAGAGGGGCGGAGCAGTGGCGGATATGCCTGCACACAGGGAGTCTGTATGAAAACGAGAGCAGGTCTTGAGTTGTCTGCCTGAATTGGCTCTGTGAGCTGTTCGCCATTTTGGGGCTAGTTGTCCTCCAAGACAGATATTTCCTGGAGACAAGGATAGTGTAAAGCAATTCAACCAGTTCCCTGTTATGCAAACAAGGGATGATTACTGAGTAACTTGCGGCAGTTAGGGCATGATATAACAATTTGTTTGTGTTCGCATCCTTTTTTCAATTTTCATGTGGACCATCTTCACATTTCATGAGAACATTCTTAATTTCCTGCAGGCCAGTTTCAGGAAAGTGGGAATCAATATTTGCAGAAATCCACGCTAACAAAAAAAAGTACCAAGCGCGAAATTAAATATTTCAGAAGCATGGACATGCATAAAACATTTTTCGTGTAGCCATTGCTGTTCATACGTAATGGGGCTTGACATTTCAAATTTTCTCGAGGCAAAAATGGATTTTTCCGTGTTGTAACTTACCTCTGGCAACCTGTGTTCGCCTGCAGAGATTTAAGTGGACCTGTGAGTTAATATTTAATTGGCCCGGAACATTCATAAAACCATGCTGGCTGGGGAAGATAAACCAAGGATACATGCTTTAGAGATTTCCTCTTCCATGCCAGGGTTGCACAGGGTTGTTGCTATGGTGATTTCATTCACTTTTCTTGGGTGGTTTCTAAATGGCCACCCTCAGAAGGATGAAAGCTCCGCCCATGTTCTGCCGATATTAAGACCTCCCCTTTGGAACAATACACAAAATTTTCACATTTTATTTAATGAATGTTACTAGTTGTTGTCTGAATAATAAATGGTGAATAACCTTCAGAAATGAGATTCACAAAAATGTGGAGGAAAAAAAGAAATTAAGATTGCCTTCTGACGACCAAAAATGGTCAAATTTTAGGCTTTGTCTGTCTGTCTCAATACCGGATGGGACTTGTGTCTTTTGTAAGGTGGACATTTTGTTGACAGCCAATGGCACAATGACTGAGGTACTAGTAGACATGGCAAAGAGCTCAAATACGCCAGTTTAGACAAGTGCAGCTGTTTGGCCTTTGAGCAAGGCTCTTAACCCCATATAACTCCAGGTCGAAGTGTAATATAATCAACTGCGCATCTCTTTTGTTAAAGAGTCTCAGCTAAATTAATGTCATGTGATCCTTCTATTTGTTGTTTGTTGTTTTTTGGTTGTTTCTTGTTTTAATTTGTATTTAGGTGTAATTTGTCCTCCTCTCCAGACGGGGCAGCAGAGATGGTGGGAGCAGGAGATTCCGGTGGAGGGAAGTATCCAGGTGGGAGAGCTGATTACCTACAATCTGACGGAGCTCATTCGGCCCGAGGCCTACGAGGTGCGCCTCACCCCCATCACCCGCTTCGGGGAGGGCGACTCTGCCGTGCGCATGATCAAATACAGCAGTGAGTATCCCGTCTCGCTATGAACCGTTACTTCCACACAGACACCGAACGTTTCCTGAATCTGAGGGGGCGGGGCACACTCCAGTCCTGGAGGGGTGCGGCATCTGCTGTTGTTTGAGATCTTTTTTAACCCTTAGAGCGCTAATGGCAGCTATTGATGCTCTGTGATGTAAGATATCAAAATCAAAGCCGTTGAAAACTTATCATGTGGCGGCTTGTTTAAAAGAGCTCCCGCAAGGGAGCTCTTTTAAACAAGTTGTCACATGGTAGGTTTTCAACAGCACAAAATAATTAAATTGATATTTTTTTAAACATTCATTTCAGCGCTCTAAGGGTTAATCAGCAGCCACTTAAAGGCCTTGAGTAAAAGGTCTCTGGACTTTTTGGCCAACCACTGATTTAAAACAATCGACTGTGATTGTAATGTAACACACTGGAAACCAGCTGTATGGCGCCTCCGGGATTGAACTGTGACACCCCTGGTTTGAATGGTTTGAATCAAAGCCTGACGTAGCCAGCAGTGGATTTATCTTCTCCTTCCCAGAAGCTTGTGACCTCCAGCGGTCACCTCTGGAGGTGAGACAGTTCCTCTAGTCATCAATGGTTTTCTCTGATGCCAAAAACTACATTGCCTCCCTGACGTTCATCCAAAATTATGAAATTATGCCCTTATGAGTCAGAATTTAAAATCTTTGCTTAGAACTATTTACTCTTCAGAGACTAATTTCCCCGCAGCAGTGCAGAAAACTTATGAGATTCGTACCATTCATATTCATCCATTTAAATTTTGCTTCCTAGAGCTGCTGTGCTGCCAGGAAAAAAAAGCCCTGCGATCAAACATGGCCGGCTCCATGAACTAGCTTCATTCGCTGTTGGCTAGCATCCCAGCGGAATCAGTGTAACTGGTCAGAGGAAGTTGCCTGTAATTTCTATACATTTTGAATGGATGGGTTTCATTTTCGACACATTTGTGATATGTAATGCAATGAGACCAAAGCACAGAGTTTGAAAATTTCAGAATGTGAAAATAAACACAATCAGGGTTGTAGCATACAATCACTATTGTCAACTTGGGGAACTTTACCAGAAGACTTAATGACCTTTCTCACCACTTTAGTGACTGAATGTTGTTACTTAGCAAAGTGGCCAGCGCAGACAACTCAGCGCGACAAATCCCGCCATTTTACAAAAGTGTACCTAATATTTCGGATCCCAAAGAACTACATTGTGCACTGTGTCAAGACTTGTCTTCTCTCTGCCATTGCGACATGACCTGGCGAGCTGTTCCAAGCTGTAACCACTCTCTTTCTGGGAAAAAAAAAATCCTCCTTTTATCTGTGCTATATTTACCTGTCATTTCAAACAACAGCCTGACAAATGAACTCGAGAATCTTTCTGAGCAGATATCACCTTCTGTCACTCTCAGAAAATGAAGTAAATCATTGTACCTTTGGGGGCAGATTGGCGTGTCACTAAGGCAGTTCCCTCTTAGGTACGGCTATTGTACCCTTGAAAATATGTATGTACCTTTTTAGCCCCCAGATGGGAACTCATAGTTACTTTGAGGTCCAATAATTGGCCCTTGGGGTACATCAGAATAGATTGTTCGTTTAGGGACAGAAGTGGTCTCTTTTGTATCCCTATTTCTGGGAGTGTAGGAAAACAGTCGCCAGCACATCTGGATGGGTGGGCATCGCCTTCGACCATGAACAAGGCCGCGGTCGGGCCCCAGCTCACCCGCCTCGCTCGGGATCAGATTTGACGGCGGTGGAAATGAGCATTCGCTAACTCGTGCCGCTTCGCCTCGCACCTCGCCTAAATCAATTTGGAGGGAATCAAAGCGCTCGCGTCTGTACGGGGAAACGGTCTCCACCCAACAGGTTCAGGGATAACTCTCCCGTCGGTAGAGTGTGCTGCGATGAATTCTAAAAGCGACGCGAGAAGTGCTCTGAATACATAAAACAGGCTGAAACATGACTACCTTTTTTTTGGCGTCCCCATCAATCAGTTATCTAAACTGCATCTTCCTCAGTGGCGTCGCTGGGAGCTAAAGCCAATCCCAGCTGATTATAGGCGAAAGACAGGAACACACCCTGGACAGCTCGCCAATTCATCGCAGGGCCCACACACTATTCTCACACTATTCAGACACGCACACACACTCATACCAATGGGCAATTTAGAGTCTTAGATTAGCTTGACGTGTGTCTTTGGACTGTGGGAGGAAACCAGCGTACCCGCAGGAAACCCACGCGAACAAGGGGCGAACATGCAAACTCCTCACAGAAAGGCCTCGGGCCGTTTTAAAACCCTCAACCTTCTTAATGCGAGGTGGCAGTACTACCCACGTATTATCGACATTTTAATTATTTGCTTTTATTTATTTTAGTTTTAATGAACTAAACACAAAAAGGCCCATGAATATTTGATTGGCAATAGCTGAAACACAAGCCGGTTTTTATTTTTGTGCCTCGTCTGATTTATTTGTTTAATAACTTTTGAATGATGAACTTTATTTTGCTTCCTCTAACTATGTATAAAAATTTGGCCGTTGACTGAATAATGCAGGAATGCCTTACTCTTCTTCTACTCCCACGGAAGCAGGGGTTCAGCAGCTCGGGTCTTTCCTGTGTGCCGTGGTAATCCGCCATCTTCCTGTCATTCAAATCAGCCCGGCTCATGAATATGCAAAGAGTTTAGACACTTGTTTTTTCTCACGTCATAAATATTCAGCAAGGCCCCCTTTTTCAAAATAAACTTGACCTTCAGAATCAACAAAATGAGTAACGGCTGAGGTAAAAATTAGCGACCTTGACGGATAGTGCCATGTGATGGTTTTAAATCGCGGTTTAACAAAAGACGATGATGAATACTATTATTTTTTTTCCCACTTTCCCCCCCCCGAAGTGCGGTATTGCAAAGGTGCTCTAACTAATCGAGGTTGAGCAGTGGCATGTAACATAATTCATTTTTGAATCACGGACGTTAATAAGAACAGGATTTATCTGATTCCTGCTCCTGATTAACTGGATATTCAGAAACTTTTTTTCTCCATTGTATAAGCCGATAAATTTATCCGACGGCATGTTGGAAGGAATACATTAATCCTGTGACTTCCTGTGCAAATACGTTTTGCTCTTTTGTTGGTCACGAACCAGAAAGAGCCTTCACACCTCTCTGGTCTGAGATTCTTGGCCTTTTCTCTCATTACTGCATGTCCAAGAGGAGGCAACAGGATTAAGCTGAAGTAATGTTTTCTGAAGGAGCCTAGTAGAGTGCAGAAGTGTGCACTGGGATAATTCGACTGAATGTCATCACTGCAGAAATAGAATTGTTTTAAAACTCTTAAATGGTTAAAAATCCTCCATTCATTTTACTTGCTTTTATTTTGATATGTACTCTTCTTGTGGACTCAGAGCACTTCCTGGTTGAACAGAGACTCATATTTTTCCTGCAGTGAACGCCTCAATAAATCTCAGTGAGCTCATTTCAGTCCCTCACTCATCACAACTGATCCTCCTGTCTTGTGCTTAACCAGGACAGCGATCAAGGTGCACCATCATTAACCCTTTAAAAGGGTTATTCCATTAGCACTTTAAGCTGCTCCAGTTAGCATTTTGATCATCACTTTAAGCGAGCTGAGTTATGCCGAGCCTTGCCCGAGACTGGCTACCTCCGGGGTAGGGCCAAAGCACGCCAGACCGGCCCTCAAGCGGGCTGCAATGACATCAGAGGGCATTGTCGTCAATGGCTGCACAACGTAATGGTAAATGGCGATTACGAGCGCGCTGATTTTAAATGTCATCAACTCAAGACAAGCACGTCTTCACTTAAAGACTCACCATCAAGTACGTAGCCCTGTTTTAATGGACGTGCCAAGTTGAACTGAGTGGTTAGACCAGTATGTGTGCATGGGACGAAGTCATAAGTCCACAAAGTCCCATATGGCCGTCATGCCTCGGTTTGGTAAGATGATGTCAGATTAGGTTGGTACTTAAAGGGTTAAAGTAATACTAGTCTGTTACATGAGTTCAGTAGTAACAAGGCAAACTCTGATTTACAGGATGCGTAAAATATGTCCCTGCTGAACATGGTGGATGACCTTTGACTCCCCACTTGTAGGAGGCATACGTGTGACTTGACCCAAGGATCATTTCAACCAAGTTTCATGAAAATCCACTGAAGTATGTGGATACAGTGACCAATAACATAGATTTTGGATCAATTACCCCAAATGACCCTTGACCCCATGACTATTGGGGTCACGTGTAATTTGACCCAACAATCATTGTGTCCAAGTACCATGAAGATCCGATCCACTGAAGCATTTGGATACAAAGACCTTCTGATCATTTGGGATCAATGACCCCAAATGACCCCTAGATGACCCCCGTAGGGGGAACATGTGTGACTGGACCCAAGGATCATTGCGTCCAAGTTTCATGAAACTGCCGTGAAGTATGTGGATAGAGTGATTAATTAAGTACAGGGTTAACATTGTGGACGCACGGACAAACACTCGCTCATTTCCTAGTCCCTCTCCGGAAGTCTTTCGGCGGGGACAATAATGAAATATTTCCCAAAGACCAAGGCAAGCAAAGTTGAGGCCACCCTTTGCTGAACGATTTTCATGGAAATTATAACCAATAAATGATTGACGTGACCATACCTGTTCTTTTACCACTGTGACTGGCTGTAACTGACGTCACATCAAATAAAGGGAGGAAGGAAGCTCTTCGATCCTCGTTTTCACATGTCTTGATTTGCCTTCTTGTCTCCATGATTGGTGTAGTGGAGAGAGGAGATAAAGGGCAGAACAGGGGAAAGATGGTGAAAAATGGGTAACAGGAATCAGCTCTTGTGTTTGGTGTTATGGTGGAATTTGCTAGAACGTGAAATGTTGAACCTTGGCGCCTCGATGGACGAAAACATGCAGAAAGATTAAGAGGGATAATTTAACCCCATAAACTCTGATTTTCACCTGAATTTCCCTTTAAATAGGTTCAAAGTATGAAAAAACATTTTTTTCCAAAATGTACGAAATATGTTGGATACGTACTGTAGTGTCACAGACATATTCTGTATCTGCTGGTTGCAGCGCTTCACTGAAGCTGCATCACATTTATATTGAGCGAAGTATTCAAACCCAGGACGCCATGGTTTTATGACCACAGCATTACATCACATAAAAAAATATCCAGAAATATATTTCCCTGTGATTCAGCAGGACATATTTGGGATCTTTGGCAGCCTTTGGATCTCTCTGTAGAATTTAAGGTGGGCCTGAAATTCCACAGGATTGAATAGCGCAGCTGCATTTTACAGACCCATATTTGGGTGTGTTGATTTTATGGGGTTAATCCCAGTTTTACCATAATACTTTCATCCTGGCTTAGCCAATGCTTGAGGATATAGGCTAGAAAAATACCTGGCGAATTACATGACAGCTGTGCTTTGCCGTTGACGAAATGTCAGGACTGACTGTTTAACAGTTGGGATGATGGATGTATTTTCTCCTCATTGCGGTCTTCAGAGCGTTTCTGTGTGGAGAGCTTTGGTTTGCAAAAACACTCACCGCTGCTAAATTTAGCCCCTTATTTCTGTGGTGGAATTTTGAAGTGTCACAAGCTTTCAGTTCAGTTGAAAGGCGGGTTGATCGACCCTTTATCATGACCATGAGGAGCCTTACCTTAACTTCCTGATATTTCAAAATAAATTAATTTATGACCTGCGCACATCTGTTGTGTGTTGGCGCCTCGTTCAACGCATTTTGGTCTGTCTTTGTCAGTCTAGTGCGTTATCTAGTGCGTTAGTATTTGTGTTTGCGCATGTGTGTGTGAAAGTAAAGACGCATATGAGGATAGAAACTGCTTTCTCTCCCTCCCTCCCGCCCTCTCTCTCTCTCCCTCCCCCCCCCTCTCCCCCCCCTCTCCCCCCCCTCCATCTCTCTCTCTCTCTCCCCCTCTTTAAGACCGGCTGGTTGCGCTTTCCTTCTTGGTCTCGATTTGCACGATTCTGAATTCAATTACGTTCCTTTTTAGGGATTAGGGCGGCTCTGGCCTCCTTAAATCTGCGGTGTGATAATGCAGACGGACGGATCGCTGTAGGGTGCACGCAGCTGTAAACGCTTCATTACGCCGAGCGTTACAGTGTCCTTCAGGGACAAACAAAGTGCCCCCGATCAACTTGTGTATTGATTTCCTTGACACGATTATAACGGGAATGTGACTATAAATGTAGGCCTAAAACATTACATTTTACTGTTTTGGTACTAAAGAAATGATGCTCTGTTTTTGTTAACTTATTTTTTGTTTTGTTTTTTTTACAGCACCAATCAACCCTCATTTGAGTAAGTATCCCTCTTCACTGATTTTTTTTTTATTAATACTTGTTTATATACTCAGATATTGTTCCATTATTTTGGGTAGTGCCCTAAGGACACGGACATGAATGAGTCATACAGCGTAGATTCCTGTAAAGCTTTAGGTTTTGAATCTGCATTTACAGAAGTCCTAAATCTTTGAGCTGAAAGTTTTTTAGACCTCTCATTTCGAAATTCTAAAGCCCAGATTTACCCTTAACTCAGTTTTAATCATTCATTGGTATGTTTACTTGCATTACTCTAAGCTTATTTGTGAAAAGATTCATTTGCAGCTTGTAAACGTCTTGTCATAGTGAATCACCATGAATCCAGCTCTTAGTGAGCGAATCTGAATGGAACATAAATCTCTCTCACCCTGCACTGGCTTGCTGGAATACACGGCCCAATAATCGCACCTGCCTACACCTGAGATCCACATGCACGAATAAACAGATTGCCCAGTGCCCATGGCGTGCAGTGTAGGGAATGTCCGCACGATGAAGTGGAGAGGAATGATGTCGGCAAAGAGCATTATTTAAGCTTTGATTTGTGAGTCGAAAATTCAATATCTGGACCCATATATCACTTCTAAATTTATTTGTAAATCTGAATTCTTGTATTAGTGAGACTGGGGTTCGATGAAACTCAGGGACCAGTGAGCCATGTCACTATTTTTTCATCAATACATGTCAGAGCTGCTTAAAATAGGCAAAACAGTGATGTGGCTCATTGGTCCCCACGGCTCATCGAACCCCAGTCTCCCCTACCTTTAAAAGTCTTACAAAGCCTTGACTTTCCCAGTTTACAGCCGACCGCTCAGATTCTGGTGCCGTTTGTGCTTAAATGAATTGCGGCCGGTCAGAAGGAGATTCGAAAGTTCACGGCGCTGAAGCTCTTCGTCTGTTTTGATTAGAAGCGCCGGCCGAGATAATATTTAATGTCATTTATATGACTTCACGCTGTGGAATGGGTTCTTGGCTCGAAAGCATAATTGCTCAGCATATACAGTAGCTTGTGCTGTGCCGTATATCAGATGCCTCAGGTTATAAGGAGTCCATCTCCTCCGGTTACAGAGGTGTGAATGAGTTTCTCAGTATAGTTCCCAGGTGCAGGAGAAAGAGGCTATTGAGCTTTATCCATGAAAAAGTGACAAATTCATGATATCAGCAATGTGAGACAGAAGTTGTGACAAAGAATTGAAAAGACCGTTGGTCTCATTTATAAACGGTGCGTAGGCACCGAGATGATGCATATGCCTGTTTCTTTGTGGATTTCAGTTCATAAAAACAAACTTGATATTATATCTTACTGATTGTCTACATATGACCAATTCCAATTGAATCATGATTAACTGAAACTTAAATGCAGTTTCACTTACCTGCACCTTTTAAATTTGTACTTTTTTCCTGTATGCCTTTTGTCTTTTGTTTTGAGCATATGATATCTGTTGTTATGAAATCCGTTTTGTGTTTTTTCTTTTCTTTTTTATAAGACCTGAAGGATGTCATTTATAAACTGCTTATATGATCAAAGAAGATTCACAGACTTCTTTCACTTGAAAATTTGAGATTTATAAAAACAAACAAGATTTCAGTTAATAGGCTAGTGCACATTTGCTAGATTTCAAGCTGATTTTGGTCACACTTTAGATGAAGTGTTGCTCATAAAGGCTTTATACAGCATGTGTAATGCCTTCATAAATGAGACATAATGTCTTCATAAATCATACATAAGTAAATGTCATGCTTTGTAAAGGGTTAAATAACACATTCTTATTCAGCATGTGATGCCAGATGTGATATAACTGACGAAGTCACTTAGCTAGTGGCTAAATGCTATAAAGAGTGACACTATCAGCTAAGTGACATTGTCATTGTCACATCTGGCATCAAATGCTGAATAAGGATGTGTTATTTCACTTTTTACAAAGCATGACATTTGATTACGTATGATTTATGAAGACATCATGTCTCATTTATTAAGGCATTATACATGCTATATAAAGCCTTTATGAGCAACACTTCATCTAAAGTGTGACCCTGATTTTGATTTGTGAATTCATAACTGCATGCAATTTCATAAACCCACAATTAAGAAATTAGAATATTGTTGACAATACAGCACTACTTCACACGATTGTAAGATTTTAGCATTTTAGCTATGCAAATTTTAATTGGAAGCTATGCAAATTTTTATATATTAGACCCCAGCTAAGTTAGATTTAACGTTCTTATTTTCAGACAGAAAAGGTTTTATCCTACCTTAACATGTTTCGACGGATGTCTTCCGTCCTCTTCAGAAGAGTCATTGATGTTGTGAGTGACGTGTCTTATCAGCTGATGTTAACGAGGCGGCCACGCCTCCTGCTGTCCGGCTGTTCCTCCAAGATGGTACTCCAGGTGTGGGAAAGCATATATGCTGCCTCGTCCCGGTTCATAGTCCTTAACATCAGCTGATAAGACACGTCACTCACAACATCAGTGACTCTTCTGAAGAAGACGGAAGACAGCCGTCGAAACATGTTAAGATAGGATAAAACCTTTTCTGTCTGAAAATAAGAACGTTAAATCTAATTCAGTACTACAGACAGTATGAACCTTTTTGGACTAGACCCCAGCTAAGGTTAGTGACGGCATTAAGCTCACATACCTCCAGATGATAATAATTCCGACAATACTTGAAACCAGTAATTATACAGCGTAAATTAATCACATGCACCTGTATAATTAAACGCTTGTGAAGGTAAATGCAATGCTGTGTGAGATAAATTGCACTGATTTTAAGATGAGGAAAATTGTGCTGCATGACATGCCATGTGGAATACTGAAGTAATTGAGACAATCAGTACGGCCAGAAAGATCATAACATAACGATGTCCAATTCTTAAATGCATCTTATTCTTCTCTGGCATGAGCACAAGAAATGCATTTTAGTGGACTGCAAAATATTCAATATACTTTCTCCCTGGTGGGGAAGTTTTAAAGGTAATGCTTTATTTTACAGGCCATTCGTAGTACTTCATAGTACTTAGATAAGTTACTGAGTAACATGTACCTATTACCTATATCAGTAGGTGTTGTTTGCCTTGTGAATACTGGGTAACAATGACATGTGAAATTAACTGGTACTGGGTCCACTGTTAAGTACCAGTTCCTGATGTAACAGGTTCTATGCATTTTTAAGGTGCCAAATTTTCATTTATATTAGCTGGCTAATGTTTGCTGACATTTTAAAACTTTTTCTTATAATTCACAACACTTGATGACAGTTCTGAGACAGTACTGAGCGCTGTATATAATGTTCAGCATGTCAGGTGGATCATTTTACCTGAAGACCTCTAATATTGCAGAGGCCAGTGAATCACTGAACTCGCCTCCATTTCTATTAAAGAACGTCAGTGGATTGAATGGAACGTCCGTTTCAAACTCATTCGACCGTAACTGTTCGCCTCGTCTGAACCCACGTCTCTCTCCTTCCCGCGTCACAGGGGAGTTCCACTGCAGTTTCGAGGAGGAGCCGATCTGCATGTTCACGCAGGAGCGGACGGACGACTTCGACTGGACCCGTCACAGCGCCGCGACCCGCGACACCAAGTACACCCCCAACACGGGCCCCAGCAGCGACCGCACCGGGTCCAAACAGGGTGAGGATCTTCAGCTCCGGTCCCAAACCTCCCGTCGCGGCCTCGCTAAGAGTATGAGCTGTTATCTCTCTGTCTCAGCACTGAGCGAAACGTCTATCCCTTCCCAAGCGGTCTTCCTGTGGGCCTGTGAGTTAAATAGGCCCCGAGCGACATCTGACAAGCAGAGTAGCAGAGCACATGGGAAAAGCTCGCCTGCAGGGCTTTATGCTGGAAAGCCTCTCTGAAAAGACTTTAACGTTGTGAAGGGGGTCCCTTTTAACCCAAACCATGAGCTTCTCCTGAACCCAACTGAATAGTCGCAGTTCCTAAATGTACAGTGTAACTTGGTAGTTTTGTTGCCTAAATCTAACAAAACTGTGTCTGAAAACTGAAAATAAAATAACAAGTGGTGCCAGGCACAACAAACTCTGCCCTTCGCACATACTTTCACCTACTTGTACGAAATTCAGTAGGGATCTATTCTGGGTCAGTGGCAATCCCTAAACCCAATTTGGGGAGAATCTGGCCATTAGTTTTGCCGCTAGAGTGTTAACAATCAAACACAGAAACAAACGCACAAACACAAAAACAGACCGAACCAAAAACAATACCCCTTCCCTCACCCTTCAGGTGGGGCGGGGTAACAACTAAAAATACACAGTGAAATAAGTCAAAAAGTAGTAAGTCAATATTTGGTTTCACATGTTACACGAACCATGGTGTCCTGGATGGTAGTCCTATACTTGAGTGTACTCATTCATCCACCGCAAAGCTCCTGTCTACACAGGCTCAGTCCCACCCACTTCTCCGTCAGATCTCACCGGCACTCGGCCGATTCGTTTCTCATCGAACCTCGGATGTGTGACCGCGGAAGCCATTAGCCGAAATTTTTTTGGATAAACATGGCGGCATCCAGTGGCAGCAGTGCTGGATTTGTTGTCAAATTGGTAAAAACATCGTGTTGCCTATTATGTCGAGTCACAGAGAAGCGTCACCGAACATAGATTTTGCAAAGGTCAGTTTTGCCTCCGTTTTTAGGTGGCGATGTCGTACGCGGATGTAGACAACTGCGTGAATCGGTCTTCCGGCAAAGAAAATGTCAGGCGGAGCGATATATCAACTTTCTGTCACACATTCGAGGCTTGATGACGAGTAGCGGAATCTGCCGAGAAGTTCCGAGTGATGTCACTGGGAGTGTGTTCCACTCGAGTCCTTCCTGTGGCGGCCCCATTTCAGAGAGAACAGCGCTGTCATTTCCTGTTCCTCGGTGCCGGGTCTTTAGCTCACTTTAGTGCTTTGTGTCTTTTTCTTCACATCCCTCTATGTTCGTTTCTCATCTACAGCGCTCATTCTCCTGCTCTCTCTGGTCTGTTACAGAACCGGAATCTCGTTTTCTGATTTTCTCCCACACGCTACAGGAGTGCCAATCTTCCCCGTTCCTGGAGATCTTCTGCCCTGTTAGCTTTCGCTCCAGCCCTACCAAAGCTACACCTCGTTCAGCAGCTTGAGCTCTTGTAGTACTGCTAAACAGCGGAGTCAGGTCGGGTCAGGTGTGCTAAATTGGGGCTGACAGCAGGACAGGTGAGGTCAGGCTGGGAGATCTCCAGGAACAGCGCTGGGAACCATTGCGGCAGAGAGACACTGAAAGCACTAATATTGGGGCCAGGCACGCGCACGCAAATGCACACGCACACACACACTAACACGCTTGCACAAACACACGCACACACGCACACACACACACATAGCTATACTTGTGAGGACGTTGCATTGAATTACAATCATTCTGTACAGCCCATCCTGAACCATAACCATGACCAAATTATCCCTTACCCTAACGCTTACCAAACCCAACTGTAACCCTACCTTTATCCAATTTAGCCGTAATCCACCGTAATCCTCAGTGAGGATCACCTGAAATGTGCTTTTGACCCTTTATGTCCTCACAACATGTGGTTTCTCGATAGCTGTTTCTCATATGTATAGCTACACAAGCCCACATGTGCATAAACTTGAAATCACACTCATACATACACAAACACGCATACCTGCACACACACACGCACACACACACACAGCTCGGCGCAGGACTCCACACCTGACCTTGGCGTCTCCTCCTTGAAAGTCACCACTTGCGGCCGCCGCTGTTTTCTAGCGAACGGCGTTTTCCGCATGACTGCGTCTCCTTCGGCCCGGGAGCTGTCATCTGCCATGTTTTAATCACGCTGCATGTACAAGCTAAATTTGCTCGTGTATTAGACGCCTTGCAGTAATGACGTCTATGTGCTCTTGAGCGCGTGTTCATTATGCAAGCCGATACAGCCGTATTTCACTGACGGCCATTATTTGAGAACTGGATAGAGGCGTCAGTGGAAGAGTGAGCAGGCATGCCGCGGTGGGTGCTAGCCTGACATTTATATTACCGTAGGGAACATGTTCTCGTGTTCATTAAGATGAGCCCGCAGCTACTGACTGTGGAAGCCCTTACTGCTGGGCTCTCGCTCTGTTTCCTGAGAGAACGGAGGGGAAGGACGGAGAGAGAGAGATGGAGAGAAGGGGCAGTGAAATGAAAAGAGGAGAGAATGAGGGAGAGCGTTTGATCAGTAGAGGAAGAGAGAGAACATTCTAATACCAGTCTGCCAGTCTTCCGCCCCTGTCCTTGAATTCAAATTTCAGAGAGATTCCGGTATTCTATTGGCGGCGGTATCCGTGGAAACGCTGCCATAAATACCAGCTTGGTGAAGCTCTTGACTTGATGGTTCTGATAGGCTGGCTCAGATGTGGATGGTTCTGATAGGCTGGCTCAGATGTGGATGGTTCTGATTGGCTGGCTCAGATGTAATGGTTCTGATAGGCTGGCTCAGATGTGGATGGTTCTGATAGGCTGGCTCAGATATGGATGGTTCTGATTGGCTGGCTCAGATGTGATGGTTCTGATAGGCTGGCTCAGATGTGGATAGTTCTGATTGGCTGGCTCAGATGTGATGGTTCTGATAGGCTGGCTCAGATGTGGATGGTTCTGATTGGCTGGCTCAGATGTAATGGTTCTGATAGGCCGGCTCAGATGTGGATGGACTCAATTCTGAGGTGATTATTTGAGCTGTAGTTTGGTGGTTATTAGTCGCTGTCCTACCAAGAGTCTGCCTGTTTCTGGAGGAGAGCTTTGACATGCAGTCACAGTCTATTTATTTGTTTTTTTCTCTTTGGCCATTATTTGATGTTGAGCATAATATGTCTTAATTTTTGACACGGGTCCAACTTGCCCTCTTAGTTTTGCGGTTTTGCTCACCGGTGCACCTGCAATTCGAGCACCAAATATTTGACCCCTATAAAACTGCATTAGTGTCCTCGTCCAGCACTGGAGACATGCCTAGGAAAGTGCTGTTGGTTGGATGTTTTAAGTATACTATGCACATCCTGCTAGAAAGCTTTCTGATTTATGCATTGATGCTTTTTGTAATTGTGGCTCGGAGACTTCAAAGGTCCATTTTTTAGGGGTAGCTTCCAAGATGTTGTCCATATATATTTTATATGATCATCAGCCTTCCCAGCAGACAGAATGGTGTCGTGATTGCGCATTTACGGAGCACAGAATATTGACAGATGCTGTAAATTATGAATGTATGGGCCAGAAGCCAATATGATATTCTTCAGCACACCGCCTTATTGTTCTGTCTATCTGACAGTGATGTTTATGGTAAATATGATCCCGCGAGAAATAAAAAATACAAATGCGCTTAGTGTCGGGTTTGATAAGACTAGTTTCTCAGTTTTTTTCCTAATTTTTGGAATGCCATGGGTTTAGACTCTTTCACGGGCTGCCAGATTGTCGTTGTTTGTTGTTGTTTAATTTCCGAAGTTGTTTAACCTGCAGCTTATTTCCCTCCTCAGCGATGCCGTTCCCGAGGGCGAGAAAGGGTTCACCGAATTAAGTTTCACGCCGAGCGGCATCATCATAAGAAATGCGAGGGGATTGTCTTTCTATTCCCTCGCGATTTAGCATCCGGCGCTAACTTTCCTGCTTATCGGCCACCGAGGCTCCTGCAGCTGCCGCGGGGAAGTCACAGTCGAGAGAGGAGCCAAGGCTCGTCGCTGCAGATACCGAGCTCTGCCAAAACATTCGCAGAATAAATCATTGAAACTGTTTGGCGGCTGAGCTGGAGCCGGGGCGGTGTGGTGCGGTATGGCGCCCTGGGAACCCGCAGCGGTGAAGCGAAACATGAGAACGCGGTCGCAGGAAGGAAGCCGAGGGCTTTTTCCAGTGTTAATATTTCACAGCCCTTTGCTACATTTTTTCTTTCATTATATTTCCACCTTTTCTGGCTTTTTTTGGGGGGCTTGAATTAGCTGAAGTAAAACTGCTCAGTTCTTCAGTCATTTCAAATAAGCCTGACCTGTAACTATTTCGTCAGCTTTTTACCGCAATGCATTATGGGCGATACCCAGGGTTAGTATCCTCTGCACCCTATCCACCTCCTCAAATCTGAAATATCGTTGTTTTCCATCACAGAGCACTCTCACACAAAACCAATGTGACATCCACCATATTGATAAAAATAGACCCCAGCTATTCCCCACAATGCACTGCGATAAACAACTCATGACGTAATTATGCTTGGAGGCTTGTGGCCTCGGTTGCTGATGTTTACAGGCATGGCGGCTGTGATGAGGTGGATTAGCAAGTTAATTATTTATAACTCGCACTCTCCGGAAAAAATACCACTGCAACAGATTGGTCTCGAGGCTCCCTGCTCAAATTACCTTGTTAACTCATTAATGGTTTGATTATCTTTAAAAAAAGGCGGACCTCAATCGATTTCCTGGTCAGGTTCAAGCAAGAAAAGAAACAAGTAAATAATAAGTGAGACTCTAGTTTCACAGGTCGCTTGTTAAGCTAAACTGACGCCACACTTGGGCTCCCGCTGAACTCAAGGATATAAAGAGTGGTGTGTCACGACACCAGTGCCCTGTAGTTACATAAATGTTCATCCCGAGCCATGAGTTTAATTATTTTTTGGGCCTTTTGCGGTTGTAAAAGTTATTAATTCCTTCCCAAAGAATGGTGCCTTGTAACTTTTAGAGTGCACCTGGGAAATATGTTCCTTAAAGAACAAGAATTTACTGCCGTTGTACCTTTATTTCCAATAGTACAGGAGAATGGATGTAATTGCACTCACACATTGAATAGATTGATGACTTGCTGCAGTGGGATGCTCACTGGGAGTTGAATGCTCAAAAATTATCAACATATTTTATTTAGCTGTTGCTTTTAAGACATTGAAATATTGCATGTAATAGAACAGTGGCTCCCAAACTCGATTCTGGTTTTTTGTTTCAACCGCAATTGCAATCGCAGGATTTTAACAAGCTGTTAATTTGTCTTAATTAGGCACATTGCATGTTTCGAGCAGTTATTTACCCTCTTAAGTCACATTTTGACAGAAATATTTGTGTGTGCCTTGAAGAATAGAAGAACTTTGAATTTATTGTGTTTATTTTTTCTATATTGCAGACAATTTCATGTAACAGAATTTTTAAATGGATCTGGACGCTCCAAATTAGGTTACTGAACACAGGTGTTTGCAGTTTTTTGAAAATAATTTTCTTGAGCTTAAAAGTATAAATGTGACACAAAACATATGTCACTCTTATCATTTGTTTGCCTAATAAATAGTAAGTTTTTTTAAAAAATATATATACACAGTTTCTCCAATTTGGAGCGTATTCATTTAATTTGTTTGGATAAATTTTTCCCTGTTTTTATGTGGTAGTTTCTCATACTGCTTATCGCAGTGTTGATATGGAATTTTTACTCTGCATGGCCCACGTGGGTATTTCAGTCAAAATGTGGCTTAAGAAAGAAAATAACTGCTCTAAACATGGAATATTCCTAATTAACACAACTCAACAGCGTGTTAAAATCTTATGATCGCAATTGTGTTTGGAACAACATTCAACAGACAAAGAGAGACCCCAGAACTGAGTTTTTGAACCACTGCGATATCGACTGTAAAGGGAGTCACAGTATTTCTCAGTGAACATGAACAATAGTTAAAAGTTCTTCCAACCACTGTCATCAACCAAATGACATGAGAGTACTGTGTCCAATCTTGTCTGAAAACGACCAGCTCAGCATTTTTATTTATTTTTTTTAAATCTCGACACCAATATTCCATTCATCAAAGTCCTAATTGAAGGCTGCAATCAGTTAATGGTTTCTCTGGTGCCGTTAGTGTCAATAGTTGTCATTATTCGCCCCTGCATTAGAATGAGCTCAGAATGTGGGCAGAGTTTAAAATGTGGTTAGATTGTGACCGTCCTCTAAACCAGGGAGTCCCGGTTCTTTCAAGAGCGAAGATTGCATATTTTCATCGGGCCCTTTCTGCATGTACACGAGTATTTCTGAAAATGTTGCATTATCTATGCGTTTTGGCCTTTTGTCCACATGCAAACTGTGAATTTGATTACTGACTGTTAGGAAAACGCTGTCCACAGTGAAGATTTCTAGAAACTCCATTTTCACTGTTTCTGCGAGGACAGGCTGGTGAAGTCAGATTTTAAGTGCCTTAGAGCCGGTATTTGAGGCCTCTGATTGGCCTGTATGGTTTGACATTAAATTATATCGTCACTACCCGTTGGTTTGGCATGTTCTTGACAGCGTTTTCATTGCGTTGTCGCATCTTCATGTGGACAGAGATTTTTTTTGGAAGACGAAGGAGGAAAAACCCCATTTTTAAACATATCTGCACAGTAAAAATCCCAGTGTTAATTCAACTCCTATAGAGTTTATTTGAGTCTGAGATGCATGGGTTGGTCTCATATAAACTCTACTGGAGTTCAATTAACACTGGGATTTCTGCTGTGCGTGTATTTGCGGACTGGGCCCCAAACTCTTGATCTCTCAGTCGCGTCGAGCAGCATCAGTAGAGATGACGCTGCGGTCCATGGTTTGAGATTTGTTGTGTTACCTCTCTGTTGCAGGCTACTACATGTACATCGAGACCTCTAGGCCGCGAGTCGAGGGGGACCAGGCGAGACTGCTCACCCCCATTTTTAACGTGGCCCCCAAAAATCCCTACGGTCCGGCGGGACACCCCTACTGCTTCAGCTTCTTCTATCACATGTACGGCAAGCACATCGGTGAGTGTCTACGATCTGACTCTACAGGTGTCATCAGCAGGGCCTTACAAATGCGACATGTACGCACGGAAACGGCTCTGGATTTGCTTGTAACTTTCTTATTTTGCAGCTCGCTGGGTCGCCATCAGTTTCATTTTGTACGTAGAGCCAAAAACCAGCTGTGGTCCAGTGCCCTGGAAAATGGGGAAGGTGTTTCTGTTCTGGTATACAAATGATCTGTGCGATCTGTGCTCCAGGATTTAGCCTACTGTCTGGTGCCATTTTCTGTGTTTTTGTTGTAAAATTATTTGAGTGTAGCACCTTCATGAAGTCACTGTATGAGATGAAGCAAAGGCAGCCATTTTGAATCACTGTTGCCGATTTTCAATCCCTGGTCATGATGTTTCCGTTCACGGACCACAGCTCTGTGTCGTTGTCGTGATTAAAACTTCCAAATCTGTTCTGCGTCACTGACACTGCTACTGTTGATGAATATTAAGTTATATTATCAGAAAAAGGAAGTTAAAACTACCTCCTCTTGTATCCACTCTGACGACCATGAATTTGCATCCTTACCCGATAGCTGTGATGCTGCGGCAGCGCGTTCCCTTCGCTGTTTAGCTTTAGCTGCTCCCGCTAATGTCCGCGGCCTGACCTCTTCTCCGACCGTCTCCAGTGCCTCGCGGCTCCCAAATACCAGCCAATCTACTGCCTGGCGACTCCATGCTGCGCCCAGCCCTCATCCCCTGTAGTTCTGCGATTTACTTCCTCAATGACCTCATCAGCTCCTCCCCGAATATCGCTGTCTCTCAAATCAGTTTTTGGATCCATCTGAGGTCCAGATTTAGTCCAAAATTGAGGAGCCTTGTGCTAAAATTACCGAAGTCACATTATCACATCCTGTGAGGTAAGGACGGGAAGACGTCTTTTAACGTTACCTTAGTCCACTCGATTTTCTCAAAATAGACATTCTGTGACTTCAGTACTTTAGCACTGGGGTCTTCTGTAGTGGGGCCTTGTCTTGTTTGGCACTAAGTGACCTGGGTAAAATTGATTGGCTGATACTCCACCTGTGGAAACAGGCTGTACTGGTTGTATCGGCAGCTGAACAGAGAAAGCTCTTTCAAACAGGTGCTGGTAAATAACGCTAAAACCGGAAAGGCGATATTTGCTGTTCTCAACACTTGCTGATCACTGGGTGGAGACCTCTGCCTGTGAATGGCTCACGTTTGTAAGAATAAGGCCGGGTTACAGCCAAACCCCAACATTTCTGGTGCAGGATAACAGCCAAAAAGACTGTTTTGCTGGATTGGAATTCCAGGATGTCTACAGACAGCAGAAATTTTGTGTTCAAAAAGCGGTTATGCGAGACTTAGTATTCGGCTTAATTTCTTTCCCACCCTGAAGCTCTTAAATCATGAGTTTTTAGTCTGCTTATAACATATCATATACGCTCACCTAGCAAATGCCTACTGACCCTAATCAGTCAGATCTTTTTACCCATCAAGTACTTCCTCTGAGATTTGTCTACCAATATTTGTCCATCAAACAAACACTGTCATGACTGCATTCCAGAAAGCTGAAACCTGTGGCTTATTTCTGGATTACTGACCCTGCTCTCGAGAGACTTTGCCACAGTAACCCAGATCTGCTCATTTCTGTTCTGTGACATCTACTGTATGTACCCGTTTGTTCCTCACTACACATTCAGCTCTCCGCATTATTTAAGTTAATGCACAGTCCTGACCAGATTGCCTCAACTCTTTCCTTGCTTGAGTTTCTATGGACCCCTCAAGGCTCATTAAATGTGCTGGCGTTTGTACCACCTCCTGTGAACCGAAACAAATGCATTTAATGTCGTCCCTTATCTCCATCCACTGTGTGCCAGTGTTGGCCTAAATGGAGTACTAATCTGTCATCCAGGCCCGTGAATCCGTTAACAGAACAGCGCCTCCCTTCGGTAATCTATACAGCGTAGCCAAATGTATGTTCTTAGATCCAAAACCATGGGCATTGTTGTGAAGTTTGTCCCACCTTGGCTCCTGTAGCAGCCTCTGCTCCTCAGTGAAGGCTTTCGCCAAATTGTTTGGACATTACTGCTGGGATTTCTCCCCATTACAGCCTGATAAGCATTAGATTTGGTGGTGATTTTTGGTGATTAGTTCTGGTCTGATCAGGCTTTCCAAGTGATCCCAGCCCTGTTTCCTGGGAACACGCCCGTGTTTCTGTGCTGGCTGGTCAAGTTCTTTTTTTTTAATTCAGGGTAATTTTACATTTGTCCCAACAGCTAGGCTCATCACAGGGACTTTTGCCACATATATTCAATTTACACTTTACCTATTTTTTCTTTTCATTTTTTTGAAATCTTTTTTTTAATGACACTAGACACAGTTCTAACGGACCACAAAGACAAGACACAAAACAAAACAAGGATGAAAAACACTTGCCCAGCAGAGAAAGTACATGTAAAATATTAATAATAAAGTTACCAAACACTTAGTGTGCTCTAAGAAAGACCTAATAGTGGTTAAAAAACAGCGGCGTTTCTCTCAAAATGAAGAACAGGGCTACCAAAAAGCAAAAAGGTCAAGTTCTTTAACACCAGGGATCATCAAATCTGCACCTGAAATCCAAACCCAGCCTCCATTTTCTTTTTTTCCTGGTAATGAACTGAGCATTTTGTGCTTCTGATTGGCCAGACTGTCATCACACCTGACTCCCTGGTAAAGGGAAGGTGGAAAACTAGCACCTCTCGGCCCTTAAGGAGCATGAGTTGATAATATCTGTTCTACACCAATGTCAATGAAGGTCGTATGGACCTCACTTTGCATATGGGGGCATTATCATACACTGAGACAGGAAATGTCCTTCCTCTAAAGGCTCAAAGCAAAGAACCATCTGCGCTGATATTGTATGCTGTCGGGTTAAGTGTACAGAGGGACCTGAAGCCTGGCCCGAAGTGTGACATGCAGCCACAGACTTAAGGAGTGTCCAGATACTTTTGTCTATGTCATTTGCGTTATCCCTCCCGCAGAGCGATTCCACTCCTCGTCCTCAGGCTCCACATTAAGCAGCACAGCAGCGTAGCGGTTAGCGCCATAGCCTTGCGCTAGCTTAGGTTCTCTTCGTGTAGGGTTTACATCTAAAGTTACCCGTGTTCACTTGTGTTTACTCTGATAACTGGTCACCTCCCACTCCAAAAGACAGTACTCACAGTCGGAGTCATTGTCCCGCTGTAACCCCTGACCAAGGGTGTCTTAAAGGGCGCTTTCACACCAGGATAGTCCGGGGGATTCGGTTCGATTGGGCGGAAAATTCACACCTTCATTTGGTTTGGTTCACTTTCACACTGCACTTTTGAAAGCGAACCACACCGCCTGGACAACGTCATGCAGTTGCAACATCTGCTCGCTCTGGGCGATATTACCTGAAACGAACACTTACCAGGAAGAAGAAAACCCAGCTCATCGATTGGTCAGGACCAAACACGGAAATCTATCCCCTTCGGCTGGCTTGTTCACAACAAAAACAAATAATGGAGCAACACCAAATTTATGCAGTCTTGGGGTTTCTGTTTTTACTTTGGTGTTCAAACCTAATTGTTTTTTCACAAGAAGCTGCCCAGTGTGAGCAGCAGGCGAGGCTGCGAGCTCTTTGGTTCACTTGCTCTCTGGTTTGCTGGATAGTCCTTTTGCGTTTCCCATTGTAAGCGAGCCGCACCAGGGTTCACCTGCAAGCAAACCGAGTCCCACGTTTTCAGGCGGACCAGAGTTCGCTTGTTTGGTCCGCACTGGAGTTCGGATGAGCTTTCACACCTGCCCAAACGAAGCGGACTATCCGGGGAAACGAACTCTGGTTCGTTTAAAGTGGACCAAACAGATCTGGTGTGAAAGCGCCCTTATTCTGTTCCTGGAGAGTCAGTGTCTGCTGGTTTGTGTTATAACTTTATTTAACCCCATAAACTCTGACTTTTCACTTAAGTTTTCTCCTAAGTATGTTCGAAGTCAGGAAAACCATTTTTTCATATTACAAATCAATGTCACAGACATATTCTGTATCTGCTGGTTGCAGCGCTTCACTGAAGCTACATCATGCTTATATGGAGAGAAATATTTAAACCCAGGACACCATGTTTTTATGGCCACAACGTTACATCAAATGGAAAATGTCTACATCTTGTACTTCCTTTTATATGCATTTCCCTATAAATCAGTCAGACATATTTGGGATTGTTGGAAACCTCTGGATCTCCCCTAGAATTATAAAATAGGCCTGAAGTTCCACAGGTTTGAATGCAGCAGCTGCATTTGTTGGACCCATATATGGGTCTGTATAGGTTTTTTGGGGTAATTGAGCTATTAATGCAGTTAATTATACATGTAACACCCCCCACCTGGTTTATTGGGTATGAAGTGATTGGTGAAACACACACCCCCCGGCACACCCTGGAGGTCTCCAGGACTACAGCTGAACACCTTTGCTCCTGACCAGACCTCTGGCCCCAGGACTGCTCTTTGGCTGCCCGCTGCTCCGAAGCCCCTCCGATGGATCAAATGCAGAGGACCAATTACCTCGAGGAGTTCACTACAGTTCCTCTGTTATCTCCTTATCTCCTGGCTGGCTTACTGTTCCCATAATGAGCTGTCCTCTCTATCGGGGCCTTACAGTGGTGTTTTACACAATCAGAGCTGCAATCTTACTGACCATCTCCCGCCACGAGCTGGAAACACTCTTATTAAAACTCCCCCTCATCTTAAACCCTGTTTCTGACCGCGAAAATACTTAAGCTTCAAGGATCAAAGGCGATTTCATATCTCTATCCGAAGATCTCGGCCAAACCAATCAAAACAGCAGTATAAATCTATCAAATGCATTTCAGCACAGTTCAGATATAAACACAAAAAAAAATCGGGCACATTGATGGATTTTACTTTGCGGAAGGATCAATACAGCTCATTGTTAATTAAGCTCTCCCAATTCCTCCAATACTGTAATTATAGCACAAAATTTGTTTGACTATTAAAAAAACCCATAAAGTTAAACTAGGGGTAAAGCAGCAATATTAAAAGGATTATAAATAATTTACACTCATAATGGTGACCTGAATCCCCGTCATTTTTGTTCCTTATGTGCAGCATTTGGCGAATGGATTGGATTGTCGCTCAATAAATTCAGCTGAAGGGTCTGATCAAATAGAAAGAGATATCATCGCCGGCCCTGACACAATCCGCTAAATATATGTATTCTGCAAAATTTTCCATCCAAAAAGCTCGCTTGGTACCACAGTTGAAGCCTGTTTTAAAATGAGTGTGTCTATGACCTCTGGAGCGATCTGACTTTTAGATTGTGTGTATGGCTGTTAGAATGCATGCATTTGTGTTTGAATATAACTGTTGAATATGAAAGTGTACATGCCCCTTAGCCAAATATATTTAAACTCAGTTCTTCACAATTCCTGACATTTAATCTGAGTAAACACTCCCTGTCTAAGGTCAGTCGGGGTCAGGATTTTATTTTAAGACTGTGAAATGTCAGAATAATAGTTGAGAGAATGATTTATTTCAGCTTTTATTTCCTTCATCACAATCCTAGCGGGTGAGAAGTTTACGTAGCTTTAGTATTTGGTAGCTTTGCCTTTAAATTGTCTAACTTGAGTCAAAAGTTTTGGGTAGCCTTCCACAAACCTCTCGCAAAAAGTTATTATGGCCCATTCCTCCTGACAGCACTGGTGTAACTGAGTCAGGTCTGTAGACCTCCTCGCTCATGAAGGCTTTTTTCTGTTCTGCCGACAAACTTTCTGTTGGATTGAGGTCAGGGGCTTTTTGATGGCTACACACCAATGCCTTGACTTACTTTTCCTTCATCTATTTTTCAACTTCGGAAGTATGCTTGGTATCATTGTCCATTTGGAAGACCCATTTGCGACCAAGCATTAACTTCCTGGCTGACATACTGATATGCTGCTTCAATATATCGACATTATTTTCCTCTTTCATAATGTTATGTTTTTTTACAAAGTGTTTCTCACCGCTAAGCACCCCCACGACATGATGCTGCCACCCCTGTGCTACAGGTTTTCTTTTAAACCTCCCTGTTTTCACTCCAAACATTACAACGGTCATTACTGACAAACAGTTCATTTTTTGTTTCATCAGAGCAGGAAACGCTTCTGCGAAAAGTAAGCTCTTAGTCCCCCATGTGCAGATGCAAACCATAGTCTGGCTTTTTTATTGCGATTTTGGAGCAATGGCTTCCTCCTTGGTGAGCGGCCTTTTGGGTTATGTCAATATTGGACTCCTTTTGCTGTGAATATATTCACCGTTGTAACTCTTTTTTTCCAGCATCTTCACAAAGTCCTTTGCTGTTGTTCTGGGATCGGTTAGCACTTTTTTGTGCCAAAGTACGTTCATCTCCGGGACACAGAACACGTCTCGTTTCTGAGCAGTATGACGACAGCGTGGTCCCATGGCGCTCATGCTTGCGCTCTGTTGTTTATACTGATGAATGAGGTACCTTCGGGCCTTTGAAAATGACTCCCAAGCATGAACCAGACTTGCGGAGGCCCACATTTTTTTAACTGTGGTTTTGACCATTTTGTTTTAATTTTCCCATGATGTCAAGCAGAGAGACAGTGAGTTTGAAGGTCAGCCTTAAAATGCATCCACAGGTACACCTGCAATTGACTCAGATGATGTCACTGAACCTGTGAGAAGCTTCTGCAGCCATGAAATAATTTTCTGGAATTTTCCGAGCTGTTTAAAGCCGCCGTCAACTTCTGACCCCTTGGAATGGTGATGTAGTGAATTCTAAGTGAAATTATCTGTTTGTATTGAATTGCTGGACGATTGCTTGCATCATGCACAAAGTAGATGTCTTAACCAACTTGCCTAAACTGCAGTTTAATGTGAGAATTTGTAGAGAGTTTAAAAAAAATCAGTTTTAATGACTTTGGCCTCAGTGTATGTAAACGTTCGACTTCTACTGTACTTGAGGCTGCCGGAGTGCATCTGTTGGAGTGTGTGTGCAGTGCAGGTTGCCCTCGACTTCGATTGATATTGGACGCTTATGTATGATCAAAATGGAGAAATCATTTAGACCTGTATACTTTCTTGGCCGTGTTTATTACGCTGAGCATTAGAAAAACGCATAAATCATTCATATTTCAATTTTCTCAGCTGGATTTAAAAAATGCACTTGTCTGGTAAATAGTTGAGGTCTTCAAACATATGTGTAAAAACATGCCCCGCCTCCTGTTGATGACAAGCATGGCATCAGCCAATAATGTACTGTACTCCGACAAGCCTGAGCCAGTCAGAGTTCTAGTGCATAGTGCACGCCGGGACAGTCCTCCAATTACAAGTACCCACCCAGCCACGGAAGCAGCATCACCACGGCGACGGGCAGAGGCGGCTTGCGATCTGGTGATTGGCCCCTAGTGAGAGAGAGAAGAACCTTCCAGAAAATAGGCCGCGGTCAGTGACACACTTTTAGGGCATTATTAACAACTGCAAAGTGAATTTTGGTGCGGAAAATTTATCACGTTTATTCAATTCTTAGGCAAAGTTAATGGCAAACTTTGACTGAGTCCTGATCTTCGCCTCTCCTCAGAGTTTGTATATCTGTTTTTACATTAGGCAGCTGCACCATAATAGCTTTAACCTTGTTTATATCTGCAGTCCCTGGGCAGGAAGTACAATAATAACTTGACGGCTTTAGGAGACAAATGTGTCCTCCAGCTTTGGAATCGCCATCTCGCAAATCGCACCTCGGACTCACACAACACGTTTTGCGATGCCGTCAGGTGTCATGCAACCTGAAAACAACCATACGCCACAAACATCATTTCCTGTTGATGCGAGGCGCTTATTGTGGAAAACATTTCGCTCGACCGAAAGATTGGGACTGTGTGCTTGAATTGTAAATCGCTTTATCGTCGTCGCTCGGCTCCCGATCTGCATACGTCTCGTCTCATTTGCGCCGATGCGGCGTGATGGCGTGGGCTTTTCGCGCCTTTTCTGATGTTTATTCAGCACTGTGTGCCCTTGAAGGACACGCTGAGTCCTGTTTAGGTTTCAGCATGTTTAATAATTCATATCCCTTTTTTTTTTAACTTACATGAATACTGAATGTACAGCAGACCAATCAGTGCATTCCTGTATTTTTTTTCTGGGGGCTCGTAGGGCCTCTTGGTAGAACAATCTGGAAATGCAAATCAGATTTATGTTTCTGCAGAGCAGATATACAGTAATTCCCTCGCTGACTGACTGACTGACTGATTGCAGCGCAAAAAATAAAAAACACATCCCTGTCTGGTCACCGGCGGTATCCAGGTTGCCGTGACTACCGTTGCCGTTAAGTCGAACGGTTTGTGCGGATGAATATTCATGATAAGATCTCCCGCTGGAGTTTTTTTTTTTTTTTTTTTTTTTTTTTTTCCTGTCTTTGCGTTTTCCTTTCAGTGAATCAGGCGTTGTCTGTTTCTCGTGCCTCTGCGTTATACCTCTCAGAGCATATCTCCTGTACCACAGTGTGCATGAAGCACAGATCTGTGTTTGTGGTGCATCTGTGCTCGCCCAGGATTCAGCGAATCAAAATCTTCCATGTAAACAGGGTTCTGCTCTTAGCGTGTCGAGCGAAGTCACTGCATTATTCATGTGCTCCGCCGGAAAGCGCAGTAATGGCCGGCAGTTTGTATTGTGTAACATATTGTCCATTTACACGCGTTAAATAGGTCAGGATAGATGTCTGGTTGGAGGATAGAACAGCAATGGCCAGCTGTAGACCGCAACATGAAAATTCTGTTTTGTGTAGCCATTTGCATTGTACAGTCGACCTCTTAATTTGACCTTTGACCCTTTGTGGGCTACAGCCTCGACCAGTCGACTTCGAATTCACCTTTGTTCGTCCACAGCCGATTACTTTCGCTTATTATAACTTCATTCGGATGTGACGCTCACGGCCTTCCCCGAATCCTCGACTTGTGATCACGGACGCGGCGATGCGTAAAATGTTTATATCTCCGGTTTACTCCTCATTTACTTCCAAATGAAAATATGTAAATTTGCGGTTTACATCTGTAGTATGCGGAACTGTCGTGTGCCATTGGTCTTGGCCCACGTCCCAAACCGCTAAGATTGCAGAACATCCAATTTAAAGTATCTGAACAGCAAAACGGTGACAGCGAACCGTATAATTACATGCAGAAGAATTTGTCATCCAGCTCTAATACGTGACTCACTTACTATTGTGTTTTCTTCATATGAGATGGGAAAAGTAAATCGCCCCAACACTGTATTTATCTTCTCATTCATTATCTGCAAACAGTACTTTGACCCCTAACATCTTCTGTGAAGCCCAGCATTCATACTGTGTTGTAAAGAACAACTGAAATTATGTGAGTAATATTTGGTAATGTGTTGTAACCCTTCTATCAAAACCCAAATCCTGCGATTGGTGGCTGTGGCCTTGTGTCCTATGTGAATTCATGTGATGTGAACAAGGACCGTTCAAGTGCTGTATCGTCTACACCAGGGCTGTTCAACATTATCCAGAAAGGGCTGGTTTGAGTGTGGGCTTTCATTCCAACCAAGCAGTTGCATATGGTTCTACTAATCAAGCTCTTAAGCAAAGACTCTATCTTGTCTAAAATGTGAAGAACTGTTCATGAACCACTAACAAACTGTTAATTATTCAAGTTTATGAATTATGCACGAACCGTTCCTGAACACTAAATGGCCGTTCATGAATTTTGTGCCTGAAAAACATTCATGAACTGTTCACAAACTTATTCCTGAACTATTCATGAATGGTTCATAAACATCTGCATTCATGAAAATAAGTTCATGAACTTTTTGAGAACATTGTTCATGAACTTGAAGAGCATGTGAGGAACCTTTTTGGTAATTGGCAAACTGTTCACAAACTATTCGTGAACTTAAAATAGTTTGTGAACTATTTTCGCCGGGGAGAGTGGTTGATTAACAGAATCAGGTGTGTAACTGCTTGGTTGGAATGAAATCCTGCATCCACACCGGCCGTTTATGGATAATGTTGAATAGCCCTGGTCTACACCATTGACGACCTCCAACCCATGGATCCACTTCAGTCCGATTCCCAAGTGCTGCTCGGTCAACACCATCGACGCTGCCCGGTCTGTGGCCCCATATAGTCTGATGCCCAACCCAGGACTGTATTTTTAACAGACTTTTTGACCATGTTGGTCATTATGAACTCGTACCCTGAGCCAGTCGGAGGATGGGCTTCCTCCCCTTAAGCCTGGTCCCTCCCCAGGTCTCCTCTTCTCTGTTCTCATGAGGGGTTTTTCCTCGCCACCATCGCAGTAGGCTTGCTTTTTTGGGGTTTCAGGTCAGGGGTTTACTGTAATGCTCATCGCGACAAATGTTTGTGAAATGCGCTATGCAAAAATAAAATGTGATTTGATGTGATTTGATTTATGTCCTTGTGAATTCTCCAGATTTAAAAGTGGAGCTTTATTCAAAAGTGAGGACGCACATTGCCGCATTGCACAATATTGACGGTTAATTCAACTCTAATGCAGCACGTAGTATGAGTCCAATAGATACCTTAAGTACTCTGCCAGGGTTGATTTAGGTCTGGATATTTGATTTTACAGAATAATTCAGAAGATTCTGTGTCTTTTGTGTCAAATTTTTGCCTGAATTGTAAGTCTAGTCTCACCGTCCTGGGACATCATTTATCAGCTGCATGAACAAACAGATTTTTGCGAGAACTGGCAGCTTTTCATGCCAGCTGCGATTTATCAAAGTGTTACTTACGTACGTGGAAATTGCGCGGCTCTGCAAACTGTCAGACTGTCTGACTCTGGCAGTGTACAACGAGCTGAAAACTCATATTTTGAGCCGCAGATACTGTGTTTCAGTCATTTACTATGCTAAACGGCAGATGCTGCTGCCCTGACGTTCATTAAACAGACTGAGCTAATGCTAGCCTGTGAAGGCTGCCTGTTTAGCAGAGTTTGCTGCTGGTGGTAACCGCATATGCAGTTGATTAGATGTAGCAGGAGCCATTGTCCAGTCGGGTAATGTGAAGTTCAAGGGCCCTGCTCAAGGGCCCAAACGGCTGCGGTGATATTATTGTAGCTACACCGGGCTCCCCTGGAACCAATTAAGTACCACAGCCACTGGGCCGTTGCCATAGATGTGCCAATATGTAAAAGGTGAATTTTTTTGAGGTAGATTTTTTGATTAGTTTTTACGGAAAAACTAATCACACAAAAAGCAAAAATAAAGACTCACTCACACAGCCCAATCATAATCATAAGCTGTATTCAGCATCTGAGAAGCGTTTGGTCTTGCATTAAGTGCACTTCAATCAATAGTGGGCTTCCCTTTTAAGAAAGGTAGATTAATGCATTCTAACATACTGAGTCATATTCTTACAAGTCGTTTAGTGACCGCTGCTAATGTGTTTGATGGTGAAAGAGTACAAAGTTATGTTGTTTCGGGTTGCCTGTGGTAGTGCAGTTGGTATTGCTTTGCCTTATCAGCGAGCAGGTTGCGTGTTCAAATCCAGCCCGGGACCCTTCAGTGTGGCGTGCACATGTTTTCCACATGACTGAGCGAGCGGATTTGCTCCAGGTGCTGTTCTTTCCCCCTGTAGTCACGCCAGAGGGTACGAGGGCACTCAGTAACTTCACCTTTTAACGCATGATCGCTCTAAAGCTGAACCTGTTTCAGTTTGCGTGATCAAATGTATTTACTGAGTGAACAAGATCAATACATATCCTGTGATGATTAAGATATAACAACAGAGTGATTCCCTTTTCGCTTCGTTTATATAATAGATGTGACATTGTAGGGATGGCAATAATCTGAATAAATGCAAAAAATCCAGAACTTTCTCTGACTTTCATCTCTCATTTTAGCATTTTTTTTTTTTTTTTTCAAAAAGGGGAATTAATCATAAGATTACGCTTGATTTCTTCAGAGTGTCATTACATCTGAAGAGGAAGAAATCTGAGGCATATCGGATCACGCCAAACTTTCTGGCAAACCGCTTTAATTAGCCTGGTGAGCTAATTTATGCAAATCTGTGCTGTTTCATGAGTTACATGAGTTCAGAATCTTCAAAAGACACATGGACATTTTACGATGTCATCTATGCGCTGAAGAAACTGCCTCATAACTTAGTGAAGCTGCGTACATTAATGGAATCAGAAAATAATTGGGCGGTCATTCTACCTATCAGTCTTACCAGCAGCTGCTAATCAGGTAAAGTAAACTGCGACAGGTTTGGGAAATTAAGCATTAAAAGGTGAGGTTACCAAAGGCCTTTGACCCCTCTGGGATAAAGACATGCACGTTAGACTAACTGGAGACTCTAAATTGACCACAGGTAGTGTGTGTGTGTGTGTGTGTGTGTGTGTGTGTGTGTGTGAGTGAACAGTGCATGAGCCCTGCTCCCGATTGGCTAGCTGTCCATCCGTCATGTATTCCTGCCTCTTTCTCATTGGATGCTGTGATAGGCTCCGGCCCGTTCCTCCGCTGACCTTCATCAGGGAAAAGCTGGTCTGATAATGTTTGTGTGGATAGATATTTCTCCATTAGCCTGGTTGAACTACAGCAGAGCCATTGTAGGAAACAGGCAGACGAGTCAAAACAGTCTTGTAAGCCAAAATGAAATGTGTTAGTGTACTTTGCCCTCCGTAAGCAAGACTACCAGACGAGGAATTGTTCCCCTGCTCCCTCTGAATATGTGAGCTGTTGAATGAACAAAGCCATTGAAAGAAAAAAATGAAGCCTGTTAACAAAAAATATGTTCCACTTTACAGTGGTTGAGTGTTGTTAAGCTTTCAGAGCCAAGATGGCGGTCCGTGATTTGCACTTCCTTTGTCTGGACTTGCTCTGACTGAGGTTGGTTTGAGGACAGAAGATTTTAGAGTAGAATTGTTGTATGCCCCAAATGATAATTGCTTTACTATAGAAATCTATACCCTCTAAGGCTTAGCTTTGTGCTCTGTTTGGCCAAAAGTATGCAGACGCTGGTGGGCTTGGGGTTGTTTCACAAGGTTTGAGGTAGACCTCTTGTTGCTGTGAGGGGAAATCTTTAGGCTGTTGCTGAGATTGAATTCCAGATGAAGCTGTGCTGCCAACAGTTGGTGAGAAGCCCTGTACTGTCTGAACATGACAGTGCTCCCGTACACAGTGGGGTTTGTTAAGATCGCTGAAGAATATTGTGACAGGTCTGCATTGAGCCCTGACCTCAAAACGCCGTTGCGATCAACTGCAAAGCGGAATCGCCCTACATCACGGCCTGACCTTACGAATGCTTTTCTGCCTGGAATGAACTAAACTCCCTCGAGCAATGCGCTAACATGTAGTGGAAAGCCTTTCCGGAAAAATGGCAGCTGCTATTGCTACAAAGAGGTGACAAACTCTGTATAAAAGTCCATGATTTTGCAAGAAGATGTTAGATTACACAGATGTTCACGCAGTTTTGACCTCATAGCAGTGGCAGGCGGTGGACGGAAAACTGAGGGGGCGGAAAACATCCCTTGAAACGGATGAGATTAGTGACCCAATTTCAATCATTGCTCTTGGTCAACATGTTAGTTTCCCTTATAATGAAATGTTTAGGCGAGTGAATGATAAATTCTATAAAATGTTTAATTCACATGCCTTAATAGGCAACTCTTCACAAAAAAAACCTCTGTGGATTTTTCTGTTAAATTTTTGTCACATCCTAAGCAAGTCGTCAAACCTGTGCGTAATGATTGTTGAATTGAAAAAAGATTGAAATGCGCTTTTTGCGTTCAACTGGTGCGTTTGATTTCGCCTTAACGAAGACAATTAGCTACTCCTGAGAGGGGGGAGTTCAAGTGTCTTTTACCAGGGAAATTGACTGAAAACAGATCAAGACTAATAAGCAGTTTAAATACATGTTTATCGCCCTCCTTGTTCTCTGTCCACCGGCCGCTGCTGCCTCATAGTGTACTTTAGAATTATGAGACATCAGCCAATGTTTTCAACGAACGGGAAGAGGAAGTTAATACCGGTTTTCTGTGATGTCACAGGATTTGGAGCTTTTATCTCAAGGGAGACTAAAGACCTAAGAAAACCTTCCCTGTAGATTCTGCTTATGGCCGTACGTTGTCCCAAAGCGAATAATATAACGATAGAGCCAACACCCTCTGAACAGAGGCAGTGCTGCGAGTCTTTGTTCACATAAGTGTGTGGAAAAACATTTTTTTCGGCAGCGACAGTTGTCATCCTGGTGTTTCAGTGACACTGTTCTATTTTTCCTACTGCACTTGAAAATAAAAAAAGTTAAAATTCCAGTATACCATTTACAGTGGCCGTACGAAAGACTGAATTTCATTTCCGCAATCCTTCCTGCTGCAGATTGCTGGGCGACAGCTTCAAAAAAAAAAAAAAGCCTCATGTTGTGTAATTAGTGTTTGCAGTGAAGCATGGTGGTTTGGGAAGTGGGTTTACGGGGGCGTTTTTTTGTAGGCTCAGGTCTGAGCTGTAGGGAACTGCCTTTCTATTCTCAGATTTAGGGCACTTTTAGGTTCTTATTCTGAATTGCTGCTGTAAACATCCAGTTCTGCTTATTTTTTCTGTCATATGTAAAAATGCAACTCACTCTGATTAAGATAAGAGACCTGTGGGGTAATCTGTCCTCTGCATTTGACGGTAGTTAGGAGCAGTGGGCCGCCACAGAGCAGCGCCTGGGCACCAACTCCAGTTCTAAAGCCGGAGCCTTGGTCAGGGACACTGGTAGGAGTGTTCCTATAGAGCATATCTTTCTAAAGCCAGAGCCTTGGTCAGGGACACTGGTAGGAGAGTTCCTATAGAGCATGTCTTTCTAAAGCCAGAGCCTTGGTCAGGGATACTGGTAGGAGTGTTCCTATAGAGCATGTCTTTCTAAAGCCAGAGCCTTGGTCAGGGACACTAGCAGGAGTGTTCCTATAGAGCATGTCTTTCTAAAGCCAGAGCCTTGGTCAGGGACACTGGTAGGAGTGTTCCAATAGAGCATGTCTTTCTAAAGCCAGAGCCTTGGTCAGGGACACTGGTAGAAGTGTTCCTATAGAGCATGTCTTTCTAAAGCCAGAGTCTTGCTCAGGGACACCGGTAGGAGTGTTCCTATAGAGCATGTCTTTCTAAAGCCAGAGCCTTGGTCAGGGACACTAGCAGAAGTGTTCCTATAGAGCATGTCTTTCTAAAGCCAGAGGCTTGGTCAGGGACACTGGTAGGAGTGTTCCTATAGAGCATGTCTTTCTAAAGCCAGAGGCTTGGTCAGGGACACTGGTAGGAGTGTTCCTATAGATCATATCTTTCTAAAGTCAGAGCCTTGGTCAGGGACACTGGTAGGAGTGTTCCTATTGAGCATGTCTTTCTAAAGCCAGAGCCTTGGTCAGGGACACTAGTAGGACACTGGTAGGAGTGTTCTTATAATGCAGCTTCGGGTGGGGGAAACCGGATTACATAGAGAAAGTCACGCAAACATGGGGAGAACATGCAAACTCCACACAGACAGGCCCTGGCCAGCAGGGGCTCAAACCCAGAACCTCCTTGTTCCGAGGCAGCAGTACTAGCCACTGTACCACCGTGCCAGTAAAAATTCAATCAATAAATATTAGAAAGGGCCATTGCAAGCATATGGAATTCCTTAAAAAATTATTGTCTCACTCCGTCGATGCCTGCAAATATTGATTTGTGTCCCAGAGTAATTTGTGTCCTTGCTGAACTGCTGTATGTCGCTGTTTTTTGCAGCTGCTGTCAGTTGCAGTTAGAATGTAGGAAAAAAATGTATTTTAAGAGGCTTCTTTTATGCATTAAAAATAGTGCTGGAAGTTCATAGTTCTGTTTATAGAAACAAGTTATTTGACACTAATCGTCTTACTCTTGACCAATCAGAATTAAATATTTAACCAGTCCCCGGTAAAATATGTATATTTGCTTTTGTGTCCTCAGAGTTACAATATCATTGGAAAAAAAAACAACACAATGCATCCCCAGTGTGATAAATCACTGAGCTCTCTGCGAAGTTACCTGCTGTCGGCTTGCGAGTTATTACATTTCACATTCATCAAAATGCTTCCTTGTTTTGCATCGACTGCCAAGGGAGGGCTAACAACAGTGTTAGCCGCGCAGGAAGCATCCATCTTCTTGGCTGCGGCTGCAGAGTGCCAGCCCAAAGGTGGTTGGACGAATACTCCTCTCATCTTGCCAGACATTTTTAAATCTTCTCTGCACACAACTTGGCTGCGTCTCATTATCATGATTAAATATTGATGAAAAATAGTGTCCGTGCGCATGTCTTCTTTGTCTATTAGTGTTGTGCAGCCCTCTCGGTTCATTCATTAGCCGGCCAAGAGCTGGCATTCGAGAATTTTAGCATTTCCTTATTCCTAGTCAGTTTTATTCATTTAGAGGGTGGGATATGATGTCCAAATTTGTGTAATCGAGAGTCAACATCACACTTGGCATTATGAAAAAACAGGATGTGTTTCCCTACTTCTTGGCCTACGAAGCCAATGGCTGAGATGGGCCTAAGTTTGTAACATTATGGCCTCTGGTGTGAGTTTTTGGTGTTTTCACTGCATGTGACGAGAGCATCTCATCTCACGGCTGAAATTTCTGTGCTCTCTCAGGGACCCTCAACACGTTTCTGCGGCAAAAAGGCCAAACCTCGTCCGAGAGTCCTGTGTGGTCGCTGAGCGGGAACCAGGGAGATCGGTGGCACCAGGCCAAAGTCGGCATCCAACCGACAACCTCCTTCCAGGTGAGAGGACGACCTTCTCCATCAGGAGACGCCAGCGGCGGAAACCGAACCGAGCCGTAAACTGGTGTCGATGGTCCCGTTTTTCCCCCTTCTGTTACGTATTCGTAATTAATCAATGGTCTCGTATTGGCGTATGACGCCTCTCCAGATAGCTGCTCCCTGTGGTACTCTGTAAACCCTGATAGTGCAGTGAACTCAAATGTTTTGTGGAAACCGATTACCTCAAAAAAAATTGTGTAGGCAGACTTAATTGCATTGTGTGGAAGGAATGTAAAGAAAATAAGGTAAAAGTATTTGTTTTTAAGTGCTGTGAACACATGATCATTAAGTTAGCATACTACATTTTTTTTGAGGTAGTCGGTTTTCACAAAACATTTGAGTTCACTGCACTTGTCGGGGTTTACAGTATACATCTTCTCTTTAAGTTTCCTTCAATATAAAAATAAGCCACACAATAAGTAACCTGTGATAGATTGGCAAACCGTCCATGATGTGATATGTTCCTGCCTCTCACCCATTGCATGCTGGGATATGCTTCAGCCCTCCATGACCCTGGGTTAGAAGATGGCGGGATGGATGGACTCATGAACAGTATGGCGTTGAATAACTATGTTTGTTTCCCTGAAGCCAGACACTATTGGCCTCAGCTTTGAGCTTCTCCTGACCCCTGAAACCCCATAAAAACTGCAGACCCATACACGGGCTCCTCAAATGCAGCTGCTGTATTCAAACCTGTGGAACTTCAGGCCTATTTTAAGCTCTAGTGGAGATCCTAAGGTTTCCAACAATCCCAAAAGCAGTATGTACTGCTGAACTGAAGGGAAATGATGCACAATATCTAACTGTTTTTTATTTGATATAATGCTGCAGCCATAAAAATCATGGCATCCTGGGTCTGAATATTTTTCGCAGTTTAAGTACCTTAAGTGAAGCGTTGTATCAGCAGATACGGATATATATATATATATATATATATATATATGACATTGTCCGACAACATGAAGAAATCCTTTTTCTATCTTTGAACCTTCTTAAGGAGAAATTCAAGCGTTTAAAGGGTTAACTTATCCCGTATAGGTTGAGCGTTGATACATGAAAGGCCAGTTCTACACACACAGATTAAGCGTAATCCTGTGCTAAGCAGAGATTGATTGAGAGAATCCCCATTCAGAATTTAAATGTGGTCTATGATTCAGCTTGTGCTGTACCTGTGAAAGTGGCCAGTTGCCTGCGAGTTTGAACAGATGGATATTCACCAGGGATGTATTCTGCTGGGCATCGTCGCCCGTGCGGGATTCAGTCGGGGCGCCATTCGCCGTGAGGCACATGTGTATTCACTGCCAGTGCCAACTGTTGCCCGGGGAGAATGCGGAACGTGCTCCGCATCGCTTATGGTGGGAGAGACCAAGTCAGCACAGTATTCTGTCGCTTCTGCGCGTCACTCAATGGGGATTCGCAATGCCTGTGAATTTGCAAGAGGCAGTTTAGCAGTCCTCCCGCGCTTTAGCAGGGCTGGCATGAGTGGCTGATTCTAGCCTGCAGAAAAATGGTCAATTCACTGCCTATTTTGAAGGTCCCCAGGCTTGTTCCTGGAAATCTACCGTACCGTCGGTTTTTTTTTTTTATCCCAACCTTGACAAAGCACACCTCATTCAGCAGCCGAAGATCTCAGAACTGCTCGAGAGCAGAATCAGGTGTGCAGAATTTTGGTTGTAGCAAATATCCACAGGATGGCAGATCTCAAGGGACTAGGTTGAGGAGCACTGTTTGCTCGGTCATCTTTCTTTTACAGAATCCGCAGGATGTTGCAGCTATCGGTCGAATACTTTCAAGAGAATTCCAGCCTGTGCAGATAAACTGGAACTCAACAGTGATTAAGTATATGTACAATGTCAAACATTTAACCCGCTAAAATAATGCAGTATGTCAGCAAAAGATACTATATTTAAGACCCGTGGCCAGTAATGCAGTACCTTAATGATATCAAACAAACAACTCAAGACAATAGTCCAATAACCCAGTGATTCGATATATAGGTGTGTGTTGGCCTGATGAACCTCGAATAGCAATCTATCCTCACTTAACAGCACAGGGCTGACGCTTCGCCCGTAATTTATGAGTCAAGGCTGCATTTGAACCCTTAAGGCCAATGACTGAGTGGACCTGCATGGCCGTCTTTCGTCGGATTTTTAATCAAGTGCATCGATTGTATTTTATCTGGTTTGTGCTGAAAGTGGCGATAGCTTGAACCTTGCTCTCCCAGGTGGGACGCTGTGGAGGTCGAGATCGGGCGTTAATGAACACAAAAAAAAAACCCAAGAATACTCTGCCTACTGCCTCATTATCTGTGCAGTTATCCCCATCAATATCCGTCCAGACACTCTGACCTTTTAGCATCTCAGCTAACGTTGTTTTTCCTTTTCATTCAGTGAACGGTGCAAACCGTTCGGTCAATCTTGGCTCGTGATTCCGCGCACTGTCTTTGGTGCGATCAATCTCCGCTTCGAATCGGCCTCGATAACAGGAAGCGCCTTGAAACTTTCTGGATTCTTCTGTGTCTTGCAGTTAAATTTAGTGACCACTGGGCAAATTAAAGAGCCAAGCTGAGAATACAGAGCGAAGCCGCGAAGATGAATAATTGTGATACGGTAAACTGAGTAAGCTTGCATGATAATCCAAAGGCAGCGCAAAGGTTTGTTCAAATAATTTGCTGCCATCTTTGCTCAGAGCTTCGTGAATCCAACGTGTCACCGTGACTGAATGCAGGAGGTACTGTTGGTCAATACCAAGCAGCCATAACCGAGCATCATTCATTTCATTCTAATATGGGCTCATTTCCTGCTCTTGTCAAAAGACATTCCTCTGTAGCACCACACTGTTTGACTTCAGTGTAAACCATGGAGACCCTGTTCTCCTTATTCATGTCAGTGGTAAAATTTTGGGTAATAGATAAATATTTTGTGGACGAATGAGGACCATCTTACGACTTTGACCATACCAAGCAGACTCTGGCTCCAGATTTTACAAGATGGCGGCACCCAAAACCTACACTTCTGTGCGCCAGAACACTTTTCTTTAAGCCTGAGTAAAGTCGATAGCTGACGTCACAATGACTTTGTCCGTTACCTGTCTACTGTCTACGGCTAAAGCCCACACAAGATGCACTTTTATCCTGGTTTACATATGTAATCGCATACTAAACAGTGTATGTTTCATTTTGATTGCTTCAGTATAGACATATGATTAGGTGGCCCTTGACACCATTTTCTGTGATGAATATTTTTCATGGTGACTATAATAATGTTTATTTTCATGGTTGTACAGATGGTGTTTGAAGGTATTCGCGGGTCGGGCATTGAGGGCGATATCGCCATCGATGATGTCACCCTGGAGGAAGGGGAATGCAGGGACTCTCCAGCCAATAGTAAGTTGACATTCACTCTGGTAACCATGGGGATGCTAATACTGATTCCACAGGTCCTCAAATTTCACTTGTACATCATACTGCATTCATTAGATTGAGTTCTCTTACATATTAGATTAAATCAGGGCGTCACTAGGCATGTTTTAGGGGAGATTTGGCCCAAATAAAATGTTCTTTCGCCACCCAAATAATTTACATTTTGAGTTTGAATCATCAATTCTGGGGTAGAACATTCCAGAGCATGATGCTACAGTGTCCCTTGTCTTGGACTTTTTACATGTTTGCCTGTTGTTGCGATGATAAAAATGTACAGTATTGTAATGTTTATGCAAGCGGTACATGAGCTGAGCCATGCTAGCTGCATATTTTTTCTTGTTAGTCTTCTAGAATCTTCTAATTCCTGTTCTTGATCTTTTCTACGCTCTCTCTCTCCACCCACCTCCAGATCTGCAGTCCTTGGCTCCGCCCTCAGCAGACCATATATGGCGGCTATGCATCACCCTGCCTCTGGCCCTGTTCAGCCAGCGAAGGTGACCTCCCGTCAGCAGGGGGCGACATAACAAGCGGTGAGCCAGGCACCTGGGGCACGGGGA
The DNA here is from genome assembly GCA_029692085.1 of Gymnothorax javanicus. NCBI lineage: Eukaryota > Metazoa > Chordata > Actinopteri > Anguilliformes > Muraenidae > Gymnothorax > Gymnothorax javanicus. The sequence goes on along the minus strand of CM056198.1, from coordinate 7,391,325 downwards.
TGCAGGGGACCCTCTTAACTTCACCACGAAGCTACCAAAGATTCCTGCCATGAAACGCTGAGGAGCACTCAGAACCAAGGAGAGAAGTATATGTGAAGATCCGCTATATTATCAACTTTCGTTTTGCTTCTGGGGGAAAAGGATTGGACAACTGGGGAAGGGCAGCAATTTTTTTTTTTACTTTTGAAATGGGAAATGGAAAAGAACAAAGAATCTGGAGTCATTAGCCCGTTTTAAAGCACAAGGATCTATGTTTGTTCGGATTGTGCTTTTCCGCTGTCGTAAATCGAGGTGAGGGAGATATCAGATGGAAGAAGAACTCAAAATGTTTTGAAGCAGCAGTTTCATGATCGGTCCCATCCTAAACATCACCCATTAACTTCACACGTACTCGCCCAAAAGCATTTCATTATTTAATTATAAAGATATTCGTTTACCTCTCCAGTATTTTCAAACCCCCAGTGCTCACCTATATTTCCCATGTCAGTGCTCCACTCTCCATCGTTAGTCCCGTGCAGCTTTTTTCATTACATTTAAACTCCAGGAGAAAGTACAAACAGCAAAAACCTGCGCTCTCTCAATCTGAAAGAGCCACCGGCTGTTGTTTGGACCCGGGATCACGGTGTCGGTCCTGCTGGGAGGTGGCACTCATGTCGTGGGAAGGGAAGGTGCTTGTTACGCTTCTACGTTCGATCCCGTATTGGAGAGCAGCCCTGCAGAGTGAGGGAACCACCAATCTGCCATAGAACCAAGTGCCTTCAGGTGAACACCAACTGTGAGCTAGAGTTAATGCACAGCGCACTGGGCCATCTTTTCTAAACCCGCTGGCGAATCATTTTCCTCGCCTGCGGCAGTCGCTGTCTGAAGGCGAGCTTCTGCGACCAGATTTGATCGTGAATAAAAGGAACAGTGCGGAACACTGTCTGTGAACTACGCCATTAAAAAATAGATAAATTAAAAAAAAAAACCCGAACAGAAATCAAAGTGCTACCCTCTGTTGTTTTCCTGCTTTGGCTGAATCACCGTTTGGGCTAAACGCAATGGATTGTGGGATAGCAAACTCCCCCGAGGAGCCGGTGGAAGGTGGAGCAGTAGTGGCAGACAGGTGGAGTTTGGTGATTGAATTGACACTGAGGGAGATGGGCAAAGTGGTGTTTTTGCATTCAGTTGTTCCAGCCCCTGAACTTAGAACCAACCTACGCCCGACTTCAGTGAGCCTTGGATTCACAGAATCAATGAATAGAGAAGTTAATTGCTTTTATAATAATAAAAAAATTGAATTTATTCACAGTGAGGGCAGCATCTTGCCAGACTGAAGACTTTTAAAAGACATGAAATATGACCTGAAATGACTGCGTAACGGATTCAAAGGAAGGCTCCGCCTGTCTTTCCGGTCTCCGTCCAATAAAAGAAAGATTTTATTATTTTGGCAAGAGCTTTTACATGAACTTTTCATGACTTTGGAACTACCTGAGACAATTTGTATCGCTAATGATCAGTTTTTTGAAATTAATGTACAAAAGAAGAAAAGATCTTGACACTCGTTGATTTTGAGAGCTTAAAGACCTTTCTTTTTATTATGTAAATTAACTCGCCGTGGACAATTTCTTTTCTTTCAGGAATACATTCTTTTTTTATGCCCTTGCATTGCAGACTTGTTAAAAGAAAAGTAAAAATGTATGCAATTCAATTTGGTTGATTGAGAAACGTTCTGTTAGATAACATCTTCTTACAAAAAGCACAATATGAAAAACACGTGAGACGAAAAAATAATATATTGTTACCTACTAAAATATCAATGTAGAAATTTAAATTATATAAGACAAACAAAATACAAAGCCTTTGTTTGTGCATTATCCGCTAGCTTAATTTCAGCTTTTTTTTAAAGCGTCATCCTTGCAACTTATGACAAAATAAAGACAAAAGATATTTTACAGCTGTGTTAAGATCTTTATCCGGTACTGTGTGATTTATAGTATATTTGTTTATGTATCTCTTGTGGGAGAGTTCTGCGGTTTTGTGTTTGATTGTTTGTTCGTCTTTAGCGATTTGTTATTTTTGTGTCTGATCGTTTATTTAGCCTTGGTTGAAGCAGACATTATCGTTTCTCCTGTGGATACTTGTCTCAGACTGAAATGAATGGAGCAAAAAAAAAAAAAATGAATGGAGAGACTCATCTTTTATGTTGTGCAAATTTTTTTTGAGGATGTCTTTTTGAAGCTTTTTTTTTTTACACAATGAAGATGTGCCATGATTGCTGTCAATTTGCATTGCTGACACTTTCATCGAGAATAAATGACATAGCTGACATATAACGTCAGTAAAGTTTATATCTTACAGACAGATTTAAGGGCAGCTTAAGTTCCTTCCCCTTTAGCGATATGCGTTAGCATATGTTAGGATGTTCTACTGATGATCCCAAGCTCTGCTCCTTTGAGTTGAAGACCCCAGTGCTAAAAGAGCTCAATTCACAAAATGTCCATTTTGAGAAAATCGAGGCAGTGGACTTTGGTAGCTAAAAAAGACGTTTACCCATCCTTACCTCGCGGTTTCTGAAAATGTACACTTCGATTCTCTCAATACGGATCTAGAATATGGCTCTTGAGAAATGCTTTGAGCGTGCTGCTTTCCCTGGACAAAACTGTCGGAAATGTCTGGAACCTAGGTCAATAAAGGTTCAGAAAATTACCGACAGCAGCCCAGAACGGTATTCTAAAGCAACGAAAGAGAATAATTTGAGGTGAGTACCTGCTGAATATGGGGGTCATTAGAGTGGCTCTGTTTTTATGTGCAAATATCATCTAATGAATCACTGGGATGAGGAAAGATGACAATCATTAGGCCGTATCCTGGTCAACTAAAATTCATGCGAATCACAAATGGATGATTTTAAATAACAAAACAGGCTGCGTACATAATATGTAATAATAATAGTAGTTCTTATAATGGTAATAATAATGATGTACGGGAGGCAGGCTGTTTTCAAGTTGTCCGTTTACGCATGTGAAGCGATAAAGTTTTTAACTAGTTTTGTTTTAACCTTTAAATCTTCTGTTAGTTTACTGGGCCAGTTCCTTCTAGTTTCTCTCCAGCTAGACTGGCTGCATTAGGTTTTGTTTTCAGTGCTCAGTTGGCATTTCATCTTATATCACTGTACATTCATGCGCCATAATTGATGGGAGATTCTATTGTTGTTATTATTATTATTATTATTATTATTATTTTTTATTAAGAAGAAGAATATTATCATACTGCCAGCACACACTGTGAACAGGAGGCTCACTGTTGTCCAGTGCATGCACAAATATCTTGTCCACAATGTATCTATTGCAAAACTGAGCAGGCTTTGAAGGTCAATGGGTCAAAGGTCAAGGTCACATAAGGTCAGTTGTATATGGTGGCTGAAAATTGCCTTTTTGGGTGTATAAAGCTGTGTCAGGTGGAGACACAGGCTTTGTTTCGAGTTACACCTTATTGAGGTCGCCCGAAGGGCGTGCCCATATGGCCTACCCTGGTTTCCCGTCTGTGTCGGCGTTAGCTTCACACTTTCTTGTGCGGACGAGATCTCAGCAACCGCTTGGTACAAGGGCTTCATATTATTGGCATGTGTTTATACTAACGTCTAGTTGTGCATCCACCATGTTTGGCTCGCCTGGGTCAAAGGTCACAGGATTAATGCATCCACTTCGTGCGACCTCTTTTTTTTGTGCTCTGTAAAAAAACTACTTTCTACAGTTACTATTGTTATTGTGCATTTTAATGTGTATCTGACGGTACATAACATGCCTGGGCATGTCCCTCCTTGTTTTTAGAGGGGATGGCTGTGGTGTCAGACTTCTGTTTGTTTTTTTCTATTTTTATATTTTCTGGCTGCTTGAATCGGCCTCCTTTCTCATGTTCTGCATCCTGAGATGTCACATCCCCACCCTCGGCCCATGCCCCAGTTATTCCCCACCCGATCCCATCCCCGACGCACCACAGCCAGGGTATTTACCCCTGCCATAACCGCCAGTTCAGTCACACTCCTGAGTCTCCAGTGATGCGCTCCCTGTCTCTCACAATCAGGCTTTCGCCAGCATTTACGTGCTCCTCGTTCCAAACGGCGGCTCCCGGCATCCCGGTCTTAATGGCTCGCTGCCGCGGGATTGCCTAATGAGCGGCCTATCAGTGCCCGCTGATGGCGTCGGTGTAAATAACAGCCGTCTGTAAACCCAGCGCCCGGCTCGCGCCAGAACGGCTCGCGTACAAAGCAGCTCGGTGAGCTCGTTATCTCGCAGTCCGCATCGGCCTCGCCGCAGCGCCTAACTCATTTCGGCGATTCGTCTCCAAAGGGAACGAGGCTACCAGCCACAGAGGCTTGTGGGTGTGCGGGCTGTTTATTATGCAGCTCTTTCGCTCACTCGCTCGATCGAGGAGGAATGCAAATTAAGGGCGAGGGGTCAGCGAGGGGCCGAGCGTCCTCGTCCTCGTCCGGCCCGTGCCGCATAATTTCCTGTCTTTTCTTAATGTAGTTCCCTTTATGCTGAAGGTCCTGGGGTCGCTGCCGTAAACGAATTTGTTTCCCCTTATCTCTCCAAGTCCGTTGATGACATCACCAGTTTTCCAAAGGTGGAAGGGTACATTTGAATAGAGTAAGCATTCTTTCTCTACGCTGTCAGATGACTGGCACATATTTTTATCATAATTTTTGATCTCCATGAGTCGACAATGACTTCTTTTCCGTGCAACCCAGTAATGTATAAATATAAGAATGCATACGCACGTGCAATTAAAGTATAAATATAAGAATGCATATGTACGTGCAATTAAAGTATAAATATAAGAATGCATACGTACGTGCAATTAAAGTATAAATATAAGAATGCATACGTACGTGCAATTAAAGTATAAATATAAGAATGCATATGCAGATGCAATTAAAGCCTATACAGTGGTGTAGTGGACGGCAGTTTTAGGGAATATATGAATAGTTTGTTTCCAAAATGCAATATGTCCATTTTACTCATTTAGAAGAAATCACCTTTTTCTATGTTGGCACCGATTGCGTTTTATAGAAAAACACAAACTATGTCAGTGAAAAAATACACTGTATAGTATAAATTTCTAAAAACAGATTTTTGCACCATATGTAAGAAGCACAGGGCTATCGCTCTATGGTATTATTCAAATTTTTGTAATTTTGGCGCTTACTGCGTTTTGGAAACAAACTCTTCATGTCCTTCACCGTCATCATTTTCTGTCCACCTGTTAGGTCTTTCAAATCTGATATAATAAGTTCTGCGACTGTAATTTTCATCAGTCTTATTTTTATTTGTTGCACATTTTTTTAGAGGTTCAAATATGTTATTTGTGGGACTCGTCTAAGAAAGACGCTTCCTGAAAAAATGAGATTTGTTGCACATTTCAGATGAAAAGATCTGTTTTGAAAATCAAACTTTATTCGTTTTTTTAAACGCCATAATCAGCTCCTTGGAGTAGAATGCATTGCAGAGCGTCATTCTAATCCCTGCATCATGGAGCGAACGCTGTGACTGTAAACGCTCTGGGTTGTTCTGATATTATTCGCTAGCTTTACCTCACTGGCTGCGGACCACATTGTCCTCACTCCTGTGATACGGCCGTTACCTCTGGGTCATCTGTTTAAAGCCACTGTGAAGTGTGTCAGCAGACACATTACCTTCCACAGAGTTCTTTTTAAACGGTCTCTGAGTGATTTTTTTCTATTTCCCCTCTCTTTTTTGGTGACCTCCCTGTGGTAGCTGTTAGTCACAGAAGTTAGTTTTTACACTTCAAATCCCACAATTCCAAACTGAGTGAAGATATTCAATTTAGAGCATAAACCAGCCGTAGCATATTAGGAGAAAGTGAACTGCCCGGAGACAACAACGATATCCAGTGTCTCCTGATGCAGTAATACTGAGCAGCATGAGTTCACCGGCGGTTTTTGGATTTAACCCGCTTGCACTTTCTGTAGCCATCATGCAAAAATGGTAAAGCATATGCCGTCATTATGAAAATTAGCCCTATGGGGATGTTCTGTGCAATGCACATTACCCATATTTGTAAGGATACTAATGATCTTTGTGTGTCCCGACACTGCTTACAGACTCTATGCAGTGTGCCCGATACTGAACAAAATGTATTTACCGGAAGGTTCCGAGGATATGATAGATGTAAGGGGTACCTAAACTCATTATTTGATGTGGAACGTTACCTGGTCAAGAAACACGGCATATTATAAAATTATATACGTGCATAGAAATAAAGTAGAGTGTCGGGCATATTTAGCAGTTATTATTATTTATTACCACTAATATTGTCAGCCATAAAAATATTTGTGATTGAGATTAGTGTCAGTAAATGAACATAGTGGCTCTGTCAACATGGATTATTGCTTGCTAGAACCCCTTACTTAATGTGCATATGAAATATGTATTACATGGCTTCATTTAATAATTATTGAAAATTGCAAGTATAAAAATATAATCGCTGATTTTTTTTGAGGGGTCAGCCTAGACTAATCTGGTGGAATAAATGAACAAAAAAAAAAAACCCCGTAAAAGGCTTTGAGAATTATCTGATTAAAATCAGTTATTGTTAATATGTCAGTTAGAGTACCAGCAAATCAGACATTATTAAATGAATGCAGCTCACTATTTCTAATGCATGAAACAACAGGCAGAGGACAATGGACTAACATTACCAGAAAACAGGAGGGAGAGCTTGATGAACCAGTCATTGCCCGAGTATCATCCATTTACGGCTCCACAGGAAACAGACCGAAAGTAAACGACCAAGGTCCCACTGCCAAAATTAAAAGGGTTCAATCCCAGTCCAAGACTCCAAATCCATATGCTACAATCAAACTTTTTCCTCTGTTCACCTGAACTTTCTTTCCCAGCACAGCTTCTGGATGTTAACTTTGTTCATTTTATTTTGTGACCATGACTGATCTAGGATGAGATCATTATAAATAAAACTGATCTTATGTTGCTGGAGACAGGGGTAAGCTCGACACTTTTACTGTGAAAAAAAAATAATGGTTTTAACCTCTTTATTGGGTAGGTTATTCCACTTTTTGAATCAAGTGCCTTTACACAGTTTAAATTGACTTGTACCTCTAACAACATTGATGATGGAAAACCCAACTGAAAATCATTAAGAGCGTGTCCTGTGTGCGCAGTAGGAGTAGAGCTGATGATGTCGGTTGAATGCTTTTGATTAGCATTCAATTTAAAATAGTACATGGGAAATACTGCCCTTAATGACAAACACTGGAAATTGACACCCAACAAACAGCTTTGTGTTCTGCTGTGTCTTCAGAGAGATGCTGAGGGCGATGGGATCATAAGCTGTAGGCTTAGATTGGGGTACATGTTTGATGCTCTTTGAAAGCAGAGCAAGCCTTATCCAAAATAGACTGTTTCCCTCATTAAAACCAGAATCTAGATTATCTGTATTAAGGAATATTTGTTATGATTACATTATGATTTCAACCAAGATGTAACTGCTTGTGGAAACCTCTGGAGAAGGAGATGTTTGCTTCCATGCAGATGTGTGTCCAATAATCTACACTCGGTGGTGGGCAACGCAGTTTTACCACGAGGTTAAACGTTTCGACAATACCCTGAGTCTCCAGATTGCTTGTAGTGTTGCCAAATGCGGCGTGGGAGGTTTGTAAAAATATGATGGAATTTTAATGGCTTTCCCCTTCATCGCGTCATGGGGATTCCATCCAGTAGCCAGGATGGCAGTCAAGCACAGCTGCTGCGTGTGTTATCACGACCTCTGTCGGACATCGCAGCACAAGTTTTCACCACCGCGATGTCAAAGCTGAGTTGTGCAAGAAGGCACAGAGGAATATAGTAATCTCCCCTCCCAGAATGAATCAATTAATCTTGAGTTCATTTCAAACAGTGACTGAATTCTGCACGTTGCGTACAACATCTGTGGAACCTGCTGAAGCATCGCTGATGAATTGAGAGATTCTTAGAGGTAGTCATATCACATCTTTGTTATTGTGGTAATTCTGCTAAATAAACAAAATAAACATGTCTGACAGTAATGTCCATAGATGGAGCCTCGTGCTGACAGTCAGGTTAAAGTGTCATTTCATGGACCGCACAACATATGGTTATGGAGTCATATAGTAGCAACACCGCTGGTATATACAGGCATTAATCCTATTGTGTCAGGTCCAGACGTGAATACCATTTATTGTCCCAACTTAGTATATTGAAGCTATTAACCTTTAGAGTGCTAAATACAAATAGTGTTGCACAATAATGTAAGATATCGAATTCAAAACTGTTGAAAACCTATCATGCGGCAAGTTGTTTAAAGGAGCTCCCGCAGGGGAGCTTTTAAACAAGTCACCGCATGATAGGTTTTCAACAGCGCAAGATGATTGAATTTATAATTTTTTTAAAATGTATTTCAGCGATCTAAGGGTTAATACAAGGAAGCTTGGCTCATATGCCATGTTTCTCGGAACCGCCGTCACACACTGCTAGCCGAAGGTTTGTCGTGGTTATGCGGAGAAACAATGGCCATCGAGAGAAATTATACGCACACGGTGTTGTAGCAGTGGGGTGCACGACAAAGCATGTTCAACATTAGCCAGGCTCTCTTTGCGTTAGCTGGCTCAACCAATCCTAAACTCACCATCAGAGAGACCATAAGTTACCATGACGGGTTAAAAGAGAGCCACCTTCGTAAGATTAAAAACTCCGACTTTAGGTTCAACACACTGTACCTCGCTGACCTACTGATCTCGCTTCGTAGCGTCACCCCTTCTGTGTTCTTCAGGGGGTCCAAATGGGCATATAACCTCCTGTAAATTAACCTAACAGGTCAGATTATGATGTTTAATTGAAACTTTAAGCGGAGAGAATGTGTTGGAGAGCATTATTGGAGACATTGGGTTTCTATATTATATCCGTTCGTGTCTCAACTGTGAATTTTCAAAGCTGTTCTGCTTTATTTTTGTTATATGTTTGCTATCAAACTCTTTTATTTCCTGAACATGTCCTCACCAACTTCGAGCCACTAATGATGCCACCAAACCCACTGGTAAACACTTCAAAATCCTGAAGTCAAATCAAATCAAGTCAAAACCTGGGAAACACTGCCATAAATGCTGTGTTTGTGAAGCTCATAATGTACTGTTGGTGTTGAGACTGGTCCTGATAAGGACTGATCCAACTATCTGGTGAATTTGAGAGCTGCAGTTCTGTGGGTTTTGGCAACTATCTTACCAAGTGTCCCTTTGTCCCTGTCAAAGTGCGGCAAAGGTTTTTTTATTTTTTTTATTTTTCCAGTTTTCCTCGCCAGTTCAAATATTTTTTTTCCATCTTCGTCAGCAAGTACTCGGCCCATTTGGAACTTCGTCGGTGTCCTCATCTTGCTTTTGAGATTTACCTAGCGAAGTGCCTCTGGTTAGACCTTTTAAGCAGATTTATGCAGCTAATTAGCATTTAAATTAATTGGAACGGTCTCTCTAGATACTTCTGTCATTGTTGTGAAGAGACTTCAAAGTCAAAGCGTTTTCCAGTGGTGCTTGTGACATTTTGTCCACCGCTGGCATTTTTGCACATTACAGTTTTTACTTCATCAAACAACAATTCGATCAAAACATATTTACAAAAGTTTTTTTTTTTTTTTTGAGTAAATTGTCAGTCAGTCATTAAAAGCACAAAATAAAGCGCTTTGCCTCCACATAAAGAATATACAGTGATTATTTTAAATACCGTATATCATTTTGGGAGATTTCACATTTAGTCTTGCCATGTCAGACATGATAAATGTGGGAAAATATGACCATTTTAGATGAAAATATGACGTGCGAAGGCTGTTGTTTTGAACTGAAGTGGGATGAATTGCCGAGGAGCCGGAATCATTTTCCGAAACCAGGAGAACTAATAAGGTGGGCAGACGCTGGCCCTCCTGCAGTGGACGATAAAAGGCTTCTTCTGTGGTACTGAGTACTGTGGCCGGCAGAGAAATACTGGCCCCAATTTCCACCTGATACAACAAAAAAAAAAAAAAAAACCTGTAAAAACCACTGCCTCTGCAATCTATCAAACTGTTTCTATTTTCAGTCCCACAGCTGTGTTAAGACCACACTCTTCCCACTTTTTTCTTGCGATCTGCTGTTCGTCTTGACAAGAGGAAGTCATGTTAAAATGAAATGCTGTCTAGCGTTAGTGTCTTATTCACATGATTTTTTTTTTTTTTACTTTTTGATTGCATGTCCTCACTAATAATAGCTGTTTTTATAGCGCAGTTAAACATGTATGTGCGAACAAATGCTGTGCAATCAATATAATGAACGCAACCCCATGCGTCGCTATATAACAGAGAGGTGTTCTGCCTGCCGTGAGAGGAGTGCAGATAAATGCATGTTATATAACATGGCAGCGATGCTGGCATTCTGGCTCTGTTTGAAATGAGACGACTCAGGTGCTCTTACCCACGAGAAGCTCTGGAATATTCCGGTGGTGTTTCTCCTGCTGCGGTGGCAGTGTGCTGCTTTAGTTGGAAAGCTTTTATGAAATAAGGTATTGATGTGGATTAAGAGAGCCGCTGCAGTAGCCGCAGCATGGGAGTATATGAGAACGCTCTTAATCCAGCTGGCTGTGAGTGGAGATTTTATATAGCCATATCTGTTATACACTCATATGGGAAACATTCTTCGTAATGTACTAACTGGCTATTAATATGACATAAATAAAGTGGGCCTTTTTCTTTCTAGTTCTTCTTGGACTTGAACTTGTCAGATCAGTTCTGAAGAGGTTATAGTGGGATACTGGACTCGTTCTTCAAAAAAGGAAACCTTCCAGTTTTTTGAGGCGCGACTGGTGTGGAAAACTATTTCACACTCTGTGCTCCGGGAATTCCCGGGAAGGCTCGATGATGCCTCGGTCTGGTGATTTTGGAGGCCATGGAAGGCCGTTAAAATGCTCCCTGGGCCTGTTCCACGAAGCAGGATTTACCGAGTCGGCTGAATGACTGTGCTGAGTACATTCCGGAACCTTCGGAACTCAGGAGCATGGACTGGTGGATAAAAACAGCTGATCCTGGTTTTAGTCAAAGCAGTTAATTCAGTTATCCTGTTTTTATTATATTGTATATGTGTGTGTGTGTGTGTGTGTGTGTGTGTGTGTGTGTGTGTGTGTGTGCATGCATATGTGAGTGTGTGTGCATCTGTGTGTGTGTGTGCACGTTGCCATGTGTATGTGCTGAGTAGCTTTCTATCTTGCATGTATCGTGCTGGTAAGATTCCAAACAGTTAAACTGGTAAATTCACCCACAGGCTCTATTGTGGAGATCTTGGGTCAGCTCATACCAGGATAAACAGGTGACCCTTGTTCTACAGCTGCTGTCTTTGTAACTTGGTCGAATTATTACCTGATCTAGCCTCTGTACAGTCGCTCAAATCTTCCTGTCTAAAAGAACGGCATGCGAATTTACCCTTTCCTGCTGATTTCTATATATAGTGTGCTATCAAAAGGTGAGCGAGCGACTCTTCTGTCGTCACGTAAAAAGCCTCTTTCATTTCTCTTTAACGGCACAGGATGTGCCTGTAAGGCCGTCGCCATGTCTGACGCATTTGTACCGACGCGAGACGTGCCGAAGAATTTGGCTTCTTTCGTTGCTACTTTTCTTTTGTTTGTTTATTTCCTACTGTAATACCCCGCTAACCATTTTAAAAATGTTTATTCTCAAAGCGGGGATGATGTGGTTGTGGAACACAATATATTTCATTTTCTGTGCGGCAGAATGGAGTGGGAGCTCTGCGGAAGGTCCCTCTGCCCTTCCAAGCTCATTTTCG